>CM037032.1:41094500-42294500 GCA_020882235.1 Schizaphis graminum
GTAACCATATTGTCGTAACGACAAAAGATTTCATTTTAATTAATGCAATAACAATAGAATAACACTATATTAGTATAATCTGATTAGCTTGAACAAATCGATTTAAATAATATTATTATTTTATTATAGTTTAAAGTTTAAGATTTGAATCAATTGAATCTAATTTCTCGAATGTAACGCATTGTGATTAATTCGAACCAAATTACGGCTTGATCGACTGATAAATGATAATAAAATCCATTCAAAGTCATATGTTGTTTTATATATTATCTTACCATAAAAATGCACATTACCATCAACCGAACAATAAATATGTTATAAACAATAATATTAATACAATTAATATATCTATTAATTTTAATTGCATTTAAGGTAATATGTCAACTTGTTAGTGAATATTAAGAATATCTAGTAAGCGGCACATTTGAAAACAAACCATTTTAAAAATAGTTTTACAATCGACTTTATTTTTTTGAAAAATTGAAAATAATATTTTTATTAGAATATTGTATAAACAAAAAGAATAAATATTTTAGCTTATATTACAATTCATTGTAAATTCATGACGAATGGTGAGCGATGACTGCAGAGGATGAGGTAAGCCAATCGGTAAATGGTTATAGATTTTGTAAAAAAATGTTTCAATCGTAGTTTTCTTTTAAAATTTCTAAACAAATATTTATTAAAAAATCCTACAGAAAAGGCTGATAGTTAGTATATTAGTATAATGACTTTAATAGTTAACACCTACTACTCACACCGTAAATTCAAAATTGATTTGTATGATTATTTGTTTAGAGCTCGTTGATATAGGTACTTTTATAATGAAAAACAAATAGAAACTCTTACAAGAAAAATTAAAAAATATCTTAAGTTAAAATTTTTATGTTGGATTTTATTATATACATACATATGTAAAATCATAAGTATAATTATCAAAGTTTTTACACGTTTATTATTAAAAAAATTAAAAATTAATCATACGGTGAATAGAAACTATAGAATATAGGATGTACATCGTACATGGGAAACATAAAAACAAACTAAAATAATATAACGGTTATAACGGTAACTTAAATATAAAAATAGAGGCAAAGTTTAAATAAAAATTATATTTGATTCTGTTCTCCATTGTTTTTACATTAAATTGCAGTAAGTAGAAGAAAAGTACATAAGTGAAATTAATTGGTCAAAAGAATAAATTTGAATATAATAAAGTCAAAAGCCATTAATGAGTAGTTGCTTTAATCAAACCTTTCGTATTAGGTTAATTAAATAAGTGAAAAAAAAAAATGTCTTTAAAGATGGTGAATAATAATATCAACTTCTATTTAAAAATTAATGGTCATATTTAACTATGTAAAAAAAGGTATTTGTATAACATAAAAAATATGCATAATGGTTAAGATTGATTGTTTTATTAGGTATGTAATGCAGCATAAAAAAGTTTTAAAAATAGTTTTTTAAAATTTGTATTGAGAGGATAACAAGGTAATTCTAAATTTAAAGAAACGAAAATTTTTCAAACACTTAAAAATTCAGTTTCATAAAGAACATTGTGTAGGTAAATGAAATGTTTAAGCATTGGAACAAATCTCAAAGGTTAAACCATCCATAATTTCGTAGCACTACAAGCAAAAAATCAATACAGAAAAATTGCTAATTTTTAATTATGAAAATGTATCAAGATAATTAGTATTATACGAACCACGGTTTTTATAATATCCCTACTATAGAATTGCAGTGTAGGTAGGTTTACCTTGTTTATCTGGATGGAAACGAACATTTGATAACCTTTGTTTGCATTATAAAACTTTATCAATGGAACTTCGTGCCATACATTGTATTGAATATTATATATATTAGATAGTAATAGTTATTTAATACATATTATATTATTACAATTATTATAGCGGTGAATTTCAGCAACTGTTACAGTATAATTTGAATGATCAACGCGTTGACCGGTAAAATATCGGAAACAAGATCTAGTAGACATTTCGTACAAATTAGAACTAATCGCGTACGCGTGCTGAATAAATACGTAAAATATGTGTAATTCTTATTAATGATAAAATGTTGTTAATTACCTGGTTGTATTAATTAAATAATAAAATGATATACTTTGATTTGTTGAACATTGCACAACGGCACTACAAATCAACCACGTGAGAACAAAACCTGAAGAGCTGCAATATTCATTTCTCTGGAATTCATCGGTCGATATTTTACTACAGTTTTCGGCTCAGTAAGTTACTCTGTTTGAAATTGCATTACAATTACACATACACATATATATATATATACAGATTGGTTTTTGAATCGTTATAAAAATGTAGAAACAAAAAACTTTTTTTGATGTCAGAAATCTAAAATTGCCTCTTGTGTACAGTGTGTTTTCGGGTATCATGGAAGTATAGTATGAAATATATGGCATAATATTATCCTCCCAGAATTAATATCTATTAGATGACTAACAATTTTTCTCTCATACAAAGATATTTACTGTGCATCTAAATTGTTTTAAAAACCTATATAGTTTACTCGCTGCATGTGTTCGACTATTACTTATTCGATTTTCATATTTTTACACATTTATTTCAAAATTTCTAGTGTCTTTATGAGAATTCAAATTGACAGTCACATACTGAGATTTCCGTGTAATGTATTAATGTGTTTCATTTTGTACCTATACAATGTATTTTGATACTTGAGATAATAGTTAGTAGTTTATGCGATTAGACCATATTATGAAACAAAAATTAACTCGGAAGGAACAAGTAAGTATATGTACTTCCGCACAAACATCGAACATGAATCCGTGTTAGTGAAATGGAAACGAAAATCTATTATCCATTTTGTAAATTATTATTCAACGATAAGCATTACATTTACTATGAACATGTATTAGTATATCTTGAGAATCTATTCATTTCCAAAAACCTATAGGTCTGTGGGTTGACGAAAAGTCTCATAGAGGAAACGTTATTTCATTATAATAACAGTTTGAAGATTTATTATTGATTTCGTTCACATTTTAGTGATCATTCTCAAAGTTTGTAATAATAAATTCACATACCCCCCATAGCATGTACTATTAGTATCAACTCTAGTATGTTGACTTTAATGTCTAATGTAGGTATATTAATTTAACACAATGTGCATTATAATACTACTATTATACCATTAAACCTGTTTGCAGTTGAAGTGTATATTCGTATTGTGTAAAAAAGTTGTTAATTTTGTAAATATTGCAATACATCCATTGTGCTCTTAAAAAACAAGTAAATATTTTTTGATAAAATTACTATAGAAAACGACAATTAAACGTAAAACGTATAATATAATATAAGTACAATAATACTATTAAACTTAGTTTGAAACAACCGTTTGCAATACGTATATTATTATTTACTACCTATATTAGGTGCACGATAAAATTTTCAAAATATTCAGATTAATTTTAAAATATTTTATTTTCCCGCGTATAATTATACTTCTACTATTCACATATTTTTACTGTACGTTATTATTGACTTATAACTTTTATAGGTATTAAAGATAAAGTTAATTATTAATAATAGTTAATAATATTAAATAAAATAATATAATATTATATACAATCTGTTTTGTCAAAAAGTAGTTCAGCCTACCTTATTAATAATTTAAAAGTTAACAACTTTATATTTTCAAATACTTACTTAATTTATCATTTAATTCAAATACTTAACGGATTCATTTTAAATAATAAGACTAATAATTGATTATGATGTACGTATAATATGATTTGCTAATACGAAATCTTGTGAAAGTTATTGTCCATTAATAAAATTCTATTTTTATTCAGTATTTTAGTAGTCTTAACTCATTTCTCACACTATTTTATACAATATGCAACCATTACACATTGTTCGACATTGATTACATTTTTTTGCCCAACACGAACACGTGTTTTGATTTTGATCATAGTGCACTCTAAAATAACCTATATTAACCGGTACACTAGTGCAAAGTGTTTGTTTGTTTAAAATTAATAAATCTATAAAACAAAAACATTTTTGTCCTCGTCGACGACTATAATATTTTTTTAAATATTTATCAATACTGATAATTTAAATCACCAGTAAACCTTACTCACGAGTTCACGTAAAATTGAATACATAAATAACATCTACATATTTGATTTATTTATGGTTAGTTCAATATAAAGTTGTTGGGTTTAAAATGAGAGATTTTATGTTCGTGCAAAACTAAAAAACAAAATAACCAAATTGTCGATTACCTACCACAATCGACGCGTGTTGATGCGATAATATATTTTTATATTTTGCATACCTTTTAGTACGTTGTCGAAAGAATACATTTACTATGTACGGCGCGTTCCATAATGATAATAACAAAACTGCAACAATAATACAATAATTATATGTAATAATATTGTTAAAATTGTATAAATAATATTGTTGTTCAGGTACTGGTATGCGTTATGTCCATAAACAGTTTAAAATATCATATTTTGCCTTCCAAACAAGAAATGTATTTTCATTATTTTTTTTGTTTTCATCAACATACCTTTTTTTTAAGTATTATAATATAAATTGTACATTATTATGATAATACATATTAATTATTTTATATTAGCCAAGTTAGAATATTTTCTATACTATGAATTTTCGCAATAAATGTTTAATTTATGTTGTTTAGGTATTTTGTTGTTTTGTCAGAAACTTTTGAATCAGATAGATTTTATATTTTTATTGCTTGCAAAATAATAAAAGTTAAACAAATATTATTGAAGATACTAAAGTGTAGGGACATAGGGTCATCTGTAGATTAGATTTATAATAAATCAGATAAATGTATTATACTATCAAAAGAACAATAAAATATAATTAGATACTATAAAAAAAATTCTAAGCTCATTAATCTATGGTTCTTACCAAACTCGTGATAATATTTTATTTGTATTTTTAATTCATTTATGGTTAAATTCATGAATTACGTTCCAATAAAATGTTTGCGTCTATTAATTTATCAAACTGATCTCTGTAAACTATTAACTCATTCAAAAATCTATCAATAGTTTTGCATTTTTGGGCGCTTTGGATGCTCAATTAATACTGTTTAATTTGTTACATTGAAAAACGAACATACCACGTTTTTACAAGTATAGATAACATTTCATCGTTAAATATTTATTGTGTTGCAGTATAGATATATTATACGTACCTAATATTATAAAGTTGTCCAAAACAGTATATCTGTATAATTGTTTTCAAAATTGTGTTTGGTGAAACTAAACATTGTAAAAATAATAATAAGAATATAGTTTAGTTTTTAATTATAATGTTGTAAGATACTAAGTGGTTATTTTTGCGTTAATCTGTCAATTGCACATTATATATAAATAGACTCGAGCGAAACTCAATAAATAATAAAGATACATAAATATATAAAATGACAAATCAGAGGTTTTTACACTTAAATAACAATTTTTACATTTTAGTTAAAAAAAAACAATATTCTATACCTGTATCATGTCCAGACTTTAGAATATATTATTTTTGTTTGTCCTGTGAAAAAAAAATATTTGAAAACTATATACCTAAAACTTAACTATGTAACTATGTTTATAGAAATATAAAATTATTTTTATTCACTATAATATAATATGTGCTATATATTTTTAGTCAACTGTTGAGCACTTCGTATATTTACTTAGGTATATTGTATAATTTATTATCCCACGCATAATGTTTTAATTAATTGTTAATTTTATTACTTTCAGTGTCAGAGTAACGAAAATACAAATGAAACAAGGAGGAGTGGACTTTGGTTACGGGATAAAATCCACATTAGTACAAGTAATTAAACATAATCACTACTAATAACTACCTATACAATGATAACACAATTTTTTGTCAACTCAAAAATATTTTATTTAAAATATATTTTAAATTGTTGATAATAATTCACGAAATGAGTGATTTGTATAATATGTACATTATATTACATACTTATTGAATTTACTTTCCTATAAACGATATAAATTTATTTGAAAAACAAATTGGTTCTATGGTTTTATCAGAGACTTTGGTATAGTTTTTATTTTGTAAATAATTACTAACTCTTCGAAGTTATTTTATCTACTCTATTTATTGAATCACGGATGTTGTTGATATAAAATATACTAAAACTGATAGCATTGAAAATACCAACTATTTACTTACAAATTATTGAGTATAGTAGTGTACACACGATTTGGTGGATTTATAAAAGATGATTTTGTGGTATAAACTTCAAATTCGTGTTCGGATGAAATATATCTGTAATTCGCTCAGTAATAGAGTACAGTATTGAAAAAAAAAATGGACGAAATCCGAGCCCTACATGGTTACGTTTGTTATACGAAGTATGTGGAGTATCAACACATATTATTATATATCCACATTGTGATCATACATTCATATGACATTTATTGTTGATTTAATAAAATATGTTATTAACATTAACAGTGTTTGGTGTTAACGACAACATATTTCTTGAATGTCCAACAAGGAATAGACGTGATGATGCCGACGATAATCATTGGGGCATTAAACCGTAAAAGCGACAACACCGTGCCCGGTATAACGGAAGAAAAAATATCATGGATCGGTAAGTTGTTTTAGAAATCGCTTGGAAGTGTTATCGATTTATTATTATTTATTCTATATAAATAAGTACATTGAATTTATATTAGGAATACTTCTTAAACGACGGGGCTGATAATCACCGATATTATAACAAAAATCAGCAAACAATATAATATTAATATATATTTTTAATTTTATAATAATAATATTTTTGATAATATACTACACTTAACGCATACAATATAATAATATACCTAATCAATAATCGGTTCGGTGATCGTTGACCATTCTGCTGTCATTGTGTATTTGTGTATCATGGTGGCGAAGCATCAAACCATAGAAAAGAGATCAAACGGTCAAAAGGCATTCAATATTATCTCATCGCAAAACTAGAAAAATAACAAAATGTAATAATCACAGGTTGTAAAAAAATCGATAGAATATTTATATATATTATTTTTTATGACATGTGTAATACTATACAATATCGTATTAAGGGTGTTATTTGAGAAAAGTCGAAATAAGTGTTTATTGTTCTCCTATAGTTATTCATTTCATTAAAAACAAAAAATTGTATTTGCGTTAAAAAATATGTATAGATTGACTTATAATATTTATTAACACTGAGTTATTCATTTTTTAGTGATGGGGGATGGGGAGGTCAACATTATAAAAACGGATTAGTGGAAAGAAAAAAAATCAGCCTGCTTAAATTTCAGTCCCCTTGTACAGGCCACAAAGTGATTCACTAAGCATACTCGTGTTCTTCCTTTTATCCGTTTATAAGGTTCTGATTGTTGAATAAACTTAGTCTATATTTTAAAATATGTAGTTTTGTGACGTTACATCTTTTTTGTAATCGATTTTTTATTTTTACAGTAAATTGATGAGTAGATGATTTTTTTTTAAATGTTGATATAAATAAAACAAATTTAGAACGATTAGTTCCTCTAATTATTAAAAAATAAAATACATGTGTATTATATTATATATGTAATACGTTGTCCTTAATACGTTGTCTAATTGTAATATTTAGTCTAGTAATTACTATATAGGTACTCAGACTTTTATTACATATTGATATTATTATAAAATTTAAACAGATAAGGTGATATTAATTACTGAAATCGTATAGGCCCCATTATATTTTTAAAACTATTATCACAGTTTTAAGGTTCTTAGTACATAAATCTAAATAATTAAATTAGGATTTCAATTTAGTCACATTAACATTAAAAAAAAATCTGCATTAAAAATTAATAGATTTTGTTTGAAATTTGAATTATAGCATTTTTACAAGATATAACGGCGCAGGTTTAATGAATAATTCTGTAAATTAAAATACTAAAACATCTCCACCAGCACTCAGGCGTTCGCAGTTTTCTAATTGTGTGACTAAAAAAACCAATATTCATTATGTATACCAGTATGTGGATTTATTGATCCGCGTATTCTTAAAAATGTATAGGTATATTATACATTGCATAATTTGCATAGATAGGTGTTCTAGTGTTATGTTAGTGTGGGACATAAGTTAGGTAGGTATATGAAAATCGGGTAACATAGAATTATGGTGTACCTATAGTTTTTTCAGAAAATTATTAATGTATAAAAATATTTTAAATCTTAAAACGGAAACCACCGTTTAAAAAAAAATTAATTTATTAGATTCTACTTACAACATATACTACTTTTTGAAAATTAATGAATAATTGATATTATTTCTATAGCTGAAATTTTCACTTATTTATAGACTGGGCAAACTTTTTCTTTAGCCCACCAGAAATAAAATCAATTTTTCAATAATATACTTTATACATAACAAATCAAAAAGATAAATTTGTATTGTTGGCTTGCAAATGTACATAAACGTCATAAACTGTAGTTTATTTGAAGGTATAGTAATAAAAGATAGTTGGTATTACCGCGTTCACATTTTTTTAAATTAAGAAATTATATAAATTCTACATAATGGTAGTACGTTTGTTATATTTGCATTATTAGTTGTATTATTATTGATTTTTTTTGTGTTTGCATCTGTAATTTTAACTTTGTCTTTTCATAATTTTGGTATTTTTAAAAATTGCAACACTATGTAATTCATTTCAAGATTTAGCTTAAACATAAAAATGGTTAGTTTAAATATATATTCATAAATATTATCGATGTACAGAGATATATATATTTTTTTAATACTGGGTATTACCTCCTGTCTTATTACCTTACCTAGTTCTAATGTAGTATATTGAATTTAAAACAATTGAATTTATCTATTACATAATATAATGTTATATTCTTAATATTATCAAATACTATTTAAAGAAAATTATATATATACATAATACACATATATATTTTAAGTTATAATAATAATATATTAATATTGAAAACTGAAATAAACTATTTATCAAATAGTTAATATACTAATATAAAATGTATTCAAGGTTCATATAAATAAATATTAAAGAATATTTGATTAGCTTTTGTTCTGATGAAGTCTTCATTTATTTCGTTATAACTCAGCAATAGATGTGTTTCAATGTTTAATATAGGTAGTCAAAGAATCTAAACGACCGTCATTCATGACCGATGTAAGATATGATTTAACCCTTTTAAGAGTACATAACGAATGTTTCACTTCCAATATAGTATTTGATGCAGGTTGACTATAAACGTAATTTAGGAAGGGCTGGGTGGAGTATTGATGACGTATAGACCTCCTACCTTAAAGATATTTATTGTAAAAACAATTCATTTATTTTATCACGCAATAATTTTTAAAGTGATAATTGATAATAATAATAATTTGTCAACATCATTAAAACTTATCCAACTAACCAACTGAAAATCTTAATGAATATTAAAAGCTGAATAAACCATAACGTTATAGTGCTTAATCATTTCTTACTTGCTAAAATGAGTAGCATCATTATATTATTTATATTATAATGGCCACTTAATCAGGTATCTCTAATCTGTTTCATCTATACTAGCCGATAATTAAATAATTTGTTTTGGTTAAATTAGTGTATCTGTAGACAGGAGCCTGTAGGTAAATATTATAATTTATAACATACATACCCGCCAGTCGCTGAATATTATTTTGCATAACGCAAGGTCATAAGAAAAACAATTTTGTACGTTAATAGAAATTATTTTAATGAAAATGAAATTAAACCAATTTGATATAATATTATTTTATGATCGATAAGACGATAAAGGTGCACGTTTTAGTCACGCTACGAGACGTGCTAATTGTTGTTGTACTATTCAAACATAATTTGCAGTCGTAAAGTATTATAAAAAAAAATAACGATTTCGGTCTTAAGTCTCTATTGAATTATAGATAAGAATTTTTTTAATCAAAACCGATGATTGAAATTTATACGTAATAAATTATAATTAGATACGAATCTTAAACGGGAGCTCAAATTTAAAATATAATAATAACTTTTAAATAGATAATAAACTTGTATATAATCACCTCTCTCCCCACCAGAACACACATAAATCATTATCATTGTTTTAAAAAATATTTCCATTTTTTCTACAAATATTACCTTTTGTGCAAAAAATAATTATTACATTATATAAAAGTATAAGACGGATATAAATGACATTTAATAATAACTAGGCATTCTAATAGGTACTATAAAACATTTTTCAATATTTTAGAGCACTATCAGATTTTTAATCATTATCTTATTTATACATGCTAGTTATGATAACTTTAACTTCACCCCGAACTTGTTTTAATATGGATGCTTTATTATATATAATTAGTATACGGTGCAGCCCGGAATATTTTAAATTAGTTATGAACATTCAACAGCAATCAACTGCTATAACCTTTTACATTAAAGTGCACGAATCAATGATAACCATATGATTAAGATTTTTTTTTAAAAAGTGTATATTAATAAAATATTCGATAACTATTAGTATTGCCTTATGTGATTGATAATTTCATATCGAGTGGGATTCGGCATGACGTATTCAATTTAGTTAGTAGAATACATTTTTTTTAAATATATACAGGACGATTTACCAACAATTCTTTTATAATGTATTAATTTTTAAAATTATGATTTTTAAAATGTTTAAATATACTTAAGTGTCATATGTTCGCAAATACTATAAACATTGGCGATATATATATAATTTTTAAAAAGAACCAACTGCAGTCTGCGCCCTTAGTAAACATTTTTTTTTTTAGAAAATTAATATCTATCTAGATCCATAATAATAGGTTTGATAGATATGGTAATTATACTAAGAATTATTATGACGATCGTTCGAATTGTGATTTAAATAAATATAATAATAAAAAAAAAAAATCATCTACTTAACAATTATTTAAAAACAAAATAGTTTGTATCTCTATAACATACTCCTTAAATGGTATACAAAATATAATATATGGGTAATGAAAGTATACATAAAGCATACTTAAAAATTCAAAAAATTATAATTATAATAATAATATTGTTATAAAGGAAAAATGGAGTGAGTATGCTTGGTTAATTAACTCTGTTTACTCTGTAAAAAATTTAACCGTTTAATTTATCTTACATTAATATTATTTTATTTCGCAAAGCCGCAGACTTAACAAAATAAAAATAAAATAAAAAAACGTTTTTAATACTGAAAAAGTTTAATCTGTGATAAAATTGTAGATGTCTCGTATATTGTATACACCGATTTTTAGTAATATATTATAATATACTATAATGTAATAATATTATTTCTCTTCCAATAATGTATTGTGTTGTGATGTCTTAAAATTACATAGAACACTTACTTTTAAAAACTTAAATATAGTTTTTGAAAAAATAATTGTTTTACATTTAAATAAAATATCACCTGCAGGTACCTACGTATATACAACGTATACATACTATTACGATTGTAATGATATTTTATGTACCATTGCTTATTAAACCGTGTATATTATTATTTATTTTCATAGGAAGTCTGGTATACCTGTCGCCGCCCGTCGGGAGTTTGTTCTTGTCGTTGGTCCAGGCACGGCTAGGCCACAGGGTGTGCATGGCGATCACAAATCTCATCCAGCTGTCGTCGGTGCTGGTCGTGGTCCTTTTTCCGATCACAGTGAGCTCCTTGTACGCGTGCTCTATGCTGATGGGCCTCAGCATGGGTTTCGCCACCGGCTTGAGCATATCGTACAGCGGCGAGGTTTGCGAGCCTAAGCTCCGGGGCTCGTTGACGTCCGCTCTGAACGTTTTCTACTTCGTGGGATTCTTTTTTGTTTCCACCGCGTACGCCATAACCGAAAGCTGGAAACGGTCATTGATCATCACAGTCGCCGTGCCCCTGGCCAACATGGTCACACTGTCAATGGTGAGTTCCTCTAGTTCATATCAAAAATACCAGTTTGTCCTCGAGAGGGGCATATGGTTTTGGATTTTTTTTTAATTTTCTATCGATGAAATAAAACGAAATTCGTCTAACAATATCTCATCACTAACTTCATCTTTTTTTAAAATAATATTCCAGTATATAATATGTTATAGGTATTAATACTTTTACCGTAACATATACACATGTTTTTTTTAAACCATTGCGAAATCCACTGTAGATAGTGAGTCACTACTGCTACAGAAACGCACGTTTTAATACGTTCGGCATTATGTTAATGTTCCGTTGTTTCCATTTTTATGTGATAAACCAAAACAAATTTCGCTATTAATATATAAATGCGTAGTACGAAATTTGAGGAACTTACATAATATGTATACGAGATGATTAGTTTGACACTTGTTATATGAATATGAGAAATACAAAGAGTGTCTTACGTTGCACGAAGCTCCTCGTGTATAATATGTATTTGCATTTATTTAAGCGAACTACCGACACCACTAACAGTGTATTTTATTCTTTGCAGACTCCCGACTCGCCAATGTGGCTGTTGTCCAGAGGAAAGATTGACAAAGCAAAAAAGGTCTTAATGAAGCTTCGGGGATACGTAAGCGAAGAGAAATGCGCCACAGAATTTCAGGAAATGGTTCAATACGTTTCTCTATCGGCCAAATCGGGTAAATAAGAAATGCCATATAATTCGTCGATCGCTTTAACGTTCACGTCACGATAAATTAAGATCACTATTACAAATAGTTATACAATACAAATGCTTTTATAGGATATTTTTCGTTTGAAGGTAGTCCTCATATATTTTTTATTATTTATGATTAAGTTAGGACAAATAGAATTTAGGAATTTGATACCCTTTGAGATATGACGCTGATGTTTAAATACATTGTTCAACATGCTCGGTTCTCTACAAATCATCTATATACTAGTGCATGTTTTTAGAATATACTCGTAATATAATATCATACTATAATATTAATTGTTGTGTATTTTTAACGGGGTTTTCAGAAGAAGCAAAGCAGAAGTCTCTGGGTAGCTTTTCACATCCGGGACTTTGGAGCCCACTCAAACTCATGTTAACCTACATATTTTTCTCGAACATCATGTCTGGGGTACCGTATGCGCCGTATCTGATGAATATATTTGCTTCGTTCAACACACAAGTAGAACCTGCGTGGGCAATGGTAATACAAAAATGGCACTAATTTTATTAGTGTATATATAAGTGATAACTAATTAGCTAATTAGTATATTTTGTATATATATACAATATACATATATAAATAGAAACGAGTAGTTTATTTCTTTATCTTTAAACTACTTTGATTTACGCTTATAAATTTAAAAAATGTAATAAATAAATAATATTAAATATAATAAAATGTATCCTACGTGACCCATGAATAATATTATAAAACTAAATATATAAATTAAATAGGTTAAAAATTATTTATCTTTTATTTTTTTCAATTATTATTATGATTAACATGATTATAAATAATAATGAAAAATATAAAATACGATTATTATTACAACGAAATTGTATGGCGAGCGCAATAATAGTCTAAAAATAAATGTAGATGAGTGTATTTACTCCACGTCACTAATGTTAAGAGGACGTTATATCAGAATTTACATGCACTATATTACAAACGTACAGAGTTTATGTTTTGCAGGAACAATTTAGTGTCGTTAAATTAAATTTAAAGTTGAGTTTCTCCGCTATCAAATTGAAGACAAATATGAAATAGGTATATTTATATGGAAATTCTCGTAGTCTTTTATTGGGATTTTAATTGTAAAGCAAATTAAATATTAAAATTGTTATAGTTTACTTACACAATTATGGGTACCTATAAGGCTATAACTTACTTTAAAATTAAAATATAAATAAAAACCAACGAAATGGCCGAGATAATATTTTCACTTTTAAATTTTATAAAAGTTGGTTAATATCACTATAAATTTTAATATTTCAATCACGACATAAAAAGAATTCTGATGAATATAAATTTGTTATATCATGCTGTATGGTGTTTTTCTAAAATTATCGTGTTCATACCTTACAGTCTTACACATAAAAAAATCCTGTATTTCCGTATTGTATTTAATATTTCTGTGATACAAAAACTATATCGGTATTATTTAATATTAACATTGATATAATATGATAAAATTATTTCATTTTTAAAATAAAAGCAAAAACCGTGATTGTATCGCCTGTAAAGTTAAAATATAATATTCTTTATTGTTCGAATGGTCGAAAAAATCATATTCTTATCATTTGGGTCATCATAATATAAACGTGGAAAAGTTTTTTGAATTTATCTCGTCAACGATATCATAAACAAGTGCATGTCACGAAAGGTCGAAAGATAATCTTGTTTTGTAAAATCATCAAGCATTGAAATCGGAGTACGAAAAATTCTTACAAAATCAAAATTATTAGTTTCGTGTTTGTGGTTAGCTACAGTGGTGGTTTGATCGTAAAAGTTTTGGTGCGGTGCACTCAGGCGCGTAGGTACCTATTGTGTTCATTTTCTCTACTGGGAAACTAAATACAATAAGAGCTCACTTAATAACAATTAAGATTCCCGTGTATATCATTCATTCCTATAACATAAGCAAAGTTATTTACCTATATTTGTTATACTACGTTGCAGTGACTACAACATATTATAAAATTACCATCTTTCTGGAAGTTAAAAACACTAAATAATTTTCTGTCTGATGAACTAATAAACGGAATCTACATTTTTATTAAAAATAATAATAATTAAAAAATAAAATAAAAATCTTAAACAGCAAAAATTAAAATAGCAAACGCCAAATATTGTGTATACTATATGTATAGTATAATACCTGTTACTATATTATATTCTAAATTATCTATCCGTCAGTGAGTGTTTAATGTTTATTCTATATCCATATCTACCTGTATCTATTTAATAATATTATTATTATTTGAACGTTATTTTAATTTAATATTCTATTCACCTACTAATATATATATTATTTTCGGTCTGGCGCAGTCCGCCTACCCCGCATTTAGCATCATCGGTAACATATTCACAATCCTATTGGTTCACCGGCTGGGCAAGAGATACCTCGTGCTATCAACCATAACCGTCTGTTCAATGTCGTACATACTCATCGGTTTTATTGGACAGTTTTATGTCGACACCGAATACACGTCTTGGGCGAAACTGGCATTATTTTTCGGCTCAACGTTATCCTCGTCACTAGGAATTATGCCAATCGGATGGATCCTCATGAGCGAAGTGTTCCCGATGAAGTACGTATAAAATAATAATATATTTTACACGTGTACACTATGTACATTGTGCACTGTGCTACTTGATACTTGATTTGGAAAAAAAAAGTTTACATTAACCGTGCAGGTGCCCCATTTAAGTTTAAAACATGGCTACTATATACATTTTTAGATAACTAAAATTTTCCATCACTAGGTCGTAGGATGTACCTCACTTCATGTTTATTAATTTTATGTAAAAATTCAATATTACCTCCCTATAAATGTTAGGTTAATTTTATGGTTCGATACCGATTTCATTAAAGGAGTTTGATATAGGCAATATTTTTAACGCTTGTCGTATGAATTATCATTATTGTGTGCTGTTCGCGTTTAGTAATATAGTATGACATATACTATAATATAAATCAATAACATTGTGATCATTAGTCACTGTAGTGTAAAATAGATGGGTTGTCAATGTCAAAAAAAAAGGCTGACATCGAGTTTTCTTAAGTTTAATATTATAGTATATAATATGTAAATAGTAATTTTCAGTGTTTAGAAGTTTTTAAAAACCACAAAACTCCGAATTATGTATTAATGTAGTTTTCGCCTTTCAGCCAAATTCAAACTTTACAGTTTTTATAATGTACCTACTTAACGAATGTGTATTTTGCATTATTTCCAGAAGTAAAAACCTGGGTTGCAGTATTTGTTCCGCGGTATATTTCTTCCTCAGCTTCTTTATGACCAAGTTCTACATGGACCTTGAGAAGTTCATCGGCTTCTACAACACGTTCGTTTTGTTTGGCTGCGTAGGGATCGTCGGGCTCGTGTACTTCTACTTTTATCTACCGGAAACTGAAAATAAAACACTAAAGGAGATCGCCGAACACTTTAAACTTGAACCTGTGTAGCTTATGAAAATATTATTGTAATCACCTACCAACTATCCGTTATAGCTGATGCATCATAATATAATATATTATATTGTTATTCCTGAGCGCATCATCAGCATCCGCATTGGGCACGTTATAATAATATAATTGAATATAATATTATAATAATTATACAGACACATTAAAATATCTCAAACGATATTATAATATTGTATATAATATTACTCCGTCACATTGATAATATTTGTCGAACTTAATTCAGACCGTCGGCGGAATGTACGATACCGTCGAAAATATGTATATAACATATAGGTACGCACATATCACGATAAATTATAATATACTCGAAATATTATAATAATTATATTAGTGATCGAACAAAAAAAAGACATTCGAAATAATTATCATATTTTGTTTTATAATATTATAAATTATGATATTGTATAGACTGACTTTACAACAGAAATACAAAATATATACATATTTTATATTTGTATATTATAGAGTATTATATTATGTATAAGGTATTAAATATTCACCTATATTTGATATAAACAATTGAAATATAAGCATTGCAAATAATTTTTGAAAAAAAAAATATAAATATAAATATACTTAACGATTTTTATTGTTATGATTTTATTTTTATTTTTAGAATAACAATTTATGTACATACGTTTTAAATTTCAGGGTATATTTTATAAGAATTTAGGTAGGTATTTGAGAATATCAATAAAGTTTTTAAACAAGTAGTTATGTAGTTGTAAGTTAATTATTATGTAAACTTAATTTTTAGATGAATAGATCTGGATAGATAAATATATAATATATAATATAGATATTATATAATAGATCTATTGATCCGGAGTAGTGGATGCGTTTCAAGATTTAATAATTTGAACATTATCAAACATAATTTTTTCAAACTATATTCTTTTGTACCTATAAAATTCAAATTGTATGAAAAAAATATTTTTAAAAATGTTGTGACCCGCTTTTGATATAACAATATTGTTTTTCTATTAAAAATTAAAAGCTTCAGTCTCTATAGTTAATAGTTAGCCCAATCAGTCCCAATATTATATGTTTTATGTTTAAAAAACTGCATTGACGGAATAAAAAGCACTATCGATAGCACCGAATATTTAATCCTCTGTAAGTGGATTGTTGAAATCAGTATTTGTTTGTATCGGTTATGACAGATCAATTAGACACTCAACCGCGCGGCTTTAGACTTTTAAAAAAAGCAACACAGTACCCAGGATCCTTATCTAGCCTGTCGAGGTTTAATTTACTCCAATAGATATCGACTGACGGTTAGACACTCAACGAATAAACTAATAACAAATGTGTATGTATGTTTACATTTAAATTTTAAGCAGTATGATGTACTTACTTTCTATATAGGTTCACGTCGTTCACGATAAAAAATAAATGACATTATGTAATTATTACTTATATTTATGAGTAAAATATTTTTAGTACCCAATTATTTATATTCAATATCAATAATTGAATAATCATTAGTCATTAGTCTATATAATAATAGCAATTGGCTTCAACACCCATTTTTAAGTAGGTGGTGGATTGCGCCCACATTGTATTATAAGTTCAGGGAGTTAAAATGGTATAAAAGTGATAAAACTCTTTGTGGATATACCTACTTATCGGATTTTATGTTAAAATCCAGAAAAATTGTTATGGGTCAACAGGTGGTCACGATAATGAATGATTAATAAAATAATTTATATTGTACAGTATAACTACATCTATAGCCTAATAATGCCTGTATAAAAGCTAAAATAATCGAATAAATATAAATACAATAATAATATATTATATTGTGTGTAGGTATCGCATATTATTTACTCGGCTCGTCCGGCGCATTGTACAGACAATTTGACTACATTTACGCGTAATCAACACATTAATGACAAAACAAATTATTAATCGAAGTGTTTCGACGTACTATCTGCAGCTGTTTGAACTTGACACACTCGGTGTGAGTATTATACCGTTAGTCGAGGAGAACAAAATAATAAGTAGCTAGATGGATATTTTTAGTGGAAATTCTTTTGAAACAGAATGTATTAGGTCTGAGGTAATAATTTTTGTCTGAAGATTACAACCGTTTAAAAGTTTTACAAGTATTGACCAAATAAATGATGTACATATACAATTAAAAATTAGTATTGCGAGTGACAAGTGTATTGGTACACTCAGTGTAAAACCATTATATAATATCGTTTTGGTGCGTAAACCGTATAGCCGCCCACAAGCGGCACTTGGTAGAAAATCATGTGGGTGCAAAAGTTTATGGTGATTCACAAACCTGTGCGGGGTGTTTCCCCACACCACCTAATATTTAACTGCTGCTATTACAAAAGTAATAAAAAAAAATTTTAATGTAAAACTGTATTCTATGTTTAAATTAGTATAATATTTTTGACTGCTGTCTGTGGGTGCAAAGTGATACTTTTTCCTCCAAGATAAATTTTCGTGGGTGTAACTGCACCCTCATGCACCCCCCAGATGCCGCCCGACGATTCACCATAATTCGTCTTGGTATAGTATGTATAATTTACATTGCCATCACCACATATAATATATCGGTCGTCATCGTTGTGTGTTATCGGTGGCACATCAGTTTCGTTGTGAATATTTACGGCCCGTTTCATTCACTGTTTTCGGGCGACGCATCACACCAAAATCGCGCGTCCTCGTTGGTGCAAACGTCGGCCGGTCACCTTGTTACAGTTATTATTGTTACACTGTCCCGTTGTGCATATTATTATTGTTATTAATGACTAGGGCTCGGATTTAAATGCCCTAAAAATATCAAAAAAATGCCCTAAAATTATCAAAAAATGCATTATTTATTAAATAAATTCAAATTAAATTATTATTAAAAAATAAGGAACAAATAAAATTCTAATAAAAATTCTAAATTCTAAATTATATTTCAATATACAAAAAAAAAATTAAAATTAAAAATTAAATTTTATTTACATTCCATTGTAAAATAAGAATTTCTTTAATGTTTTGGAATTTAAATGACGGTTGTCTGCCAATAAGTTTTTATATATTGAAAATGACCGACTACTATGTAGTACTTATATTTCAATGAGGTCAATTTATTTAGTCATAATACGACAAATAGGTCAAAAATGCATTAAAAAATGCATTGAAACCGTCAAAAAATGCACTAAAAATGATGAAATCCGCTAAAAATGCAAAAAAATCAAAAAAATGCCCCAAAAATTATTGTGGTTAGATCGCGAAATATTTGAAACATATTTGTAGCTTGGAAAGCATCGCGTAAGATATTCCAAAAAAGAGATGTAAATGCATTGAAATCCGAGCCTTATATTAATGACGTATTGACGTTAATATCATATACAGTCCGTGACACGATGTTAGTGATGTCGTCATCACAGCCACAGTCAGTACATAATACAATAATACATATATACAGTGGCGTAGCCAGGATTTTTTTTAGGGGGGGTTTTTTTTAGTAATAAAATAAAATAAATCTACAACGTATTGAAATAATAAAATCATTGAATGATAATGATTATTATCACCAGTGCAGTCGATAACGTGAATACAGCATAACAGAATACATTTCACCACGAATAAATGATTGTATTTTTATATTATAAAAATTATATTTTTGATAAAAATACAGCCGAAGGGGGGGGGGGTTTCAACCCCCAAAACCCCCCCTGGCTACGCCACTGCATATATATTATATAATATATGGATTGCGTTCAGTGCCGTTGTACCACCGCAACGAGATATCGTCACTGCGTTCAAAGACGTGCTGACTATTGTTTGTGTTCTCCTATAATAATCTCGTGTCACTCGACATTTGTTTTTACTTTTACAATATATTGTCGAAACGTCTCCGACACCCACGACCCACATTGTACCTACTTTTGTACGATCGCGAAATACCATTTGCGATTTGGATCGGCTGCTCTATCGATCGCCGCATTATTTTGATACGTCCCATCGTCCCCGCGATTGCATTCGACTGTTTGTCAGCCACCGCCGGTGTTATGACGCGTAAACGTCGAGCACTTGCACGGGTCACTATGGCCCACATGACAAAAATAAAATTAACTTTTTTCTTTTTATGTCCGTATATTGTTTTGGAAACACACCTAATCATGAATGTGAAATTTTGAGGTTGAAAACTTTCTCTCCTTCACCCTGCAGATAACTCTTAAAATGTAGTTTTTTCTAAAAAACTAGTTTTTCGAGGCCTTTAGTAGTAAATTTTTAGTAATCGAAACTATGATTGTTTTAAAAGTTAGGGCGACGTTTTGTTCAATATTTTAGCTTATTTGTAAATATTTTTTGAAAACCATTCACTGTTAAAGACATAAATTAGGTTCTTTTTGAAAAAAGTCATCCGCAGGTTGCCATGGTCTAAATGAGAAAAATGAATTTGAATTTTTTACGTTTTTATGTCTACAGTAGAAACCGTTTATAATGACATTCAAGGGACTAGTCAAAATTGGTCATAATAACCGATTGTCATTATAAACAAAATGATAAAAATTAAATTACAATATAGGAGTTTTGCCGGGACTTGCAATCTAAGGTCATTACACCCGGTATGTCATTACAACCGGTGTCATTATAAACGGTTTCTACTGTATATTCTATTCTATAATACTGTATCTGAACAGTAAAGTTTCAAAAGTATAATAATAAACAAAAAAGTTGAAGGTTACTAAGGTTGTTCTGTCGCTTCGCGCAAACCGAATATCGACTCGTCTAGTTGTTACCTATACGTAATGTGTCTACGGTCTCGTATTAATTACACCGTCATCCAGAGTTTTTTTTTTATATTAGTGATTATCCGCTCACCATTTGATTGCGATTGCTGTTGACCGCCGTCCTCGTTAGTAAATGGACCGTCGCCAAAAAAACATGCGGAAGTGTTGACTAGCCACCATATTTCGTTCCTGCTGTTTCTCATATCCGCGATCCCTACAACGATGTAGTTCTATGTACCGTATTCACCTAAAAGGCTAAAAGTGGAAGTGGTCACTGGTCAGGGCTGTTGACGCTAATCGTTTAGGGTACAACGTCTACAAAACTGCAGTACCACACTTTTGACGCACCTTCAAGCCCCGGAAAATCGCAATCGTTGTTGACGTCATATTTAAAAACTTTGAATAGTTTTTAAATATCTAGGAAAAACAATCGAAAATTGCACTATTTTTTAACTTATATTAAGAGTAGATAGTCTTAAATAATAAAATTATGGTCGGTAAAATTAGACTAAAAACTGTAGATTGCTGAATAATTAAATTGATTTTAGTTTTAACTTTAAAAATAATGGTAAAGACTAGAAACTTTAACATGATTTATAAATAAATGTTTTGAAAAAAATACAAATATTAAATACATATAGAAAATAATTATTCAAACCAATATTTATGTAAATTAAAACATTGATAGAAAAATATGTAATGAATCTTGTTTTGGTAAAAGGACATTTGGAGGGGGGGATTAGATGATTCAAATTTTGAACAAAATTGGACTTAAATTTTTTTAATTCTCATTGAATTCTTGAAATTTTAGTATATATATAGTTCAAAATTACAATTTGTCATTAACTTTTATTTAAACTACTCTATGAATCTATGATGTTAGCTGAGCAGTAGTTAAAAATAATGTTCTATTTCAATAAAATATTTTACTTATCCTATAATTTCTATTCATTTCGGCCTGTTTTGTTAACATAACAAATAAATCCATAAAAAAAAATATAATATTTTACTTGTAAGATAAATAAAGTTGCTACCAAATACTAAAGTCTTCAAATGTTTACAAAATCTAAGCATATAATATCCATCTATGATTTAATGTAAGTTAAACAAATTGGACAAATTAAAAATTAAGAAATATGTATAGTTATAAGTTAAGTATAGATAAATTAATTAACTAATTTACTAAAAAATTTAATGCAGTTGTAATAACACTCGAATAAATAGTGTAGACTGTAGAGTCTAGTATTGATTATAATAAACATATATTTTATATTTTTTATTAATATGATATGATATTTGTAGATTAATGTATAAGTATTTAGTAGTAAAAAGTATACAAAGAATATTAGAGGTATTTAAATTTGTATTGGTTATATTGGTTTATTATTGGGTTTTAATTTCAATCATAAGAATCATATTAAAATACCCATAATTTCTGAAAAAAAAATAAAATTTTTCTTGTAAAAATTAAAGATTTTATTATGTATAGTAATAAATTACTAAAGTAATTATAAGATATGGCTTTAACAAATTATAATTTATCCAAAAATACATCTCAAGAAAAATAAATTAAATAAATGCGATGATAACAAACTAAAATAATGTTATATTTTAATAATCGGTAGTTGTTCTCAAGTAATCGACTGAAGAAGGCATTGAACGTTTTTCATAACCATTTGGAAAGAGTGTATCGAGGTCTTCGTCTTTAACTGTTGGCAGGATCATAACTTTTTCACCAGGCTAATATAAACAAAAGTTTATTTTAGTTTTTAATACGTAATTTTGTAAAAAAAAAATTGATAATCATTTACTTACCACCCAATTTGCTGGTGTAGCGATGGTATTTTTTCTATCACATAACTGAAGTGAATCAATACAACGTAAAATTTCTCTATAAAATAAAAATATATTTTAATGTTCAATTGGTACATAATTATAAGTCATTTAGTTTATATTGGTGTTATAAATTTTTAAATAATTTAACTTTTCTTGAAAACTTATCAAAAATATATTTATTTGTTAATTCTTATCAGCTTAGTTAAATATAAGGTTTTTTTAACAATTAGTGCATAAAATCAATACTTAAAACACTTAATTACCTATTATTTGATTCATATCTTTTGCTTTGTTTATAAATAAAAATACTGTATATTATTTAAAAATTGTATAACAGTATTAAGATCTGAGATTTAATAAATTACACATTAGGATTATTAAGTATGTATGTTAATGTGTTTAACATATCCCTACATAATTTTTATTGAAAATTTTATAATATGTAGCAGTTAAATTAATAAAAAAACTATGAAATATTTAGAAACTATTATCAACATTATTTATTCAACAAAAAATAAAAAGATTTAAACTCGAATGTTAACATCACTTACTGAATATTACGACCAGTGCTAGTTGGATAAACCATCATGAGTTTAACCTTCTTGTCAGGTCCAATAATGTAAAGGGATCGAATAGTCAATGCCAACTCAACATTGTCCTTGTCTTCCTCAGCGATCATATCAAGTTTTACAGCCAAGTCTCGTGTGCTGTCGCTAATAATGGGATATGGGAATTCTCCTTTGATGTCCAAACAATATGATTTGATGTCCTTAAAAATGGTAAATTGTCATAAAATTAAGCTTGTAACACACATAGACATACAGTTAAAAATTAAGACATTACATTTATCCAATCAACGTGGCTTTCCAACTTATCACAAGACAAGCCCAAGACTTTGACATTGCGTTTTGTGAATTCGTCGACCAGCACTGCCATTTTGCCCAACTCAGTGGTACACACCGGTGTGAAATCAGAAGGATGAGAAAACAAAACGCACCATCTATATTAAAAACAGAAATAAAGATATTAATACGATATGAAATGGTCAATGTACTATCAATCCAATTAATAATTTATAATTGGTAGTAGGCTCATCAAAGCGATATAATGACGACATCTAAAATAAAAGTAAATAAATAAAATGAAATAAACACACAATATCATAATACGTAGGTAATGGATAGATACTTACGATTCACCGACCCATTCGTAGAATTTAATCGGACCTTTGGTGGTGACGGCAGAGAAATCCGGAACGACTGTACCCAAACGCATGGCTGGTGCTAATAATAAATCGACGAAAAGAAATTAAAATTGAATAATATTAACGTATCCGTTTAAACGTTTGGAGTCGGTAGGAAATAGTGAGTGTGCAGTGTAGAGTATTAGTGTCGAGTGTCGACTACGAACGACAAATGAATAAAAACGTATTATATACTGTGGAGACATGTGACATGGACTATAATTATTATTATAGTGGTGTTGCGCCGAATTGCGTACGGAATCGGGTGTAGATAACGAGTCCGGAGTCGAAAACAACGTTGTTGATAAAAATATAAATGATAATAATAATCATAACAAGATTTATTTGGATTGTTCGAAGCGCGGGCTGCCAAGGCCGTTATCTTCGGGCCGGATGTTCGCGCGCTACTGCCTATACTGCGTTAGTGGTGGCCGGTGGGGCTCACGTGAGGAATAATAATTTGATGGGTATAATTGTATTAATAATATTAATAAAACGCCCATTTATATTGTTATTATTATTATTATTTGTTATTAAAATATCTGTAATATTGTTATTGTTATTATTATTATTTTTTTGTTAAATTTAAATAATAAAATGTTTAGACATAAAGGTTGATAATATGTAGGCACGTAGCGCCATCTGTCCTGTCGTTGAAATAATATATACCCGCCTAATGCTACTGGTTATTTTTTTATTTAAAAATTTACTTTTCATACACGGGACTTGGTGTGATGTTTTATTCGATAATCGCTTAACTTCTGACGCTTATTTAATTGGTAGAAGAAAGAAGTAGTATTTGGATTTTTTTAGATTCTGAACGGAGTGATGAATGTATTGATTTTACAATGATGTGTGTTTTTTTTTTTTTTTTTTTTTTTTTTTTGTTTTTTTTTTTTTGTGTCTGTCGACAACATTTGGGGCAGTAAAAATGCTTCGATTTTTGACTTCAGCCCCTCTTTGAAAAGGAAATCGGATCTAGTTGGTACTTTGGGGGGTCAAAAGTTAAAAATTTTCAATATTTTTTAAATGAGTCGGGAAAAACCCTAAAAAAATGACGGAAAAACAGGATTTTTTACGCAAAACCAATTTTCGTCAAAATCGAATTTTTTATTTTGCTATAACTCAAAAACTAATAGATGTAAAAACTTGAAATTTTCACCAAATGTTTATATTAGCGTTCTCCATACACAGTTAAATTTTCAAAAAATTTTGACTTTTTTTTAAGCTATTTATAAACAATTGAAATTTTTAATTTTTTTTAGTATTTTTTTTTAAAATAACGATAAAAATTTTTTGGCCGGCCAGAAAATCTTGAAAATTTAATACAAGGTTTCTTATGAGTTGTTCTTAATGTGATAAAAAAAAATCCGAAATCGTTAGTCACAATTTTTTTTTATAAGTGCTTAAAGTTCGAATTTATACGAAATATGTCAAAATTGCGAAAATTGGCAAGTAATTTTGTGGTTGAAAAATCGTAAAATTTTTTTCTTTTATAACTAAGTTTTGAAAATTTGGTACAAGGTTCTCCATACATTTTTCTTCAATTATCTGTAAAAAAAACTCGACCGGATTCAGACAAAATTTTTTTATGAGTGTTTGAAATTTAAATTTTTAGAAAACCGCGTTAATTAACAGTTTAGCCTCAAACGATTTTTGATATTTGTTGTAATTCAAACTGTATAAGTCGTAAATACTTGAAAATTTTACCAGTTATTTAGATTGCCATTTTCTTTACGTGATTTGATTTTCAAAACATTTTGACTTTTTTTGAGCTATTTATAAACAATTGAAATTTTCAATTTTTTTTTATTTTTTTTTTATAAATGTTGATAAAAAAAATTTAGCTGGGACAAATTACTTGAAAATTTAATTGAAGGGTCCACATAACTTGTTCTAACTCTCATTCAAAAATTATAAAAATACATAGGCACAATTTTTTTTTATTAGCATTTGAAGTTCAAATATTGACAAAAATTCGTCAAAATCATGAATATTTTTCACTATTTGGTAGTTAAAAATTTATAAATATTTTACTATCAAAAGCTAAGAATTGAAAATTTAATACAATGTTGTCCATAAGTTAAGCTTAAAATAATTATAAAAAAGTTTGAGGATTATTCAATTAAAAAAATTTTACGAGTGTTTAAAGTTTTAATTTTAATTTGAAATCAAAAATACACGACGTGTAAAATCACGTTTTACTAATAAATAATTTTCGATTTTTGTTATTTTTAAAAAATTACTAAACGTAAGATCTTGAAACTTTTACTTAAATGTTTGAATTAGTTTCAAAATAGAATATATGATAATATTTAAATATAATATATCCTGGACAAACTAATAATACAACTATAAAGACGGTTTTTTCACTCAACGCATAGAAACACATAATATGAATATAATAATAGTATATACGCTTTTAGTAACATCTCAATTTCATAAAATATACCTATGACTCGTGACGTTTCTACAAACATCGATTCACAAATTCTGAACGGAGTGATGAATGTATTGATTTTACAATGATGTGTGTTTTTTTTTTTTTTTTAGATTCTGAACGGAGTGATGAATGTATTGATTTTACAATGATGTGTGTTTTTTTTTTTTTTTTTTTTGTGTCTGTCGACAACATTTGGGGCAGTAAAAATGCTTCGATTTTCAACTTCAGCCCCTCTTTGAAAAGGAAATCGGATCTAGTTGGTACTTTGGGGGGTCAAAAGTTAAAATTTTTCAATATTTTTTAAATGAGTCGGGAAAAACCTTAAAAAAATGACGGAAAAACGGGATTTTTTACGCACAACCAGTTTTCGACCAAATCGAATTTTTTATTTTGCTATAACTCAAAAACTAATAGATGTAAATACTTGAAATTTTCACCAAATGTTTATATTAGCGTTCTCCATACACAGTTAAATTTTCAAAGAATTTAGACTTTTTTTGAGCTATTTATAGACAATTGAAGTTTTTAATTTTTTTTAGTATTTTTTTTTAAAATAACGATAAAAATTTTTTGGCCGGCCAGAAAATCTTGAAAATTTAATACAAGGTTTCTTATGAGTTGTTTTTAAAGTGATAAAAAAAAATCCGAAATCGTTAGTCACAATTTTTTTTTATAAGTGCTTAAAGTTCGAATTTATACGAAATATGTCAAAATTGCGAAAATTGGCAAGTAATTTTGTGGTTGAAAAATCGTAAAATTTTTTTCTTTTATAACTAAGTTTTGAAAATTTGATACAAGGTTCTCCATACATTTTTCTTCAATTATCTGTAAAAAAAACTCTACCGGATTCAGACAAAAATTCTTTATGAGTGTTTGAAATTTAAATTTTTACAAAACCGCGTTAAATAACGGTTTAGCCTCAAACGATTTTTTATATTTGTTATTATTCAAACAGTATAAGTCGTAAATACTTGAAAATTTTACCAGTTATTTAGATTGCCATTTTCTTTACGTGATTTGATTTTCAAAACATTTTGACTTTTTTTGAACTATTTATAGACAATTAAAATTTTTTTTTATTTTTTTTTTATAAATGTTGATAAAAAAAATTTAGCTGGGACAAATTACTTGAAAATTTAATTGAAGGGTCCACATAACTTGTTCTAACTCTCATTCAAAAATTATAAAAATACATAGGAACAATTTTTTTTTATTAGCATTTGAAGTTCAAATATTGACAAAAATTCGTCAAAATCATGAATATTTTCACTATTTGGTAGTTAAAAATTTATAAATATTTTTCTATCAAAAGCTAAGAATTGAAAATTTAATACTATGCTGTCCATAAGTTAAGCTTAGAACAATTATAAAAAATTTTGAGGATTGTTCAATTCAAAAAATTTTACGTGTGTTTAAAGTTTTAATTTTAATTTGAAATCAAAAATACACGTGTAAAATTACGTTTTACTAATAAATAATTTTCGATTTTTGTTATTTTTAAAAAATTAGCATACATAAGATCTTGAAGCTTTTACTTAAGTGTTTGAATTTGTGAATTTTTTTCAGAATAGAATGTATGACAATATTTAAATTTAATATATCCCAGACTGACAAATCATCTCCGTTCAGAATCGTTTTTCGTATACAATGATACCTATCATTGCATTCAAATTTAACCTACCCTAGTCCGAGGTCCATCCCACCCCCTAATATACAGCAGAGCGATACCCACTTACCCACTTTTTTTTTGTTATAGTGGTCAGCGGAAATTAGGTGATTATTTGAGGTAGGTGCTGCCTAAGTTATAATAATATACACGTCCTTATGAATCCTGGTGACCTGGCGGAAGGTAATCTTACTCACTAACGATCAAGGCTGGCGGCTGCTATACCTAACAAATCTAACAAACAACAGTGCAGAGACTGCAGAGCCGAACTAGGGTAAAGCGAGGAGCTTGCCTTGGGAGCCTGATGCTGGGGGGCGTAAAAATATTAAATGATTAACTTAAGAAAAATATTATTACCAATATAAGATTTTTTACCGATCCGTAGGTTTAATGTAGGCTAAAAATTGTATTTCTTGTTTTGATCGAAACCTAATTACATACTAATTTTCAGATATTACCGACTCTTATTATGAAATTATTAAAAACTGTGAGTGTGTCACCCACTATCATCTAAGTGGTGTATTACTAGAGTTCTGCCTCAGAATAAAAAATGACTCAGTACGGATCTGCAGCAGTATATATATTATAATAACAGTTGAATGATATTATGATACTAAATACTAATGACTATATTTTTAATAATTGTTGACAAGACAATATGGTGTTTTATTAATTCACTAATTAATCTAGGAAAAATATGCAGCGAAAAATAGCGTGCCTATATTATAGCTTTAAACGATAACGTTGGAACTTAGAAGTTCTAAGCATACTATAATTAAAATATGCAGCAGTGAGCAGTGGCGATAGCAAGCTGTTTTTTATTGTAAGTAAATGTGGTCCGGTTAAATTAGTGTGCTACAAAAAAACAGTAGCGTCAAATAAAATGTGATTGAAAGTTGCAATAGAGCTTACAGAGCGGATCCCAGGAAAGATTCTGTAGTATTGTGATTTTTATAATATTCTTATTTCTCTTATTTTTAAAAGCACCACCGTTATGTTACGTCTCGCTATCACGCTATAATAGTTCCTCTTGCACATTATACCTGCAGCTGATAACTACATACTTAAATTTAATGTCATAAAAATGTTTGGATTTTTTTGAAAAATTAATAAAAAATTAAAATAATTGAATCAAGTTTTAAAAATTAATTTGTAATTGATTTTATTAAATATCATATTAAAAATCATAATTGAATAAGGATACATTTCAAAATTAAAACATTTATTAGCTAGTATTTATTAATTTGGTAAAAAATCTTATTAGGTGCTTCAATACAATATGCATATTGTAATAATATTTCAAATATCATATTTTGTTATTACATTTAAAAGTATAATAGGCTTTTATTCTTGGTCTTCTGTAAAATGTCGAAGAAGTCACTCATTAAGTGCCGTATATATATTTATACGTAGAATACCTATGATATAATATTATTCTAATGACCCGATGTGATCTTGCGTATATATTATAATACGAGTATATATTTAGGTACACGTTTTCAGTTATGTCTCCACACGAGAATCTCTTTCTCTTTCTATATATAGGTATATATAAATTACACCTAATAATTTATTTTAATATATACAGTTCTGCGTAGTTATTTACATTACAAATTCGACTTGAATTTTAATGTTGCGATTTGAATTTTCAAAGGCCCGCAGGTCCTTGCAGTAATATTACCTTGCACTCAAAGGGAATCGAATATACAATTGTCTGTTTTGTTGATTTTTTTTTTTATCTCATAGCGGCAGTGACGATAGTCATCATTGCAGGTTTATATATATATATACGGTAAAACATTGCCTTGATCTAGAAATTAGTTACACTACTTGCACTTCGCTTCGCTGTAAATGTAATATAATTTATAAACATTCGAACTGCACCCCGGGCTCGTATTATTAATTATTATTAATTATTTAACTCTGTAAGTTCACGATTTCGTCGTGTTGTAGCATAAAATATTGATATAGTTTTTACAAGCTATGGAGCGATTCTTTTAAATGTAAAGAATTATCATCTCAAAAAGTATTAACGTTTTTAGAAATATTTTTATTTAAGTAGAAATCATTACCTACCTACAATTAACATTTTTTTAAAAGATAGTTCTTACAGTTTTTAGATTTTTATAATTATAATATTTATTTTTAAGTTTTTCACTATAGATAGTATAACATATTTATACGATTATTTTTCGTATAACATTATGATAAGCGGATGGAGTAGTGGACCAATATTTTGCGCAATACATTTGTGCTATTATAAAAGCTATTCTTCAAAAAAATTAAAACTTAAAACATTATAAGAAATTTGATATTCCTATTATATATATATTTTTTAAATGTTTTATATAATATCTTCAAGTTAAGTAAAATAAAAATATTTCCAAAAATGTTAATACTTTTAGAGATATTGAATGTTTATTGTTAAAAGAATCGTCATGTATAGTGTATACAATAATGATAATATTATTCTCAAATAATGTCGAGTGTTATAAGATAAAAAAAAAATATTATTTGTGTACAAAAAATATACATTTTTAAAGTTACTGCATTAGCTATACCTGCAATTTGCAAAGAGCTTTGAATATTAATTTTGTATCCCAGAGGAGTTTTACATGAATACAATAAGGGCTTTCCATCGTCATAGTTACACTTTCTATTAAAATCACCTATCAAATAAATAAAATATAGAATGTCAATTTTGTTAATCAACAAAACTCTGTCGAAATTTTTATTCGTTGGTATAGGTATTGGTTGTGATCTAATGCCTCTAACACGTGTATGCAGCAGTACTCACAATATATATATTTAACTATATCAATATTTCTTACCTATATAATATGTATAATAATATATTAGGCTACATTTTTGTATGTGACTATACATTTTAGTGTATAACAAAATATTATTACTTAATTGTATCAGTAATGAAATAGTTATGATAATTAATATGAAAATTCTTATTTTGTCAATTCAGTAAATCACTAAGACGTACAAATCCATAATTTTTTTTTACACCTATTCTGAAAAAAAACTGAAAGTGCTTAAGACACCTTTCAATTAGTCTAATAAATAATGATTATTGATATTACGATGAGAAACTTAACCTTTCACGCCTCCTCACCATACAGTTTGAAAATTATTACTAATTAACAAAACGTCACCATCGCCGTTATCTGATGATGTTGTTATTGTTGACGGTCTTAATACTTTTTATATGTAAAAAAAAAAATTGATTAATATATAACAACAATTACCATTTAATTATTGGTAAAAAAAAAAGGAAAGCTCGACATTTTAAGAACCACTTATTTGACTTATCTAGTACATAATGTATTTAGTTATTTACTCATATATTATATTATATATATAATACTGCAGTATAACGTAATGATAAAAGAAAATATAAAAGATACTCGTCATTTTATCGAGTAAATTCTTATGTTTTCGAGAAAAAAATCTTTGTTATAGAACTTAAAGTTTCTTAAGTAGTTAAGTATGTATACCCTATAGTTATAATATACGAGTATACTAAAGTTATGAAAAAAAAATTAATAAATATTTTTACTATTTTTTTTTTTTCATTTTTCACAGCATATTTTTTTAAATACTTTTATACACAAATATTTAACCCTGCAAATCTGAATACTGAACCAATAATCTATTATTTATAACTTATAAGCATTTAAAGTTCAGATAAGTGCGGTGAAGTGGAAGGGGATTAATGCGAATTTTTGAATAACTATATATACCAACTCCACTTGTCCATAATATACTGTCTATATTACACATATAAGCTACTTTCGCTACTGGTTCAATATTCGATATGTTATTATACCATATAGGTATATAAAATTTTAAAACAAATATTTTTCTTCAGAATGACCTAGTATGATAATGGATTATCGCATAAAAAAAGTAAACAAAACCTAAAACAATAAAATTAATCGATATAAAAATTATACTTAGTTCAAAACATAAAATCAACAGGAACGAATTAAAGGGTGTCGTTAGGATACGAGTGTATAACACACCCTCCAATATTATATTTTCAATCGGTATACTCGGTAGATTTATTTAAAATTTAGAAATTTAGCATTCCTAAATCTAGTCAGAAATTTTAAAGAATTCACCCTTCTATTTTATTAATTCATCGTAAATAAATAACTTGTTGTACTTCAATAAAAAATACACAATCGTTAATTTGCATAAGTTCTTTTATTTTTATGCGTTTTTTGCAACAATAATAGAGTTTGGGACAGCAGGACATACGCTAGAATATACCATAACAACTACAGGCATAATTATATTATAATATGTCATATTTCATAATACATAATATATAACATTAATTTTATATTTTGTACTTTATTGTATAGGGTTTCACTATAAGTATTAGCCGAATGGCGAATTTAAACAACTATATATTTATATTACATAATATTGTAGAGCCCAAATTCCAGGAAAAATTAAAAATATATATCATAATATGGCTCTGTTAAAAATCTTGTCGGTATGCATCAAAAACATAATAAATGTAATATTTATATTAATTTAAAACAACTGCCGTAAAATGTTTAAATACCCTAAATTTAATTATAATAGATGTGTTTTTTCTGTACAATAAACGTAATTTGTGGAATTATAAGATTTAATACACTGCAGTTTTGTGTCTCGAAAACTGTGGGTATTTTAATGTGTTAACGTTTGAGCTCCGCATGAAACATATACATATACACATGTTTTTAAGTGATGATTCATTGCCACTTTATTTTTTAACACCACATCCGCTCAATCGCAATGCGGTCCACCCAAATTCACAATCGCATAATATTCACGTACGCTAATAAAGGCGTGCTTTATACTCAGCATTTTCGGTTTAAATAGTATTGGTAAAACTATATCATAATTTTTAAGTAATATATATACGCGCCTAACCGTATAGAGTTAAAACGCCAATATCTGTTTACTAAAATATTGTTGAAGTTTATGCTTAATAACCATACTGCGTGCATGGTTAACAAATAATGCTGATATAGTTTAAGTTTGCACGGAAACCAACCTCTATTATATATACGTCAATCTTACAAGATCATTATTTTCTTTTACCCTCGAGTGATTTCGTCCTACAATCATTTTCCTAATATTTTATCACTCTGCGGAAATTTGTTTTACAAACTTCTTTATTTTCGCATGGAAATAAAAATCGATCATTTACTGTAAAAATCTGATAAAACTCTCGAAAAGTAAAGTTATCTGGCACTATTTAAATGTATAAAGGTTTGTATCGTATAAGTAGAATTTCGTAGAATTTTATTAGTCAATACTTTCTAACGCAAGTTGAATAACATATATTGGAACTTTGGTACTATTACCTAAAACATCAACTGTTGGCTGTTGCGGTGTGTTAGACATATATATATATATATTAATAAAAGACAATGTTAGTGCGTGTGTGTGATGGTCAAAACTGTGTTAAGATACGCGTAGCTTACATTTTACAGAGTTTAAGACAAGGTAAATCATCTAGTGCCATTATTTAATTTGCTTCACGGTAACGCAATGCGTAGGATCAGCTATAATTAATAAATAAATATGTAAATAATATATACCTACTATATAAAACTAAAGGCCTAAAATGGACGGTATTTATCTAAATTTATAGTTTTTGACAGATTTTCATGAAAGATTTGTTAATAGATATACCAAAATAAAATAATTTTTATGATTGAACAACATTTTAGAATTGTATTTTTATAACACAAAAAATGCAAATAATAATTGTGTTAAATATATGTGTAGTTTACAATTAACAGTGGTTAAAATGGTGTAATTCCATAGGCAAGAAACGAAACACGGTTTAATAGTTTGCAGATCACTTGGAATCGAAATGCACTCTTCATTTTTTAATTTTCACGAGATGTGTTATAGTAATGTATGTGTGTGACGTACATGTTTGTACAAAAATATTATTATTTTATTAATTTGCTCTGTCTATCGGCATTCAAGTTCATAATTTTCAAAATGTTGTGCAAACGATTGACGCCCGTCGCAGTGTGTATACCTATAATATTATGATAGGTATGTATAATAATATGATGCAATATATACTCTTTCGATCATACATATCACTTTTGAGTGGGAACAATTGTCGTACGTGGAATCTTGAACGTTACAATCTTAAAAAAAAAATGACGTACCGTGTACAACATTGCACGTCATTCGGATTTCCTAGCACGTGCAGATATAAAATCTACATTAAAAAAAAAAAAAAATGTCGCAAGAATAAGTAATATTATGTGTTTGGAATGCACACGAGCGTTATACCTACCTACTGCACATTTGTAAAATGTATGTATATATATACGTATATACAAAGACGTAAAATAGGCATAAATAATATATGTTTATAGAACTGGTCGTAAGCGTGTGGATAAAGTATCAGACTAGGAAGAATACTTAAAAAAGCTGCTAGTATGGTGGAGGAGGAATTCTGCAAACTATATAGATCTAAATTTAAAATATTGGAACTATACGTTGATCTACGAGAACACTGAATTTGGTGACGAAACAACCCAGGTGAGTTTCTCTTGTGTAGCAATAAAAACATGCAGTGGAGTGTACGTTTGTTTACGTTAGATACAAATTTAATTCAGTTCATTTATTTTTCGTTCCGTGTTACTGTTGCGAACCTAATACAGAAGAACAAAGTTGAAGTAATTGCAAATGTATGTGGCAGAGACAAAATTATATTTCAAATACTAGCAAATAATTTCCGTATTGACAAGTTTTATTGCTTGTGTATCAAGAAACAATTTTGATTCCGAATTTAAAAAGAGTATACTGCCAAAAGATAAAAATCGGGTAAACTATATATAACGTACACTATTATAGATATAAAACGTAGAAAGCAATGGACAATGGTCTCTTATGTCATTTAAATCATGCAAAGTATTTGTTTTTTAAATCCAATAATACACTAATTTAGTCCAATTTTTAAAGTGTTTGACCTGGAAAATGGATAAACTCTCGACAGCGTTTATGTCCTATTTAAAAATATGTGTATTAAAAAAAAAATTAAATTGACGCTACTGAATGTTTACTTTCATTATTGTTCGTGGATCTCATGCCTGTAGATAATAAGAATGGTATTTATAATATCACGTCTTTAACACCAGTCATAATTGAAAAACCTTACCATAGTACCATCACTACCATAGTTTTCAGGATAATTTTAAATCCTAAATTATGGTCACACGAAAAACCACTTATCTCGATACGTCAAATGTGATGAGGATCACCACTTTGAAGATTGCATAAAAGATTATATCAGTCAGGTCTATTGTACTCTTTGCGCCAGAGATCATACAGTAAACTTTAAGGGACGTTCAGTTTTAAGTCATTTCTCAAGCATCAAGATCACGATGATTTGAACACACACAAAATAATTTTTAATCCAAAAGGGAAAAATGTTTCGAGACATAACCCAATACTCTTCATCAGACTATTCCTTCTTTATAGCCTCTCATTCGTTTCGTTTTTAAACTACTCATCTTACTCTAAAATTCTAACATAAAATTATAAAATTAATACTGCCAAAATTATTGTCCGACTTTACATTAAAAACATCAACATTGTTTTTACACAAGTGAAATAATAGTTCATAGCCTGCAATAATAATCTAACTTTTAATCTGACACCTTATTTTTACATACAATCCTATAGCTATCTTAATTTGTCCATGTACTATAAAAGTTAACAAAAAATAAAAATAATTATTATTTAGTTTAGTTTGCACCCTCTCTTCTATTAATCGATCAGAAACGTATAATAATAATAATAATAATAAAGCTCTCTGAACCCTCCGTATAAACGTCATAAAGGTTTATCGAGCAATCCATATTATTACATATTATAATATAATATAGATATTGTGTATAGCGACATAGCGGCCCTTTAATTCCGTGTCCACATAGTTTATCTATCGGCCATAGTATTATAGTTTCAGTTATTCAATTCTCTCGAGTTCTCGCCTATACCGACTACCCCGCTATACCGACGATCTGAAGCACGACGACGTCGCATTCCTGCGCCATAACGGTCGTGTTCAGGGTAATTTATTCATGTGAAAATATTTCTCCAACTCGTGTCAAATTATATTTCAAACATCAACAAAACATTATAATTTTCTACTTTATATATTATCGTAAAACCGTCATGGAACATGTCTCGTGGCGAGCATTGTTAAACTTCACCTGACTTATAATGTCTAATATGCGTATTAACAGCTAATTTCGAACAGCCGTAAATGAACATTAAGTGCTTTTTACTCACTTCTACATCAAAAATTATAAAAAATCTATTCCAGATCAAACATTAGATAGTATCAATATTAATAAAATTCAAATAAATTACATACGACCAACTAAAAAATTAACAATTATTATAAAAAAAAAAGTAATAAAATAAAAAAAAAGGAATTTTAGTCAATAATTATTCATATGTTATAACTAATATTTTTGGAAAAGTCATATCAACTTCATGTACATCGACAGGAATACCTGCGTATGCGCAGCTATATAGTATATTATAGTATATATAGGTATGCTAATGTATTATTGTTTTAATGTTTATTCAGAAAGTTAATATATTATGTTATAAACGTAAATGTAGCGTAAATGTAGCTGGAAAATGTTAAAGTAGGTACTATTTACTGTATAATACTTATTAATTATTATATATTGTACAAAATACAATAATTATTGCATTATATTTGCATAGTTTTATAATTTTTAATTTTATGAACATTAAAACGTAATGTTTTTTTTATGATCGAAAATAAATATCTATGTTAATTCTGTGTTTTCCTATGCTAAAATATTTTATTATACAGCGCTTGTTGCAGATTATACACCAAAAACTAACTCTATACGAACGTGTGAAAAATATAAATATAATTAAAAAAATAATAGAAAAATAAATGGATACAATTACTCTCTAATTAAATTATAAAAAAACACACGTATCTAACTGAAATTTAATAATAATGATTTAAAGAAAAATGGTCTACAGATCCAATAATTAGAACACCGGCTCCACTGAGTACAATATGTAAAATACACATAAAACATAATATTATAATTAGATATTAAGACATCATCAGCTTAAATTAAAAATTGTTTTTTCTTCGTATAAATATTTGGCTAGACATATTAGTTATTATAATTGCCAGGTTAGACATTTCAAATATCAGCATTATTAATTAATACAACTGAAGTAACACCTTAGAATAAACATATTAATTTTAAACTTATATTAATATCTATATAATATATACCTACCTATAGTATAATATATAATATATAATATATGAAACCCCAGATTATTTAGATATACACACGTCACACATGTTGCAAAGCGTTTCGCAATAATATGAAATACACAGATAAGGAAGTAGATACGATAAAATATAAAAATAAACTATAATGACCTATATTAATTAGTATAAAAACATATTTTTAAAAGTGGTCTATTATTTATAACTAAATATAATTCCTAAAAATGGTGAAAACCTGTGTTGTATATATTTTGATATGTAATATGCATATAGAGATAGACATATTATTATGGTGTACGTGAAATAAGCATTTTATTTTGTATTCAATACCAACTCTATGCGATCTGCCTTTTTAATATATTATAATATTTTATAGTTGGTTGTAAGTCTTATAACACAAGGGATTCGATGCAATGAATTTAAAGAATTTAACTGGAAACTTTTTTTTACCCAACGTTGCACTGTGAATACAAATAAATAGATTGACGATTTCATCAATCAATCGCACTAAATCGTTCATTAATAAAAAATAATTATTCATTTTATTATAGTTACTACACATAATCAATCACAGATTTGAATAAATTTATCAATGACGATAATAATTCAAAGCGAAAATTACGCTGAAAATGGTTATTCGTTATTCGTATTTGAGATTTCAAATCAAATCAAATGATTTTCATGCATTTATCGTGACAGTTATAAAAGAAAAAAAATTATGATTATACATAACATCAATAACAATTCATCAAGGAAAATATTAGCATGGGTTATATAAACTGTTGTAATCTATAAACTGGTCACCTTACAGTAATCGATAATAATTATCATTACGGTTTTCGCTTGTAACGACCGATCTCCGCAACACAGATTAAGAGACTACGACTGTAGACGTTAGCCTTCAATTTATATTGACTTAGATAATGCATTAAACAGATATATCACTCGAATATTAAATGTATGTACGTACTTTCATATTTATTGTTCTTTAGAATATGCTTTAGGAGCTTTTATTTGTTTTTATACATTAATTAATAATTGTACAGTATTAAATAAATATGTTTTTACGTACGATAAGCGCAACCGAGATTTAACAAATTTACAAACACCACGAGCTTATTCGTTTTTATATCTATTATATTTAAGCGTGCTATCGCTCATTTTTCTCTTTAATTACACATTTATTAACTTATAATTTTAAAAACATATTTTTTTTTGCGTTTTAAGGTGTATCTTATCACGAACAATATATATTTTTTTTTCAAATAAGATGGACCATTTTTAATGTTAATTATTTAACAGGTGACTTTTTTTAATATCTCAATTAAATTAATATTTCAACCAGTAATTTATAATTTATTTAACTTTATAAATTAAAAATAATTTAAGGTATTTGGAAAGTGGAGGATTTGATGAATTGAAAATTTAAGTACTAATTAATGTTTAGTATTAATCTTTTAGGGTTTTATAGTTTATTATTATTATTATAGATTTATGTTATTTGAGTATATTAATAATTAATATAAGTAAATATTTAACTAAATATTACATTTATTTTATATTTATTTCATGTTAAAGTACAATTATTAGGAAATAGTTTAAATACAACTTAATAAATCAAAAACTATTCGTTTAAAATTATGTTTTATATTTATAAAATGAAGTTTTTAAAATGTATTGCGTAGAATAGCTACCGACGCTATCGTATTAAAAAATCTAATAATTTAAGTATGGTATTTGAGCGTAAATTAAAGAAAAAAACTTTTAAACCAATTTTTGTATAAGTGAAAAAGAAAAAAGAACATAAGAGGGTGAGTATGCTTTTCGCTTGATAAATCACCCTGTATATACAACATACAATATACAGATTAAATTTTTTTAAATGTGAATTATTGAAATATAAAATGAAACGAAAACATTATAATATGATGACGGTGAGTGAATATACTGACGATACAATCATAATATCATCGAATACGATTCGAGTAACGTCGCTGAAGTGCAAAGATATATAATATTTACATACAATAATGCTTCCGGCGTTTGCAATCCCGTCAAGCGTATAATATTCATATACTTATACGTCTTATGTTCGTTAAAATTTTGCTCATATTAAACTGACGAATATGACCTGCATTATACATTATAATTTAATATTCCGATGATATACGAGTCAAAGAATAGATTTTGAGATAAATTTATTTTTTGGCTATCTCATTAGTTTTTTTTCTTCAATCTAAAGTGTATAACGTTCGAGCTGTGAGTGGAGTCGTAACGATTAAGCGATTTCTCATAAAGAACACCAGCTAAACGAAAATCAACGAACAACTGAGCCGATTTTTTTAAATTTAACTTTATATATATACACTCGAATATCTACGTATATAGTTATGTATCGTTATTCACACTACATCACAATAATGAAAGCCCGGCAAAGTGGGTAATAAATCACGCAACAGATTTGACCTATTAAGACCTAACACCAGAACACTGAACTAACGCGAAGAAGGAGAAAAAAAATGATGACATAGACTGAACGTTTGAATTAAACGAGGCAGTGCTCAAGGGGAGAAATAAGCAGGAAAAATAAGGTGAACGTTTTCAAACAATTAGGAAATGTAATATATTATGGTTAATAGAATTACAAGGGGGGTGATATGATGGCTCGTGGCTATAGAATATAGAAAAAAAATTGGCGGATGCCAAACTATAGAACACCAAAGAAATGAAAATCTGACAGAAAACACGAATATATGATAAAACATATTATATGGAAAAACGATGACGATATAAGTATGCATAAAGAATGATACTAAACATGATGAGGAAATAAAAGAAAAAACAAATAAAGAGAGGGCAGAGAAGTTGTTTTACGAACATTGCACTAAAATAATAAGGAATCCTGTCATAAAATTTAATTTGTAATAACATTATAATAATTAAGGAAGAGCAAAATTTTATTGTACCTTTTTATAAAGATTGACTGTTTTTATATAGTTTTAATAATGAGGAAATAAAGGTAATCATATTACTTAATATGTTTTGATATTTATTCTATTAAGTTAATTAATTTTGAAGAGAAAATTATTAAAGTTCCATATAGTGCGATAAGATACAAAAATAACTTACTAATTACAATACCCTGCAGATGATAACAAATTTTTATGGTATGCAGCATTGATGCAGTAGAATTATTATAAAGTAGTATTATTATTATAAATATGTTATGCTTTTATAGTTTCAAAAATAATATTAATACGAGTACATAAAAAACCTAACTAATATAATACTTAAATAATTTAACTTTAATATCCTATATTGTAAAATTAGGTTTACTTAAACTTTTTATATTTCAAAATTTCCAACACGTAAAACTCATTATGGTATGGCAGCATCTGTAAAATAGAATCATAAGATAAGCTCATGATGCCCAAATCGATTTATTTAATTTTAAGTATAAAACTGCATCTATTAAGAACTAGTGTTAACAAAGTTAAAAACAAATTTAAGAAAAAAAAATATTTTAACATAAATTCATCAAAATAATAGACATACACATTGCAGTTAAAAATTCTTTAAGATTTCAATCTTAATAGCTAAAGCTTGAATATTTAAACTAGATTCCTCTAATGTATACTAATTTAAAAATATGCTGACAAAATTCTTATCTTCGTGCCCCCCCCCGTTATATCAACATTTTAAAGTTAGATAATTTAGAAAGGGGTTGAGCACGAACAATGAAAATAAAAGAACAAACTAACACAAATGAACCAATAATAGTGGAGTAAGTTCTATTTTGAAATTATATGTAGTGATGGAATGCAAATAAAGATTTCTTTAGCTGTTTATATGCGTTCTAAGTTAAAATTTAACCAAAATCACAAAAAATTTCAAATTATTTTGTAGTAAAAACTAAAAAATATATTACATTTTAAATTCAAGGTTAATATAACAATGTTTTTCGTAAATCATTCCGTATACAATAATAAATTATTGAATATCTTCTTGATATGCAATGAGATCGACATTTTATTTACTTCTCTATAGTTTTTCAGCAAATAAAAAACTAAAACTAATATATAAAAGAAAAAGAACTTAACTAACATTTTCAAAAGTATTTTTTGAACCAGTTGAGGTGTACCTTTATTGAATAAAAGTTGTAAAAATCATGAAAAATATTTAAGCAGTGATACATAAAAATATTACATTTTTGTATAAAAATTTTTAGCACAGCATAAAAACTGTTTTTCAAAAGACCCTGAACTTTAAAAATGAGATGGATAAGTCATAAGTATAAGTACACACTGACATTATAAACAATTAATCAAATTGGATATGTTGAAGAATTTATAATATCGTTCAAAAGATTTTCACAAAGTATTTTGATTCTAAACATTGACATATTAACTAAAAAAAAAAAAAAATTTTAGTCGAAGAAATTTATTCTGGACGCATATAAATCATTACATATTATATTTATAAATGTATATCATTATAATAAAGTTGTCTATATTTTAATTAAATTTTGCCATAAAAGATACATTTTATACAAAATAAATATATTGGAGGATTGGGGGATCAAAAAGATTGACGTGCATCGTACCAAAAAAATTATAGCAATAAAACTCAAATGTGGTTACCACGTATTAAATTTTTTAAATATAGCAAGCTATGCGTATGATAGTCAATTATTTTAATGTACATGAAAATAATGATAATAACATTAAGGTATATATTAATTTAATTTTAGACCACACTATTGCACTATTGTCTATTTCATTCATTAGCTATAATTAAGATTCAGAACGTTTTTAATTTTTAATAAATAATGGTTTTTTTTTGTTTTAGATAGAATGAAACACATTTTAAAAATAATTTTATTTACTATCTTATCATCGCACTTTTGTAATATACTTATCACAGGAAAATGTAACGACGATTCTCCGGACAAATTTTGATTTAATCGTGTTTAAAGTCTATCTACGTCTTATTTGTATAATCATAGGTGTATTATAATGTATATACTATATATTATAAAAGTTAATGTAGGCAAGTGATGCAAACTTTCAACACGAATATTCTTAGTTCTTTGGCCTGGAATTTTTCCACCATTGCGTCCAATTTTCCAGTATATTAAATTATTTTAATAATGTGTTTTTATTGCATTTTAATCATATAAAATTGTAAAACGGCGTTCTGGATATGCAAGTTAGGTGCATCAATGTGTAGAGTGTGTTTTCCGATATAATTCGTAAAATTATTTTATTATAGTTTGTAATAACTATAAATAAAGAACAAATTCAATTTTAAAATGGAATAAAGATATCAATAAAAAATTCAAATAAATAAGAACATGATAATATAATATACAAAACATAAATTCGTGTTGGAAATAATATTATTAACTGGTTTTGGAGCGATGACATTCGACTTATTGCAGCATACTGCAGTATGTCTGCAGGTTCATGTTATTGATTCTGTTCTAGTTTAATTAATATTTACACATGATGATTTGTACTTATAATTCATATTATAAACTAATCAAAGATCGAATATTTCTTTTAGGTACCTACTGTAAAAATAATAATAATAACAATTCACCATAATTATATAAATAAAAGTAAGTTTTCACAGACAACCATTATTGCAGCGAGGAGTATAAAGCAATTAGTAGAGTTCATTTCGATTTTAGTTTGAAAACTTATTGAGCATCACATGCCTTCCAGACATCACATGGTATGTGTAGGTCTTATATATTTTTACTGTGTCCTATTTTTATTCGAAGAAAAATTATTAAATTTCACTCTTATTATCAACGGGAATATTAAAAAAAAAAAAAAATTAATTATTAAAGAAATACAGTAATCGTATTGACTTTATATATATATATATATAAAACACCATAAAATATCTTCAAGACTAACATAGCTCACTGTGAGGTGTACAATAGAAAGTCATGTTAACAATTTTGTTGAAATCGTACACTCTCGTGCAGGGAACTATATATTACATATACATACAACGTATCATATATACAACAGATACCTAAAAATACACGTGTCACTATGGTTTAAACTTGACGAAAACGATATATATAATATATATATATTATGCACATAGGTAATAATAATAATATGTAGTGCACACGCGTCGTTTTCATCTCTTATAAATATAATATACATAGGTACCTACTCAAGTTGTGCAATAATCGCTCGGAAATAATGTAAATTGAAGCTTTTGAATCGCATAAATATTTTATGGGCATATAAACGCTCATAGGTAATGCATTATATATCACATTATATAATATTGTTGTTGTATTATATTGATGCGTGTCGAAATAGTAATATGGTGTACAGAAACTCAAATACCTATAAATACATTTTTGAGTATTAACTTGCTCGTAAAAACTATTCAGTCAGATTGTCAAGGTGATTTTTTTGTACCTTATATCTTAGACGCTGAGTTTAGCGATGAATATATTGATATTTGATTGTACGATGATGTGTGTGGGTTTGTTTTTTTTCGTATCTCTCATAACTTATTGAAGCAATACAAATGGAAATAAGATCTAGATGGTACTTAAGAGGGTCAAAGGTAAAAAAATTTCAGCATTTTACTGGATAAAACAAGAGAAAAAAAATATAGACAAAAACGAGAATTGGTACGCAAAACCAATTTTTAACAACATTTTTGTTTTTTTATTGTAATTTGACAATAAATAATTTTAAAGACTTTTTATAATTAAATATTTCCATGAGTATTTTCATATGGATATGAATTTTTTGTTTAATATTATATAATATGCTTTTCATATCGATATTTAATTCATAAAATATTTAATTTTAAATTTTAATAGCTTCGAATTGAAAATGCAAGGTTCCTTATTATAAGTTATTATTACAGAAGCTAAAAATCTCAAAATATAACTCAACAATTTATTTTTATAGACAAGTTCAAGTTAAGAAAAATTAAAAATTTTAATTTTAAACAAAAAACGATGATTTTAATTATTTTGCTGTAATTCTTTTTTATTTGTAAATTAAAATTGTCTATTTTCACTTATATTATTTTTACCATTTCAATGTGAAATTTTACTAGAAAAATGGTAACGTAATGGTTCTGAATACCAGGAGTACTAATTAGATTAGAAATCAACTAAATATTGAATATTAAACATTGAAGTAGTTTTTCTCCATACGAAAAAGTGTGTTCAGAATGCTCAGATACTCTCACACATACAAAAAAACACTTACATTGTACATAGTATTGCTCCACATATAATCTAAAAAGTAAAATCTGGTTAGCGATAAAAAAAAAATAATCATTCCGTGGTCTATATAAATATCATATATTACATAATGCATTAGTGTAAAAACCAAATAAATGTATCGTTTAAAATGTATACGACTACTATGCGATGATCATTCGTTTGAATCTGTGTACTTATGTTTATATTATTTTTACCATACATGCACTAATATAATATTATAGCGTACCACTGTGTGATAAAAGTTTATGTACCGACCGTATACGGTGATGCAAATATATATAGGTATATAGGTATCAGGTAGGCTATAGTACCTAAACCATAAACAGGAGTTGTCAGTGTACTTAAGATATGACGCAGTCCAGTTGAATTGGTCGATAATATTATATTTTGTCTGAAAAAAAAATGTAAGTATATATTATATCATACATATTTTTTTAATAAGAAAAAATATCGCGGGATGGATATTTTGAGTTCGTGACAGTCTTTCGACATTGTTGGTCGGATAGGTTACTCATCGTATATTATATTATATACTGTAAATCGTAAATATAGTATACAGGTACAATATAATATTATGACATTATAATAAACTCTAAAAAAATGTAATAATATTCTCTTGCCGAAAAATATCTGTCGTCGGTGAAAAAAAACCATTTTTTGAGATATTATACATTCAATGGTACTATATTATTATATTATCGTGATATTTTATACACTTATAGTGTAGACTACTCGTAGACAATACCATGACATATGATTACCATTTTTGGTATATATTCCGTTGTCACGATATACGCCCATATAAAATATCGAGTCGGTTGCCGTTATTCGACTTTAATTTCGACGGCACTAAAGTAGTGGACCAATACATCATTCGATTGCTAGCTGCATATATGTGTATATAAACAATATTATGTAATAGTGTGACTCGTGGTGTAGTGCACGCGTTATAGCAATAATATTGTATGCTATTGCCTATACATTTATGTTATTGACGTAAAAATTCTAACGATGCAATGGAGTGAAAAAAATAACGTTAGAGGAACAGTGACTTTACGACAGTGTTAGAGTTAGATTTAAATAAAATTGCATAATACATAATATTATAGGAGATGCTTTTTTTCGCATATATTTACCTATGTCCAAACGCATATCATGGAAAATGGATCAAAAAATGAATATTATTATATTGTTCACAAAGTCGCATCGTACCTATCGATTATCTTATTCGCGTGTTGAAACCTAGGTTGAGAAAAAAAATACGTTGACCTCCTTTTTAAACTATTTGGACTCTATAACTCGGGGGTATCACCTTGAGACTAATGCAGGGCTACTATAACACCCTTCTCCTTTGAGCAGTCCTATCATCTTCAGAGTTTAAATATGTTTTCAGATTTCTTCTTGTTCTACCGGTTTTGTTCGTACGTTGTGTAAAAAATACATGCTTTTATTCGAAAATATTACTCATACACTAAAGATTGGTGAAATTTGCGCGTACATTTATACACACGCTGCAGTCGTCCAACTATATATTTTACACTATAAATGGGATCAAAACAAATGGGATCTAAATATATTTATTATTCTTATTATCATTTTGACGAATTTGAGACATTTTATTCTTATATTATAATATAATATATTAATATATGTATATTGTATATACATATATTACAATATGCTTATATGTATTTTTCCATGGTGTATTTGATAAGTTATTTCGGAGGGTATAACAACAAAATATCGCCGATGAAATACAGCGAAACCACTATATCACAATAATAAAATATCACTGTACATTATACTATCACGTATTCGTATTATATATACGTTTATTCCTTATCTTATCTAATCGTATGGTTATAGGTGTAATAGGTATTAGTATTCTGGTTTTTCATTTTATAATAAATTTGTAAATTGTTATATTGTATATTTTGATAACTATAATTTTAATAAATAATTTAGATATTTTATTTTTTATAATATAATAATCATTTTTTCAAACTATAATATTATTATTTCTGTTATAATTTCATATGATTTAAATATTTAATATATACTTTAAACAATTTGTTTTTAATGATATGCTAATAATTAATTCAGATTATCAATTTATAAATATATAGGTTTTTAATATTTTTATTATTTTTTCATGAAAATAGTTTTACAAAACAGGCTGTGGCTGTGGCTATAATATTGTATGACGTATTGCATTTAATATTTACTTACATCAATTGTATTATATTATTTATTATTTTTATATTAGAATTGCGACATTTTGGTCACACGATATTTTACCGGCGATATTTTATCGGTAATTCATTTCTGAGGGCTTAGAATCCCTTTAGCCCTTTCCTTATTCATTACAGTTTCAGTGTCTCACACATTATTGATCACTCATTACGTATATGTTTAGAAAATTGTCTAATTGAATTCCTTAAAAACGTTCGGTATCGAATTCCCTCAAGTCGTATGTTATTATGATTAGATTGATTATGACTAATATATTGATATTATTATATAATGTGTAACAAAACTATTTGACAAATTTCCATTACAAATGTTTCTATATTTGTTAAATAGCCCTGTTACACCCTGTTTATTATACAGATTTATTTTACTGTAACATTCATACTATCAGATTGACTCGCAACCACTAAATCACAGCCCAAACGGAAATCAATCAGTCCGCGATGTAAAATATAAATTATAATCTTGCATACCGGATGGGAAACGGACGTCGTCATTACAGAATCGAACGTTATTGGTGTTACGTCCCCCCCAAAAAACATCAGGTGAGTTCATCGAATAACGTCAAATTAACTTTTTTTTCTCTAACAACGACCAACTTATACAAGATATATATTAATGTGAATTTTAATGTGTAGTTCTGTAAAGCAATAATAATAACAATAATGATGATGATAATAATAATAATGCTAATGCTAATGATATTATAATGAAACGCACACTTCTCACCTGGTCCATAATATGTCATATTATTTAAATACGTGGGAAATAAAATATATTACATTAATGTTTGCATGTCTTAGTGCTAATGAATGTCTCCCTCATTTTCGACAGTTCTGTTCTTACAATTTGATGATAATATTGAAGTTATCACCTGCCAATAGTAACAATGGCTCTGTATTTTACTGAATAGTATTATTCATTATATACCATATTATCAGCCAGCCAGGCTCAATTCAAGTATTTATTAATGTATTTGAGGATAGACCTTAAACTGTTATTCGTTTTAGATAATTTCTTGTTGTCTGACCCTGTTTTTTTTTTTTAATATTCAATTTTGAAACTGTTTATGGTTAACCTACCTGAAAACGATGATATTTAATAATAATTTCAAATATTGATTCACTTAATCATTAATTGTATATAAGTACCATTGGTTTAGTTGAACAGAGTCACATCAACATGTGGAGGGCTGTTTTCCAACATAGTAACCACTTGTTTTAACTTGACGTTGAGTGTTTATACAACTATAATAGACTATAATATAATTAGTACCTATAAGTTATACGACTTATGGCTTAATAGTTTCAATATATTATTTGCAATATATTTAATTTACGTAAAAACGATTAATTGAATTGTATGGGTAGTTAACAATATTATAATATACCAATATAATATTATACCTATACCCTTATATACTAGGTAAACAATTACCTAGTATTTTCCACCACTGTTTAAATTTGAATAAAAATTTATATAATATAATTTATAATGTACTTAATTAAAGTTTTATTGTTACACACGTTAAAATATTTTATTTAAAAATTTAGATTTGAAGTATAATTACATATAGTAAAATTATTCATATTATTCCAGCAAATGTATTATGCAAACACTACATTATAATATTAACCACTATATTACACGATCAGAGTGTATTATTATAAATAATAATTAGAGTAATAATTCAAACTTACGAGTACATAATAATTAGGCTATTGTTGATTCCGTCTTAAAAATAATTAATGTATTGTTTATTATTTTATATTAATAAACTGTAAGAATATATCGTAAAAATATTAAAATGCATGCATAACTTATTCAATACTGCAACAGTTGTAAAATCTGAATTAATAAAATCAAATAAATATATCATCATATAGTTTGTTAACCTATATTGATAAATACTACAGCTTGACGAAATACGTTTATTTAATAATAGTTATATTAATATAAACTAAAGGTATAAACAGAACAATATAAACAATGTAAGATGCTATCCAAAAATATAATTGTAAGCTGTGAACTAATGCATTGCATCACTGATTATTATTTCGGATAACATGATTCTGCGAAAAAAAACACCAAACTATTTCTACCTATGGATAAATAATCAAATAATATTATATAATTCATATAGTTATAATTTTTATATTTTTTACTTTATTTTAAATATTGTGCACCATTATTTCTTGGAATATCATTTTTTGCTTTGCTAATCTAATTATTTATTCTTTAAATTATTCTTAAAACAATAAAAAACTTTTGCTTTAATATTTATACACCGACGTTTTTAGAAAAATATCCTGCTTCAGAGAATTGATCTAAAATTTAGATTGTCATTTAGAGAATAAAAAAATAATATTTGTTTGCGAAAATGTATAATCATGAACCGTTAAAAATATTAAATTTAATGTAAAACAAAATTTTGTTAACTTACTTTGATAAGAAATACCTATAATTATTTGAACTATAAAAATTTTTACTAAATACCTAAAAACCTTGGAGAAGTTACTATTAAATTAGCAATAAAATCAATAAAATTCGATTTTTTTATTGTAATATTTTTTTGTCATAGCATATTACTAATAAGTATCCAATTTTGTTTTAACAAATAATATTAAGATTAGATACTATTAAGATACTCGAGATTAATATTAACAATTAATCTCGAGTAACGTGTTATATATTATAATTTTGACAACAAATATTGTGTTTATAATGTTAATAAGTTATTATAATTTAAGTAAAACTTAAAAGCTGAAGGGGACATAGTCCTCTTTTGAGTGGGTAAGTTGGTAATTACTAAAATCTAACCCTCTCCCTCTAAGATAAAAACTTAAATACGCCGCTGATACCTTTTACGTATAATCTAAATATCTAAACGATTATAAAACATATAGCGTCAGAAGAGAAATAAATTGAATCGAAATTATAATATGATAATTCAATACATTGACCGCTCCGCTCAGAATCTAAAATATACTTTGTGCAGTCTTCCCGGTGTTGGACGGATTAGTTGAGTTTTTGTGAGACGGGAATTAGTTAACCTCGACACGGGCAACCGATGTGTCGACGTTTTATCTCTTAAAATCTTTAATCGATTAATCTTCTAAAATGTACAAACAAAAAAGTAAAAAAAGAAGAATAAGAAGAGAAAAACTCAAATTTAGGGCTAATACGCTAAGCGATTTTGATCGCCTGTAGAGGACTTTAGTCGCTTTTAACTGTTATATCGAAAAGAAACTGTTTGTAAATATAAACTTTTCTCCCCACACCCAGAATTGGTTGAACCTAAAACTTAATTTTATTGCTGTACTTATTATTATCAATGTATCTTATAATTATAACAATTTAGTACAGTCCTTTATATAATTCATACACAAATATGATATTATACTAACGTATCGTCCAGTTAATTTTAGGATTTGAAACTTAAAAGAACACTTTGTCAATAGTTCCCGATTAACAAAAAAAAAAAAAAATCTATCTAAGGTTTTAATATTAAATTTTATGATCGTTTACAAAATATTGTACCTAAATATTATTCTATAATGTTTTAACTAAAATCATGTATATTAGATTACCGACAAAGTAAATGGGGAAAACTGCAGTAAAATATTTTTTTCAAAAATGTATTGTAGAACCAGCTTTAAAACTGCATAATAATATGAACGTCACTCACAATTATGGTTAAATAAATTGTATAGGTGGAAAAATGTGTCACGTACATACGTCATTTTAATTGGATTATTCGTTGCAGCGTTTAAGTCATCGCGTGTCACAGACTACATTTATTTTATAATTGTTTGCTGTTTTCAGTGCGATTTTTTTTGTACCACACGCATTTAAGTTTCTTTATAAATGTATGTAATGTATAGTAAATGTGTAATAATTTTAGTAAAACAAAACAAGAACCTATTTCCGAAAGAAAGTAAAAAAAAAAAATCAATGGTTGCTGCATAGTACTCGTATAACGTTTGATAATGGTAAGTTTGGTGTTTTAATTGAAAATAAATTAGAAAAGTGTATTAAGGCATTAAGCTTATAGATTCCTGAAGAATTAATAAATATAAGTTCTAAAACTCATTGAGGGTTATGTTCCCACACACCTCCTTGAACTATAATTTTTTTAATAAATTAAATTAACATTTTTTATTTACTAAAAACTATAAAAAAAAAACAATTTTTAGTTAAAAATTTAAAATATACTTAAATTATATACATTTATGTATGGCCTTAAATGTTTATATGAATGAGAAAACAAGAAGAGTCTTCAGTTTCCCGTTTTAGACAACTTGTTTCATCTGAACTTTTTTTCTCACTTTTTATCCAACTTTTAACATATTATTCTTTAAGCAAAAGTTCTATTGCATACGAGAAGTCCAACATATTTTGAGTTTTTCTTTTAAACCATATAAAGTTGTTCATTGAGCTAAATGATCTTTTACACTAGAATGAAGAATGAAGATATGGCAATAGTTTGTATAACAATGAAAAATGACTTGATAAGACTATTATTGAGAATTTTTTTTTGTTTTTAAATTCCTGAAATTATAAAAATAATTAAAATCATAGATCATTTTAAAATTAATTATTCATTACTTTGTTTAAAACTAACAAAAAATATGAGGGTACTTTAAAGTTTAAACCAATCAAACTTTCGATTTCAAAGGATTGAAAACCAGAAATCCTCCTAAAATCAGAGTTTGCCTTAATAAATTATTATTAATACATGTCACTAGTCATTCTACACTTTTTGTAGTAGATTTCATGATGTACAATGTATATACTATAAGCAGTTTATTAAACAGTATTATTTTTAGGAGCGTATATATTACAAATGGTACTCAATTATTTTGTTAAGTTTTGTTCATTTTGCGATGCGCGTCCACAAAGTAAAATAATATGATAACAATTATGAATATTATTAAGTTCCAGTCACATAATTTTACTGATCGATACTCTACTTAAGTGATTGAATAAAAATTGTGTTGCTCACTTGCTCCTATAACTCTCAACATACAAAATCGATTTTCTAGTTTATTGTGATAATTAAAACAAATTTAAATGGTTAGTTTTTTTAAAACGGCTAAAAAGAATGTTGATACCTATATAGTTTTAAATATTTTAATACAGATCTAAAAATGAATCTAAAAAAAAAATTGAAGAATATAATTAAAAATATTCTCTCACATTAAATTTAAAAAAAAACTTATACCGGCTTAATATTTTTAAAGGATTGAATCAGATCATTCTAAGTAGTCTTTATTTTGTCAGAATTAACTTCTTAGACAATAACAATTACATAGCTTTCCACACTCATAAACATCATGATTCATGTTGTTATCTACGTCTATCACGAATGCTGGGAATTATTTGGGCTTCCGGAATTCAATTCTACGGATGTATGTTTTTTTATTTACAAAATTATTTTGTGCGATTAATAACTATAATTAATTTTAATACCGTTTTAATTTTAACCAACTAAGTACTTACCAGTATCAAAAATAAAACAGAATTATAAATAACAGTTATCCGATTAAATAATCAGACTATTGAAGTATACGAATCTGAAAAAAAAAATTCGGATTATCTTAGTTGATAATTAATAGTTATACACTTATACTTATGAAAATTAGAATATACAAAACTAAATATATTTTTTTCTCAGCACTTAATTGTCTTGTTTATCGAGTAATAATTCAGTTTTTGATAAATGATAATATTATCTATAAACATTTATATAAAAAAAATTTCAAATAAGTTATAATGCAAAAACGTACAGTTACAAAATAGATATGCAGCAAAACCTTTAAACTCTAAAGTTTTATCACACCGGTGTTACACTATTTAATATTTTATGATTACATCAAAATATTATTTAATTCATTACAATTAAAAACAATTAATGAATATTAATTTCATTTTTTTTTTAAACTAAATTGAAAGATGTCTACATTTATGAGTTTATGACAAATTAATTTAATTTTAAAGATGTTTTAAATAAGTATAACCATATTATTATTGACAGGTCAAATAAAACTGTACTTAACTAATAATATTGAACTGCGAATACAATATACATGAAAATAATGACGTGTTTATTGAAAAACAAATTAAGATTAAAAAAAAAAAAAAATTTTATACATTTAAACCAAAAACATAAGTATATTCTATTTTAATTTTGTTTTTTAAATGAAATAATTTAACATAAACATGACTGCTGCAGTTATTTTTAATTAAAAACAATAAATTTTTAATTTATTTAATACGCATATCAATAAAATATACAGATCTGTGTATATTAAACATTTTAAGCTCTCAAAATCACCAATCGCAACAAATTTATTCTTATTTCGTTTATTTTACACGTCCACACGATCTATTTAACACAGGACACTTGCTATTTAAATAATCATTAACTTTTTGAAACAATTTTTAATCACAGAAGACAATATATTCTAAAAATAATATAAATTTTTACTATATTGTTTATTGTTTTAATTTTTTTAAATATTTTTATGATTTGTAAGAGGACGTAGTACCCACATATGTTATCTCCACCTTACAGATGTACAACATAGACAAAACGTGTTTACGCAGTCAGATTAGAACCAGGGGCGTCATTTCGGTTTTTTTTCAGGTATGCGAAGTGCGAAGTATCAAGCAGGCCATTTTGAAATTTCACCAGGCCATGAACCGAATCAATGCATTTATATAAATATTAAAAATTAATTTAAAAACTAAAATACAATAAACATTTATAGCATAATATTTGTGTATAACAAATGTAATTTAAAGTTGTAATCATGATTGAAAGTATACCAATATTGATAAATGTCAATATAGAAATCAAATTATTTAAAATACAATTTAATTTAAATCATATTAATAATCGTGCATTATTTCATCAGGATGCAGGCCAATTAGAACTATTTTAAAAAGTAAGGTGTGCAACCGCACACCATGATCCCCCAAATGACGCCCCTGATTAGAATTCAATAAATTTCTGTTCTAGCGTTATGCTTATATTATAAAACTAAAAGATGACAATATTTTGGTGGGCAAGACGATAAGTTTTTTCCATAATTTCCAATAGTATAACGTTTATTATATCGTTAAAAAAAAATCAAAAATTTCAACATTTTTAAATAACCTTCAACTTTTCAAAATTTAATTTTTTTTTAAAGTATTTAAAGTTGGGATAAGTGAAGTGAAGTTTCCCACAAATTGTTTTATTATTATGCGTATCTAACCTTAATACATATAGGTATAACTAAGTAATAAACTATATTTCCTAAATTTGAATTAAACAGATCGAAATTGAATAATGTTTTGCTTTAGAAATAAAATCAAAAATATAATATATTGTCATACAAGAGTAAAAACTTAAAACATGGAAAAAATATCATTTTTCCCTTGCAAAAATTTGCCAGTGACAGCGTACACAGTCTCGTTAAGCAAAATTTGAACGACCTGCATATAATACAACGGTACGTATATTGTTATAATATCGCAATATCACGTACAACAATACGCAATAATTTGCGTAAACAAGACGTGTACTAACAACGCGTACACGCGTATATTATGATATCGGATCTTTTCTCGGATGTGTGCTCCTCGAGTGCCGGAAGTGTACACAAATAAGTATTTACACGGTACGATATTATTATATTATGCGTGTGATAATAATAATATACGGCGCGCGGCTATTGTGCGGTTTTTTCCTCTCGCTTTTCCCACATATTTTAATAACGACGAGTCGTATATTATAATAAATATAATATAATATAATGTGTATATATTTATATATATTAGTACCACGTGTCGATTAGTGGGAGGGGGTGATGATGATGGTGGTGGTGGTGGCGGTTGTGGGGGGGGGGAAGACGACAACGTATTGAACGATATAATATTATAATAGTGTGTGAGCTGCTCTGTAAGACCGAATATTACAATATAATATGAATGGATGGACGACGATGACGACGACAAAGACAGAGAGAGAGTCAGAGAGACGCAGATGGAGAGAGTAAAACGCACATTTATTACGTCCGGACAAAAGGATAATGAATAATGATTTATAATAAATTGTATAATATCATATAAAAATAAATATCGTTCGCGCAGTTGATTTCAGGTAGACTCTGTTATGTACACTATGATATGATACACGTACGTATAATCGTACGTGTCATCGCATTTTTAATCGGAATTAACGGCGAGATTATAATTAGGTATTTCTTTTTATTGCGCTCACCGACGACGTCTACTTATCCCCGTCCTTACCACCAATTGAATTGAATTGCCCACGTATAATATTATTAATATGTATTATGTACATTGCCGTTTAATCTCGGCGCGACAATCGAGTAACGAACAGTAAGTACTAAGTAATGTAAGTATAGTAATATATAGTAATACGTGTAACGATTTTATAATATATATCAAGTATGTATTGTATAATATATATAAATATCATGACCGGATCTGGGGGGAGGCGAACCGGGGCACTTGTCCCGGGAGTATTATTGATCAAGAGCGCCAAATTAGCAAATAATAATTGGATATAGATATATAAAAAGTTTATTTTTATTACCATACTCATTTTATACTTTTCCACGGGTAAAAAATATGCTAAATCCGGCCATGAATATTATATATTAATATTATTCTGATTTTCGAATATTCGTTCACTTGCAGTCCGATTATAGAGTTATAAAACTATAGGCATTCAAACCCCATAGTTCTACATTATGAACATATCAGGTATCTATTATTGATCATATTACTATATAGCTGCACCTGTACACCCTGTGGTAAATGAACCTTGTTTCGTCGAAAATGCCTTTGTCGAAATTTCTTAAAATTATATTCATTTGATCGTATTGCTCAAAGCGTTAAAAAAATAACTTAGGTTAGGTCATACAACTATAAACTAGCAGGTATATAAAAATAACGATTACTATATAATATCACAACAAAAACAGTTGTGGTGACCACGCATTGTCTCAGTATGCCGAACAGTATAAGTAAGATACAATATTTTATTTCGATGTTGTATTGGTAATCACAATCCAATGCTGATGACGTCGTATTATTGAGCAAACATGAACAAGACATCACAAAACCAACAGCATTTTTGTTACGAAAAGCATCAAACGGAACATCACATCGGGGAACGAATGTTTTTATGCCGTTCTCGAAGTTAACAGGTTCAATAAAGTTAGTATCGAAAAACTCAAAAGAGCGATTGTACAGAGCATTAATAAGACCAGTGATAATATATACGCATGTGAAATATAATGGCTCACTACTCGGGAAAATGGAAAAAAAACTAGTTGACACGGGGAAAAAATTCTTCGGAAAATATACAGACAAAAATAAATTAAAACGATTCAAATACACGAAATTAAATCTAATATTGAAATACGGGGAATATTCAGAAGATTAATTAATAGAATAGAGAACAAATACTATATTCAACTGGACACCTAATGGTAGAAGGTCGATTGAAAGACCAAAGCAGAGATATATTGTCAAAAGCAAGAAGGAGCTAAGACGACTAGAGATTGACAATGCCATAGTGAAATAGCTTTGGATAGATATAGATGGAAAGAAGTTTTTTTTTGTAGCCGAGGGCCTCAATAGCCTCCAAATAAAGCCGACAGAGAGAGAGAGACAGAGAAACAGAGAGATTATCGATAATTGTAACGTTCATATTATCGTAACCACAATAAATGTAGGTGAAGGTTTTTGCACTTTCAAAATACGAACAAAGAGGAAATGATTTTCTGTTTCGTGAGGTTTTCAACAATTTTGCTCCGGGTAAAGATGGTTAACGGTTATATATTTTCATTGTTACAATGCACATGCATTTAATATGTATTGGAATACATGCTCTTTACGGAACATAATAGTGATGCGTGTCTGTAAAAAGACGCTTGTAAGTTGCAGTGGCGGATCCAAGGGAGGGGTAACCCCTCCTTGAGCTTATTTTATTTAAATTTTATAAATTTATAAAAGTATAAAAATATTTGTACCAGTTTGTAAGAATAAATTGTAAATGGTAAATATTAATAAGTAAATAATAAGTAATTAATGTTTATATTAATAAATATTTTATGAAGTAGGTATGAATAGTATCTGATGGTATTGTATACCTGATTATATTTTAATTCCTCCCCCTCCTTGATGAATTTCTGAATCCGCCCCCGGTAAGTTGTAACTTATAACTGAAATTTAAGTTTTATTTTTCTGTATAATAGGTATAGAATACCTAGATATAATATTATAAGTGTTGAGATGCCGGTTGGATAGAAATACAGATTTCGTAGTTGAATTTTTAATATTATCCGAAAATGCTAACTGTTCAAATCAACATAACATTTTACTATTGATTGATTACTATATACTACTTTGGTCGATCGAATAATTACTACCTTACATTTACCAACAATCACAACTTGAAATATAAATTCTCTACTGAAATAACGTAAAAAAAAAAAGAAAAAATTGGAAGAGGTAACCGTTGCCTCTGCACTCACAGAATTTCGATGGTACCCACTGATCACTGCTATATAAACATTAAACACTAATGATTCTGTAAAACAATTTTATCACAGTTTTTATTTTTACAGTGTTTAAATAATTTCGACCTCCACATACTTAGGGGTGTTTACGGGTGTATATGAGTAGGCTATAGCAATACCAGCATCTTTTTTTTTTGACAAAAATTCTATATATATGTATATATGAAAATTATGACTAAGTCCTAAACGTCCTAGGTATACCTAATATAATTTAAAATATTATCGACATTTTTTTTAATCAACATTACAAGTTAGATTAATATTTGATCACATAGAATACACATAGAAACACTCATCTGTGATCTACGTAGCTATAGCGTTGATCCTAACATTAACGATTTATTGTAAAATAAATAACAATCATTTCGAAACATTCCAGGATTCTGCAAAACTTGATGTAAAAGTCTGATCACGCATAGTTTTTTAAGCGGCTTTTTCTAATATTTATATCATTTTAGCATCTTCATCATATTTTCATCTATTTTGCATTGTCAACGGTCGGCATTTGGCGCTTCGGTTGTCTGAACTACTTTGTGCGTCGTCGCGGCGAAGCTGCTGGTCCCGAGATCGCAAAATTCTATAGATATGATTTCCCAACCATATTATTATATATTATTTTATCATAGTCATGTATGCCATCAGAATATTGACGATTGTTATTATTATCGCGTCGTATATATTCGCCCCGGACGAAGCGAACGACCGATGAATCGGTTTATCGTTTTTACGCGGCAATGTCATTGTCGTTCCGAAAACAATAATAATAATCCGAAAACACTCGAGCAATAGTGTCGGCACGTGGATCGTGAATATGTGTGTGTGTGTGTGTGTGTGTATTTGTGTATAAAAACACGTATAAACTCGCGTACTGTAATATTTCCGATTCGCGGTCTCTCGGCTCGCGTACGTGGTTTGGTTTCGTAAGTCCGTCGTCGTGACGCCGCCTCGCTGCAGCCTCCGCCGTATTTTATCCTATCGACGGTGGTTAATTAAAAGGGGAAAAATCCCCGCTATATACCTATAACCTATCGTAGCCGATCCTTCTCGTTGTCGTTCTTATTTTTCCGCCACACACATTAATATTAGGTACTGTCTCGCGACAAGTCGCGTTTTTTCGTCAAATTGTTTTCGTATTCCACCGGCGCGTCGACTTTTTTTTTTCTTGCACAGATCATTACACGTCGCCAACTACAAATCCATGCGCGCCACAGCGCAAAACCTGCTAGCGTATAATTTAATCATTATTATTATTATTATTTTATTGTTATTGCAGTTAATATTATTACTATTGCTGCCGCGAAATGTGCAGCAGTACCGTACACTGACGTTTAGTTAATTCCCGACAAGTATAACGTAATGGTTTATACAACGGTCGATGGTGTACCTACAATGGATTCATCATGCATGTACCGATTGCACTATTTTTATTTTTCCCTTCTATAATGCATTTATCCGTATTTTAATGAGTAATTTACTAAATATTAATGATTGATTGTTACAATTGTTTTTATTTTAATATTAAAACTGCTATCATTTGTTCTAAATTTTTAGGTAAATTATTATTATTTTTTTTTTAATGTTGGTATATTTGTTATAGGAATTGGAAATTGATGATAATTCATAAAATAACTTATGAACAATCGACTTCCGGTTTCCATGACTGACCTTGTTCTTTGTTGATTGTTAGTCACATAAACTTTAATTGGAATTTAAATTGTTTAAAATTAAAAGAAAAATCAGTTAGGATTAAAGGATTTTTGGGACTAAAGATTCTTTCAACTACAGTATCCTATCCTATATTTATATTTTATTATATATTGACATAAATGACTAAAAAATAATAGTTAATGGATTATTTTCTTAAATAAAACAACCAATTCAATTCTTGATAGTTCTTAATAATTATCATTGCGAAACATAATATATTAATCGAAATTTGAACGAGAAGTTTCTGAATAATTATTCCATGACAATAGATTCAAGTATATGGTGACTAAGATAATTTGAAAATTATATAGTAATTAATAATATATTAGCACTTAATGTTTGTATAAATTGTTCGAGTATATTATAATAACAAATAAGCATACTATAAACAGTAAATATTACGTATATTTTATAGTAGATATAGAAGCAATATATTATATAGATTATTATAATTGGTACCCAAAGAAAGTTTAATTACTTAAAAACAACTCATTAAAATTTTGATTTAGTCGAATAAAAAAAATCACGTGCTTAATAATTAACAGTGAAATATAAGGATGGTTTTAATTTGAATAAAAGAAGTTTGAACACAAAATAATCCTTAGAATGGTATAAAAACCTAAATAAATAAATAGTACCTATATCAATTAATTATAAAGTATGTAATAATATGAAGTATATATTAAACTTCACAAAAATCGGAATTTCAATAAATACATCAATGATAGATAAAAATGTAGCATGTTCGGTCGTTCGGTGAATAACCCTTTATAATATAATATTATATATATATATATCCATATGTGTACGTATAATTGTTTTAATTACAGTGTAAATGGTTCAGCATAATAAACATTAGAAAAAATGTCATTTTATAGGTACTGGTAGTTAGCAATAATATGTAGGATTAAAGGCATAATATATATTATATTATTATACCTATATATAATATCGCGCACGTGCCCAGTATCGTTCATAATATAATTTAATGACAGCTGTCGGCGCCATACCGTGGTAGCTTATGGACTAGGTATATGGTTTGCATCACGTATAAAATATAGCGTGAACCGATTAGTCAGCCGCACTAATTTTCTCAGTCGAATTTAAGACAATGTTGTTAGTCCACTACTCTTCCATGATTTAAACTCTAATTCAAAATACGATGTTTTAATTTAAATTTTGTCAGAAAAATATTCTGTTTTGTTAAATAACAATTGGAAAGAGTATACCGCTATTCAAAAAAGTAGAATACTTGATAATAATAAAAAATGACGATTTTTTTTTTCAATGTTATTTTGTATTCAATTATTTTAAATTATATGTTAAAAGTCAAAATAATATTTTTTACTAATAAAATAATCACACTGTCTACATATATTATATCTATATTATTGCTAAATTGATGTAACTTGGTGTTACAAGTACTTGTAATAGAAGAATTAAAAACTTAATTTCTTATTATTTATTTATTTTTTTTTTGCTGAATTGAAATCCTTATATTTTTTTTTAATCATATATAATATATTATATTCTGAATACAATTTTTTTTCTTAATGTTAGCTTAAAATTAATCAAAGGAATCAAAAGTTATAAGATGTAAGATGCATATTTATTTTTCTTTCACAATATTATAGTGTTACGTATATTTTAAATGATGTAACAATATTTATTATTTTTTGAAAAAAACATAACAATTGACTGTAAAAATGGTATACAAGCAAGTAAAAAAATACTATTGCGATTATGTTTGGTTTACGTGATTGTGCACATTTATTTGATTATAACCTTTTCGTTCTGTTAAAAAAAAAAGTATTACATAATATAAAAATAAATATAAAAATACGCAAACATGTTTTAATTTTTATCGCCAGCTATACGATATTCCCAAACCGAATTTAAGATCCATAATTTGGACCACAAGACATTTAGTGGGTTCTTATTCATAACTTTCAAACTTTAATCTTGTTTCCTCAATTCATTTTTTATTCAAATTATCTAGCTCGCTCTACATTTATTTATAATTTTATAATCGTATACCTAGGTACTATTTAAAAATAAAATTGATATTTATAATAGGAAAACCAGCACTAAATAACAAATATTGTTATATTGTTATCAAATATAAATATTTGCTATGCATTATATATAAGTACGTTTATATTTTATTTTTTTAATGGTATTTTAAATTAGTGTATTAAAAAAATGTGTGGAAAGAAAAAAGGAATGAATGCCTAAAATCTATGGCCTAGAAATGGCTTATATGGCATAGGCTATACACTCCCCCCGCCACACCATTATAATCTGGGCACGAATATCAGTACCTATCTGTTTTAAATGATAATTGGATGAACGACTACGTTGACCGATAAAAGTATTATAAATAATAAAAATATACGCATAGACTGTAACAGTATACTACAGAGATTTCATATTATGATATAGAAACAATTAACAATGGACAATGTACATCATTAGAACACAACCTGCAGATGTGATGAATAATTGATGAATTATGACGTGCAGTTTGTTATCGGCTGATGTATATTAGAATAAAGGTGGGGTATGCACCTACCATTAACGCGATTTTCTATAATATATTATAATTAAGCATTATATGTTGTAAAATTACATCGCCAAATTATTAATTGTTATTATACATAAGTATACAATCATAATGTACTTTAAGAGTTGACAGTACATTTCATGGTCCATCGAAAAAATGCGGTGTTGTACACATAACACATACATAGCATGTAATAAATGTTTTACGCGCTGACGATATGTTCAAAATAAAGTATATTTATAACAATAATAATAATAATAATAATAATAATAATAGTTATTGCCATTACGAACGGTGTACTGTATACACAATATGTACGTCATATATGTAGGTACTCAAAAGTCGACTTCAGTAGGATCCGTAACGTATACACTAGGTTTCATCAAGTGCGCACTCGCAAAACTAAATGTCAAGTCGAAAAATGTTTTCGCGTAAAAAGTAAATATTATTATGTAATTCTAAATGTCATGCGTCTATATCGTAGTTCTACACATAGTCTACACGAAATGAAATACCTACGAATTGTATAAACAAAATTTTATAGTGGTTTTAATTCATAAAATAATATTTTATTTTAACTTTACCTAACCAACATTTGGTATTAATAATATCCATTGAACACAATATTATGGCTTCAATCTACATAGTTTATAATATGAGTATTAATAAATACTAAATATTGAATAATATCAAGAAAATAATTTTTAAAAAAAGTAAAAATAATAATAGATAATAATATAATTTAAAAATATAAATAAATTTAAGCAAAACAAAAAATGTTTGACTTCAACAATGCTTGCAAGATTGTAAAATTTCTGGAAAGCTTTTTATTTACCTGGGTATACCTGATTTTATTTACTTTTTTGTTACTGTAACTATATTAAATTATTATCAATTGTTAAAATCAGCGACATGGTGAGAGAGGACGTACGACATCCTATGACGTAGGTATAACTCCATAACTCCACCTTGACCGCGTTAATTGATTACAAATATTAAATTGTATTTTAATATTTCTATTATTTAGTATAAATTAATTTTGAAAATATAAAAATCAGTATTTAAAAATATAGTATATTTTATTTTGTCTATTAAATTTTTTTTAAAAAAGATTTAAAATAAATGCATTTTTTCAAGCTTATAATTAGTTGAAGTTAACTAGTACATAATTAATAATAATTAACTACAAATCAAATAATCAAATAAATTCATAAAAATTTAAATAGGAACTTTCGAATTCTTAACATTTTTGGGGAATCGTACAAATAAGTAGGAATTTTTTAATATAATAATAATATATTATACTATTTTTTGTATTTTATTATTTTATACATATTTATAATATAAGTTATGACATTCGATACACGTGTTAAAACAGTTCAATACAATTATTAATCATAGAGAGTATTCTATAGTGGCGTATTTATGCATATCCAAGATAAAGTGCTCCAGAACTTTTTTTCTTTAGTAAAATAAATGACTGAAAAGTTCATTTTTAAGTAAGTATACAATGTTATTGGCTATTATTTTTAATTCATTTTTTAGTTATAACACAATAATATTATTATATATTTATTTCCTTAGCTTTTAGCGTCTGATTTTAACATTAGGATTTAATGTGTAGGGGTTTCCATTACCTTTAGGCCCTAAAGGACCATCAAGTTTCTACTGGCATTCAACATTTCTAAGTAGGTATTTAATATGTTTAGACTGTTTAAATTAAATATTATTTATTTTATTTTAGTAGGTATGTATCCTATATAGGTAAGCTGTAACATAACTGTACATGTATAATGATTAATAATAAATAATAATATTCCTATACACTGTGGTCACTCTTTTTTACGAATTAAAATTGCCAGTGCAAAAATTGTGGTGAATAATAATTGAATCAAAGTATAATAATTGAGTTAAAAATCTCTCACGAAACTCACACAATCATAATATTATCATATATTATTAAATATTATATGTATAATAGCATCATTCAAAGGAAATTTTAGGAATAACTTTATAGCCGATGTCAACACGATCGTTCATCATTTAGGATAATATGATATTTCGTACAAACTGTCAAGGATTTACAGTTATATATATAAAAAAAAAAACCGTATGTATTTGGTATGCGGCGTTTTGTATAGGTCAAAAATATGTCATTTATAGTTTGTACCGCAAAAGTGGTTAGAAGAAATGTCATGTCAAAATATAGGTCGTCGTCACGTGATGAGTTATTGTCGTATATAAATTGCAATGGTGCGTATTAAACAAAATGTTAAATATTATTAAAAACAAGTGGAAACGCGTGTGTGAAAAGAATTCCCAAAATCTACTCCAACGCTCGGCGGCGGCGCGGAGTAAACAGATTGTCGTTTCATATTAGGCGTATATATCTGGTCGTTCGGATGATAATTTATTTTATAATTTCGATTTCCTAACGGACTACCTACGGTGCGTGAAAAAATAATAATATATGAACTGACTTTGGAGGGTACGCCGTGCACAACAATTGCCTGTAACACAGACTTCGTTATAACATAAAAATCGATTAAATTTCGGTTGGTGCATACGCGTCCCGTGATCGAAGTCTTAATGCCATTGCTCGTCGTGTCATAAATCACTAAGGCCGTGGATGATCGTAACGTAATAATATAACGTAACGTTATATCATAAGATATTTACAGCTTCGCCGGCAAGTCGTCGGTATGATTATTTCGTTCACGATGCCCGTAAATCGATATCTGGTTTTTTCTCCATCAAAACGTACATTAATTTAATATTATTATTGTTATTTTATTCCCAGACCCGACGACGATCACAGAAACAGAACGTTCGGTAAATTGGTTTTCGTCCGAAGACTTTGTAATCGGTACAAACAAATTATTTAAATACCCGTGTATTTCTACTAAATACATAATAAATAATATCATGTTATGGTACGTTTTTGTTGTTTTCCACTTATGATTTTTCGTCGTCGTATACAACAGCGTCGGAGGGCGATACAAAAATATTATGTCGGCACACATAATATTGCACTTTATATCGTGTGTACATTATAATAATAATTATAATAATATAGTATGTGGATACGATATTACTGCTGTATGGCACGTTATTAGTTAATAGTGTTGTATACAAACGGTTAAAACTTGAATAAGTAATTTTAGCGTGTGCAAGTGACGTTTATAAAACCACGCAGCGTATATGGTAAATTACGAGTATCATGTTGTCCGTATATACATATCAGTGTATACATAATATTATAATGTATACCAATACGGTTATAGGTATACCACCTATGTATGGTATGTGTGTAGTGTGTGACGATTTCTCCAATTAAAATAATTACTTGGTTATTCCATCATTAACATCGGTTATATTATGTATTATTTACACAAAACACACGTTCGAGTCAAAACAACATATAATATAGTTAATAATATGAATACACCTACAATATTATAACTATTAACCTATGCAGTATGCATCTCCCATGACATATTACATTAAATGTTCATATTCGATAAAATTTAAACAAACAAACACATCTCCATCGTTTCCCGGTTGTATGGTCTCGTTTACCTATAATATTATTATTATTATTCAGTTGATTTGTACATAAATATATATATATATATAATTATTATATATATTATATAATATTATATATATTTTTGTTCCTTATCAATAATTCAACATAATATACTAACTTAATTAATGTATAAACACTGGTCCTATCTGTAATAAATTTGTTTTAACCACAATATCTTATTAATGTATTTATTGAGAGTACCTAATATTTTAGGTCACTAGTCAATATAATAATAAATATGTATAGACATTTAATGATTTTACTACAGTATGTGTTCTGCTTAATGTGATAACATTTGTACAGGTCATTTTGATTGTATTAATCAACTGATGTCATAAGACATTTTTTTATTTTAATAATCATTTATAAATAAACGTACGTATTAAACGAATTAAAAAAAGAAACTAATTACAAATATTATTGGAAAAATTATAAAAAAATGAGGCGTCCAATAATTTATTTGTAATAATATTAGAGACGTCATTGTGTTATGCTATGATATAAATTTATTTATTATTATTAAAATCAACTAAAATTTTGACTATTTAAAGCCCCATAATTGTGATTATATTATCCGACGACATTGATTGTTATGAATAAGGCCAATTTAATATTACAAACATAATATTGTTATGTTTATTCAGAATGGCAACAAAAAATAACAATGTGTATTTTTTAATTACAATACACGGTTGGTTCTATTAACCAGTGATTTATTTAGTGGAACTTAATATGACAATATACTTAATATACCGATGGAATCTGATAATAATTCAACAGTGAATTCAATATAATACACATAATTCATTATAATATTAAGAATTAAATGTAAACACATATTCTTTAAAACATGTAGTTGTTTTAACTATGAGAACTAATTTCATTGAGTGCATTTGCGTATACATTATATTATACAATATACATGATTTCATAAAAAAAATGTTAAAAACAAACTATGTATACAGTATAATTTATTATGAATATTTTTTCGTTCGTTAAATTAATTTTGTCTGAAAGTATAATCTACGTTTTTTTTTTTTTTTTTGGCGCCAATAACGAATAATAAATTATTCATCAAAACGAAAGCACATTTTCCGACATACGCAAAAACGTCACTCCAATTGAAATTAATTTTTACACTCATATTATAATAGTCGGTATACATGAAAAAGCACATTCACGAAATGACGTACACTATATAATGTATATACATAGCTAGCACGACTAGCCGGCTGGTACACAAAAGTGATTCAAATAGCGCGCAATCGTATGCCCGTGTATAAATAATTAATTTTTCAGTAAAATTTTTGAGATTTTTTGGTTTGGCAATCTTTGTTTTATAGAATATAGATGAGAAAATATAAATAAAATAATATTTGTATTTACTATATATGTCTATATTGATCATTAACCATTAAAAAAAACCAATTCAATAATAAATAAAAATAAAAAAAAAAGTTTCTATGCATTGTTGATTTTGCGAAGCAAAGTAATAAAATACAATATTTATGGTGTAATTTGTTCGATAAATTATTTTTTCATTAAATGAAAATGTATTTTTGTTTTTCATTCAAAACTAAAAGGCAATATTGAATTGAATTTCTCATGTTTATACTTCAACGTTGTCATATAAACACGATTTAATTATAGTTATTTTTATTTTTTTATTTGAAATAGAATAGGTACATACCTTGGCACTTGTAGTAATATAGTTCAAATAATATTAATGCATTACCATGTTAATTTGAAATTATTATTATCATGAATGAAAATAGTAATACTATCGTGTACAATATGATGGTATCCAATTCTTTATTATAATAATTATAATATAATATTTGACTATACAATTTTAATCAAAGGAAAAATATAATATACATAATTTCTAGAGTGGGTACATATTACTGGAGTTAAAAATTTAACTTTTACATAACCACAAATATTAAAATATACGATTAAAATAAATTATTTGCATTTTAAGTTTTATAAAAATTAATTTATCGATTTTTATAAATTACATATAAACCAATAACGAAAATATTATATTTATTTTATTATTATTATTTGTTGAGTTAAATGTTAATCTACATATTTAATATAATATAAATTTAATTATTGCCCATTATTTATCTACATTCGTCAATAAATAAAATATTGGCGCAATCAGAAATTCAAGATTTTAAAATGGGGTAGAGAGATCTACTGAATTTTATTTATGGGTAATCTCCACAATTTGTGTAGATGAACTATACATAATATGGCGAATTTGCATTTTGCATAACTGATTTTGTATTGTTAGCATTAATATTAGAGTGAATTGACCTGTTACCAAACTTAAAGGTAAGAATATTTGGTGTCGTTCAAAACCGCACACTTACCATTCATAACCGTACATATTTTTTCTATTGTTAAAAACCACACATATTTGATTGACAGTTAAAAATTAAGCATTTATTGTTATTAAACAAATCTTCATAAAAATAATTCAATTTATGATAACTTATAATTTAAAATTAATTTAAAATAATTTAGTATAAAATAATAAGATAAAATTAAGTGTGTACCTATGGATAATATACTTGGATTTGAATAAATGTACATTCTAAAGTGTTTTAAAATATTTTATTAAATTAATTTAATTGCTTAAAATTTTGTGATTTTGATTAAATATGATAACTGATATGAAACTACTGCGATTGTAGGTAAATGATAATGTGATTTTAGATAAATGTGTGTGTTATTGATGAATATCACTCATATCAACGAGTGCGGTATAAAAAACGGCTTGGCTTTGAAAAAATTGTATGGAATTAATGTATAAATAAAAAAACCACTGAAAAATTATTATTTCTAAATATTCTTATGTATAAGTAAAAAGACGATGTGCGGATTTGAACGACAATTTTTTTTTTTGAAAGCGTGCGCCAACCAAATTATCTTTGTGTTGTAAAAAACCAACATGTACAAACACAGATAATGTACCTTTAGGTTATGTAATAAACTAATACGTCGATTATCTAACATTCTAAAGCTATCAAATCAATTTTTGTCAGCTGGTTGCAAATTTATCATGCTATACGTTTGTGAGGCTGAGCCAAAACATACAGGTATTGTATTCTCATAACACTTTTTACATGACATTTGTTATGTATTTTATTATCTTATAATAAATTATATTTTTAAATAAATGGAAGATAATGTTATTTTTATCCGTAATTAATTGAAAAGGTCATAAAATAAAATGTTCTATAATATATATGTTTACGTTTTAACAATGCAATATTAATAATAAAACAATTAGATTTTAACTAATATATATATATATATATATATATATTCGTTTGAAAATAGTAACACAATAATACGTTTACAATTAAAAGTAAGATTACCTAATAACTTAAAAATACATTAAATAGTATGTTATAGTCAAATTTAAATTTCTATAGTCAAGGTATCCTCACTGCGGCTTCCTTTGTGAGTTTGCTTACTTAACAAATATAATAATCAATTTTCAATTATTAACTTATTGCTTTTTATAATTATTTAACGGGTTATTTCACAACACCACCCCAATAGTAGTTTAAGGTTTTAGATGAAAATATTTTAGTGATTATTAATTAAATTTTTTATTTATTTGTTTTACATTGTAAAATGATATAAACAGTTGACGTAATCGTTAAATAATAAATATTACACCCCTAAAATAAGTATTGTAAGTACATATATAATCAATTGTTATTAAAAATGTATGAAAAATGGGACAAATGTTATGGTTTTTATCAACTCGTCGCCAAACTACAAAACATGCGAAATCTGTAAAACCTCCTCATTCGTCTAGAATTTAAAATAGGTGTAATAATACATATGCGTACTACCAACCTGTGCAATTGTATAGGTGTTAAGTACTGTAAAAGTGTAAACTTGGGAATTGGAGCAGTAACGGCATACTCTCAGACACTTAATCGCCCAATTGTCTCGACAAAAGAACTATATTACAGTTGATATCTTTAAAACATAACACAAAAAATCATAAAAATAATTCATACATGCAAAACCATGTACATTATTTATAAGTTATACCTAGCTATATAATTACTATTAATTACTATAAATAGTATAAATAGGTATGAATTGTAAATTCATTCAGCTTATTATCATTATTTATTTGATAAAATTACCGAAAAAACACAACTATAAGAAAAATAAAACATTAACATTTAACAAAAAATAATAATAATAAATAAACAATAAAATTAAAAAAAAAAAAAAAACAGAGAAGTGGCTACAGTAAAACGGTTTGTCGGAAAGAAATAGTTGAAGTTACCTTAATTGACAGGTCTCAGTAAGTCTCAGTACAGAGAGAATTTGTGTAATTAGACTGTTAATAATTAGAGGGGAATAGAGCCATAGAGGAATACGAAAAGATTCAATGTTTCTATGAGAGACGCGTCGCTCTCAGAACATAACTTCATAAACAAAGAATAAGGATCAATTGAGTTAAGGATAATATATGAGGGGTGGAAATCCAAAACTTACTATTGCCAAAATACTGATTTTTCAAGAGAAGCGATTTTCTGTATCACCTTTTCTATAACCAATGTTAATTAACTGAAGAACTATAAATGTAAAGTATAATGAGTTAAAGCGATTTTTTAAATATAAACCTTATTTTTTTGTCATATAAAAATGTACAATAATCCAAAACGTACCTTTTCCATTAATTTAATGGAAATAGTACGTTTTGGAAAATTTAATGAAAATAGTTCGTTTTGGAAATCCTATTAAAATGTACTCTAAAATGTGTTTTTTCCAAAATAAAAATATTATTAATTATTTTACTGTTTTATAAATTTTAACGTTTTTTATGATCATTCTAAAATAATATGCTTAATATATGACATGTAAATACTTAATTCCAATGCCATATCTTCAATTTTGATAGTTATTAACTCATATGATATTAAATTACAATAAAATAATATTGATCTTAAGTTTCTGAATAATAAGTAGATATTTAAATCAATGACATAGTTTTGATAAACATGTTTAAATGGTTTTTACTTTTTTGCATCTCCTGAAAAGTATATAAAATACAGTTAATCATATTGTCATTTAGCTAATTTAATTTATTATTAATTCTTAAATAATAAAAATTCTTATTTAATAAGGGTCTTTTTCATAAACCCCGCCTTCGTCATTTTCAATATTATTATTATTTACATTTTGAAATATATCATTATAAAATTTCTCAGCAACCATTGGTATTTTAAAAAATGTATTTAATTTGAATACACCTTCCTTTTACGCAAACTTAACATGGTTTTGTTTTGGCAGAATATCGACTTGACCGATGTTCTGAAGATTTTTAAACCTTTTTATTACGCCAACTTTAGTAACTTCACCTTCATAAAATAGACAAATCATTTTGAAGACAAGGAAGTTTTTTTAAATTATTTAATAATATATTGTTTCTATTTAAGACGACTCAAATGTGTTCAATAATCGAGGATTATATTTTTAATTTAATTTCAAACTTAATATTATAAATTGAAATTATATTTTAGTATGTTTTGGATTAACTATTTGATTTCCCTATACCTACAACATGGACAATATTACCTAGGTTTTGACATAACATAAAAAAAAGTACATTTTGGAATAATTTATGGAAATAGTTCATTTTGGTATAGTTAATGATTGGAACCTATTCTTTTAACATGGGCAATAGTACGTTTTGGCGTAAAACTGGAAAAAGTACGTTTTGATTATCTAAATATAAATTTTATGCATGGAAAAGATTCGTTTTGGATTAAGCAGTCATTTTTAATAGCTGATTTGACCAGGAAATAGTACGTTTTGGTCTATTCTGGCAACACCAATAGATTTTTCGACGTTTTTTTCATAAGAATCGATATCTAACTCGTTTTTGTCAATTTTGGCAATAGTACGTTTTGGATTTCCACCCCTCATATATGAGTGTTGTAAGAAATAAACAGTACTAGGTTATGATTATTGTAGTGTAAAGAAGGTACAGTGAATTGCGCTTAATGTGATCAATGGTTTATAGATATAGAATCATCTGTTTATTGGAATCAAAATTAAAAATTCCAAACCAGTTTTTATGTCACTAATGTTAAATCAACCTTTTATTAGAAGCACTAAGTACCAGACAATTGAATCATTTTTAAGAACATTCTTATCGTTTTAATGGTATTTCAAACTTTAAAAAAAAAAAAAAACAAGAATTCTTTTGGAAAAGTTAGAATGAGCTAACGATTGGGTTTCGGAAACGGTACTTTCAGTTGTTTCAAAAGTTATATAAGTACAATACTACAATATGCACATACATTATTATATTATTATTTATTTATTTTTAAATAATTAATTATCATATAATATATTGCATACATTATATTAATTGAATATGAATTTTAATTGCAGGCTAATATGAAAATGAAATTAGTAGATTATCAAGTACAATAAAAAATATATAGTTTCTTTACTTTATTTTAATCTAATTTTAAACATACATATAAAATATAAGGTCATCAATAAAAAATAAATGTTTTATGGAACCAATCGGTTGATATAATCAAAACGATCTGAACCAACGTGATCACATTAAGCGGAACTCACTTTATATTGAAAAAATATTCTCCGGATATTATTATGAATCAAAAGTCGGTTACAGGCGATGTGGTGAATCCTGCAGAGTATAGATCCATGTTCAAGTATAGGTCTGATCAGAGAACAGTACCTACCTAAAGGGTTTTAAGAGAATATGAGAGTTTGAATTGACATGCGATCCTTAATACAATCCCTGCAAGTAATTTCAAAGCCTCGCAGAATATATTATATTTTCAATGTGAAAACCAAGGCTACATTTGCGTGACAAACAGTAATAATACTATAATAATATTTCATATAAATTATTTTGGCTAAGCCAGTAACTAAAGTAGGCCTCTAAATGTTTATTAAGTATTCGATAAACTTAATTAGTGTTTGGTGTACATATAGGTACGTATAAAAGTTTATAATGGATTTACAAATAATATTTGTTGGTATTATTCATAACTCATAAGCAAACCAAATATTAATAAAGATTATTTCTTTTTCTTATCAGTTTTAATACTAAAAATACGGCCAAGTGAATACCGTTCTGCGTACATGGTGAAAACGATTATGAGTAAAGACTCTAAATTTGATAATCATGGTTACAGAATAATTGTTTTAATAATAATAATATTGGATTTGAGTTTAAGTTCCGGTTTTTTTAAAATTTTTGTTTGTATTTCCAGATTATTTTTAAAAATACTGAGAATTTATAATTTGGACTTCTTTAAAATACAAAATAAATTAAATTTAGTGTCCAAAATCACCTTCGAAGTTGAAAACTGAACCATTTTCCCCAAATACTTATCGTATATACATACACAAAAAAAACATACGTAATTGTAAAATCGAAGCTTCAATAAATTCCGCTATTTATTTTCCGCCCAAAAACTAAAAATATATTAATTCTCTTTCAAGTCTGTTAATGAGTTTCGATTGAAAACCGATGGCCCGTGGACACATAGTGCTTTTAGTAAAATGTTATCAACAGTAAACCGGGTACAAGCTCATATTTTCTTTAGCTTGCACATCTGTTACCAAAATATTGCAATACTAATTAATATTCGTATTTCACATTACGTAATCGTAAAAATATCCAATGATAATGCGTGTTCAAATACGTGTTTAGCGTTCGTCGCTCGCATATGTTCTAACGCGAAAACTATTATGAGTACCTATAATATGACGCGTATCGTGCACACTTCACCGCATGTGTACGTTTTGTCAACTCTATCGTGGAAATAACGTTATACAAATAAATAGGTACTGGCCATACTATAATAGATCTATATAACAGAACTTTGTGTTGTGTATTCTATGTTTAAACGTTTTATTCAACTTTGTATATTAATGTCAAAGCCATGAGCGTATAGTTTATACGAATAGTGCTCGGCGCTGCACATAATATATATTATAATGTTGAACAAACGTCCAAAATAATCATATTATAATCTAATTATATTATATCTTAACTGAAAATTGTACTTTATGTTTTACAATATAACAGCCCAACCTAATTCCTAAAAAGTTTCTTTACTGTTTTTAAATTGTCTTAAATGTATGAGCTAAAAAAAGTTTCACATAAAATTACGTTTTTACTTACTTATTTAATTGTATTAAGTAAAAAATGAATAACAATCATTATTCAATGAAAAATAAAGGTACCATAATTATTGTTTGAAATACGCGGTCTTGTGGTAAATAACATGGTTCTGATCGATTTGATATGATATTTCTTCTCTTATCTATTATTTGTGTAGTTTAAAAAAAAAAACTAATTTTATTATTTTTAATGTCTACAAAAACAAAACAAAACTAAAATAAAAAGGTTACCATTGATAGCTATAGTGTTAACTTATATTATCTCCATAATTTATATTAGGTGGAACGAAAGACCACGATATATTATATATTTCAATAGGTAATCGAAATTTAATAATGTTTTAGAAGTATAATGATATGGTAGGTAACCAGTTATTTTCTGCTGATGTTTATTTTTCTGTATAAAAGTATCATCGATTATCAAATGTTTGAATAGTTATAAATAAATAAAAATAAAACTATCTACCTAAGTATTGTATAATGTGTGTGAAAAACTATACTACTAATATATACATATATGATATGAATCCTGTTCTGTGATTTTACACACCTTGACACTTATACCGATCTTAAAAACGAAGTTTAATGAAAAAATATCTAAAACCATATTATTTACTGTGAATTACTTTATTTCATAAGAAAATATATTAAGTACCGTTACTTCCACGGTTTAATTATTATTATATTAATTTATATTATTACTATATATAGAAAAAGTATATACAACGCAACAGATTCACTTACTAACGTACTTAACCCTCACTCTCTTTTAATAATTTTGACATAATTATGTTTTCACGTGAATATTTAATACCTAGGAACTCAAGTTCTTCAAATTCTAAAAAAATTTCAAGTCACGAAAAAAGAGAATATAATAAAATCATATATTTTAATAATGAATTAAATATATTATTTAGGTATAAGTTAGTGCGCTTATTTTGCTAGTTATGTCAATTATTTTATTTTAAATTTATATACAATTAAATAAGTATAATAATAAAGTAGTGTTAGTAGTAGTAGTATTAAGTACATAACCATAAAAAGAGCAATTAAAAACAATTTGAAGTGAAGAGAAGGGTTAAACTTTGAGAGTTGAGCAGACCCCACTGAGGTTTTTTATTTTTCAGAGCCCAGTGGATCATTAAATCGGGCTCGTGAATACAAAACGAGCGGGAAAAAAATGCACCAATAATATATTTCGTTAAGTACGAGGAAAGGCGGTGCACTTGTGAACTGTATATATTATTATATAATTTATATACGTGACCGATATACGCGCACACTCGTATCGTTTTTTCGCATTATAGCAATATATCGCATATAGGTACGTGATAACAGTGAATAATTGTAACTACGCAGAACGCTCTGAGTTTAACTGATAATATTTACTTTCAAAAAATATTTTATAGGGTGTCCAGAAATATAAACCTACCAAAAACATACTAACCACTATCAATAATATATTAATTTTGAGATGGAATTTACCTTAATGTATTTTTATTATTATTATTAATAATAATAATTGTATTATTGATTTAATTAATCTGTAAACATCGTTCGTCTTTGTATCAGATCTGATATAAAATATGTACAGCTATTGAATTATTAAAATAATTGAAAATAAAAATAAAAAAGTTTATGGAAATCTCATATCAAAATGACATGAATTATTGTTTTTATAAATTATATTGTTATACATGTAGGAACATCATGGAGAAACAGTTGACAAAGCGCGAAGTTTGAACGGTTCTTTGGAATAGGAAAAAAAGTGATTCACAATGATAAATTACTGAATTTAAATATAACAATTTTTTTATTATTAACTAAATCATAATACAATAGTATGTTGAAAATATACAGTTGATTTGATTTTGTTCGCTATTATTGGGTATATTATGTAAACTTTTACAGTCATGTGCGGTGCCGTCGAACTCAACATTACACAATAGAATATCTATATAGTGTAATGAAAAAAAAATAATATTGGTGAAATAAACAAATGAGCATACTTGTCGAATCACCCTGTATATTATCATTATAACTATATACAATATATCGTATAAGCATGATTTAATAATAACATTATTATTATTTATCGACAATTTGTTTGTTTATTACATTGTGTATATAACTTTTTTTGTTTATGAGTATTATCATATTCGTAGACGATAGCGATTTGTGATTCTGCATCGTTTCGTTTTTTGTTATAGTTTTTTTTTTGTGTACTTATACATAAAAACAGGTGTCATGATTTTTTTGTTCGCCATTTGAATTCCTTGCACCAATTAACCCGACACAAGTCGAGTGTCTCTCGAAAATGGTGTGTGGTATTCAATCCATGTCATATAGTATGATAGAAAGAGAGAGGCGTACAAGTACAAATGGCTGCGTTAAATAATAATATTAACAATAATGTAATAGTGTGATAAAAAATAATTAAACATTTCCAATACGTATAATATTATATAAATCGACACGCATCATGCATTTATTGCACGTCATATTGTAATTGGATTAACAGTTGTATGACTAGTGCAGTACCCACAATACATAATAATAATTGACGAGACAGCAAAATTTATTTTTTATTGTACACACTATATTCCGAAAACATTACGCATAAAAATATTACATAAACGTATTTTTAAAGGAAAAAAATGTTAGCATTATTTAATTTATGGCCAAGCAAAAAACAAAAGAAATATAATTTTTTTGTCGTAAACATTTTATAATATGAATAAGTTATATACGTAAAGCGACACTTATACGACAATTTTGAAATATCTATTTCACGTGATAAAATGGACGACGACATTCACGTCATTTATTTAAGATGTATATTTATATATAAATCATATATAAATCAGCTATTATTGTACCGTGGTACCTATTATTATTGTGTATAAATAGTATTGTATTTTTTTTTCAATGCTATTATATTGATAAGCACAAATTTATAATTTAAAATCAATATTTTTTTTCCAAGGTAATATTCCATAATAAATATAGTAATATAGCGTATGTACCTACTATACTACTATGTAAATATACATAAAGGGTATGAAATACCAATTTAAAACGCTAATATATTTTTGAAAGAATTTTTTGAAATACAATATTAGTAGTATAAGTATTTAATATACAATATTAGTTATCTATGCCAACTATATGTAGATACCTAACCTGTTATAAGTAGGTTTAATATATTTGTACGTACTATAAGTATACGTTAAAATAAAAATAGGTAAGAAAGTGAGTAACGATCTACAATAGGTGTCACCTCGGTGTATACCGAGTGGTCTCTGCATGTAATAGATGAGTATTCAATAATGTATCATTGTATAGGAAAAACGATTCTGAGCAAACTGTGTGCCAGCCTATATCATTATATGACACTAAGTACATTTTATGATATGGTTTTTGATATCGTTATCAAAGTAATTTATTTTACTATTGATATTAATTATGGTAGGTTAATTTTATTTTCTAAAAACATGACAGTTATTATATTGTAAATACTTAATTATTAAATAATATAATGAACTCAAAGAATATTATATCAATAAAACTTTTGTGTCAATACCAAAAGGTCCGTAAAAAAGTGTGAAAATATCAAAATGATATACTGGTTTTTTTCCTTATTCAATGCAAAAATATTTTCAATATAATATAATCTTTTTAATATAGTATTGAATACTGATGATTGCCAATCATTAACGGGATTCATATTTTTTTCTAAGGATTAATGTGTTTAGAAATTTAATATAATTTATAATGGTTCTAGATATATTATATCGTTAAATAAAAGATTTAATTAAATTTTAGTTTGCCGTTTTTTTATATCATCAAAAACTACTGGCAACTTATAAATAATTATTAATCTAAAAAGTGCCTATACACACCATATGTTTGTTTCAGATTTCTATTTTACCAAAGAGTCATATGTATATTATAAACAATGATTTCAGCGACTCACGTTTTTAATCCCCAAAAAAGTTTACAGCCAATTTATAATAATTAAACATGTAAAACCACGATTGTAATAATTAAAACATTTAAAACAAACCGAGTGGATGGAGAATCGTTTCTCATACGTAATATTCATTTCATCATTACTAAACCTACTATGTATTATTGGTGTAAAGTTTTTCATTAATGTATCTTCGATAATATGTATGTGGTGTGTGTGTGTGTGTGTGTGTGTGTGTGTGTGTGTGTGTGTGTGTAAAAAACGAATAAAGCATCATCACATCGGATATCGTGAAACGCCATGGGTTCCTAGGACTTTAATCTAGAACATTTTTAAAATTAATTGTATATTCTAATACAGTTAAATGTTCGCATTAATAACATTATAAAAATGCATTTCGTTCAGCACTTAACAATACAAAGTATGTTTAACATCGAAGAATATTATCGGTGAAGTTCACGGACGAAAATAACAAAGTGCAGTAAATAAGTAATTAAACCTAATATAAATAATAATAAATCGCATTTTGTTTTCAAATGCATACACTTAATAATATTATAGTATGAAATTTATTTACAAATTATATGTTTAAAGTGGGCATAGGTATACCTATAAATTCAAACTTTTTACGTTTTATTAGTGTAATGATATGCGCTCATATCATATAAATGTAATAATTTCAGAAAGAGTTAAATAATAAATTAGTAACGGTCTATTTTCCGCACGCGGATATAACAGTAAACTTCAATAAAATCTTTTATCGGTGATCAAGGGACAGTGAAAATAAAGCGCAGGGCGTGTGACTATTCTTGTATGCCGTCAAAGACAAGGGATGGCCCAATGAGGGTCTCTGCAACCAAAGATAAAGCCAGAACTTTGGAAACGCGGAGGCCTTTGATGGGGCCACCTACGTCTCTAGCTGGCTTGACCAAATCGTCTCCCTCGCTAGCGTATGTGCACCCGTATTTTCACGAACATCTCCAGAGTCCGTTTCAGTCGTGCGACAATTAAACCATTTATTATTATACATAAATAAGTTAGTGTTGTTTTTTATTTGAATATATACGTCTAGTGATCTAGTTCTACCTGTGTCACCTCATTACGTCATTATAGCACATATATTCATACAATATACACATATTAGGATGTTCCAGTAAACCAGGTAAGGTGCAGGTTTATAATATATGTAATAATGTAAGGAAGTGATATTAATAAATTATTAAATCACATACATATAGCACATATTTAAAATAAGAATCAATCTCACATCTTTATTATATATCTACTTTTTACGTTATTACATTATTAGTTTAAAAGAAACAAAATCAATACATTTGTTATTTGGACTAGAGATATTCAAGATTATTTAGATTTTACAATTTTTAGGAAAAGTCTAATTATATACCTAAATACAATTTAGTATAACAAGTTTTTATCAACAAAAATAATTTAATAGTTAATTGACGTTATATCATTTATACGACGATACTCACATTGTTACGCGATATACCAAAATTATACATTATACAAATGTACAAAATTTGACTTTTTCAAAAATATTTTTTTAAACTTATAATAATTCATTTCGATGTACAAAACATAAAAAAATACAGTAGCGTTGCACGTATTTCTGTGATCAATCGTGTAGTATTTTCGTATTTTTTTGGATTCCTATTGTTTAATTACATCTTACATATCTCAACCGGGTTGTGAAAAAGGTTAACTGTGCTCAATCGGGTTGCAGCCATATTATATTGATGTTCACTCGGAAATAGAATGTATTGTGTAAAGATTGTGTCTATTTTTTTATGTATATAAATATTGAAAATATGTCAACTGTCACTTTGAATATTTACATAAATATAGTAAAAACTATTTAACATACTAATATATAAAATAAGCGACATTTGGCACCCATACACAGGGTTCTATTTATGCATTTAGTTATAAGCATATAAATATAGGTCATTGATCGCTGATGTGAAATATCAATAAAATAAATAAATAAAATATAGTTAATATTTTTATTGATATTTTTACAACGAGAATTCATAAAACTACCAAGTTGTGGAATTGACAACAGTACATATAAAATAAATAATATGTTTAGTATATATTAGGAAAAACGATTATAAAATGCGAATCATCGTTTTGGCTTGGCTTTATATTGGTTCGTTTTGAACAGTTAATAGTTACTATCGCTATATATTATTATGATATGATGGGTGTAAAGGATATTTTTATCGGAAAACCCAGAGAACACTCAGAATTGCGATTTTGATTTGGCCACAGTTTACCGAAATGGCCATTTTCACAATTCCTATAGGTGATAGATGTTTGATATTCACACAGTATAATATATACGCTAAAATAAGTTTGTTAACGTCGTAGGTAGGCCGTAGGGGTGAAGATAATTGTGTAGGCACATTTACATATGCATTATGTTTATCGCAGATTTAATTAAAACATATTTGTACTTGTACAAGTAGGTACCTACTTAACGTTGTAGCCGCAGTGTATATGAATAAATATTTAATTTATGGATGACTAGCTATTATAGAATATATGCAAGTACAGGCGCTTAACAGAATAATATGTCAAAAACTGACTTGATCATATTTTTACAAATAATTTATATAATAATAAAGAATAAGTAATAGAAATAATAAAAAATGAAGCGTTTATTACATGCATTTCTTAAGGGGTGAACCAAAGGAAGCAATTTAGAACGGATGTGCGTTTTTTCCCGCGTCGTTATTTGGTAGTATAGTTTTGCGGCGTAAACGAAATTAAATGAGAAAAAATAACACTGCTATTTTTTTTTATTCATTTTTTTATACTTTATTTTAAAATTACAATGTCTGGCGTACAAAATGTAATAATGTATAATAACCAATATTGCCATGAATGTTAAACACAATAGCACAAGCGCTGCAATATTACAGGACTTCGTCGTAGCCTATAAAATACATATTAATTATAATTAAATGTTTAATAAATAATAACTAGCAAACACTAAAGATCAATTTAAGAAATATATGAAAAAATGGCTGCGAATCATTTGATAATAATACTTCCCGAGCGTTCAAATTTTCAGTAATTATTCTTCGAATGAAATACTAATTATTATTATAGTTATATCAATAAAATATATAGGTCATGTGAATATTTGATAGATTGTAAACAAAATTAACTTTGAATATTTTATTTTTTTAAATTCGAAAAGGAAACAATATAAAAATAAACAGCTAGTGTACCTATAGATATATTGATATTATTATTTAAGTATTTGGACACTGTATATTGTATAGGTAAATATTATAGTTTAAATTTACAAATTTGGTAAAAAAAAAAATGAATTAAAAGTTTAAAACGTTTTTAAATAATATTTTTTTAGTATAATATATAGTTACACTTAAAGTTTGTAAGTATATAGTTTATTTTTATACTATAAAAATTATAAAGTGATAGTACGCATAACATTTAATTACATTATTAAAGAACTTTTTTTTTTAAATAAAAACTGTTCTAAATTAGCTAATTTAAATTTTTATATTTATCCGTTAATTTTTTATACACAATGAATATTGAGTATATTATGTATAGTTAAACCTAAACCATGAATCAAAAATGAAAACCCAATTTTTTAAGCTTTTATAATAAATTATTTACGATCCCTCTAGTATAGTTTATATTTTTATAATCCTAATAGGTTAGGTAACTGTATAGATACTTTTGTTTATTTTTTAAATCAAAATCTCCATTTAAAATAATATAACTACCTATTACTTTCGAAAATTTAAAAGTATAAATCGAGAAAAAATATTATGGACATCATATTATTTTGTGAAGAGAATAAAGCGAGAATACGTTTTATAACGTAACCTTGGCTGTTACCATTAAGATATGAAATTCTTTTCTGATTACATCGTAAGGAAACTAAATTTACGAGATCAGATCAAAATTAGAAAATACGCTTTAGAAAAATGTATCAATAAAAAGGACAAATTCATGTATTATATAAGACACCAGGTCGTTGATTCCAATATTTTTATATTAAACTCTCGATTCACAATGTACACCCCGTGCACTATGATATTGATTACTACGGTTATTGTAATTTGAACAATTTAATATGAAAATTAGAAGGTAACTAATATATTTCTTCTGTTGTACGGTAGATACTGATATATATTATTATAGATAATTATTTCTGTTCCTGAACCAACATATAACTTTTATGTTGGTGTTTTTAATTCTAAAAAAAACTTTTTTTTTATTTAGTTTCAATGACTATGTGGTTATTATAGCAGATATTTTAACTAAAATAAATAAAATACATAAATAGATGCGTTAGGTATTTTACAATTAACACAATTTTACTAAGAAAAATCATGTTTTATGATTAAAAATGCGATTTTTGTTCCGCTTTATTTGTATTAATCATAAAATATAATTTGCATTATGTTTGTATTAAATATTTATGAATTCAGTGTATGTATATTTATTGAAACTTATAAATCTAAGACTATAGATAACAATATAGACATTATAAGCTTTGATTATTATAGTTGCATCATAGAGTTTTGCTATTTACTCCATAATGTGCCTTAAGTATAATAATAATATATGTAAAATAAATGGTTGGCACATTATTTTTTAGTGTTTACTAATGACACTTGGTCTTGGACAGCTGTTAAAGAATAAGTGATGCCACTATAATAGCTATAAATTATAATAATGAGCATTATATTGGTATATTATATTCATATGGATTTAGATGTCTGGGAGCTGAATTACCGCACGGGAGTACCGGAAAAATGTTGCTGCACAACACTAAATAAAAACTAGCTAATAATTAAAAACAAACAAAAATAATTAGATGGCGTTTACTCAACTATTAAATAATACTGTTTTAAAAACAACATTTTATACGACAAACAAAATAATAATATCTATTGGCGTTTCCAAGATTAACGTTTTCAGCATTTTTTTAATTCAAACTCGGTTGTAAGCAACGACTATGTCTTTTTTAATGTACGTACTATTTCTTAGAATGAACCTCGAATTGATATTGTAGTCACACGCCACGTAGTAAAAATAAATTTGTGACGTGAACACGTGATAATGTCAATATGTCTGCTACCGTAATAATATTATGGTTACATCTGTCAGAATGGTTCCTATTATTTATGAAGTTAATCTCGATCAAACACTTTGATATTAAATGATAATAATGTCATCATGTACTACTATAATGCAACTATCACAAATCACAATAAAATAATATATTGTAATAACTTATAAATAAAACTTACGAAACAAATTGGTGGCTTTTATCACAGAAAAAAAATGTCCATTTCCGATTGAATTTATTATGTATGATAACCCACTGATTATTCTTATAATTTAAAACCTATGTGATATTATTAAACAGAAACAATGAAATATTCTTCATATAAATTGGTTAACATTTTTAGAAACAATGAGATAAAATTTAATTTTTTATTACATAAGGATTAATAATTATTTAAAAAAAAATATATGTATTTTTTTATAATTCCCTGATCTATTAATTATTATGAATTTTTTTTTAAAACGGTAAAAATAATTGTTGATAGTTTGTTAATATAAATATAGTTATAAAATGCTTCCAATAATTATGTCAGGGGATTTGGGTAGGCTAAATATTTTAAAAGGTATTTGCATTACATTTTCCAAAACTTTCAACAATAATTGAAATTTGTATGACATTATATTATGAAAATAAAAATAAATAAATAGATAGTAGTTAATTAGGTTTGTTCATTTATTTACCAGTTTATTTCTTGAAGGGTAAGAATAATATTTTTTTGAAGTAGTTTTTTCCAAACAATTAAGTGCAAGTTAAATGAAAACTTTTATTTTTCTCCGGTGATTTGAGAGAGATCTTTAAAATTAGCAATTTACCTACTATACTCTATAGTAGGTACTATACAAGTATACAACTACCTACATGCCCGCGAGTCCTAAAATATTATTATTTTGAATATTAAAACAATTACGGAATTATAATATATTTGATAATATGAATATATTTATGTAAAATGTGTAAGCATAAACATGACTGTGCAGTGTACACACATAGGTACCTACTTGTATAATATTGCAATAATATTTCAAACTTTCAAACTTATTAAATTTTTTTAAATTAAAAAATAAAATGTTATTTTTTTAAACTATATTTAATTTTAATATAGTTTAATATGAAATGTTTTGGAACATTTTCTCACATTATATACATTATGGAATTATAAGATTACATTCAATTTTACATTACCCATTGATAAATAAGTGTAAATGTGTATCAGAACCGTATAGTTAATGAAGATATTATGCATAATTAGAGATCTATAAATTGTAGGTACGTAATATATTAAACCCGAAAAGTTAGATAAAATTGATATTATTTGGTCTAAAAGTTATCAGCTGCGAGAAATTCACAGCGTTTATCAAAAAACAAGTTATTCTGTATATAAGAATCTGTGGTCGTCGCCCAAAATGCAAAATTAGATACAATATTATATAATGTATGAAAATAAATATCGTTGATAATATGTGTTTTATTATCATAAGAGTCAATTATACGATTTACTGCATAAATAATAAATATTGTTAAATCGATTGTAATACCTATTTTTGAATTTTATTTAATATTATATTAATATGTATATTTTAAAAGGATAAGCACACTACGTTTATATGAATATATAATATTAATGTAATATTAATATTTAAAGTTCCTGGTTTCTATAATCATTTAATATATGAGCCCGAAATTAAGTTCAACCAATGACAATCTCCCTAATCAAATCTGTTACAAATGACAATTTAGTACGATGGTGCAATATAATCTGCATGGGTTATACATTGGGTTAATTTTACGTTTGCAGTAAATCGTAAAATAGTTCAAATTAAAATGTTAAGTTTTAAAAGCTTATGAACAGAAATAATATTTAATATACGTTGGAAATGTTTTGTTTTAAATGTTGATAATCAAAGACACGTATACATACTTCATTCACATATTATAATATTAGACGTGTTACAACATCGAATCTTATAATTACGGATGGATAAAAATGTAATACATTAACGGTACCTAAAATGATAGCATATTTTCTATTAGTTTTTTTCAATTTAATATATACAACATATCAGTATTCCGCCTCATTCATTATTGTAAGTATACAACGTTGAAAAGGCGAAATCTGTAAAGAGCCATATGATAACTACGTAATCGTAACATATTTATGTGACATTGTTCTAAGCCTTATAACTTATTATTTGTCTATCTTAATTTCATGTAATATATAATTTTAAATTTTTTAAAAACAAATTAAGGTTCAAATAAAGTTTTTATAAAATAAAATATTTTGACGTACCTATTTTAAATATTTTTTAATTTTAGTAAGAAAACCTTATGTGGAACGTTTTCAAGCTTTTTTCTGACAAATATTGTAAATATTAATATATACAAATAAAATATAAAAAAATAATTTGTTTAATTTATTAAATTTTATTATGAATATTTGAATTAGGTAAAAAATGCCAGTATTTACAGTTATTATTTTTTGAATTATAATAATAAAAAAAAATTAATTGTTTAAAATTTCCATTTTTTTTTCTTATTTTTTATATTTGTGTTTTTACTGCAATTAATTTTAAACTATTGGAAAAAAATTTAATTTAGACCCATCCAAAGTGTCAATCATATCCAATTTGATTTCGAAAACCTGCACTTTTGATGATGAAGATTGAAGTGTGTTTCTGTAATAACATTGACTAATATATACGATTGTTGCTATTTATATTTTGAATATCAAAGTATTCTTTATAAATTATAATAGCATTGTATATACATCGAATGTATTAATATCTACAGGATATATGTACATAATAACTATGAATCATATTAATTTTTTGTTTATATTATACGTATTTTTATCTTTCTGATGGAAATTAAAAACACTTACAAAAATTGAATTTTGACTAGGTATGAATTACTTTTTGTTTATCATAAACAAAAAATATATATGGATAAATATAAATCAACTATCATCTAAATAAATTATATTTTATCTATGAAAAATGAAAAAAGCATGTAAAAAAATTGACATTGATTTTTTTTTTAAGTAACATGTTGACTATTATTTATTAAACATCAACAGTCAAGTTATATATAGTTGTATAATATTACTTTAAAATTAAAATTGTAATTGATTTGTTTTAGAATATTTAAACTTTTTAACTTAAAAGTTTTTATTTTAAATTATCAAATTGTATATTTAACACTCAGAAAAATCTGTTTTATTCTGCTTTTTCTAATATTATAGTGAATTGATATTTTACATATCATTAAATTGAATGTTAACATCTTAAGTGATCTAAAGCTCCACATGAGCTATTTTGATATTTTAATTTTAAAGCAATTTACAGTTTAAAAATGTTAATAACTTGCTTTAAATTGAAAAAATTAAAAAAAATCCATGTTTGTGGTCCTACAAAATATTCTTATATTTAAATTTGATAATAAGTCAATCTATTTTAATGTTAAAAAAGCGGCAAGTGAATAACCATTCTACTTATATTATACTTTACTACAGTAAATTCCGAATGCACCTTATTGTCATTGATTAAGTCTCTTTACATCTTAGGTATGAGTATTAACATTTTAGAAAAAAAATCCATTGATTGCGTAAAAATTCCTGTTCCTTAAAACGATTAAGAAAAGTATAAGGAATTTTTACTTTTAACATTCCACAATATTATCTAGGTACACTTTTTTACAAAAAAAAAAAATATATAAGTTGAAAATTTAAGAATTTTGCTGCTCAAAAAGATGGTTACAGATTATACAAAAATAAAAACGTTATTTATATACAATCAATACATTCATATCGATAGCTCGGCTCAAAATTAAATATTATAACAGCGTAAAACGTTGAGCGTAAAATTTGCTTATCATAATTTTCAGACTGTTTGATTTTGTTGATTTTCTTAAATTTAAGTTGGTCATTAAAAGAATACGTGATTTGTGTTAATAATCATTTTTTAAATTTAATTATAATAAGATATATATTATACACTATAGACTGTATAATATATGGCTAGATTTCTAGTTTTATTTTTATGTAATATGATATCCGTAATGTAATGGAAGTTCTCTGTATGATAATAATGATAATTATTAAATATATAATAAGATAATAAATGGTATTATTCATTGGACATTTTTTCGTTAAATATAAAATTTAACTATACTGTATAAACTGAGCATAAAATATAAAATTATATTGTTATATATATAATAACTATATATATTATTATACCTATAGCTATATAAAATAAATAAAATAGTAATAGCACTAATAACGATAAAAAAAAAAACTATCAGTACATGATTGACGACCGTATAAATCACTTTGAAATTATTGTCACTATTTCATTATGCATATACCTACAATATACACATAATACTTTACTTATATTATTAGATATAAAAGTATAAAGGACTAATGAAGGTTTTACATGGACAATTTTATCAATCTGATTTTATAAAAGTCTTACAAACAATAAAAATACTAAATAAATACTTGCAAATATTCAAAATTAAAGACCTGTATCGCTTAATAAATATTAAATAGTATTTAATATACCATAGTTCATATTATAAGCGGATAAGCTCTACAGCAATATCCGTATACCTATGAAACTTATGAGTATATTATATTATTTGAATTCGCCTTTTCAAAAAGCCAATTTGTTCTAAAACCCAAACTTTTGGAAAAATGAAAATAACTTATCTCGTAGCGTTTTTCTCGACACCTACAATTTACACCGCTATTAAATACTGCATATATATAATGGTGGATAAGACGGTATTCTATTGAAATTTGTAAATATCTACAAATTATAGAACCCAAAAACTGTGATAAAATATGATTCCTTTCTTTTTAAATAAGTCGGGTTTTTCAAGCAACTGATTAATTTATAAATTAGAATTATAAGTCTAATTATGTTTCCCAATTTATATACAAAATAGTAAAAACATTCCCTCTGGCACTTTAACCAGATCGTGATCCAACTCTCTTGTGTGACTCTATTATAATGAATATATAATTTTCGACTAAAAATACACTGTAGCTTAACCGTATAAATTAGTGAGTGCTTATTTTAATCGATTATTGTTCATCTAAAAGCTTTACATTTGAAGTTGTACACGGATAATAATAATAACATACGAGGGTGTTTATTTAGGCCTGCATGTGGTAATGGTAATCTTTATTTTAAAATGGGTGTGTTTTGGATTTGTATAATTGTATATATATAATACATATTGCAAACGTTAAACAGACAAATGAGAAAAGGAATTATTTCTAAACTTAGACACGTACTACGCACATTATACTGCATAGTGTATATTATATGTATACCATACAGACACCACGCACTATACTACTGTTTTACATGTTAACGGACATAACATTTATATCGGGGTCGTAAAAATAACGAATAAATTTTAGTACGGTGCGGCAGTAAACGCGTTTTTTCCTCAAAGTCTGCAGAAAACGCACGCACAAACATATAATGTATATATATATATATATATATCCATAATAGTACTGTAAAAACAAATGCGATAGGATTTGTCGTCGCGGCTATTGTGGAGGCCACTTTTTTTCGTTTTGATAAAATCGCTACATATTGTTTTTGGTGAATCGATTTACGTCTCGAAACCGTTTAAGGTTGCCATCGAAATCGTTTAAATGGTTCAGCAGACCGGACGATATTGTTGCAGTCATCATTTTATTATTAAATTATTTATACAATTACATGAATTGGATGAAGAGGGTCCGACGACGACGTGTGAAAATCAAGAGTACACAGTGCGCTTGTCTCGAGTCCACCATCGTGACATCATTGGTGTATACGAGCGATCTTATCATGGTGAAGGATGTGAAGGATGTGCGGTGTATTAGTTTTTAATTTAATCATGGCATCTGCAGGCTGCAGTGGCCGATAAAAACAAACCATAGGTACTATTTTAAAGAAATACATTTTTTTTTTAAATATTTTGTATAGTGATGTATACCTACGTACTAATGTTTGCTGTTTAAAGCTAATACCGAAAAATGTTATGAATGATCTACCTTCTATGAAGGGTATGGACTTTCTAGGTTGGATTTATAAATTTTTGAGCTTAAGGTAATATCGTTCCTCGAGAGGAAAGGATATTTTTTACGAACAAATGAAAAAATTAAAAATTGAGTTGAACTGTAAATTATGGGTTCACATAATGCGAACAAATAAATATTTACAAAACACTTGTGTTAATGTAAGTTTTTATATTTTTAAAATACTTTTACATTTTCAACTGAATGGTGAATATTGTTGTACAAGTGGCATCAATTATTTTTTTATTTTTCAACTAAATAAAAAAATCCAAGTGTATATACATAAAAATAATGTTTTTGTATCTTAGGCAATGAATTTCAAAACCTTTGGAGGTTTTACTGAATTATCTTCATTCTATGATAGTTAAAAAAAGATGCTAATGGATGGACGGAGACAAATATAAAAAGGCTCACCTGATACACACACACACACACACACACACACACACACACACACACATACATATACATATACATACATCTATGTAGCCATACAGATACAAATATTATAATTATTATTACATCGTCGTTATTGTGACATTATCTCTATAGGCGGCGGCGGCCGACAGTTTATGCAGCCGCGCACGCCGCAGAAAATCTCGTTGTTCAGCAGCAGCAGCCGAAAACTGTATTATTATACTGTGTATAGGGGAAAAGAAAAAACGGTGGCGGCGACGGAAAACACGATCCCGCCCGGGGTCAGAAAATCGATGGTCGGTCGACGTCGGTTCAGATCGCCGGCAGTGGCCGACGCCCGAACGCCGCCGCCGCGCACCGGGGATCCTTTCGACCGGAATTCCACGCACACACCAGCACGCACGTTCATTCCGACCGGTCGGTGTATAGTCTCTGCCGACGTTGCCGCCGAGTTTCCGACGCCGTTATTATTAGGAAATATTGTGTTTTTGTATACGATTTGTCAGTTTTCCGACGAGTTTCCCCAGTGCCTTTCCCGCCGATACGCTATATTATCGTTGTTGGATTTTTACCGGTTGAAGCAAATCCCACACCACCTATGTTTCTCATCTGTTTACAATACGAATCATTGCTATTAATAAAAAAATATTAATTATACAATTTAATAATAATATATTGGTACGTTTATGTTTGTGTGTGTGTGTGATTGTGTGTTCGCGTTGCTGTTAAGTTTTTTTTGAAAAGCTATGCCGAGTGCCGAAAACGTCACCGCGTGCACCACTAGAGGATTACGCTGGTAATATCGCCCTTGAAAGAGATATCTCGACCCACACTACAGGTGAGTGCCGTTTTAAAAACGTAACATTGCCGTCATACAGAATGATATTCAGTTATAGTGTCCGTTTAGAGGGTTCCGGATTGTTGGATTTATAATATAGGTACCTACCTGTGTAAGCCCAACAGCCCCTGTAACTATTACGCATTTTTTATAATATATATTATGCTTATGTATAGATATACTCGTTTGAATTATATTATTGTGTAATTACGAGTGCACTTTTTAAATTTCTGACTATAATAATATTGTATAATTGTTACACTTAGGTATTAGCACATTTAGAGGAATGGACGGGGGAGGGGGACAAACATATGTGAAAAGAAATTATTACGATATTAACCACTGATTTTCGTTCATTTATTGTCATAGAAAAATAAAAAATGGTTTAAAAATAACAATTCAACGCGCCGCACCCTAACCGTTTTTAGGGTCTGTTCAAACACCATATTATAACAAGGCGATAATGGGTTTTTTGCCGAAGAAAATGGGCAGTCATCGAGCGCTCACGCATCCCCTCACCGTATCCTATTATGATAATAATAAATAATCGACGGTACTGTGAAGTAAGTGATTTTTTTTCGACGTCAACAAATACCGAACGATTTCTTCATTGTTCATAAATCGCATACCTGAACCCCTCAACCAAACAGAGCTGTGTCGAGTGTGTTAGTAGTTGGGAACGAGTATGGAATACTTCATGACGTTACGGAACAATCATGAAATTTGGATCCGAAGGAGAACTCTTGCAAACATTTTTCAAACAACATTTCAAAATATTATAGTATTTTATATACATATGATATTGATCGACATTGATAATATTTATATTTCCGCCATCTACCTGCATATTTTGCTGGCAGAACTGCCTGACTGGTCGACAAAAGGGTCTATTGAATTCAACTCTCTTTTTTAGCCTCTCTCTCTCTCTCTACTTCATCTCTTTTCACTACCACACTATGGAGTACACAATCAGAACAAATTGTTTGATTCGGCCGAATGCATGTGCAATTTCAGATTATTGTATGGACCATCGTATAATGGCGTTATAATAACACTATTTTCAAATCAAAATATATCCAAAACTGTATGACGAGGTCATATCTACAATCTGCATTAGAATATGATAACTTATTCTAGAGGATAATCCCAGCCTTATCATGTTACTATATAGTATATACAATAAGCTAAGGTTTCGTACGTTATCGAAATCAACAACCTATAACTTAATATTTCATGTTTTTTTTTTTATATAACATTGTACAAGTATATTTACGATAATATTTGTATTTCATCTAACTTGACGTAGTACCTATTTTTTGTTAATCAAAAAAATCAACAGTTAAAAATCTCGAAGAGTCGTTCCAAAAACATTTATAATAATCTAATAAAAGGTTTCCTTTTTTTGTAATAAAATTCCAAATGATATTAAAATAATAATACCAAATTGTTATAACTATGTAACATATTATGATATTATACTACAAGAAAATATATTTACATTAAAGGTTTTGGATACCCATTCTCGGTAAGCCCGTACACGGTCATCATTCTATAGGAAAACAATATACAATTGAAGCCGCAGCCACCAATGATGAAGAAATGATATAAAATGTTATTCGCTAGAGTTCACATGCGATGACAGATTTTTTTCTTACTACGGCCCATATAAATGCTAAACACGTTTTTACGGAGTTTCGAAATTGTGACAAGTATTATAGGTTCGAACGCAGAAACGTAGAATATAATGATATGTAGGAAGAGAAGATGACACAATGTTGATATTGTGTATACGACTATGTGTAGCACACGTCCTCTTGTTGCCTCGCATCTTGCAAAATATATATTTCTTCATAAAAAAAAAACGTATGCCTATAGTCTATATACGCAATAGACTTCATTTCGGCGGCGGCCTGAATGCGAACAATAGATGCTTGTTCTATGTCGTTTATACGATTTATAAAATAAAATAATGACGATATATAATAATAATAATAGTACATAATAAACACACTATTATCGTTTTTAATTGTACGTGTTGTGTTATTGTAATATTGTATATTCGTATATAAATCCATGTGTGTGTTAGTAAAATATAATGTTTCAATGTACCGTCCGTCGACACGACTTGGGTTCCAATTTCATACTGGCGTTGACGAGGATTTAGTTAAATTTTTAAAACGTTACTTAATAATTGTTTCCATTCCATTAAGTAGACGTTTTAATTACACGGCTTGGTGCAACAGATGCAAATAACTTCCCTCCAACGATTCACCCGCATTCAGTCATCAGTTGGGTACGTCTTTTTCGCCGATGTCGGGACAATTTATTTTCGCTAACGCTAACGCAGTTTACCGTTACAGGAAACAACGATCAGCGATTACCCGAATTAGTATTTTTCGATGATGTTTTTTATACATTTCACCACTATCTTTTTTTTCCCGTCTATTTTTAATATTTTGGAAATTTCGTTTGTAATAAAAAAAATGATAATATTTTATAATAAACTGTCTCAATATCGGCTTGGTGTTTGTGTGTGCGACCATCATAATATACTAACGAGATTATCTTAACAATTTTAGACGGCGTGACTTTAAATTGAATTGCTTGCACGTGTATTGTGTGCGTCGTATAATGAGTCAGTTGCAGCAATATTAGCATAAGTAATAATAATAATAACAAGTTGGGATGCCGCAACTGGGAGGCTGGCTGCGCGGAGACAGATAGATAGAGAGAGAAAGTGTGGGTGTGTGTGTGAGAGAGAGAGAGTGAGAAGGAATGACAGAGAGATAAATGAATAGAAAAAAATCACGATTCTTTGGTATATGAGTAGGAAAGGCTTGAGAAAATGAAAAAATTATATTTTATCACTTAATCTACGGCTAGAGTTTGGCGGGCCGGTAGGAATGGGCGGACGGCGAAGGAGAGCCGTAGCGTGCTCCAGCGCACGGATTACTGAACTTAATCAAGAACAAAGCTTTCAACCTGTCACAAAGTTTGAACAAGAGATATATAAATCCGTCTAAACCCCGGTTTTAGACTAACGAGAGCTATAGCTATATACGGCGCGCTCGCACTGGCCCGCGTGTGCGTATACAGTCGGTGCAGTGCGTGGGCGGTAAGCGCGCGTGCGCGCGTGTGTGCGCTTCAGCCGCGGAGTATTTTAAATAATATGTTAATCGTCCGGTACGTGTCAACTATTCGGCCGACAATACACGCGCATATAGCAATTTGTCAAAAGCTTAAGTGCATACGCGCGCGTCCGTGTGTGTGTGTGTGTGTGCGTGTGCAAGCTCGCAAAGGACTCCTCCGCGGTATGACAACAACAGCGTGCCGGTGTGTTCGCTTGTGTGCTTATAATACATAAATACATATACATATACGTATATAAATATATATATGAGACCTTTGTCGATGTACATAAATGTGTATACATAATATCATATGTACAATATATACGCACACATCATGTGTACACGCACACGAACGCACCTACCATAATATCGGCTGGGGGCACCGTGCAAATGCCCCGAACAAAAGCACAATATTTATGTATACATTTACCTGTGTGTGCGTGTGTGGCCGCGAGTGTGTGCGCGCAAGTGGTACAGAGAGTGAGGGCGTTTTACCTGGGTTGTATTATGACTAAAACTGTTGGGACCAGCGTAACGGCTGTTGCCGAGCAACACGCCGCCGCCGCCGCACACCAGAGTTTTGGCATTGATTAGCTTCACCTGCTTTTACCACTGGTGTCTCCCCCCTCCTCCCACTTTACTACCTAAATACCTCGTTCCCGTTTGCTAATCATTTTTCTTTTTACCACCCGGTAAGTTTCTATACACGGCGAAAAACGTTATGATAATATATTAATATCTGCGCGCGCTATTAATATTAAATACGATACGTGCATAATAAAATAAAATAATGATGAAAAAAGGGTTTGAAAACGCGAGCGAAAATCGATTAAATGCATTTTCTGTGTACACACAAGTAAAATAAAATATAAATTTATGCTCGGCGGGCACCCGGCGTTCCGAAATCGCCGTATACACTTTGTGTAATATCATCGATCGCAGCTATCCTTTTCGGACGATGTAGCACAGATTCTGTACAATATATTAATTTTCTTCAGAGGAAAAATATTTTCATATAAACTTATATTATACGCGTAATCCGAACAAAATCTTGACGTACCTAGCTATTATTATTATAACGTCATAAATTTGTTTTACAGTAATAATTCCATAAAATTATTATTATCTAGAAATATGTACACGAAGAGTATTTGTACACGATCAAAATGCAAATTTAAATGTTTTATAAAAAATGACACTTTTTATGTGTATACGCCCGAGAGGAAAACAAATGACGCATTTTGAATTCACGGCGTCGTCACGGTTGGAGTGCGGCGCGTCTCTTCGACGATAAGAGGCATTTCTTCATTCCGTCCGTTTTTCATGTTTTATCAAATTTCTAGCGCCAAGGTACAGTTGCAATTTATTAGTAAACATATCGTGCCCTATTTCATTCCTTCTTTTTTTTCGCTGCAATAGCAGAAAACTCGAATTCACCTCTCTGTTATTATAGGCATGGTTAAGATATTTTAAAATTAAATTTGAATTATAAATTTTTACAATAAATTGTATACTGTGCGTATCTATATAAAATATAAAGTATATATATATATAAGATATATATTTATATCCTTTTAAAATTAAATATTATTTTATATTTTGTATAATATTATTATACAAATATATTGATATTATGGGTACCTACTATTCAAATTTCATGAAATACATTTTAGATTCTGAACGGAGTGATGAATGTATTGATTTTACAATGATGTGTGTTTTTTATTTTTTGTGTCTGTCGACAACATTTGGAGCAGTAAAAATGCTTCGATTTTTGACTTCAGCCCCTCTTTGAAAAGGAAATTGAATCTAGTTGGTACTTTAGGGGGGGGGGGGGTCAAAAGTTAAAAATTTTCAAGATTTTTTAAATGAGTCGGGAAAAACCCTAAAAAAAATGAGGGAAAAACGGGATTTTTTACGCAAAACCAGTTTTCGACAAAATCGAATTTTTTATTTTGCTATAACTCAAAAACTAATCAATGTAAACACTTGAAATGTTCACCAAATATTTATATTAGCGTTCTCCATACACAGTTAACTTTTAAAAAAATTTTGAATTTTTTTTGAGCTATTTATAGACAATTGAAATTTTAAATTTTTCTAAGTACTTTTTTTTTAAATAACGATAACAATTTTTCGGCCGACCAGAAAATCTGGAAAATCTAATACAAGGTTTCTTATAAGTTTTTCTTAAAGTGATAAAAAAAAATCCGAAATCGTTATTCACAATTTTTTTTTATAAGTGCCTAAAGTTCAAATTTATACGAAATATGTCAAAATTGTGAAAATTTACAAGTAATTTTGTGGTTGAAAAATCGTAAAATTTTTTTCTTTTATAACTAAGTTTTTAAAAATTAATACAAGGTTCTCCATACATTTTTCTTCAAATATCTGTAAAAAAAACTCTACTGGATTCGGACAAAAAATTTTTATGAGTGTTTGAAATTTAAATTTTTACAAAACCGCGTTAAATAACGGTTTAGCCTCAAACGATTTTTGATATTTGTTGTTATTCAAATAATATAAATCGTAAATACTTGAAAATTTTACCAGTTATTTAGATTGCCATTTTCTTTACGTGATTTGATTTTCAAAATATTTTGACTTTTTTGAGCTATTTATAGACAATTGAAATTTAAAATTTTTTTTTTATTTTTTTTTTTTATAAATGTTGATAAAAAAAATTTAGCTGGAACAAATTACTTGAAAATTTAATTGAAGGGTCCACATAACTTGTTCTAACTCTCATTCAAAAATTATAAAAATACATAGGCACAATTTTTTTTATTAGCATTTTAAGTTCAAATATTGACAAAAATTCGTAAAAATCATGAATATTTTTCACTATTTGGTAGTTAAAAATGTATAAATATTTTACTATCAAAAGCTAAAATACACGTGTAAAATAACGTTTTACTAATAAATAATTATTTTTAAAAAATTACTAAACGTAAGATCTTGAAGCTTTTACTTAAATGTTTGAATTTGTTTCAAAATAGAATATATGACAATATTTAAATATAATATATCCCAGACTGAAAAATCATCTCCGTTCAAAATCGTTTTTCGTATACAATGATACCTATCATTGCATTCAAATTTAACCTACCCTAGTCCGAGGTCCACCCCCACCCTCTAATATACAGCAGAGCGATACTCACTTACCCGCTTTTTTTTAATTAAACTTTGTACTTAATACTTATGTAGCGAGAAAATACTGACAACAAAGCTAATGTTAACCATTTGCTCAATATATAATTATTTTTTTTATCTCTTTAATTTCTGAAAAATGGAGACACTTCGAAAGATGAATATATGGAGGCTGTGGGAGCAATATTTTTTTTACTACTTACCAATACGTTGTATGATTTATAATACCATACAGAAAAGAATATTAACGAAAGTTATCAGCGCAAAAATTCAATTTGTTTCACAGTAAAAGAAATAATTAATTTATGATGAAATGCCAAAATGATTGTACAACAACTGCAATACACAATGTTTTATTTTATTTAATATACTCGTAACTGTATTATATTATTTTTTGTAAGCGTATATATCGTAAGATAATTAAAAATGTAATATTATTGATCTTACATAGATGCATACCTAATACATTTTATAATAATATTATTAAACGTTATTTGTGATGGTGGTCAAAATACGCACGATATTGATAAAAGAATAGAGATGAATCTGAATTTGATTTTTTTCAATACGTGATTAATTAGTATTCGATTCTTGTTAATTCTTAACTACGTTTTTAAATTCCTACTATAGCCGTTTGCCTTATTTTCAGTACATTTTTTAATCACGCAATAAACGTCAGAACAATATTTAAAACTTAAACGCGTGTATTGATACGACGCGTTAATAGACTGAACATGAAACTTCTTAAAGTGGATGGTTTGATTCCAACTTCCAAAAGCAGTCATTTTATTACTTCTAGACGCCAGTAAATTAACACAAATCATACTGCTTAAAATTATTACTTACACTTTCATCCATCGAAGATATAGGACTTTATCACCATTTGTTAATATTATTATTCTTAAAATAGTGCATGAACAATTTTTCCAAACCTATTAATATTGGTACTCGATAATATCATGTAAAAATTATAAATATGATATACACCTAAATAATAGAGAATAAATTTAAAAACATATTATACTCGTACGCAACAACATAATACCGAAACATTTAAGATTTTGAAAACAATTAAAATACCTCTCTACTGCGGTAGCTGAATAAAGTATGTACGTAAGCATAAGTGATTCGAATAAGAAAAGAAAAAAAATCAGTAGAATAATAGTTATGAGTTATCATACAAAATATGACCCCGAAAAAGTGAAAAATTAATAATTATTATTAACTACTAATAGTTTATTTATTTCGGAATTAATTTAAATTTAAAACAAAAAATAGTAGAATAGAATATACGATACAAGATGAAAATTAAATAGATAATTTATGTAATAATAATAACATGTTTGACACATAAATATGTTTGTATCACACAATATTGTCATATGCATCTCGATGTGTCGGAAAATTTTTATGGGTCCTCTCTCGTTTGTTTGCTATATAATATTAAAAAAATGTCATGAGGACGCCATATTATACATTTAATTTATACGTATTTTTGGTATAGACTAAACGTAATAATAATATAATAAACGTCAACAAAAAGTCACACACCCACTTTTACGTGATAAATTCAAAGTCTACACTGATAGCTATAAGCTATACAATTATCTCAGTGGCGTATCTAGGATTTTTTTCTAGGGGGTGATATAACCATAACTATTTTGTATATTAGGAGCCAAGAGAACAAATATCAAATTTCTCCTAGGAGGATATCTTGTTATTATACTTTTCCAGTTTCCGTAAAGTGCAATTTTATAAAACATGATTTTATTCAAAACTATAACAACATTTATAATATTATATATATATTTTTTTTACATAATTTTACAAATTATTTTGATATAATTATTAATTGAAAACAACTATTATTAACAGCCAATAGGCGATTCGAATCAAATTCCAGAAACGCTCCACGAGGAGCAAATAATTTATTTTTTTTATATAAATAATCTTTACGATATTATCTATCCATAGATTATTATATGAAAATAATGGTGTGAGTATATGATTTTATATAACTTTAAAATCATAAACATAATCATGTAACTTTTAAATTATGACGGTACGTCTCTAATGTGTTAACTACTATTCATAACATAATTAATACTAAGAATATCGTTACTTACGGACTTACGGCTCAAGCATTTAAAAGAAAAATCAGAAAAGTGAAATGAAAAAAAAAAGATTCTGGGGGGTGATATATCACCTAGATCACCCCCCGTAAATACGCCACTGAATTATCTATAACTTGGAAGTCAGCTGTTTTTGAGCGTGGAAACCTTGTCGTTAATAAGCCGAGGCCGACTTTGCGTAGCTCATTCCGACAATGAAATATAGCTAAATAATTACGATAGGAGTACGTATACAGCAATAAGGGGCGCAATTGTTAATTTTCAAGCACTTAAAAATAGTTCGTATGCTATACAAGAAGTAGATGATATCGACGTCAACCAGAATCGCAATACGCAAGAAATGTACAGACGGAAACTCAATCGGAAAATAGGAAACAAAAATATCTCATTCGCTTCGCGATTATTCGGAATGTTGTTTTTATTATTATTTTTTTTTTTTTTTATTGTTAAAGCGAAAATCACATCAATACAGCGCAGCATCGTCGGTGCGAGATGGAGGAGTAGTAGGAGGACTGAGGATGTAGAGGAGCCGTCTCTCATCGCGATTTCCTCATCGTTCGGTAGGCAAGGTACCTATACAGAAATGCAAGGCAATAATATACCGAGACCGTGGTGTGCGCGTTTCGCGCTCGATCATCGCGATGAATGGTGATATATATATATAAACCGCGGGCGGCGCGAGACCGGAGAAAACTGTGACTGATCGGCGGCGGGGGAAACGGACGTGGACGTGTGACGGCCGTTTTCCGCGTTTCCCCGAACAGCGCCGTAATACGAAGAGTATTATGCAAGACAACTTCGAATATACACTTATATTATACTCGACAGTGGCGACAAAAATCTATTCTTCAAAAATCGCTGTGTGCGAGTGTACGCAGCAGTGGCGGCGCCCGACGGTGGTTCCGCGATACCTGTCTCCGCGAATAGGTTCACCGACCTACGGCCGCGCGTCCGGCCGTTATTATTATTGGCATTATAATACTGCGGCAACCGGTGGGCCCGCTGCGGTGGTGCGGTGCGACGTCGTCGTCCGACAGACCAGGAACGCGGTACTTATAGCCACTGAATCGGAAAAATGTATAATTTTTTTTTACACATAAAATAGATGGTTGCAGATAATGTTTTTAGCATAATATTGTATCCACGCCTTAACGATACACTCCTGACATCAACAATGTACAACGAGATAATAATAACCAAACAAATTAATAAAAGTCAAACAAAAAAATGAAAAAATGATTGGCATATAATTTAATTGAATGTAAATAATTAATAATTCACATTGAAATATTACTACTTTTACACTTAAAAGTAAATTTTCTCTTTTGCATATTATGCCATATCTTTTTATATTATAAAGGCTCGAGCAACCATTAAAAAGCCCATATCAAGTCTATAGCTGATTGCGATTTCAACTATCTAATGCTAAATTAATATACTTTTTTATCTATAATACTAACTAGTTAGTTAAAATACAAAAACAAATTCTTTAAACTTTATTGTAACAAAAAATTATGATTATTAACTTTAAAATGTAATGCACTATATCATTATCGATACCTTCAATTATTTCTAAATGCTTTATAGTTATAGGTATAGGTACCCGAATAATTTGAATATTACCAAGTCAATAAATTTAACATATTATATTATAACATACTTCAAATTTTAATATTTTTTAATTTAATAAGACAATTATAATTTAATGTTAAAATATTCCGGTTTGCATTTTAAGTATTATTAATTTTAACTTTCGTGTGAACAAAAATTGACCGGTTAAAATAATTGTCTTTCCTATTATTACTGAACAACAATAAATACAGTTATTTTTTTATTTTTGACCATAGGTAGAGGGGAGTTCTTTTGGACATTTAACGGCGGCCGTACTATATTATGGGTATAATAATTTATGTGTAATAAATAATAATCCATGGGGTTAGCGATCCACGCAATTTTTGACGAGTAATTTGTCTGTATTATTATATAAATAATAATTATACTTGTCTTTGGTCGGATATAAAATATACATGTATATGTAATTCAACGAGTAAAATTGTATACACACACACACACACACACACACACACACATACCTACAGCAGTGTTTGTGAAGTCGGCAATAACGGTATTCAAAAACGGGTGACAAAATAATATTGACTTTCTTCGACTGGTCTTCCCTTGGTTTCGTCCTGTGCGGTTAAAAAGGCAATGGCAGACGGGTAAACATATGAAAGGTCAGCGTCTTGGCGAGGGGGTCGAGAGATTCTTTTTCGATCCCGTAGCTACATCTGTATACATACGCATTCACACACATATGCATGTATGATATTATAATAATACATTCGTGCTGTAGACTCGTAATTCTGTTGAAATAACACAGGGTTACAACTTTCGGAGGGGGGCCTTAAAACCTAATCCAACTGTCCGTGGTAGAACTAAGCCTTTGAATACACGCCGAGTATACACGGTCGGCCAAGCACGTGCATTGGTTTTGACACACATATATCTACATTTACATGCAGAACATATATACCCGCCCTCTTCTTACCATCGCATATCTATAATATATATATATGTATATATTAGTTGTATTCATCCTGCATCTAGCAAATAGCAGGTTTGGTTTCTCGTTTGTTGTTTATTGTCGTGTAAAGGTGTTTAAAGAAATATTACGTATATAATATATAAGTACATCTAACGGATGCAACGGTCGATTCGATTCGACCAAACATATTATAAACATAATATACGACTCGATGTATAATTGTTATACATATAATACGTTTTTAACCAACCAGCGGGGAGGGGTTATTTTTTCCCCGAAAAACATTAACGAATTTGCCACAGCCGCCAGGCGACTGCGGTATATATACGTATGTGTACGTTGGGAACTGCAAGAGGAGGATTCGTCGTCCGTCTGGGCACTTTATGTACATATGTATATTATTATATATATATATAATAGTTGAGCGCAATAAAAGTCGTGTGGGTCATAAAAGGGAAAAAATCCGAGTGGATGAGGAGAAGAGGACGGACGACGTTTATTATCAGGTCGTGTCGCCCGCTCCGTAGGCACGGGGGCGAGTAGTGCTCCTCTGTCGTCGTGCAGTCGGGTTGAATGAAAATTTATGGGGCGCGCACAACGGAATTTCAGTCGGACGGTGGTGGTGGTGTCGGCGGCATCGGGGGGTTGCAGCGGTTTCGGGTCCTTGCGTCCCGCCACCGCCGCCGCCGAATGTTTCCTTTAATGAGCGGCCACGCCCGGTACGGGGGGGTGACGATGTCAGTGGTAGTAGTAGTGATGTTGGTGATGGTGGTATCACAGTGTTACCAACTTCACCAAGTTATGAAGACCACTGCCGTTGGTACCGCCTCCGCCGCCGCGGCGCGGCGCTCGCTCATCCCCACACGTATAAGTACAAAAGTATACAATAATATGCCCTCCCCTATATGGCTATATACATTTTTGCACATTATAGTTTAATTAAACCATCTCGTATTCTCGTGTGTGTCCACACACCTTCGTTAAGGAAATACGTCTTACAATACATAATAATAAAAGTTTATACATAAGTTGTTTTTTGTTATTTTTATTTTCGGGTTATTTTCGTCGAGAAGACAATCAACTAGGTACACAATCAAAGAAATTTCTTAAATATACGCAAAAACATTTCAAGACCTGGTAAACTATAGCTTAAGCGTATACTATACCTAAACTTTACTATAAGTATATAATATACGTTTATATATATGTTTTGGTAATTTAATTAAGATTGGTCATTTTCGTATATCAAATTATCAAACTATCGTATTTATACAAATATCAAATAGTAAATCATAAAATACGCCATAAATATGTTTTCATAATTTTAATTACTTTTCTCTCGACCAAAAACGATTTAAACGTAACATTCTTCTATTATTATATTTTTCTCAATTTCTATCGTTCCTAACACCGTTTAATACGCTTATTGTTGTGGCGAAAAAGTACTAATTATTCTCGTGGAAATATGTATATATAAAATATAATATCAAGTATTCTACAATCTTTTAATTTTGTAGTGGTGCGTTCATATAATACAATAAATGAAATATCCAAGAGTTTTGAATAAATTTTATAACAGCATGGAATTTTTTTTGTATTTTTTATAGAGTGAACTTTGAAAATACGTTTTCATTTGTTTGTGTACCGTGTATGCGTGTATAAAACATTGTTAACACGAAAAATCGTTAAGCTGAAAATACATTAAGTAAATAAGAAGTAGTGACCCAAATAATTGTACGTAATACGTATACCTACTTCGCTACTTTAAAATATACAAGTGCTGTATGTATAAATTTAACTATTTAAGAAAAATAATATACAAGTATAAGCACCCTCTTATAAATTACAATTTAAACGCACTATTCTTTTACTAAGATTTTAAGCGATATAATATGCGAGATTAATATAGTGATATTTTCGTGTGTAAAAAAAATGTGAAATTTTCTATGTATATAAAGTAATATTTTGTTAAAGCAAGGTGTAAGCGAGTATTATTATGGTTGATTTTCGTTTATTTAGACACAAATACTACTATTACAACGGTATAATAAATGTTTGATTATTGTCTACACTTAAAGACACGCAAAAAAAGTTCACACATTTGCTATTCAAAATATAATACTTATATATCATTATAACTGCTGTCAATTTACAATAAATAACGCTACTACAATATGTAGGGATACAGAAAAACAATAAATTTATTTCTTACGTATATTATAATCGTTTTTCCCGAACGAAAATTGTGATATAAGAAAATACCAGGGCTTCTTTATATATTATAATTTACATGCAATATAATATTCTATATTAATTCGTGTAGTTTCTATTTCTCCTATACGAACTAAAATATGCTATAGAGTATAGACTATGGATTTTTTCGTTTATTCATATAAAATTTATATATTGAAATATGATAGAAATCTCGGTGATCCACGAACCAGTGAAAATATTAGTGAATATAGGCATTACGTACATATTTATTGAAAAAGCAAATATTACCATACAACTTTAGATAGTGTTTTATGAAGTTATATAACATAATATACGTAAACAGGTATATATATATATATATATATATATATAATAATTAATAAAGACTGACATGAACGTAAAATAAACCTATTTTTATAGCACGCATTTTCGTGTAGTATAGTAAACAGAAAAAAGATGACGATGGTGGTGATAGACTTAATATTACCTTTGATATGATACTATGATAAAAAATAATACAGAACTATTGTTGTACAAAGATATTATATATAGTTTTTTCGCACGACCATTTATTTTGATACCACTTGACGCATGTTGTGAAAACCGTTATTTATATCGGAGAATTAATGAAGCGCAACAACTTTACTCGGTATCTGGTATTAAAAAACTACGTAAACGCCAGTGAAGATATGTAAAAGTATGGTTTTTATTTCTAATGCTTACGTGCATACACATAAGTGAAAAACATAATAGCATTAAATAATATTTTATCTAAAAAATTAAATTATGTTTATTGATTTAAAAAAAAAACAAATATTTGTCCTATATATTATAATATATAGATTGATGATAATTTTTAGTTTTGCAATATTATTATTACTAGCACATTTAGTCATAATGTCATATGATTTACATGAATGTATATTGTATCATTTAACTGGTGTAGACACTAGACAATGTACACCCGCTAAGTATAGATAAAAATATACATATAGTCTATTTGATACAAATAGTGTAAAGTGGTAATATGAAAACATTAAAAACCAATATTTTCAAAAAACTAAATCTATAATCTTTCAAAATAATTTATGGTAGGTAATATCAAAAATATTAAAATGCAATTTTTACAATATATCAAACAATTTACCTCATCATCAGTTTCTCTTTAAATTTAGAATTTATCGCAAATTTCTACACCGTAAAACTTATATTATTGTAAAATAAATGATTTTTTTTATTTAATAATATTTATTGGCCAAGAAATTATAATTTTTAGTGTGTATAATGTGTGTATACATAAAATAGTTATAAATGGCCCATCTCACCACTGAGGATAACCTCTTATCTATTTAATATAGGACAAATACCTATTAAAATTTACAACACTAAATACCTAAAATCAAGCTTAAATTTAATTAAAAATCAGATAATATATGAAATTTTTAACTATTTTGTTTATGTAGATAACAAATGCATATACATAGTAGTCATATAGACAATAATATTTTAATATATTAATAATATTTTTAGGAAACTCATAGACCAGAATCAAATTTTCAAAGTAAATATTTAATTGTATCACAGTCAATATGTTTTACTATTTTAATACGATAAATGATAATATACTCATTTATCAATGATATATATTGTAGTTGTTGAATATAATAATCGGCAATCCTACAAAAATTTTAATATTGGCCTAGTCTAGTGGTTTATATATAGCTAGTCTACAATATAATTAAGAAGTATAGGTACACACATTTAATGTATAATCAAATAATATTATATGTAGTACCTAGTGAATGTGACAAACCGATACCAGTTAAGATAACTAAACACACACAATGGTTCATATTTTAATCTTTTGCTGCACAAAATATTATTACAATATAAATAAAATATAATATTTAAGGTTATAATAATGTATCTAAGGCACCGGTAGATGTATGGTGGGGTTTGTTCACGTCAACCTTGAAAGCTTTTTTTTATATTTCAATTGTATCATCCCGTAGCTGAGGAAATGTTGAAGGACTTGGTAATTTTAAGTGTGTGCGCGATGATGGATGCAAACGGGAAGAGAAAAGAGCTATTGAAAGCATGTATATACGTCTATTATACGCGTTTTAAAAATAAAACAACGGGAAAAGGAAAAAAATGTGAAAAATATTATATTATATATATTATACATCTAATATATAGACAAACACACAAACCCACACACATACAATCGGGGACGTCGCGTCGGGGCATCAATTAAGTCAGTTAATTCAAAGGGAACAGAAAAAGAATAGAAAAAAAATATGATACACACACACACACACAGTTATTACATAACACCACAGTAGATCCACTCGTATTTTGTTTTACCCGTAATGTAATTACTACAAAGGTTTTTTTCGTCTACTGAATTAAAACCTCCGGTTTTCCCATAATGTTCATGCAAAAAGAAAGCAAAAAAAAGAACGAAACTTTGGGTTGATTATTTTTACAAATTAAAAAGGCCTCCCACCTGGTTTTTAATTTAATTATGATTATTTTAATGTACACTCGTTTTTTTTTTTAATGATGTAACCGATTCGTTTGACATTTTAAAAAAGCATAAGCTTTTCAGAAGCTGAATTACATCTGTTGCCATTGTTGGTACTATAGAGAAATCTTATACACACATGATTATCCCTTTTAATGAATTTAATGACTATATAATTGCATAATTTTGAATATAATATAAACACATACCTATATATTTTAAGACCACTATTATATTCACGTTGAGTGGAAAGTGGAACCTTATTCTATAAATTTTCTAAAAAAAATTTTCTAAATAAAATTATTATTCAATAATAATTTTAAAACTGCACACATCAGTTGCCATGAATAAATTTGAAGGAAAACTTTTTACACCAATTCAGTAAAAACGAGTAAAAAATCAATAAACATTCATATTATATATAAATACACACACTTATATATAAATATACAAAGTACGTATATATATATATAGATAACATAGAAAATATAATATATACAGAAAATAGGTTTCATTGCGCCACTTGTATGCATATAAGATATAAACGTTTTATATTTTATATCAATCATTGAAACGATAGGGAATATTTAATTTAACCTACAAGTAGATAGTAGTACAATAATGACAATCTTAAAAACGATATTATACCAAATATATTATATTATATCACCGAAAAACTAAAGTATTTTGCTGTAACCAGTTAGTATAATATATGTTTTTGTTATATTGTTTTCAAAATTTAAAACATCACGTCAGTAATAAAAGTGTAGGAACATATAAATAAATATACATAATATTGAAATATATCACGAATGCATTTCTTAGGTAGATACATACTACGTATATTGTATATTACAAACTGTTACATAACGTCTCACGACACGCCAACGCAGTGATATCTTGGTAAAGACTTTAAGGCCGTTCTGGTCTAATGGTTGTGTTTGGTGTCGACGTCAATGTTAAAAAAAAGTTTGTTATTTTATTTAGAAAAAAATATTATTAAAATAGGACGTGGGTGGGCTCGGTTTGTGAACAGCAGTGGGGTGAAGACGGTTGCGACGTGGATCGAAGATGATGCGCGCGCGTTATACAAAAAAATTTTAATAGACAACTGGTATTATTATTATATCCATTGCTTCAAATTTGATCCTCGTCGAATCATTGGAAAAACGTATCATGAACTTCTAAGACCACGTAGAAGAATATAATAAATAATAAATCCTAGTGTGATTCTGGAAAGGCCAAATAACCGTGTTATTTATTGTTCATTGTCTACACCTATCTGAATAGAATTGATCAAAATGTTGCAGTATCTACGTGTCAACTTAAAAATTTAAATTGATTGTTTCGGACTGACTTGTCAATATGAAATTAACAATTAAATAAAGCATATAAGTTGTCTTTAACGTTGAAACCACAAATTAAAAAGTTCTAACTGGCTTACTACACGAACTGAAACATTATACTTCATCATACTTTATTATTATTTCGAGTTACACTATTTCATAAGATAATCTCCCAATTTGTGAGTTAATTTAAATTTTTTGGACATCTTTAATTACATAAAAAGTTGATATTTTCTTTGTTAAATGCTCAATTTTCTAATTAAATATTTTAATGTATAAAAATAATATTCACCCAAGATGTACAAAAACTAATGTACGATTAGCCATTAATATCAATGAAGATGATAATGTGAAAGCTATAAAACAATAATAGTATTATAATTTATAACCACGGAATTATTTAATTATTAACACATGCGATAAAGTTCTTATTGGTAACAAAACGAAAAAAAAAAATTAATAATAATAATTGATTCATATATTTTATTATTTAGTTAGTAGTTTAGTTTCCCATTTGGTCCATAACCATACGTCCATACATAATACAATATTGATTCAATACATAAAAATAATTATATTAGATAGAAAAATATAAACAATTATAATATATTTATATATTATACATTATAATATACACATATTACATTTAAAGTATATACAATTATACTAACGTTTATTCATAAGTATTTTTTTATTTTAAGTGTAATAGAATATATGTTTACGTTTATACCAATATCATTTAATTTTCAATATGTTTACTACTTGTTTCTTACTAAAAGTTGTTTGTGTTTTACTAAGCATAAGAAATGATTCGTGAGTCATATATTTGTAAAAATCGGTTAATTTATAGTTATTTTTGTAAAATGGTTTGTAATATTTTTTATATTATTATATAAAATCAGAAGATCAAGATGTATGGTTTTGTTCATTAGATGTATTCATCGTGTGTTTATACTCATATAAAAATGTTATACTGAAATCTGAAGCTTTTTAACAACTTCAAAGTTTACAATCAACTGAAGTTTTGAAATTAAAATAAATAAATACTTTAATTTTTTCTCTAAACCCAGTTAAAATCTTTCACATTAAATTATTTTGGACGATAACGATAACAAATAGTCAAAAAAGACACAAGTGCTTACCTATACTTACCCCTCAGCAAATAAAATACGTATGTATATTGTTGTATAAGTTGGGCTCAATGCTTAATTATAATATAGCTACAGGATACAAATCTTCGAACGATTAGTTACGCGTCACGTGCGATGGACCATGCAGTCGGATCAAAGAAACGTCCGATAAATCTTTGTATATTTATAAGCCAGTTCTATTCTAAAACACATGAAATAAGTGATTTTTTTGAAATTTAATTTCAGAAACTCGTGACAATTAAAATATGTGGTTTTAACAGTTATTATTGAGACATACTTATATAAAATAGTCAACCTATAAAAAAAAAAATCTAAACAAAACATATAATATAATCTGAACACATGTCGCTTATGTACGAATATTTCCCAAACAGGGTGGCTGTATTATTATTACAGTATACACAACACACGTAAACATATTATTTATATATATATGTATGAAAAAGAAATTTATTTCGAAGGGCGGACGCGACCGAAACAAAAATTAATGGAATAGTTACCTATTTTCTCAACGCCCGCCCACACACCTGTGAACGTTATTTATTTAACTTATCTCGCTCTTTCTCTATCTCTATTTTTCTTTGCCATCTCTATCTATCTCCCAAAATTAAATTGTCTTTTGTTTGATTGTTATTTATGTATATATAAATATAAATACATATAGTTTCTATCTTGTTCGGAGATCGACTATGCAATGGATGGAAACGTCTCGCACACGACATAGAGTACCTGCGGACGACATAGGATTTTTCGGTTCACTCAACTAGGTACACAATATAATTATGTCATTATTACACAGACATCATCATATTGTGTGAAAAATAATGACTTCGAACAGACGGATCAAAACGCATTGTATCCACGAGCCAACGATATGATGATGATTCTGATGAAGATTTAATTAAAAACCCAATAGAAAATAATGCACGAGTAATATAGTAGTTACTATTTACGACGATCTATATTAACCTACAATAATACGTAGAGCGAAGCATGTTTGGATCAGTTGGAAAAAGTTCTATTGAGAAATTGCTACAAAATTAGGCCAATCGTATAAACAGCCGATTATTCCAATTGTGTTAATAAGATTGTCAATTTATAATAAATTGATAGCTACACGAATCTCGTCCTATAATCAACTGTTTTTAAGTCATCGTTCACGGATATATTTTATACTGCAGCGTTCTTGCAACCTGGTAAAATGATCTTTTTTTAAACTCTTTATAATCACCACTAAGGCCCTAACCCTACAACACTGACTATATCCGTTTCCCGAAGAATATATACATTTCTAACGGTCCATCGAGGTGGGATGCACTAAGTCATAAAGTTAGGTTAGTTTCGTATGCCTATCCGATTGTTATTTACAAAATTAGAGATAACCATATGTGCATAATATTTTCATTATGAGTAAATTTGGAAAATTATTAAAATAAATCCTTTGTAAAATGATCGCGTTTAACATAATTCATGCTAAATGACGATTTTTAGTAAAACAGCATAATATTATATACTCTTGAATATCAAGTAGGTGTTATTGTCAGTTTGTTTAATAACCGGCAACACATTTTGCACATTTTGGTATTTTGTATAATGTGTAAAACGCAAGTATGTTCATTGTTCCGATTTTGTCACGAGTAACACCACGTTTCCGTTTTTTAATCTAAAATGCCCAGGAACCGGATCATTTAGACGTATATACGCCAGAAAATTAAACTTTCAATAAGGACTATCATAATGAGGTTTCATAATAATGTAAAGAAATTTGTAAATATTAATCATTGGGGTGAATCCGGGTACTTCAGTTAGTTTTATATATAAATTATTATAACGAGTCACGTTCGTCTATGCACGTATATAATATATACAAGAATATACGGGTATTTGCATTTGTCGTCGCGCAAAAACATTTCTAAAAGTGGCAACAACGTTAATTCGATCCACAAAAGCTTTTACAGGAGACACGACTATATTTATACATAATATATATATATGTGTGTGTGTGTGTGTGTGTGTGTGTGTGTGTGTGTGTGTGTGTGTGTGTGTGTGTGTGTGTGTGTGTGTGTGTAATAATATGACTTATAAATTCGAGGACTACACATACACCTTTCTGAACTACTAAATATAAGAGCTCAAGAATGACTGCATCATGCAGGTACTATATATTACGTATATAACCTATACATATAATATATTATACGCGTCTCCTGTTATCTCATATACATATATATATTATATATATATATAACTTACGGTTGTACAAATACATCCGATTCGAGGATTATACGATAAAACGGCAATGATAGAGCAGTTGAGAGAAGTGGGTGGAATTAACAAGTGTTTATTTTTTCGTAACACTCGCATACACCTATATTTAATATATGAATATAATATTATATTAAATACCAATATAATATAAGTACCTACGCTATATTTGTATTGGCGCTTAACCGATTTCAATCATCGTCACTTCCGCTTTATCTTTGCTCTGCTTATTATCACCATATTATATCATTATAATATGATGATGAGGCATATCGCATATGTCATCTACTATTATAGTACTATATGAATATTAACTTTGTTCCGTATTACACATCCTGAAGTTTATATTAAAAATAATTTTCTTTTAAATATATAGGCGGTCAGGGCCCCCATGCACATACAACCTCGGGCCCCTATACTGGCTATACTAGAGGTCTATCAGCCCCCCTTGTGGGGACCCTGTAGACGGTATACACTCCACGATTAAAGTTTGATATTATGTTAAGTCGTATACGATTTATGAACTTATTATAATCATTTTTTAAATAAACCTAAAACATATATACGATTCATAAAACATATACTGTAATAATATAGAGTTACCTACAAAAAAAACGACTTATTGTTATATTTAACGCGTTGATAAAATAATAATAGTGTACTTTCTATTCAAACGACATTCTTTTTTTGTGCGTATAATTTTCATGATACCTAAAAAATTTTAAAAAGGTCACATAATATATAATATCATGTACCTATATATGATGCATAATATAATAACAAATAGTAATATATATATATTTTTTTTTGTCGAATTCAAACGTTGCTATAAAAAGCATTACCTATTATATCACTATGTATTATATGCGTACGTCTTATAATTGTTATTTGACACACTTACAGTATAAACACCTAGACCCGCGGTGCATGCACTCCGGCGTCGACACCGAATTAGTTTGTACGAATGACAAAGACGAATCGTCTTACACTAAACCTGTGTAGTGTACTAGTGTGTAGATACTATATAATATAGTATATGTATAAATGTATAATTATTAAAGTTGGAACACTTCAAAGAACATGACGTACAGTATCAGTCGGGCTTTAGGTCGATTTTTTAATGATACATATTATAATATAAATACTTAGGTATATATATTATACATGATATATATGTGTTTAAAAAATATATATCTAATTTTTCTATTTTGTCAGTAAAGTATTCTAGTGGTATCATATGATTATACATTTCCCCAAATATCGTACTGCAGTATAGGTAGGTAAATAACGTGCGTACGGCGAATAATAATTATTATCAACCACGGTGTAGCGGTTTTCTGTAACAACGAAAACAATTATTCATTCCTCTCTGGGGCGTATATATCTCGTAGGTAAATGTGTGTGTGTGTGCTGTAGGTATATATTCGGATAATGATCTTTATTTTCATTCGTCGAAGAGTTAAAAAGCAATGTAATTTTGTTTTTTGTAATAGAGAAAAATACCTTTCTCGGAGCCACTGACCTCACGAAAATATTACTACGAGATACGCTGTGTATATACGTATTACATGAAGGTACAAGCCAAGCACGTTTTTTTTTCTTGGTCCGAAGAAAATCGTGTAATGATGGACAAAATACGTGTGCCTACGGTCGATCTCAGAGTATTTAGAAATATATATGATATATATTATACACGTACATAAAGTATTAGTTCTGCAATTATACATACATATGTATGTCTTGGCCACGAATGGCGTAAATCGAATATTAAATTAACATATTGTACAGTACGGCGCGTGGCCATCGGGATTTGTCATATTTTATAAATTCAACACAAAACCTTACGTTTAATTATTCTAACGCATTTAGCATCCACATAAAGTGTTGCGTTACGCACTCAACAAGCAAATATTGTAATAATGCAATGTGTACATATGCATAATGCATATACATAAATATAATGTTTATTATAGCCATATTAAGAAAATTAAACTAATATTCTGTGATGCACTGATGCTGTACGTATTTTAACGTTTAAGTAAATCGAGGTATATATAGATATATTTAGTATATGTATGTGTGTGTGTATGCGTGTACACATTGGAAAATAAAAAATAAAAAAAACTTGCTAGAATACCGCGGTGATGATTTTTTTTTTTTTGAATTTCCTTTACACGTTTAGTGGAGCAAGGTACAATATTTAATAATTTTCCAACCCATCACACGATAAATATATTATAATTAATTCTCATATTATGGAAACATATTTTTAGTAGCTCCCCGTGAATATAAGCTCAGTGATTATATTTTTCAAAATTTGCACTCGGGCAATGGAATCTGAAACGCTCAAACAAAAATGCATATTTTCCTAACCTTTCGAACAGGAAGAATGTGCACTTTGCTGGAGATACCCACGAAAAAAATGGGTCGTATAAATGATCTTTTATTTGCATATTATAATAAAGTCTGTTGAAGAATTTAATCGTCGATGATGATGTGAAAAAAGGAAATAAAGAGGGGAAAACTAACGGACGGGGAATAATAACGAAACGGCAAAAGCTCTTGGCTAAACTATATTACACGGCGGAGGTAATGTGTCAGAAAACTTACATTATAAGTAATAATTTAATGAATTATTTGACGAACATATTTTTTGATATTGCAACACTTTTATGTATATAATATATATACAATTATACTAGTCAATTTGCAAATTATATAATATTTTGTACCGGGTAAAAAATCAGGATGGTATGCATTGGAGCGTTTCGGTCGATTATTATGTATCGATCGGTTGACGGTAAAACGTTTTTATAATATTATATACATTATATTATATCTGCGGGCATACGATATGATGCACGACGAACTGAACTATTTCAAGACTTACCGAAACGACAAAAATGAAAATCCAATCTTGGTAGTATCAAACGAAAACGGTGCACGAACGAAATGAAACACCGCAGTATATACTATACGTTCAAGACCTATTACTATACGAATCACTAAATAAAAATGTATTATGTGTGCGTATACTGACATACGGTATACGTCTTTCTAAAATAAAGTTTCTAAGTTATTATAAAAATGTTTAAAAAAAATAACGTAATTTGATAATGATGTGTGTTTCATAACATAAAATAGTATAACTTTTTCTAAATTTAAATTATTTCTTTTGAAAAAACATTAATCATAAACGAATTAATTTTAAAGTAATATCTATAACAAAGATACCATATACTTAAACGGTTTTATAATATAATATTACAAAATATCTTCTTACGATTATTATGTTTTTCAAAATTGTACTTACTTCCGTGATACTATAACTAACATTTTTAGTTTACCATGTCATACATATGCCAACCGTATTTAAATATATAATTATCGTCAAATGCAACATTAAAATATTTAAAACACTTTGAAGTTTGAATAAAGTTATGTGTGCAATTTTGAATACGTTTTTAAAAATGTATTATTTTATCACTTATATAAAAATGAATAATTTTAATGAGTTAAATTACATTTAATGATTTTATAGTCCACTATAACTCCTGGTTATTCATAAACAATATTTAAAGTAAATTAATTACTCACTATTTCTTATTTTTAATAATTGAAATAGTTTTGTTGATGATAATAAATTTAATAAATAATAATTGATGATATTGAGGAATTCAAACATTCGACATCTTTGGAAGAAAAAGTAAAGAAAAACACAATCTAAAGAAAAAACAAGTATGTCTAAAATACTGAAAATATTGAGTTATTCTAGAAAAAAGTAATATTTAAAAAGTACCTCCAAAAATAGGTAAAATAAAAATATTTGAATTTTCGTTAAAATTCCGAAATAAATGTCTTTTCATTCAAGACTTTTAAAATTTACGTTTTTGACAGTCTTGTTGATAGCTAGGTTATGTAATTATTATCAATATGCATATAATATGTATACAATATATTATACAACGTAAAATGTGAATAATGAAGCTAGTTGATTATCATGACCTAGAACAAAAATACAAGGGATAATATCATAGAGAAAGTGTTAATGAAACATTAAACGAAGGATAACACAACTACACAACTAAAGCTCTTAGATGATAAAAAGAGATGAAGTATGACGTTGATATCAAAAAGAAATCCAAACAAAGAACATACAGAAAACTTAACATATTATAGTGGTATAGTATAATGTTATTTCTTTCACGGCGTGTGTATACGATGAGATTGAACACAACAGAGAAAAACTGTAATATATATACACATACGTCATACAGTGTGCACATATATTATAATAGAGGGGAAGAAAAGGAAACATAATCAACTAAACACATCCATAAATCTCAAAATATTGTCATCAACGCCATTGACATACATATATTATTATGGTATATTATATCGATTTTTGATGAATTAAACGGGAATAAAAAACCGTCTTTAAAATAACATTTTTATACGAAAATGTTTTAATAACTTTTGTATAATAATTTGTATATGTGTACGTAGGTATTATGAAATAGTCATTAAGCGAAAAATTTACATAATTATTATACCTGTACTAAGGCCGGTAAACTTTGTTTTTAAAGTTTCGACTATAAATCAAGACTGCAATGTAAGAAAAAGAAGGCCACTCCAAACCTCAATACGAAATCTTTCGGAAAAATAATAATAAATCGGTTTAACGTGTATACTGAAATTATATTATTATTAGATACTTATATACATAAATTCGACTAGCACTCATAAACGCATATATTATAAATATATGATTGATATACCAATATTATATTAGGTATTATAATATTTATGTTTATTGTTTACCTATAACCATATACGTCAACACCATTTGAATGTTTTTACGCGTATTTTCATTAATAATATAATATTCTCGAAATTTATATAATTTATTATATTAATAACAATAATAATACGTCGTTCCAGGGTACGATAATATGTATATTCAGAAAGCTGATTGACGAAAATGATTTATAGTTTCCAGACACCGATCAGTATCCTTTCAATGAATTTATAAATATAATATATTGCGATAGGTAATGTGCATAATCTTATGCATCTATTTTAAAGAGAAATTAATATAAAATCGAAATTGTATTGATAAATAAATGGACGTTTGAACGATTATTACCTGTATAATATACCGACGTATAGCACGGCCATTCCTTCAGGATAACACCTCCCGTCACCGTGCCCGGAATACGTTGTGATTTCTATGCGACCACATTGCTCGTACCTAGTCTTATGTTTATTATGTAAATTTAGTAATAACAATGGAGTATAGTAAGAGAGTAGATTTTTCAGGAAACGAGTTTCTGACGTCGATAAAATGACGATTGCAGTAGAAATTCACGAAGTTCGATTTGGTTTTCAGCATTTCTCTTTGATAAAACGTGCGAGGCTAATAGCTATCTAATAAATCGGCAAGGGGGTGGCATAGTAGGAGCTTGTAATGTACGCAACAGCGTGACGAAGGGTGGTAGACGCCGGTCGTAAGGGGCGGACATCGCGGAGTACACACAAACGTTACACGTGGTATGTATACACACAAACACACCTATTTATGTATATTACAGTGGTATGGGCGTAGATTCTATTAGTCGCCAATATCGATAGAGTTTGTATCTCCCTCCTCCCTTTTATCTAATCCTTTTCTTTTTTATTTTTATTTTGTGTGTAAAATGTAAGCGTGAATGCGTAATATATGCATTCGTGTATAGTACGTGTAATCGCGTAAAAGGTCTTATGGTGTGTGTGCGCGTTTTGTTGGTGCACCGAGACACGGTAAACACGCGTGCGGCTTCAGTGTCAGTGACCAAAAGTGTAGGTACACATAATTAAATGGCACCCTAGGAGTAGTAGGGGAAGTGCATATTCAAACGGCTTGCTAGTTGTTACGGAAGGTCAAGCGGCATTGAGGGGGTGTTACGTACTTATCTAGGTCAAAACGATAAGGGCTTATATTATTATTGTACTTGCGACAATGCGATACTATATATTATTATAATATGACACCCTCCTGCGCAGCCTCTTTACGCGAATCGTATCACTATAATATAGTATGCCAATGACCTAAATGGATTTGTTTAATAAATCTCGAAAACTTCAACTGAAACGGTTTTTGTTCGAATCAAATAGAAAAACAAATCATCCGCTAAGTATTACCAATATTAAGGCATACTGAAATAATATAATGTGGCTTTTTAAAAAGTGTTGCGGTAGTTTATTATTATTGATATTCACACAAGAATATAATTAATCTTTTGTAAAATGTATTAGTGTATATATTTTTTTATATACTCAGCATTTGTTATGACTCATGTTCGACGTAAAGATATTTAATTGCAGTTTATTTATAAGTTATATATTTTTTTTAACATCTAAGCCCTAAGGGCATCTATTATCAAATAATTTATACATTTACTAAATCATTGGAATAAATGTTACATACCAATAGTATGACGAAATCACTTGTTTATTTAATATATTATATTAGATATACCTATTACCTAAACGTTTTTCGCAGTTATCGAATGATTCATAATTAAATATATTTCATTACTAAGCAATTATTCAAAAATGTGAATCCGTTTGTATTGTTTGTAATAAAAACATGATTTGGGTGGAAATATCGATCAGCGAGCTAATAAATATTTAATATATGAGGATATTATTAGAATAGTAAATAATGTATTATATTTCGAGAAATTTCACCACACTCGATATAAAGTTAGACTAAACAAATTTAGGTTATCATGATTTTTAGACAATAATATATTATAATATAATAAATCATAAAGAATAATGATAAACGGATATAATAGTTTTGACCTATAAAGTAATTGTTACGTAATATTCAATAACATTGTATTGTATTATTTGTATTGTATTTTCTCACATTTTTCATGTAAAATATTGGAGCCCTTCACAATCTTTTTCGAAATAAGTACATAGACTACAAATTATTATTATTATTATGATTTTGATAAAAAACGAAGCTCCGGCTCAAAAAATATGATACCAATGGCTAGGTTAAGAGGATTTGCTAGCTATAAAGGATATTTAGTCAGAAATTATTTTACAACATTTTCTAACAGTATAGAAATGTTAATTCTATGAAAAACTACAAAACTTAAAAAATAAATAAGCATTTATTACACCAGATTTGGTTATTTTTAATATTATATATTATTACTTATTAAATTTAATTACTTTATTTATTAATATTATAGTTTGAAAACATTATGAAAATATGTTTAGACGAATGTATTTACTACTTTATTTTTAAATGAATTGACATTACTTTCCATATATTTTTGTTAGTTTTCATATTATGATGGATGTTTTATATCAAACTAGCAAGGGTGTTTGCTAACAAATTCAGCCAACATTGAATCTTCTTGGTATGAAAAAATAAGTATTTTGATGACATTTTTGATATGTTGTAGAAAAAAAAAAGTTCTGCACCATTATAGGAAATCCATTGCATTTAAAAACAAGAAAAAGTAGTGCTGGCGCAGCTAAAATCTCAGTTGCACTAGCCACGCGTCTCTGAACGCGTCATCACTCATCACACCTTTATGCGATTCACTCGATCGGTTGAAATACTATTATACATAATATATATGAGAATTTATATTCACATTTAACCAAACAGTTTAACCAAAATTGCACTACAACTATTATTATTGAACTATATCCATTATCCAATGTCCTGTTCCATAGGAAATAATATTTTTATCTGTAATATTTTATCGACAAATATATTATTAACATAATAACAATTGAATGTGTTTTTCGTGCTACATTGACAATAATAATATGATATCCCAAAAGTACGAAATCATGCGTGTCGAGGTGCATATAGAGTTGAAAGTATGTAGACCAACTAGGTATACTATACGTGTTATATAATAACACAATCATCTACAGTGGCGCCACATAAAAAAAAAAAACAGACACATTGGTGGTAGGATGTACCAAGGAGGTGTCAGTGGTGATGTGCGAACCGCTCGAGACTCAGTGACAGTGGTTAAAACAAAAAAAGTCCGCACGCGGAAACTAGCAAAGGCCCGCCGCCCGGGATATCGACATGCACGAAATTCGAGCGGTGGCTGCGGTGGCGGCGGCGTCCGCGCAAAGAGCCGCGGGGTGGCGAATCGCAAACAAGACGGAAACGCGAGCGGCGTCTATTTCGGTGCTTTTTCCGTGGCATGAGATTAAACACAAAAAACGCCAGTCCATCTCGAATAGCGCGTCGTGTAAAAATAGTAAAAATATATCATGTATAATACTATAATCGGAAAACACTGTCGTTCGCATATACATGTGTGTATAATATTATTATCATATATAACACCATATAATATTATATCATATGCGCGTGCGTATTTCGTCGTCGTCATCGTCGCGGGCGAGAGACGACGATCGGGCGGGGTAGTATTTTTCGGTCTTTTATCGGTTTATCGCGACGCGGCATGGCGGGCGAACGGGTGAGCGAGCGGATTTTGGGCGAAACGAGAAAAAGATAACCTAGTCCGCGACGAAGAGAGTGAAAACGGAGTGAATGAGAGAGAGTGGGCGAGCGAGAGAGGTTGCGTGTAGTACGTACCAATGTATGTTTGTGTGTGAAAGACCGAGAGGGAAAGAGAAGACGAGACTATGTGTGTGTGTGTTGTATTGCACGCATAGCGGAACATTATCGACCGTCGCGCGCGGCAGCCGACCGACGGGTGCCGCGCGCTGCCGGGTTGTCGCCCTCCTCCGAAAAACCGCCACCCGGGTTTGCGCCCCGTTCGGATTATAAGTCGCGCCCGGCAAACAACGGCCGCCGCCGCCGCCGCCCTCGTCCGGCCGAATAAACTACACTCTCGCCGCCGCCGCCTTCATATTATTATTATTATTATTATTATTATTATACGCGCGCACGCGCGAGTTTACGGCGTGGTCGAGCTTTAATAACATTATTTTCGTACGGATTAATAATATGGGTAATATAGTATTATTGTTGTTATTATTATTATTATTAAATACTGCGACAATAATTGCAGAAGGTGATAATATTTATTATATTATTGTGCAGCTGCTCTCACGCCGCACAAAATAATAGGTAGCTTGTGGTTTTTGTGGGCGACACCCCTTATTGCCTAACATCAAATTATAATACAAACGCGATGCGGGAAAAAAGGAGAAAACGCCACAACCCACCCTGTACACATATATACAATATATATATATACTATGTGTGCTCCTATGTATGGTGAAATGCGCTCGTTTGGTTCGGTGGGGTTGTTGGTGTATATGGATTGGCGGTGTGGGCGAACTCGCCACCGCTCGTTTAATGTTTACCTCCGCCGCAGCATCCAAGTACTATTATAATATTAGGTATTATTGTGCAAAGGCATATAGCAGTTGTATACGACCGTCGTAATAATAAAATTATATTATATTATTGTGTACGCACGCGGAATTATAGACGTCGTACTACAATACGCTTTTTTGTAATTTCCGTGGGATCAGGTACCAATATATAGGTAGGTATATGAACAATATTACGGCGACGCGGTCGAAGCGTATCTAATATTGTAAGTTTTCGTAACCGTTAGTGGCTTATCGCTGGACCGGTCGCTGCTAAATGTTTTTTCACTTATCTAGAGTCTAGACATCTATGGTCGTGGTTAATTATGTGCTTTGAATCTGGTAACGAACTAGTATAAAAGTTGATTATAAGTTACAAGTAACTAGTAAGATTTTTACGATTTAAGAACTTTCAAAAACCATACAACGATCACAACTAAAATTGTTATTTAATTTGTTCAGTAATAATTGACCTAATAGTCGTTTAATTTTTTATATAAATCAAAATATAGTTTAATATAAAATTCACTAATGTACAATGAGTTTTCTAACAGACGCTAATAATAAAGACATTAATGGTTTTAAATTGAAACGTTTATTTTCTACTGCAATCCCCTCTCCCTTTCAAAACAGTATAGTAATATGTATATATATATTTTTAATTAACGCCAAACTTTATACTATCTTCTCGTTTATTTTTAGAAATATTGTGAAATGTTATTGGTTTCCATCCAAATATAATGTGTAGAGTACAAAAAAATAGCCAAAAACCCAGACAAAAAAAATACCTATAGTAAAAAACTTCTCATCACCTTAAATGATAAATATTAGCATTTATAAATAAATACAATTTAAAAATAAAATAAAATACCATTGATCAAAGAAATTGTGATCTTAACTTTTAAAATAAATACTTAATTGTTTATCGTGTTTGTTTTATTTGAGTAGTCATTATGAGATTTTCCATGAAATCCTGAACATCACGAGTAAAATATAATTATAATTATTTTATCTGTGGAATTATATATAAAATACAGAGTTTAATTAACCCATTTTAGCTACATTCCTCCCTCAGAATTCATTTTAGATATTATATTATTAATTATTGGTCGTGAACTTATATATACGGTACTCGTATATCACATACTTTGAGCTGAAAAGTTTTTTTTTAGAACTTTTAAATTCGTTTAGCTAATAATGAACTATTTAATAGTAATAAATTACAATAGTTGTATATGGAAGTATATACTATATAGTACTTCAACAATAATGATGATATGTTATTAAAAAACTATTTTCAGAACTTGATAATTATTTTAGCATTAGTGTTATTAAAATGCAAATACTTGTTTAGATAATATACGAAACAATTAGCTTGCTCATAAAATTAGTAAATTATAAACACAAAAATAATGATATTTTTAAAAATCATTCATTAGTATATCTAGTATTTACTTATTATAAAATTATAAAAATTATCGGGTTTAATTATCTTTTTAGTTTATATAATGCATAAAAATAAAAGTAAATTATTATGCATAATGGTATAATGGGTTATACATTAAATGTAACAAAATACAAATAAAAACAACTAAACAATAAAATATTTATTCGATTATCTGTTTGGAACGGATAAATTCTTCCTTTTAATATAAATTATAATGCTCTTGTTGTTAGAAAGCTTAAAAGATTACGAGACTGGATATCTTATATGTATATAAGCAATACTTAAAGTTCTAATCTCAGTTTTATGTGTACTTTCACGTTAAAAAAAAATTAATCGAATTACATCAAAAATGAAATTCGAATTAATAGAGTTATTATAATGCCATTTACAATAAACATTGTATTTTACAATAATATAACAATCAAAATAACAAAAGCTCACAAATTAAAGAAAATAAATAATATTTCCAATTACTTATGAAAATATAATAAGACCACTTACAGCTATAAAATATAATAATATCGTTTATTAATATATTATATAATATGCATAATGAATAGAAATATTATATTATTATTAATTAGTATATAGTTCTTAAATCTTTTATATTGTATGCAACAAAAAAAGGAAATAAAATGTTTAATTTTTATCAAAAGCCACTCTTTATATTATTATATACGTTAAGTCATTTATCGTATTATCGTATATGTCGATAATTCTTTAAAGTTTATTCCGACGTAATAACGTTATTTTTTGATTTTAATATTTTTCTATTTAAATTAAATCTTAAACGAATCGTTAATATTCTTATGTATCTATTATAATCTAGTTATAAAGATATTTTATGATCTTAAATAATAATTATAGGTCCTTGAATAAAATTTTATGAAATTTTGTTTTTTATTTTATTTGATAATTAAACGAATTTTCAGCCATTGTGATGCTACATAATTCAATATTTATACGTATATACAGATAAGTTCTGAGGTAATTTTTAATGATTTCATAATGCAGTAAGTACTTTATATTATTTTACAGAATTAGTTATGCATAATATAGTAAGTACTTTTATTTAATAAAATATTGATTTTAAATTTCTGTTTTATTTTTAAAGATAAATAATTACTATTAAAGAGTAACCAGCACATTGAGTTTATATTACTTCTGTAGTTCTATAGTTCTGTGTGTATATAATTTTACTTTGTTATCATTTTACGTAATGTTTATACTCGTGTATCTACTTTTTATACATTTTAAACAAATAGGAATGCAAAGCATACTAAATAATATGTATAAATATTATATATTTATATCGTAAACGTGCATACTATACTACTATATATTCTATTAATAATTAAAATTATATTTACAATCAAGATTTGTTTGTTCTCTATACAGTCATAAACAAGAATTATTTCAATTTTTCAAATATTTTAAAAAGCATTTAATCAAAACAACAACAAAAATATTAACGTTTTTCATATACTTATAAATAGGTATTTAAAAATTCAAACATATTATACATCTGAAAATTTTTATTGAATATTTCTTGGAATGACATTGCCTACCTATTTACTTTATAAAAACGCGTATATATATGAAAAAATGTGTATAAAGAAAATAAATTCTAAGACATGAAAATATCCATTAACAGAAATCTAGTAAAAATCTTAGAAAATAATGAGAACATTATTTTTACATAACCTAAAACATCTGTGTGTATTAAATCAACCGTTGAGTGAATACTAAAGTGATTAATAATAATAATAAAATGTTTGAAACTTTTGCTAGCGTAGAAATAAGGCGGGGCTGAATGATGTCAGATGTGGAGAAGAGAGCGTATACCATATTTCTTAGTCGACATTAGGGAGAGATGAATGGAGATTGTTTAACATAAAAGCCGGCTGGAAGTATTAAAGTTTAAAAATGTGATTACGCAAAGTCGTCCCAGCGGAAAAGAAGGGATTTAGAGTAGAATTCGTAATACTGAAGAAACGGAAAATGTTTCAGATATGACACTTATGGTTACCAGTATAATACGAGAAATAATTTAAATGGCGCATGTTCTAACCGAAAAATGTACAGTTATATGTTGTGACGGTTATCATACATTTTCAATTATACTCTTCATTTCTGAAACATTCAAGAGATATCAACGTTTGGTGAACATTATATAAGAGGAAAACATAATGAAATCTGCAGCAGCTCGGAAGTCTTTAATTAAATTATTTTTTACAATTTCAGACAAGGTCATTTAAACAAATACGCTGCTTGTTTTGGATTTTTTTTAATGATGATAAGAGAAAGAAAATCAAATACGTATAATATATATACACGAACGTAGACTTCGACTGATCCACTCCGTTCATTTTTAGGTGATTTACATTCATTTTCAATGCATAATTTAGTGTCAATGTGTATATTGTATTTAGGTACATCACGCATATTAATCGATTGGACCCGTTGAAAAAAATGTATACGCTGTCTAGTATGTAGCTGATAGGTAGACACGAGTCTAAAATGCATATCTAATGATTAATTTTAATCGGAAATTTCGCAACAATAAAATATATAAATTAAATGTATTTAATAATATATATTGAATAAAATATTTCAATCATTATATGTTTATAATTTTGTATAATTCCTCCACGATCTAATTAATAGTTGTATACAAATTAATATTGTAATTTGTAATATAATATACAGTAACATAATATAATATAGTATTCGATACGTTTCTTAGTTTTCGTAGAATATCTTATAACACTTTCATAGGCGGCTTATGATATCTCATATTATACAATAACGCTGAACATTTTCATATATAACATAATATAATTATAAATAAATATATAGACGATGTAGTGGGCGCGTCAAACGATTAGTATACCCATTAATAATAATACCATCGACAACGACAGTCAACGTGATTTCAATGACACTATGTTCGATTACGACGTCAGTGGGTTCATTATAATACAGTATTAATGTACAAGCACGTGTATAAATAATATCGATTTAGGACCATTGATATGAACACGGTTGAATACAACATTGTAGTACTGTACATGATTGTTTGTAATTTTTAAGACAACAACTCGATATTTTTATATCATAATAAATTTATAATAAATAAAGTGATCATATACAAATACTATATAATGGATACTATACCGTGGATTCACTATAGCTATCTCCCAATTGGATTGCATTTTAGACGTAAGTACATTATGATAATAATTTAGTATTTTTTTTCCTCTCGTGTGATCTAATGGAACGCTCGTAAGCCATCTGGAGAAACCGACGCGAATCGGCTGACTACCGCTAAAACCTGCTGTTGTATAATGTCGTAATTGAGTAATTCGTAACAAACATGCGCGAAACATGATATTATAATCTGTATATTTTAGCAACCCGCGTCCCGCGTGTAAATAATTTCGGTCGAAAATCGTGTGGAACATTTAGTTGGAGAGAATAACGTTCATGTATACGTCATAGTGTGGCACGTCGTAATAAGAAAAAGAAAAATGTAGCAAGTTCAAACGAAAATATATGTACCGCCGCGAACATTGCCATCAAATGTATAATAATAATATAATAAACGTATTTGTATACTGTCATTATTTTATATTATATTGTATTATAAAATATATATTTTGTATCGTTTCGTCAAACGGTCTATTGTATAATGAGGGTATAATATATTGTATACAGTATACACTAATACACTATGCAATATGCATACTTATATATATTATATATATATATATATATATATATATAATATTATTATATTCAACGACGGGATGTGTGTGGAACATCAACCCCTTCATCGCCGACCGTTGTGACTGATTTTTGTTTCCGGTTACGAAATTCATATTTATTATCATTTGTATTATTATCGCGATATCGATTTGGGCCGTCGTCGGCGAATAATGCGAGACCATTAGCTGCAGAACGGAGCGGCCAAGACGAATGGTTGTATTATATTTTATGTGACGCACACACCACCGCCGCCGCCAATATAAATTATATACAGCTATAATGCACCTACTGAATATATATATATATATATATATATATATATATTTATATACTTTGTGTATGTATTGTATATTATGTTTATACTTTATACCTATACCGGCTATACCTACAATAGGTACCTATTATATACGCTTATAGACGTCACTATGTTTATAAGGGACAGCTTAGCCTTTCCTAAGCCCTTTCGATCCCAGTTAAGACGGTTTACTCGATTAAGTCTATGTTTCTATATATATATATATATATAATATATACACAGCTATTAAGATATACAGTATAATATAGCTGATGACTTTCTTTGAGTTTTTTAATTTAATTGTATTACCTTTGCACGCTTTCGTTGCTTAAATGGTGACGCAAGATGATTTTATCGCGATTTAAACGAAATTCGTACTTATTCATAATCACTGCAAATAAAAATTTTATTTAATAATATATATTATATTGTATGAGTTGGTTTATTGCCAAAAAAACATTTTTATTTTTCACTGTTACGCGTTTACAGTTTTTATTACATTTAATGTTAACTGTGGTCTGTAATAAAAATACTCTGCACATACACATATTATTTCGGTGTTACAGTAAATATATGAAATAAATTGATAAATATTTAAGCAAAGTAAAAATGTGTTAATTAAAATCTTAATTAATGACGAAACCTCTTTTTTATTTATAATTTATAATACACCTATGTAGTATACATGTATACGTTTGCGTTAGTGTAATAATACTAATTAAATAGCAAAAAAAAAATAAAGAGTAAAACAATAATTATAATTGTAGTGAGGGAGTGTGCGTGTGTGTAAATAATGTATAATAATTAATTAATATCTTGATTTGGTTAGTACGTTTATACGCACTGCAGCAATATCCGGCCTGCGGCAATATTTGTGCAACGCATCGGACCGGACTTGTATTTGCATGTAATATTTATGTACATATAGTATATAGTTTAATAATAATAATGCAGTAAAATCGACTGTGGTCCATGTCATACCTACATAGTACATATACGTTATGCACACAATAATAGTAATAATAATAGTACGTCGTGTGCGTACTCTGTGGTGGCGCGGCGGTTCGGATCATGCGACTCAGATGAGGAAACAAAATTTAAAACTCATAAGGGCGGAACGACGTGCACCGGAACCCTTTTGCTTTAGCTTCTCGCCACTGCCGCCACTTCCGGTGTGTCGCCGCGTGTGTGGTTTGTAGTTTTGTACACATATCGCGTCCTTGGACAGACGGACGTCCGAAAGCGGTATGTCCTCTCCTCATGCGTACATAATATATTAATGTGTATGTTTATGTATATGATTTTGAGCGGCCGCGGTGATTATTTTCGTCGGGTCGGATAGAGGTGAAAACGGAGAGACGGAGAATACCCGTAAACGATTTCGCCACCCGTCCGCATGTATAAAATATATAAATACCCGACAATCCGCGAGTTCTCTGCCAACAACCGTTAACCTACATAATAATATTTTATAGGCGCGGGGGACTGCACGGTCCCTCCTGTATACGCATTTCCCTTTCCGCCCCCGTACTCGGCGGCGTGGTCCATTGCAAATCCGACCAACTGCGCCAAAAATCTGTTCTTCTTGTATTATATATACATATATATTCCTCCGCGGTGTAATAAACATTCGGCGTTATCCCTATCCTATACCTTTACCACCCGTTTTTGCAAACGCCATATATATATATATATATATATATATAAGTTTATAATATTATATATATGTGTGTATACGAGTATATTAATAAATATAATATATATATATATTCGTATCCATGCGTGATTATAACTTATGGGTCACGTTAATTGATTTGGTAACATTTTTGTTCCGTTTATTTATATAATACAGACTACTATCGTTCGATATCACATCGCAATGACCTAAAGTTCGGCCTGTCGATACAGCGTGCGTACCTGTATCTTGAAATAAATATATATATATTTGTATACATGTGAGGGAAGAGGTTACGACTGTTACGAGCACAGCTGATACGGGTTAGCTGAATAGGTTTTAGCCAAACTTATAAATCCATATAATATTATCTAAAAATTCTTTAATTTGAAATGCGATCACTTCTGCCCTTATGAATATCCTACGAATTCAACAAATTCTCAAAGAATTTTCACTTTGAAAAAATAAACTTTAAAATATAAATTTCTTTTGACCGGAAATGCGTTTGAAAATACGCCAAAGGTAATCTAACATAATAATACCTATACAAATAATCATATATATATATATAATAAGCTGACAAACTACGTCATGTTCTAGCTTTACACTTCGTGTAAATAGAAAAATCTGTCAGCCACCTGTAGTAATCGTTTTTTACTTCACGTTCCTTTTGTAGATTTTTTCTTTTATCTAAGAAAAATGTCCATTAGACTGGAAACCTTTTTCTGTAGTAAAGAATAAAATAAAACTACTTTAATTTTATTTAAAATCCGTTCGATCATAAAATTGACAACAAAAGGTTTTGTATGTACCGATGTACCTATATATACAAAGCACTGTAATTTAAATCTCCTAGCATTCTTAGAATATTTCAATATTTAAACCCAATTGACATTATTTTTTCGATTATATATGATAAATCAAGTTATATATAGTTATATATTATATGTAAATAAGACAAGTAAGAACTCATGATATTAATAAACTCTAAAACCAACTATTTAGCTATAACATTGATGTACATAACTATTTATAATAGTTATAATATGTCGCCATGTTTAATTTATATTCTTTGTTTTGCAATCTTTAAAATTCATTTAAATATTTACTACATACTACATAATAAATATTTTGTAGATATTTCATTACAAAATAATTCTATACAGTCAAATCTGAAGACGGCTTCTGATCTGGTGGTTTTATGTCGTATTTTAACATTATTTATGACACGAATTTTGTTTTTATGTTACAGGCGTATTGACTTGGCTGTGGATCGTTACACAAGTAGAACAGGTAAGTGTTTTTATAAAATATCATTTATTTATTATATAAGTTTTTTTGGTCGGAAAAATACCTACACATCTACAAATAAAATATTACCCATTGAAATTGAAATCTTTTCGAAGAAACTCAATACGACGAAAACGTATAAAGGACGTACAAAAACGTATTCGAGACTTGATTAAATGCCCCTCACCCCCACTCTGTTTAGGTGCGCATACGTCTAGGAAAATGTTTTATCGTCTCGAGTTTGCACCGAGTTTATGGTTTATCGGGAATATATATTATATATGTATACACATATAATAGTACCTATGGTTATAATGCCAACACTTCAGCAGAGGCCCATACATAGACCGTTTACGAGCATTTTATGGATAAATATAAAATACATTCAGACATTATATATATTATATCCATGTGTGCGTGTTTTATTAAAGAAATGACAACCGTATAGCGCAGCAATGAGTGTCAAGAGTAAAACGAATGTTGTAAAAATAACAATATTTAAGAGAGAATTTCGAATTATGTTTATATTATTTGGAAATAAACTTAATTTATAAGCAAAATATTATAAATTTATTTATATCACTGTAAAAAGAAAACACATGATATTATTATGTATATATTATAATATTTACTTAGTGGTTTTCTCAATCACTTAGGTTATAGTGTGTACCGAATATGATATTGAGCTGATCATAATATTATTAATTTCAATTGGCGTTTATAGGTGTAAAAGTAAAGAAAATGTCGAGATATGAGAAAAATAAATTTTCGTATATACTATATAATATATATATATATATATATATATATAAATAATAAATAATAATAAATAATATATAATATATATATTAAGCTTATTTTCAGAATAAGGAAGCCGTAATTAGAAATAATTATTGTTTTTCTCGCGTAGACGTGTCAAACTGTTAAAGATTATAGTAATATTATGTTATGTGTACGTGTGTGGAAATAAAAATTTTAAACGAATTAATTAACGTTATAAAATTACAGAATAAAACAAAATCAAATGAAAAATACCTATACATGTACATATTCGTTTTAGTGCGCTGGAGTAGAGGGAATTAGAAAGTGGCCTATTGTTTCAATGTGTGGGAGCAGTGATTCTATATGTAGGTTGTGTGTGCGTGTGTAAACAATAATAATACGACGTTATGGCAGTGGTGGAGGAAAGGGTGAAACATAAAGCTTCTCTTCTCACGCCCGGAAGAGAAGGACTCGTTCAATTATCAGCCCATCTCTCGGTTTAATCTATTTTCCACGGGTTCTTTTTTCTCGTCTTCTTCTTCTTCATTTTTTCTTAGTTTCCACTCGTTGTTGCCACATATCCCACACTTCCCCCTCACTTCCTGACGTGTAAGTTTACTCTAACCGGGGTTTGTGCGTATATATGTGTACGCTTGGGATAAAATTGAAAGTGTGTGTATATACCGGGTTGACGAAGAAAAAAAATTGGACGTGACCGAAATCAGCACAAGAGACTTACTTGGTTTGACACTAGACTTTCTTCCGTCACTACGTATATATATATATATATATATCTACACGTTCATGTAGTTCCCTGAATGAATTACGTGGACACATCCATAGAGATTATTATCAACTGGCTAGGGAGAGTTCCTGTATAATATTATTTACATTTTTTTATCGACTGCGTACTATTTCACGAAAATGACATTACTCTCAATTTTTTTTTATTATTCGCAAAATAGGTAGTATAATTATACATAAAACGTGTTAAATATTACGGGTACCTATAAGCAATACCTTTTTTTATCATATATATAAATTACACTACTGAAATATCGAAAATTACGTTCTATAAGCATTTTGAACAGTTTTGTTATAGAATGTCTCCTGATAGTTATTTAATGAAAGAAATGTGCATTGACTCAGACAAATTGCATGCAGTATAAGACTTTATAATTTTTTTCTGTTGCTTGAATCAGAAAAATCAAATATGTTAGGTAGGTATACTTGGAAGACATATTATACAATATTTGCATTTTACAATACAATGGTATATAGTATGTATATACCTCGTACTACTGTATACAATAACCATCCTCTCACACAATTCAAAACTGTTGTCAAAAACCAACAAACATTTCATAATACACAAAATATTACAATTCTTCAACCAACACAACTTTACAAGACGGGTAAAACAACTATAAAAATAAATTGCAACTTCAATATTAAATTTCTTCATTCAATTAATGTCATAAATCAATAAATAGAAAAACAATTTTGAAAATTTTGTTTTAAGTGTATAAAAATATGGGAAGTTAACATGTTGATTAAAACATCATACCCTTTTACGTATTTTACATTTCTACTTTAAAAAAAGTAAGAGTGCTTACCAGGGCCGGATTTAGGGGAGGGGTGAGTAGGCTGTAGCCCAGGGGCCCCCACAATTTTATGATATTCAAATTAGGATACAGAAAAAAATATTTTATTTATAGTTCCAGGCATTTAATTTTAATTACTTGACATTACTATTTTTTATTTAATTACGTACACTTAATATTATGATAATAGGTATTACTTAATATACTAGTTATACACGATTTGATTGTTTTTATAATTATTAAATAGAAGTTAATTGTTACTACTCCTAAACATAATAATAAATATTATTTAATAAGTAAAAAAATATATTTCCTTGTTTGTGTATAAGGGGCCCCCACAATATATTCCGCCCAGGGGCCTCCACATACCTAAATCCGCCCCTGAGTGCTTACGCTAAAATATCTGAAAAAATAATTGGGGTACTCAATCCCTATAACGCCTTCTCCTTCACAACTCAAGCACTCGTATGTGCATGCAATTTGCGTCACAGCTCACCTCATCTTAAAAAACCATAATTTATTTTAATATTTTAAATTGACTTTTTTCAATTAAGTTATAATATTCTCTTTGAATTATATCCAGCGTACAGTATATATTAATTATTATTGCTTTGTATATCTACCAACGTTGTTACTTTTATTGATCCAACTCAAACAAGCGGTTTATAAATTAAAAACAAATTTATGATTGGTAAGATTTACATATATATATATATATATAAGAAACTTTGATTACCGTAAGTCATGTTTTTTGAGTTGAGTCTATACATGGTTTCATTGTTCACGTAAGTAGTGCAAATTATAATATGTTCTTGTCTCACGAACATTTTCGTGCGTTGTTCCTTTTTCACAATAAACTGGTGTTTATACGTAATGTGTATACAATATATTTATATAACTATACAAGTAAAAAAAGTCGCTTACATTTTCTTTTGATATATTTTTATTAAATCAATAGTTGTACAAGGTCTTTTATGTTTTTCCTTAACAAAATGCTTTACACTTAAGATCTTTCCTTGTTTTCGTGACTATGTAACAATAATTTATACAACAAAATCGTTTAATATTATAAATTATATATATTGTATATTGTATTCAAATCCTTTCAGTTCCCTATTATATAAAGATTATAATAAAATGTTTATTGTTTTATTTTTGATTTATTAATTTCGTCTAAAATACGAACACACATTTTATGCCCGTATAAAATATATATATATATATGTATATATCACGTATTAATATACTATGTATACTGTTCGTCTGTTCACTAATAATAATAAATTTAATATGCAATTTATTATGGAAAGTTAAAGTTAGTATCGTCTATTATATCCGACTTTAAATATTAATATATTATTATGTATATTCCATATGTTTCAAGCATGAAAAATATTTTAATTACTGCTATTTAAAATAGCTCAATAGTTGATAAAATAAAAAAAAACAAATATATTTTAGTACGCCCAATCAAAAATAAAGAATGAAAAAGGCTTTTAACTCGAGTAAATATACGTGAAACGCTTTGGCGCAGGAATTTTCGGTTTCCAAACCGAAGATACAATATAATGATGCACGCGTATTTAATGTATAAAAAGCAATGATTTTTAAAATCCCCGTGAAAAAAGGAAACTTTTTTTAAGTCAACGTGGTGATATGTTAAACGTAGAGACTATACCTCTATATGTATGTATGCGTAGCATAATGGATGTAAAGGGAAAGAAATAATGAAAAACAAAAAGAGGATTCATTGTACCTACATTACATGCTTTTCAGTCAATGGAAAACGAGAACTGTGTATCGAGCAAGAAGTGTGTATATGTATATATATATATGTATACGTGTTTTGTGTATGTTTCTCACGAAAGGCTCTCCGCCGTCGACCCGCATCGCACAATGGTAAATGATCTCCTACTTTTTTCTCTCTCCCACTTACCCCTTTTTATTTATTTTTCGTTTCGTCCTTTTCTCGTTCTCGCACTCCACCATCGTCTCCCGGCTATCGTTCTCGGGGATTTTTTTTTTTTTTTAGTCTACATCGACCGACGACGACGACATGGGTTTCGTCCTCGCGCGTATACACATCAGGCGACATCCACCCTCCCCGAGGCACAAAGGAGCCGAAGGGAGCGCTCTGCGCTGCCGCATGAAACGACACCCGGGGGACCGTTCGAATGGCCTTTACGTGATGGACTTTCGAGCTAGTGCGTGATCAATCATCTCTTAGACGCGACGCGAGCGCACGCTCGCACATGTAATACATATATATATATATATAAATGTGTGTGTGCTTGTGTGTGAGTGTGTGTATTTCGTTGTACAACAATAATAATATTTTCCCAGACCGTCGACTTCGCTTCACTCATCCTCACTAAGCAAAGTATAACCACCAAATCTCCATATCCTGGCATTCTACCATCAAAATTTCAACCAGAATTTGACGCAAAATACACACACTTCTCTCGATCTCTCGCACTTTCCTCGTGCGCTTGTCGAGATTACAAGACAACGACAGGCATACCTATTCACGTATTACAATTTTATATATCATAACATAATAAGTATAACTACAATATGTATAATAACATATTGCATACGATCGACCCTCTCCGTATTTTGCATTACACCGCAGCCTGCTAGGGTGCTTCTTCTATAGCTGATACGATGTTTTCAGGGCTAAGTGCACGCAGCGACGGATACGTTTACATTTGTTTTTAATTAGTGCCCAAATACAATACATATATTTATATACATGATTATAATATACACATATACATACTGTGTACATCGCAGTACACACAGCGGTCCATCGGCCAGTCGAGGCATATTAATGTTTTGTTTATGTTAAACAAACCGTTCAATGAATAAATTTAACCAGAGATCCTACAGGAGCGAGCGCAGCCCGAGGGAGATATTGAATTATTTAAATTGTTTAAATTGGAAACACATTTTCCTATATGACTATATGTGTATCTATTATTATATATACAGGCACTATACTACGTACATTCACAAGCACCCGCATATATCTGTATACTGTATGTATACGTATACATCTCAGAGAAATGACGTTAATTTCTGGCATAAAATCGACCAATGCTCGACATTTCAACACGCAATGAAAATATGTACCTAATATTGAAACACATTAGCAATAATTTTACGAAAGACAATCGATAAAAATAATTATCTGCAACATAAATGTATTATACATTTAACCACAAATTACTATATACTATATTTGAACCATACCGTCCGTAAAATTGATACGGACCAATAACTATTATTATTATGATTAGGTATTATTTTAATATGCATAATACGATCTTGTATAATCTTGTCTGTTATATAATTAATAATTATATTGATTTTTTTAATTAGTCGCCTTCGTATGTTTAATAACGTTTCATCGATATTACATAATATATATTATATATTATAGTATGTAATTACTAATCATTAAAGATTTAAAGATAGGATGTTGATGAGTTTTGAAATTTTTTTCTATTAATCTTATATTCTTATTGTATATCTATATTATACTAGTCAAACTATAAATTTGTTTCATACTTGAATGATTATGAACAAATACATTTTAATTTGCATATTTCGATTATTGTACCTATAAGTAAATGCATTTTTTTAGTTATTTTAAATAATATTTTTCATATTTTACCACATTCTAAAAAAATAAGTCATTTTTTGTAAATTGTAGGTAATTATTTTTTTTTATTTTTTTTTTTCAAGGGATATGTTTACATTTTTAAAAATATGTTATTATTCAAGAATTGTTTGTGATTAAATTTGAGCAAGTGCTCGTGCAAGTACATACGCTTAACAAAAATTATATTTATACATTTTATCGCATAAATCCGATATTTTTTTTCTTCAGAATAATAAATTATTTTAAAATGAAAAGATTATTTTACTTTTTATGTCACCAACATCCTATTTCTAATAATTATTATAGCCTGGATATACTGTATATTATATTATACATTGTGAACAGTGTACATTTTACATAATAAATATAATATTATACAATACAAGCATTCCCGATCGTTCCGGTATAATAGCCAATCAAATATTATCCGTTCTATGGTACAAATCATAACGAGTTTTTTCAGGAAATTTTCCCAACATTCGAACGCGAGTAATAATAAAATTGTAAACCGCACACATTATATGAAATAATAAACGTTTACCATTACAGCGTGCAGGATTAAACGCGTTGTAACATTAGATTAGGTACCTATTAAATGTATATAATATATATACATATAGTATATACATTTATACACATATATACATATAGTTTTACGAGAAATCGGTAAAAGTTTTAGGAAAAGTTGGATGTTTTATAGTACGTGTAAAAATGCTCACACTGTGTTCTTAGAACTTTTTTATTGCTTTGTTATTTATTTTTCTAGGCATGTTATTTTATTGAAATATTGAAACACGCAACGGTTAAAGTTGTTTTTTTTTTCATTGTTCAATCCGTTTGAGAGATTTAGAGTTATTCGATTTCTGAATGAATAAAAATAAAAGTACAGAGATAGCAAACAAACAAATACGTATATAATATATAATAAATACAACGACATTGGACACTGTTACAGCACATATATAAAGCCTACGAATAGGGCTCGGCAGCAAATAATATTACCGTTCAAATTTCAAAAGCGCTGTTCCCGACGAATTCCACAATGTGCAAGAACATCGTACAAATCGAATGACGCGAATGTCACAAAACAAAAGCTCTATACTCGTAATATAGTGCTCAAACCATATTGTGTCAGATGAAACTGTACAATTATAGTTCACGGGATGATATCGTGCGCAATAATTATAACGTTATATATACGTTAATATAAACTCCATGCCGCGGGTAAAGTCGTAATACTAATAGATCAATAGTACTGACGTGTTTTTTTTATTAAAACGTTATTATTTTGTTTTCATTACTACTCGAAACGTTCTGGATTTTATATCATTAACTCGCTTTGATATCGGTCATACCGGCGTGACTCTCGCCGGATATCCAGTGACCAAAATCAATATCCATAATACACCGTGTACAGCATCACGCGACGCGCTGGTCAAACACCCACCGAATGACAACAACAACAACAACAACAATAATAATAATAATAATAACACACACACACACACACACAGGCGCGTGTGACTCGAGATCCACGCACAACACCACAATAATAATGGATCTATCCCGTACCTCCTCTATTCAACGCACACACAATAAAATAATATAAAAATACAAACACTGTATAGAGATCACTCGACGCCCCGTTTACTTATTATTATTATCGTCACACGATAAATGCGATATGGTATTGTGTGTACGCGTATATGTACACGCACGTGGTTGTTGTTTTCTTTCGATGAAAACCGCGCGCGGAGACCATTTTTCCAATTCGATACTAGAAAAACATACACGTGAATAAACATGATTGACGCCCGTGGTAATATTTGTTTACCGACCGTACACGTGAAGAGACGACGGCGGCGGCGGCGTCGTCGTCGACGGTCGGTGTGGCGTTTTCGAACGCGTGAGAACGACGACGACGACGACGACGCGTTACACCACACCGTAACCGACGCGCCCGCCCAATTCGTCGATAATGTTCGAACGATATTACGCTCATTGGCGTCTTCCGACCGGGGGATAAGAGTCATGATTATCGTTTTGTTCGCTTGCACACAATGTTATTTTTTTTTTCACTTTCTAAATGTTATTATGAATAATAATATTTGTTCAACCTAAGACATCCGTGAACACAACAATTACAACCGATATATTATTATACATTTACTCGCACACAAAATATTGTTATAGATATGCATATATATAATGCGTACATATTTCACTTATTGAATTGAGTTTGTCTTCGTCGCTATCAAGGAAATTTGTCTGAAGATGCTCTACGGTCGAATACGAGCTACGACAAACCATGACACCATGCGTATATTACCCACAGGTAATATAATATTGTTACGTGTGCCTGGTATGGTTTTAGTGTCATTGGAGCAGCGTTAGGGAACGAAAATGAATGGCCGATCGGTCGATGTTTCTGGAGAAACGGCATTTGAGAAGGCTAAAAAGAAAAGGAACGGGAATGTCACTCGATCCTATTATACTAAGCTATCGGTTTAAGCATAATATGTATAAGTATAGTGTATAATGATAATCCAAATTATTGCTAATCGTCGTCCCTTAGTCGGATTATTGAAAGTTGTAAAAAAAAAATACATTTTAAATCTACATAAACAGTATTTTGTGTTATTTGTCCGTGTATTTTATATAAGTGCATATAATATAAATTATACAAATAATAAATAAATATTACAATTTATTTCTTTTATTAAAAAATAATATAATATAGGTAGTTTTATTGTACAGTATATACGTGTCATCACTTATCATAGGTGCAATTAGTAGGAGTGAGGGCCGAGGGGTGATGGGAAGGTTATCAACATAAATCAATGTATTCTATTTATGGTTAATCGGTACTTATTAATTATTTTATTTTAAAAATTAATATGTACAGACATTCGGAATAAAGCCATTAATAAATATGTCATGATAATGAATATGGAATAAGAGTTACAACTAAGTTTTTTCATTAAAATTGTTCCTCATATTATATCATTCGACGGATAATGACGAAATTGAGTATTGATTACCTTTCATGATAGGTAGTACAGCAATATTAGGTGTTAACTTGAAAATTGGACTCTTCGGGCTTAATTTAAGTGAAAAAAAATTATTAATTGTGGCCAATGGTATATTTACGGGAAATGTTAGGGGTTGATGATTTAACAAATAACAGAAAGTTTAATATCATTTTATAATTTAACTATATTTATATATATATATATATATATTAAAACATAATGTTATAAATTGTTCACCCTTTCACCACAAATAAGTTGTAAATACGCCATAGATTGTAACGGTTTCGCCTTCAATTCCCAACCCTCCGAAGTATATACCCCGTTCTTTATAAACGTTTTTCTAGCTTGATGACTATATAGTTACTTACTGAAGTAGATTTCAACATTCATGATATTTTTTTACCTAAGTGTCTGACAAAAAATAATTTTCTCACTAAAACTATCAAATAAAATATTACTTTAATCATTCATGACTACCCGAGGGACACTGCATGTGAACACGCAAAACTTCATAAATGTTACATCATTGGTATTTCTTAGAATTTTCCACCCCATCATCATATTTTCATCCTACGAAATCCTACGAATTAATTTCTAGTCCGAAACATTGTAAACACCATACCGTATTATACGTATTTTATACGAATAATTAATAGCAATATTACTATCATGCATTAACTTCAAAGACTTATACATATTACGTGCATAACTTTTTGTATACTCGTCAGTCGTTTTCTGTGCTACTACGACGGACTTAACATTGTCTATGTATAATAGGCGTATAGCATATAATATTACAATAGTACTTGACGTTTATAAATTATTGTTTTAACCATAACCATTTAACGTGTCATACCTCCAACACTATACAGTATAAGCGGCGTCCACAGTTAACGAAAATATAAATATTTATGAGTCGTTTATTTCCATTAACGACAATTAAGTAATTATTATTACATTGCCTGTTTTAAATTTGACATTTTTAGGAACGTCTTCTGTTTAATTACGATTCGTTTTACTGTCGGTATACCAACATAATTATCGAATTTGCATTACCTACTTAGCGTCGTCTAAATGATGTCCAAAACATTTATCGGATTAATTGACTGTAGTTCACAATTAAGAAAATAATAATACAATTAGTAGATCAAGTCGAAATATCAAATATCGAAATTGGCTATCTTAACACTCTCGTGTATAATAATCTCCAGGATACACTTTTCACGTTTATGTGTCAACAACGCAATTATAATTTCTTCTCTCTTCTTAAATAAGTGGTCTGTCGACTTCAAACGATACTTACGACAACAAGTATACGCCGTTCAAGGGAAAAACATTGTCGTACAACGGTTTTCAAATAAATGCGTCCAAACAACAGCAGTAAAGATTTTAAAAGGCTGGTTAAGTGTTTTATTTATTCGGTCGGATTTTATAAGAAACACACTTGTATACCAGACATAATTTATGAAGGATAAATTTAAAACGACTATCAAATGTTGTTAAAACGTTAGTTAAATAACTGCTTCTACGCTAAATGAAATTATAAAAAATCAAAAGATAAAGTAATTCTATATTATATTGTTGAGTAAGTATTAGCTTAATTATATTAATGATGAAATTAAAACGACTTACCAAAAACCAGTCAAAAAGGCAATAAAAGATTAATTTCAAACACTAAATTTTTAATGATGACATTTTCTTCCAATTCATTTTTAAGGTATAACATAATTCTTTTAATATAAAACTAAAGAAATAGACTTAGTAACTTGAAAATAATATGACATTTATAGCGAAATTGTGGATAATGGGTGTTGTAAAGATTAAAAAATCCAGTACTTTTCGTATCATTTTAGTTTTATACTTTAAAAACGTGACTTTGATAACAAGAAATCGCCGTAATGACTGGTACATTTGTATAGTTTATGTCGCGCATTAATTGCTTACTAGTACAGTAAAATTATATATTTTACTCCCATTTAGATAGTTTTTAAGTGAAATTACATGTTTATAATGGCTTTTAAAATTTCAATCATTTCAAATGCATATCCTCAGGTGTTCGCGTCAGTGTGCTTATACTGTTTCTCATGTATTGTAAAAAGTTCAAAGGGTTTTTTCCATAAAATTCAATCTTAGGAATAAACGCAGTTCACCTGTTTCGATCAACTTGATTTCCGCGCTATCGACTTTCCGTTACCGGATATCCGCTTTCCAGACAAAGGTCTCACTTCACTATACGACTATTGATATTATAACTTTTGTTACTCGAGGGCTTTTCGAAGACTGTATATAGTTTACAATATATATGTGTACTGCCTAGTTTAGACTATAGCAAATGTTAATTTTCCCGTGTGTCATACGCATTTCCTGGTTTTTCGTCGAACAGTTACTACATGATGCCAATGATGATTCTTGGTATTCATATATTTTTGGTTATTCAAGGTAAAACTAACCTAGTACACCTAACAAGACCAAAACGATATAAATTTAATAATTCAGGACCTATCTAATGACTAATAGTTAGGTTTATTGTATTATATAAACATGGCGAAGTTACACACATTATACACTATACACTTACAGTTACATAGTTGATTAATGTTGTATAAAATATTAAATATCAATTGTCCTGAAGCTCATCTAGTATGATAACATGTACGTATATACGACAAACGACGTATATTCACGATGTGCGGTGCGGGTGTATAATATAAATAATAATGAATATGCGTACATATAAAATTACAATTTATTAGTCTACATTTCACCACAAAGAGATTCAACGCACCATGGTGGCGCGATTTAAATAAATAAAATTGCTTTATATAGTTGTACGTGAATATAGTGTGCTAATTTGTACGAAACAATTTAAAAAAAATATATTAATACAATAATACCCACTGTGGCATGCCAAGCTAAATTATCAAACCGTAACAATTTAATCAGTACGCAGAGCAAGCGTATGTTATAACTTAATACTTATATGTATCATTTGTTGGATTTACACACCACAATAATATCATTATTTATATGTTATTATTTATTATATGCACAATAGACCATGGTGGTACAGCAGTTGTCGGTAAAACAGGATGAATGGCATATCTATTCGAGTATAATAATATACAGGTCAAGTGGATATCCGAAGTATTTCTTGGGTTTATAAAATATGATTCTGCGGATAATTATTTGAGTTATTTGTATACTCTGTATTATACAAATAATATTCGAATGCAGTTTAATATATGTAAAACTGCAGGTACAGGGAGAAATGAGAATTATTTTTATCCCGTAATTGCTCGTGCGTGGTTTATATTTTATTTATGTATTTAAAGTATGAACACGCCAGTACAACGGAGAGCTATATAAACACGTAAAAACAAAACAAAATCAAAGAGTAAAAAAATATGTGAAAAAAGCAAAGAGTGTTTAAGAGGAATAAACCACTAATGAGGCAAATATCGCCAGCCTTTTCTTGGCGTATACGTACCTGCAACGCGTATTTTATAATATAATGTAATGATATACACAAATTACACATGTATATAATAATAATACACACACAGGTTCAATTGATGCTCGACTACATACTTTGGTACGTGTTTTAGGAGCGTTTTGACACGTATCACTGTATGACATACATTATATTATTATTATACGGCTCATCGTCTACTGCAGTGTTGTGTGTTATGTGCATTGCACATTATATATTATAATTATTACTTATTAGCCCTGTACAAACTCGTTAACGAGACGGACTGAAAACGACGTTTTATTACTGAGCCGGCAACCAGTACACGAGTTTAATTATATTATAATAAATTATTATAATATGTTTATGTTTTAATATATTTACGGCGGCGAGTAATTTTCCCCAGTGAATTTTTCCTCGTCGGTGCTCGTTATAATATAGTATACCTATTGTACGGGATGCCGTGAAAATCAAAACCATCAAGCAATATACAATATGCACATTTATTTTTTGACTTTTTTAGACGTCTGTAGACATTTTTGGGACTCAATTTTTTAATTATCTCGCTCCTACATTCCAATTTAATGCCAACTTTTACTAGCTGTCTTTGTCAAGTTCCAAGTTTCTACATGATTATAATGCCAACTTCGAGGTACTGTTGGTAATGGTTGGAACCTACTTATTGCGTGTACAAATTCCAAGTTTTGACATACAACTATTATAATGCCAGTCGTTAAATCGAGATTAAAAATTTCATAGTTAAAGTTTCGATAAATTGGGTTTCAACAATATTTATCGAATATGCTAAAAACAAATAATAATATATTATGTATAATGTTCATAATCGGAATTTTTTTTTTTTGCTTTTTGTTGCGTATTTAATGTTAAATTTTCAAACATAATTATCGTGGCTAATTTTGCTAAGGTACCTCTAACCATTTACTGTGTAACAATAGTACCTATCTATATTATATAATATCACAATAATATTTTAAACTTTGTTGGCCGCACGTGGTTTCTCGTAAAATGTATTTTCTATCCAGCATTGTTATAAAAATATTTTTTGTTCCGTCTCTTTTCTTTACTACATTTTCCCGCCCTGCCCCCCTCCCCCTACGATGTCAGCTGGTCATCGCCTAGACAATATAATATTATAGAAATACTGAAAGAATAGTTTTTCATCGCTCATACTATATTATTACGCATTTAAATAGAACAAGCAACGTATACACAATTATGCGAATCGCCGGCAGAATGAATAGTAGTACGAGCCGTTGACGCGGCGGTGGGAGTCCGCGAATTGTATAACCAGTAACCACGAGCAGACGTAGATAACTGTGCAGTGTGCAACCGCCGTCGATTTCGGTCACGGTCGTAATTAATAAACAAATTACTGTCGACGAAGGCGCGCGTGGGCGCGTATAGGTACGCACAATATGTTTATTGTATACGTATATATATTAATACGAGTACTGCGCCGATGCGCACAGCGCCCGCAAACGATTCGTTATTATAATATAACAACGGGTACCACTGTAAAGTGTTCGGGAAAAAATCTAAACATCATTAAAATTCGCGTCCACAACATATTAAATGTTTTTACGATTTTTTGAGGTACACGTGATTCCGAATGCGGTTTTTTAACGTAATTCCGTGCGAAACAACGGCCGCAGGTTAAGACTATATCATTCAATATATTTTATCATTACGTCTGGGTCTCACCATACAGTCACCGTCGTCGTTCGACGTGGGCGAGTCCGTTGCACGAGACCGAGTATATCGTCGTAACGTCGGTAGGTATACCTTAATACCTATTGTGCGATAGGTATATGTAATGTTATAACTATAACAACATTTAAGCTACACGGCGGCGGCGGCGAGTGAGTTATTCGGCCGAAGTCCGCTCTCTCGGGTCTTACGCATACGTCGTGCGATATTAATTATTATATCACAACGCCGCGCGGTGCGTATTATAACATTATAAATTATAATACTCACACGCGTATATGGGTAAGTATTATGCGTGTAATGTGTATAATATCGAGAACGCAAATCATATATATATACATAAAACATAATACATACCACAGACACATAACATTATGATTCACGTGATCGAATGCCACGTAGGGACTATAATAATAATGCTACAGCCCTGTATAATATGCGTTTACAATAATATTATATTATACGCTGATTATCGACGGTCGCATGGGTATTCAAAACAATTATTGTTCTAAGGTTGCGTGAAACGGACAAAGTCTATCGTACATTTTAATACAACCGATGAGAGTTAGGATTTTTTTAGGGGGGAGGGATGTAATAAGAAGTTTAGTTTCTTTACAACTTTTTTTTCAACACTGCGTTTAAATATAATTTAATCATATTAAAATGTATATTTATACATTATATAATTTGATGATTAATAATTATAGCTCAGGTGTAATTGAACATATTTTATCAATAAAGTACTATGCAGAAACTTCCGGAGTCTACCCATTCTGTGCGTCGGAAATGAGAGTTCTCAATATATAATTTCGATGATCTCGAAAAAACTATACCGGGAAAAATTGTTTACTTTCCAATGGCATTTTTTTTTCAATTTTACGGAAACCTACAAAACTATACATCTATCTTTCTAGTAGTGCGGATAACCCACTAACTCGACCGACGTCTATAAGACAAATAATAATATATTATCGTAAGGCGTAGCACCTTCGGCTGCTGGTCTCGCAACGACGGTTCGGTGCACATAATATATATAATATTATATTATTATTACACGCGTCGCGGTCGTCGTATCAAAGCGAGTGCGACGCGTTTCGTCGTTTGTATAGGCATCGTATTCACTAAGCTGCAGACGCGTAACAATGACGCCCACGACAAACGTTTCGTCCGTGACAGTGTCGATAACGATGATATTATAATAATAACTACAACAGCCAGCCCGCGGTATTTCACCGCGGAGAATCCTAGGTGTTTTTTTGTTTTCGTTTCCTTTCGTCTAACCCTCCTCCCACTGCCACCCGGTAGGAGCTAACCGCGGGCACTTTCCACGACAACACCACCACCATAAAGTATAGGCGCGCACACAACAAAAAACATATCTATATACACAATAATACTATTATATTGTATAATATTATTGTGGTCGGTCGGCTTAATCTCCCGCCGAGGTTTGGATGACTCGGACGGTCTAGAGAGTTTTTTTCCCGCCATCTCTCGGCGACTGCGGCGGTGTTCTCACGCGTCTTACCGCCTGTAAACATATATACGTATATAAATGCGTACCTACGCGAAGAGGAGAGAAAAAAGTGAATTCTTATCCGTAGAGAGAGGGAGAGAAGGATTGATGTTACCGCAGAGAACCGGTTTATTGACCCGAGTGTTTGTGGCCGATGCTGCGAAACTGGTTTGCTGGTTACAAACATATAATATATATATAATATTATCATTATATTATTATTATTATTATTATTATTATTATTATTATTATTATATACACTCTATCCGCCGCCATCACATACACCGGCGTCGTTTTGTATACATACGCACAAACGCTTTGGACTCGAAGACCGTGATGCCCGAGGCGTAACGGACCCAGTAACCTTGCCCGTGAATACGAACGTCCGTCGGCCAAACGAATTCCACACATGTGTGTAACAACTACCACGGTGATTTTATTATACCATTTTACGCGCGATATTATCGCATATAATAATATATAATATATCGTCCGGCAAGTGGCGACCTTAAGCGCGCTGTTATGCAACTTATCGAACGTGTAGCGCAACGTCCGGCGCGTCACGGATTATTATGCCACTGCTGCGTTGCTGCCGGCCCGCGGCCGACGGACCAATACACCGCAAATCGTGTGCATTATTTACTGGCGTCTGTATAACACGTGGACGACGTATACGGTCCGGAAATAGTATTGCGGTAATTATAATATCGTTCGACATACTCGCTACGCCCAACAAATGCAATGTTAAACGATTGAAAAATTAAAAAAGAATGTCGCTGTGCGAAAACCCAGAAAATAACCATTCGTATACGGTATAATAATCCAAACCCGAGTTTTAGTTCATTGTATACGAATAAGAAATTATCTGAGTTTCAATAGAAACAAAAATATTTATAATATACATATGTTTTATACATAAATACTTTTATTTAGAAAAAAAAACGAATTTTCGTAATTCAAACTTCGATTTGTTTCCACAGTGAAAAGTTGTAAGATCTAGTGTTACTGCATTATTCGTTACGCATCGTTCGCCTTATGGTAATAATATAATATTCTCACAGACTGGGCCACAGGACCATCCGGTAAAGATTATAGTAATGATTATAATATAATATTATGATATTATCATCCAGTGGGTTACCTGTAGTACCTATATATATAATATGTGTGCTTGTACACCATATTATACGCTTATATGTGAATGCGCGCGCACAGAGGAGACAATATGGCGCGATTCGAATCGACGCGAAAACTAATCCTTAAAACCGTTTTACGGTCCGTTTTAATATCTAATATTATATTATTGTCCTGGACTATAAGCTTTAAGTGGCCACTTTAATACGCTACTGTATATACACATATATTATATACTAATACGTTTACCGCAAATCTACTTCCATGTTTTATAGCCCACTTATGTTGTATTAATATTATTACTGTTTTAATGCGCTGCAAGTTGGACTTTTTAAAGTATACTGATATTGCGTAAAAAAACACGTACGTTATTAAGTATTACAATTTATACCTATAAATGGTTTTAATTAAGAAAAAAAAACTGACACTCACCGCGAAATGAAAAAAATAAATAAAAGCAACGTTTCAAACGGACAGCACAAGCGTAGAAACATGTCGTCGAGTCTTAAAAATAATTATAGTGCAATGTGATGTGGTGTAGTAAGAATTTCTCCAACTACTTAAAAGGATAGGTACTGAACTATTGAACTATACGCCAGTACGCCATCACGGTCGTCTCGCGGATAAGACTAAAATTTTTATGATATACGATCTACTGTATATACAAGTATGAAGTAACGTTTCGTCCGGAAAAGTGCGGGCTTGTGATTGTTAGGAGAAGGACTGACGAAATCGGCGCGCGGAAGTTTTCACAATAAGATCACGGTCGACGATGAATGCACGCAGTGAAGTGGGTGAGTAGGATTTGGGTTTTCCATTATTTCTATACGCCTGGCAATGGGTGTACTGTTTGTGTGTGTGTATCGATGGATAGTGTGGGGTGGAAAAAAAACTCAGTTATATATATTAAATAATTTCCGCCTGAGTTTATTGGATTTCGAAGGCTTTTCTACACACCGAAAGTATTATTAGAAACGTCCGTAAATATTTTCTTTCTCTCTCTCTCTCTCTCTCTCTCTCTCTCTCTCTCTCTCCCTATCACTCTCTTAATATAGACCGTCGTAATGATATTATATGATATAATTATATACAGAGAATTTATCGAGAAAAACAAAAATATCACGCAACGGAAAATTAATCAGGTGAAACTACTTCTCTGGTATATAAATAATAACTACATAATATACTGTATAATATTTATACATTTTTTACGCAAGATGTTAAGTATCTTATTATATATATAATATATGACCATGTGGCTGCGTTAGTATTATGGGTTCAAGGCTTTCAATAATTTCGGTGAACATTTTTTCACAATTATAATCTTTTTTATTGAATACTTTTTTACAATTTCAACATTGTACAAAAATTAAATATTACGATTCAGTAAAATAAAATGCGTTATTGTGATTACGGTTTTCACTTATCATGCACTAACCGTCTGAATTGCCATATTTACATACAATTTATTATTTAGCTGCAGTAGCTGAAAAAAAGGTATGCTAATATATTATGTATTCATTCATCCAGCGTGATATAGGTACTACTGTGTAGATATGGTTGGAAAAAAATGAAAAACGATAGTTATTTTTTTCTTTGGTTTCAACACAAAAATAATGTTCACAACGTATAATATTATAAATTATAATATATTTTCTGCAGTATACCATAACGATTCTTTGACATATTTACTAACGAGCACCAACAAAAACAATATAGTATGACTTTTGAATTTATCCAATCTTAAGATGATTAACACTATAACAATACATACCACCGTGAATAAAAATCTATAAAATTAAATCGTATTGTGAAAATTACCGAGTTTGCGTACATTATTCGTAGCGTCTATTTTATAATATAATATGCCACAATTGTCACACATTATGATCTAGACGTAGAAAACCATTTGAGACAGTGGGTGAGGCTCGTAATACCCATAAATGTACGTAATCCTAAACCCATAATATACTGATACCACTAAACTTTTTTTTTGGCCGTTCTGTAGGTAAATATAATAATGTGCTATTACACTATGTTATTGTAAATTTTACTCGGAGTAAAACGCACAAACCCTAAAGAGGTGTCTAAATAATATGTGAAACGTCGAAAAACGTTTCGAAACGTTTTAGTAATCATTATAATATTATGTTGTATGAAAAGTGTATCGACGACGCTTGACAATCGCCCGTTATTAGATTGTCATTTAAATTGCCAATATAGTTCTCTAGATACACATTTTACAGGTATCCAAAACGATTCAATAGACAATAATAGTTCACACACGATATTATAATATAACATTATGGCGCTTTCTCCATTGATAAAATGTGTGTCGAACTCATTCATTAGTTCATTACCGACCCGTCGTGGACATTAGTGGACATCAACGGCGTCTGAGAACATAGTAAATATAATGCGTTTTTGTCGTCCGGAGACCATATAATGCGCGGTACACACAAATACATAATATACGTGATGTATTAAATCCGGTCGGGAAAACTCGTCGAGAATGGCACGCGTGTCGGTAGACTCGGTAGAGCAAAGTGTTGGGCCGACTGTTTTTCTTTTAAATCCAGTAAAGCCGTAAAGGTAGAACGATAATAATAATATTATTATGTGCTGGGTATACGTCCGGTGACCCAAACCAGTTATGCCCAGTGATACCAACACATCCGGATGGACGATATTCGTTTGTAAATGGACGCGATACGACGGTCTTGCAAGGCCCGAATAGGAATGTGCGTTTTTTTCCTCTTTTAACGGCATGAGTTGCCTAAACCGGTCAGTACTCAGTATGTTCTACGGCCCTTACGTTATTACGTTTCTTTGGGTTCGTTGTTATATTCTCGTTATAAACGGACACCGATAAAATGAAAAACAGCAAGTGCAATGTATTAATATTTGTGTAAATCGAATTCAGAAAATGCAGAACAGCACTATTATTGCGCGTATATATAGCTTTCTACGACGATTTTGGCTAAACTTTTAGACATTTTATAGTAGCTAGCGATAAATATATCTATATATTAATAAATAGATAAATATATATATATTAATATATACATATTACATATTCCATCTTCTGTTATTATTGTAATTCGATTTGAGCAAAAAGTCATTTGGTCGAGTTCTTTCGTATTTTTATTCGACACGCGACTGCGGTAAAAAAGACACGTTGGATCATTTCAAATTATAGATTCAGACACGATAATGTGCTGTTTTCACATAATATAGTCTAAATTATACAGTCAATTTCTACTGCGATTAATCCTCCCGAAAATGATAATGATGTTCATCAAGCGCATGATTTTTTTTATCACTTACTGCAACATTAAATTATGAATCCTCATACTGAAATTTTTATCTGCTGAATTCCAACGGATGAAATGCTGATTATGAACATGCGTTTTCCACGCCACCGCAAGTACCGTCACAACAGTAACAAATTAATCAGATAAACTTCAACATTTTTTACGTCTAAAAATTAAAAAAAATATATAAAAATATGAAAATATTGAAATTTGTAACTTGTCGAGGAAAACTACAAAACACAATAAGTATATTTTTTAACTTCAGTCTTATAGTAAATGATTTAGAACTCGCACGAAAACACAAAAAGGCACATCGTATAAAATAAAATACGCACGTTATCTTGACCAGTAGCGATTGGCGTAATTTATGGGATGCGGGTGTGCTATATGCTCAGCACCCTCATAATTTATGCTGTTGATGGTCAATTACATTCTTGTTTTTATATATTTTATGATAAATTGATAAATAAATTTAATAATAACATGTACATTGTAGGTACTGTACATGCAGAGCCGTTATTAAATAAGTGATTATTGAATTGAGCTAGGGGCGTTGTGTGGGGCAACGTTTCATATTGCGTAATTATATGATCAACCAAAGAATAGGCATAGATAGGGAGGTTCAGCACCATCAGTTTTTACATTGAAATTGTGCCTCTGCCGCCGATATAATACGACTGTATTCATTATTTTATCTGCCAGTTTATAACGCATACCAAATAAATAATATTGTCACTGTGCACGTGGTACAGGGATTTTTCAATTAAAAGGCACCGAATTAATCATTTTTTTTTTCGATTTTACAGTACAACACACATATTATATATACGCCCGGCTAAACGTCCTTGTATACATATTATGCACAGCAAGGTACCGCACTTAAAACACGAAAAATTTTACTTTTATGATGCGGTGACTTTTTTTTATTAAAGAACTCCGGCGCCCGTTCTGTTAAATAATATTATATTTAATAGTAAACGGGTAAAGCGCGTCTTAAAATCTAATTAAGTGTCGGTGGACACAATATTTGTCCACTTGTACAATGAATATAAAGGGTATAATGTGCAAATTGTATGTACGCGCGTAACGTATGTGGTATATGTATAAATAAAACATATTATTATTATTATACAGATATACGGCACGTACTCGTATTATAGTTGCTTTTGACAAAATAATAAAGCGATAATAATAGCCGAGACGTTCGAGACCGCATTTCTAATTAAATACGAATAAACATTTGGCTTTATTCGGTGGATACGTTATATTATTATACACATGCCAACGGACGAAATTCGGGCTTTAACTCAATTTCCGTATCCTACTCGCCGCCTAGCGTATACACAATCCCAAAGTAGAATATTTCCCATTAACGAGCGTTTGTGTGTGTGTGTGTAATGTATACCTACCGACGACGGTTTGTTCAATTCACTATAAATGACGAAAAATTAACATGTACATCTAATTCAAATTCACAAACGATGACATTTTTGTCGACAAATATATTAGCTAACGTCTGCGTACCTGCAATGCAATATGATGTATGGATGTAAAACAGCGTCACAACGGTATACCATGCTCAGCTGCTCAGTGTGTCTAATTTAAACTAACGCACTGTATATACTTAACTTGTTCCAAACTAGTTGATTATTGCCATACATAATTATATGTATTAATTTAAGTTTCTCAAGTTCAATACGACGATTTAAATACAACAACAAAGTTCATTCAATTTCCTTGGGTCTTGAGGTCTTAAATAACCATTAAGGTTTATTGAACATTGCACTACAGTACGTAATATACGACATTTCAATATTATATCATTTATATCGTTTCGAAACAGATGACATTCACAGTGACACCATTATATTTTATTCTAACGCACATCACGTATATGTATATATTTGTTTTGTCAAATGTCGTTATTGTTGCCTGTATGCTGCAGAAAACGCGTCATCATCACTACATCAGTTAATTTAACATATTATTATCAACTATCAACGTATAATGTCTGTGTAATACTTCCAAGTTAAAACCATATAGCCATATAAGTTGTTTTTTTTAATTAAATCAAATTAAGCAATAACTGTTTTTTTTTTTTTTATTATTAATTAAATGCGTATGATTAATTACGTGACTGAATAAACAAATATATTTTTAATGTAAACTTTACATTTTGCATATCATTAGTTATGACTTATGAGTTATGAGCAACGACACGAGATAGGTAAAAGTTACGTATTATATATATATATAATATCACTGTACAGACTGTACAGTATCTATTATCCAAGCGCTGAATTCATAATAGCTAATTTATCTGACGACTGACACACTCGTCATTTTTCTTTAATAACAACTTTCGTCAGTTTGAGATCACATAAAAAATTATTTAAATTAAATTGTATAGAAAACTATAGTGTCGCCTAAACACAAATCACAGGGCTCACAATTTCCAAATCGAGACAACACGTAGGGTATGTATTGTTTGTTTAATACATAGAGAATGGTTTTTTTTTTGCAATAATATTATTACTGATAAAGTCATAACCACTAACCAGGTACAGCACGTTGAAAGAAAATGATATTGGTAATTTCATCTACGGTTGCGTGTGCATTGTGAGAGTGTTAATGCATCAAAGACGTTTGCAGCTACACGGAAACACCTGTGGTAAAAAATGATATAATGCCTATTATACCGAATGATATCAACACTGCACTACTGCAGGAAACTCAATTTCATCACTGGTCTATCCTTCGATGAGTGTTGTGTATACCACACTCCTTAAGTCTCCGGAGTCTGGAGGGTGCGAAAGCGTGATGAAAAGACACGTCCGATAAAAGACAAACGGGTTATTATACTTTCACACTTTAATCGTATATGCATGCATATACATAATATATGTATATGTATATGGATACGTTTAATATTATGCTCACATACAATATATTATGCCCACGTAACGTCGGATGAAAGGTTATGATAACACACATGACATAAGGGTGAAAAGTGGAAACGATCATTACGCACCCGTCGAGTGTCACTCGACTATTATGATACGCATTTTTTTTTTTCATAATTATTATTTTTTTTAAAAAGCTATTTCCCATTCTCGAGTTTCTGAAGAAAAAAAATATAATATCCGTGTGACACATTATGCATACGGTCGTGCGAATGTAAAATATGATATATTATTTTGTACGTTTATGTACTCTTAATTCTTATGCATATATTTTGTATGTTATAATAACGTTATTAATAATTTTCAACATTAAAAATTAAGATAACTAAACATAAAATACTGTAACAACATTACATATTTACATTACATTACTGTACATAGCATAATGTGTACTTACAACCTACACCTATAAATTAGAAATACCTATTATTATTTGTATGGCACAGACGTTTTAAGATGCTCGTGTTTTATTCGTTTGCATGAACTATATTATGATGTACAATAGTTAATTGATAGTTTTATTGGTTGCAATTAATAATAAATTACCGGGCCGATGACTACTGTCTAAAATACCGAAAATGTTTTTTTCGTGGTGTGGTTTCACTGCCGTACGATGAGACGAAAAATACGAGTATAAAATCAATACTTACGGTCAATATTGAATATTCTATTGTTTATCAATTATTAATTATTATTATATAACCCAAAATATTATAGTTCCGATTACTATTCAATTACTAAACCGTGAATATATCGGACTATCGGAAATGCAACTGTGTGGCATTTGTTCCGTACTTTCAAAGGTATATGTAATAAAATCATAATAATATTGTTTTAATATAGTTACGGCTAACATAGGTTACCTATTGACACAGAATAAACAATGCCCGATCGGCATAATGTACACGATCACGCTGTTTCGATGCTTGCGGGCCTTGGTAGTAATAATATTGCTGTGACCCTTAGACTTTCTGTAATGCAGGTTATTGATATTATCTAAAATTATAAATTGGTCGAACATTATTTCATGTATATTTATATATATATATATATATATATATATATTTGTTACTATCTTTACTGAATACTAGTAGAATCTTAAAAATAACTAAAAATGATAAAAAAAAAAAATGATTTGTTTATAAGTTACCTAACGTACCTATCATTCATTTATACAATTAACATACCTAACGTGATTATGGAAAGTTATTTTAATTTTATTATCAATTAATAGTCAATCGTACAAGTGCAACTGTAAATGATCAGTATTTTATATTATTGTCCTCAGTATCTCTTATTATTTTTTATTTATGTATTGTTTATGAATGTACAATTTATAACCAGTTTTTTTTTTTTAAGAACGGAGTCATATAAAAAAAAAGATTAAAAATTGCTTTCAGACTTTAAAATAAAAATTCCCTTAAAACCAAGTATTGCAGGTGCAAAGCGATTCAAAGTTCAAAGTAAAATTCAGATATTTTGAACTTGCTTATGTGTTAATTATATGTTGTAGGTACTTGAAAAGCTATAGTAATAAAGATCATTAAAAAAATATGTAAAAGCCTAAGGTATAAATCCTAAAAACCTACTGACTTTTATAGTACTTGCGAGATAAAAATGGTTAACTATATTGAAATAATCAAATTCTTTCTGAAAGCATGAGTATTCAAAAATCAAATTCTAACTTTCTAACACTAACTTTATTTTAAATTTATTATACTTTATAATTTACTATATATTTGTAATATTTATATATATATATTTGTAATATTTATATATATATATATTTAGATATAGTCCTAGAAAGTGTTCAAGTATGTCTACTGTATCTGTTCACAAGAATATACTGTACAAAACTGCTAACTTACATATTGTATTAATTAATATAAACGCAGGAAAAAGAATAATTTTCTACTGGCATACACATATTATTAGAATATATTATATTATTCTAGTTGATTATATTATTTTACATATTAATAAAATTATTACAACGGTCGAAACTATCATGAGGCGACCGTGACATTCCGTGTAAACACAACAACTTGTGCGTCATCGTATACTCAAAGGATACGACGTATGCGCTAAGTCAACAAGCGCCGATCCTATATTTGTGTATAGGCAATCGACATATCTGACAACGGGTTTTATCCGTAATATTATACTATATCTACATTACCTACACAGGGCATCCCGCAAATGTTTACTATTCGAATGAGTTTAATGTAATATAAACATCACGGTATTATACCACCGCAGTCACAAACTCACAACCATTATACTGGGCTCGCGTGATACGCACCCCGCAAATAATAAACAGGAACGTATAACCTCTTCTCGTTCGTTTCCTCTCCGACAGTCCGACATCGTCATCAGTTACTTAATACATTTGCTACTCATCGTATACTTAATGACGTTCTGACCGAACTAATAATGTCTATTTCTCTCCCTTTGATAATTTGATTCCGTCTGAGTATTATAATAATGTATATCGTCGAACCTTCGTAGAAGTCGTTTGAAATTATTGGTCTATATACGGACTCTGCCGTTTGGCATCTTGATTTATTAGTCATTATTAGTTTGTGAATAACTCTACTGAGGTATGCAATATGCATGAGTACCGCGTTCTTTGAATTATCAAGCACAATATTACTATACGTACTAAAATCCCTTCAAGATTTAAGATTATCGTTCAATTGTTACGATATTCTTCCACGTCATTATGTCTCCAAACTTTTTGAATCTCACGCAACCAAGTCAAACAAACTGGTGTGTCACTACTCACTACAATAGCTGTGTCTATCTACATTTTAATCAACGCGTCAGCAACATATTATCGTTGCAAGTTTTCGTTCCGGTCGTATTATATTGTCTATAATATTACACTGAATTATGATTCATGACCCGTATAATAAGTATATTGGTAAGGTAGGCATACTTACTATTTTTCGCTCCTGTATAACGCGGATACTATCATCACCATCATCATCGACTCCGGGTGTCATTTATGCGAATTTCTCGACGTATTATTAATCGTAGTTGGGTAAAAGCTTTACGCCTTCACGGGCAAAGCGGAAATCATTACTAAAAATCTATTTATTTTGTATGAAGTGCCGTTACCCGGCAGTGCCCCCCGTAAACCCTCTCCGGCGCCTGTGACTGCCAATCGAAATCAGCAACAACAAAAGCAGGGCGTGTGTTATATATACACTTTGGCCGTGGCGCGCTGCAGTGTTATTTGTACAAATAAAGCGTCGACGACGAACGTACACGCGAACCGACGAACGCCACTGTATAGGTCCAGCGGAACTATATTATTGTGTTCCCCTCTTCCAGTCATCGATATTTCCAGCTACGGTCGACTGCTGTGCACAAGCGATATATTTTACCCTTATATATATATATACCGTGTGGATTGACGTAAAAGCAAACACAACGATATCTGTACGGGCGTACGGTGACCGAAGAGCAATGATATCCCCGGAGGAGACCTCGGAAAAATGATCGATGGGACCTACACCGGATCGTGTCCGTTGTTATGGTATGATGTTATAAATATATATATATATATATTTATATTTATATAACGACGATTGTTCGGGCTTCGGACGTAATCAATAACGATTTTGCGTGTCGACCACCGAGTGGGTGTTTTCTTTTCTTCCGTTTAATGGATGTAAAAAGTAGGTACCAATTTAAGGAAACGTTCGGCTGTAACATTTAGACAACTATACAACATATTATACACTATATCGCCTCGTTGAAATTATGATACATTTATCATTTATGGTCTACACACAGCACACGAGAAACCCTATATACCTACGTAATGAGTTATTGTTACTAACAAGATGACAATTCGTGTTACTGTGTTTATTATGTATATATTCGAGTACAATTTTAATTTATAATTTTATGATTTTTATAATAATTTACAAGTCTTACAATTTATAAGAAATTTGATAGAGTGGATATAGCTGTCGAAATTCCAATTTATAATATTTACTTTTAACAATGCATAATACCATTAATACTTAATGGTTTTATAACGATGATACGAGGCACGCGTGGAACTTAATAGAAGCATTATAATAATTTTTTTTTAAACGTTTATTTCTAGATAATTACAATTCTATAACATAAGTTTTTTATAATACGGGTTCTATTTTAAATTGTAGTATACAATAATAAAAATAAAAAAAGTAATTTCATAAATTATTCATTAAAACAAATTGATCTTTGTTAATATAGATTATAATATGTACCTATACAGATTCATAAATGTGTTGATAATTTTAATAATAATTTGGTCGCCATAGATGAAAAAATATCAATAGAAATTCAAAAAGATTGGTAGAGTCAATTTTTCAGATAATATAACTAAAAAAAATAAATCAGAATACACCAATTTTACTAATGAACAGTAACTATTAATTATTAAAATGTTGTGGCAAGAGATCTTACTTATAGTTTCGATTTTATTTCATCAAGTAAGTAAAAGCAGAAGTAAATAACAGTATAAAAATCCTTACTCATTTAATCAATTTAAATTGTTCAAACGGCATATTTCCACAAACAAACATATATATATATAATGAGTTATAATTATTAATTTATAAGCAGAATTATAAATCAATAAAAAAAAACTATTATTAATTTATATTAATAAATCAGGAGATGGATAGATAAGTTTTCAAATTATTGGTTAATTTCTTTGGCATTCGCAGTAACTAAGATTTTTGAAAAATGCGGTACCTTAGCTTTAATCACACAAGCTTATTATAGATAAATGTGCTCTAAGAGACAAAAAAATCGAATTTAAAAATAAAATAGGATGCCAACACTTAAATCATGAAACTTTACATTAAAATAGTGATAATGCGTTTGAAGAAATATTTCTTTATTTTTAAAGATCTTTAAATATCCTAAATATTCTTCCTAGTCTATAAATGGTTTATTTTGCAATAGTTCAGACTGTAATAATAAAATATGTTAATTATATAATTTTATGGGACTCAATTCAAATTATAAAAATGTATTGGAACTATTAATTAATAATAAAATGCATGAGAATCATTATCAGAGTACAATAAGTAAAAGTGAATCAGTTATTGTAAACAAAAATAACATTTTTCGCTAAATGCTTATCTTGTTCAATAGCAATTCGACTGTCATAATCACCACAAGATAAAATACAAATCAGTTTAAAAAAAACTTACTCGGTTAATGTCATTGTATTACCTAGTCTCTTAGTGTTTACAAATACTGAAATCAGTGAAATTAAAAACAAAAATAATTTACATTTTACTATAAATACGATACCTACGTATGCATGCGTGTATGTACTTAAAATGAAATAAATTCCGTAGTGTTCGTTAATGCGCCTTATTTCAACTCAATCACACCACATCCGACGCATGAAACAGTATATTAATTGCATCGTATCGCCGTTTTCCGCTATCAAAAACACTTCGGATCGAAACAGAAGTTTGGGCCCGCGTGTGTGATTATAATACAACGTTTCGGCAATACGCGCGACGTTATACTCGCATGCACCCTACACTTACCACACGTGTAGTATATATACAGGTACTAGATTTCATCATCTCCGGTGGATACGATATGTACATAGGTTTTTTGACCGGCGAATAATGTTATACTCCAATAATATAACGTAATTTCCCGTAACATAATACACGTAATATATTATATCCAGACGGAAAAATACTGTACCTGCACTTCATATTATATAGTCGCGCTAGAATTAGCGTCATCGCACGTCACACATTAACCTGACGAAACCAACGCATCGATATGGGTTTTGACGTTTACGAGGGTTCGCAAAATCTACGCACACATACGTACATTATAAATCCAGACCAAGACGTTACACCGTTTTCAACTCGGCAGCAACTCTGGCGCGGCCCTTAATTGACGAGCTCGATCAATATTTGCGTTCGACCATCGACAATTTATGTAACCCGTGTAGTACGCATATATATATACCCGCAAGTATATGTATATATTTTCCAAATAACAACAACAAATGACCGCCACCAATCATCCCCCCCCGCCCACACGCCCATAATAATATATACGCACACAGCGTCGCATCGAATGACGTCAACCGCTAAACCCTTTTTCATACCACCGCCATCCGCGGACACGCGCGCTTGCGTCTCTCTCTCATTCTCTTCTCTCTCTCTCTCTATCTGCGTATTGTGTACATAGGTATGTGCGGCGTTTATGTCCTGCGGTTGAGATTTCGACAGGTAAAATTAGACCGGGCACCCTGCACTGATCCGTACAAGATCCGCACAGTCCCTGTTCGTTATACATCGGTCAGTGTTCACCTATATACTTGTTGCCTTTCTCTGCCTACGACTTCCGAACGTGATAATCGTCCCACGACACAAGAAAAAGCTCGATTTTTATCATCTGTTATCCGCGTTTCGTAGACATAAAGTACTTTTGTTTAGTTTGACTTCGACGTGTGGTTAATGTACCGTATCTACATATAATGGTTTGATTATTGGCTAATATCAATTAAAAGGTGTCGATTGTGAAATTTGGAAAGCAATCGCACGTCTAAACCTTCATAATGTAATATTATGTATGCATTTAATAATACACCTTTTACTATAGGTATATTATAGGTAAATGGGACGCAGATTTAAATTTTAGTCGTTATAACTAAGTTGTTTTTGTGTTTGAGTTAACACGGTCGGTAGTTTCTGCGGGAAACCATTACTCGATATTCAACCGACGATCCACTGCCTTTTAAGACCGGTTAGTGTAGTGAAAGTTAGCAAACCAATAATTGCTCCTTAAAGTTTTAGTGGATAGAGTTTTAACACAGGTATCCATTTACAGTCCCTTGTATGTATGTTTGTACCAACTCCTAAGTAAAGTGTATGTTCGTGTGATAGATAGGTAATTCCAGAATATTTATTTACGAAGTTATTATAGCGAACATATCTATTCGCATGTAAATCTCAAATTGTGAAAATTGATACATTCGTTAAATATGTATGATATTGTGTAAGTCTATAATTTAATTCTAAAACAGAATATGTAACTATAACAGTTATTTTTTAATTATTCACATACCTCGATTTACTCTTATTAGTCTTATTATTTGAGATGGCTTAATTCCTAAAAAGAAAAAAGAAAAGAAAAATTGAGTGGTTCATTACACGATTTTTATGTCAACACCATACATTTTAACTGACATTTTCAGTTCTATGCTGTGAATTTTCTTTGATTTTTCTCAGTTTTAAGTTTTAACTACATCTGTCAAGAAATTCAAATTATATTTAAATCACAATTATATATTTAATTTTAATTTATTATTCAAAATTATTAATGTAAAATATTTGTATTAAAAAAAAAGCTTGCAATTTATTTATGTTCATATTTTTTGATTTTTCGATAAAATATCGTCGACTGCAATCAACTTGCATTTAAGAAATCGAATAATTTCTAATACATAGTATAAATTATCTGCAATATATATATTATTATTTTTGGTTTTATATTTTAGACTTGTTTTTAAGGAATGCATAATCTTGGTAAACGAGTGTTGTGATAATACTGTAAGTTACAGTTAAATTATTAAAAAATATACATATTTACTGTTGATTTAAAATAAAATTAAAAATATATATCATCTATAAAGTTTGTATTTCGTTTAAGTAATTTAAAATGGTGGAGGAGAGGAGTTGATTGAATATTAATTTAGTATTTATAAACACTTCAAGACCATTATTATTTAATATTTTTATAACGTAAGAAGTATATAAAAACGTATAAAGAAAAATCAACTTTACGGTGAAAATTCTCAATATTAAAGAAAATACACTATGTAGGTAGACTTAACACGAAAGAGTTTGAAATTGTAATTTTAAACTATGTACCTTTTGGATTAAACCTAGCTTAATTGGTCCATTAAGGAAAATATACAAAAACAAAAAGGTTCTATACCGTCAAACATAACTAATATTAATAACTTTAAGATTAAAGCCCCGTCTCTCTTAATATTATACGAAAATATCTAAACTTTTCAATATCGGAAATAAATGCTTTTATGAAAAAAAAGTAAACATTTTTTTATCGAATTAAAACACTCTATGTAGATATAATGAAAATAATTATCGTCAAAGCAAACATTTTAAATTATCTATCATTAATCCATTAACATTAATTTATTGAGAATAGTTTTGGATTATAATGACTAATCGAGTATAGCGAAACGTTCAAAGGGTTTTCATAACCAAGTAAAAGACGGTCGCGTGTTGATGTAAAAGATATAAAAATATAAAATCCTCTGCTAATGAGGCTGTCTAAATTTGTGTACATTTATTCGCGTTAATCGTCGCTCGCATTCTGATCGAAAGTATTCGCAAAGCAAAGAGAATGGCTATATTATATAGTTTAACGAATGTAATTAACTTATAATTCTAAAAACCATTCGTAGAATATTCTACAGCGCGATGCATGATTAAAAGGTCAATTTCGCCGTTCCCGTTCTATTTGAACGAATTTTTTTTTTCGATTTATATTAAAACTAGACATTATAACATGCCCCGCTCGTTAGCCCGGGAAAATGTTGAATAAAAGATAGTGTTCTGCCTCCACTATATTTTCCAGCCGCGATCCTACCTCCTCTCCAGTCCACCATCACGTCCAACCATCCCTGGCGACCATGTGCCACTACCTCTAGGGAACGGGCTCTCTTTAATAATGTTAATGCCTCAGCACCTGTACGAATGATTTGTTCCCTCTTTTATTTGCGCTCCACGGACTGTATATAAAACATTGGATTTCCCGCAAACAATAGACTGCCCGACCGTTTCTACAAAGTAAAAATAAAACTGCGTCCGGTAAAGTAGTGTTGAAGACGTATTATATTATTTTCGTAAAAAAAAAAAAAAAAACAGAAGGAAAAAGAAAACAGTACAACGAAAAACAGGGGTCCGCGTAAAAATATGTTGATTAGACATGTTTAATAACCAGAAACATTCTCTACACCCCCATAAGTTTGGAAATGTTCCAATGAGGATAAAATATATTACAGTAAATTTATAAAATCCAATCAATCATTTTAAACCCTGTATAGAATTCCTTTGATAGTTGTAATTGTATACCCAAGATCCCGACTAATTCTTTTAACTTATTATTTTTCGAATTTTTGAAATAACATAATAATATCAAAGCTTACATATTGATCTTAGAAATATATATTAAAAAGGTCTAAACATTGATAATTCGTTTAACCGTCAATATGAATTGATTATAATAAGAAAAGGTACACGTGCACATTTTATAAAAAAAAAAAAAAGGTTCATAATATTATTACAATAATACAAATATATTATGTGACAAATTTATATTCTACTTTTAGCGATATTTTCATCGACAAAATGTACAACAATAATATCTCTGATGCGTATAACTCTAAACAACTAATAATCAAGACCAATTATGTATATATTTATACATGATATACACAACTATTGATGTTTAATATAAATTAATTAAATTATTACTTATAATTTGTTTTTGGTTTGTTTACAGGTAAATATGATTAACTCGAAGTACCTATATGAGTACAAAATCAATGAACTGTCACTGTATCAAGTAAAGCAATTTATTTCATTAGAATAATTGAAATTCTACGTATGAATACGAACATATTATTTTATTATCAACTATCTAAAGTTAATAATAAAAAATTATTATGTATCTGAAAGAAAACACATTAATTCTATTTTATAAAATGTATTTTGTTTATAAACTGGTAGGTACCTATACTATGTTTTTAATAGTTACTAACTTTAAGACGTTTCAAAAAATATGTTTGGTTTTTTTGACGTTGTTATCCAATTCAAAAATTAAAATAATATTATAATATTATAATAGAACTTGTATCATAAGAATTTTCTTGAAATATTATTTTTTATCCATGACTAGCAAAATTAATATTTTCAAAATATTATACTGATAGGCTAAATAATAAGTAACCTACTTCACTACTTTCTATTTATTGTTTATTACTTCAAACCGTGTTATTGAAAAATTAATACAAATTATTGAATATGACATACTTAAGTAATATATTAATATTATATTATTTAGGAATGTTTAATATTTATAATATATAAATTTATAATTTATACAAACACATGCAGAATTCGATTTTATTTTAATATAATTATTCGATAATTTGATTAATAACCTTAAAATATTCATTACTAATGATTAAATGAGAATCTTTTACCAAATCAAAAAATCAAAAAAAAAACCACAAATCACTACTACAGCCCAGAGGTATTGAATAAGTAATGGATTGTACAATAACGATAGATAATACTATACGTGAGAGTGAGACATAACTTTATAAGTACTTAATATTTTACTATACAAGTATTGGGAAAATTAGATAATAATGATAGATAGTCTGGCTATAATAAAATGAAATTATAAAATAATTTAAAATTAATTATATAATATATTTTATAAATAGTATGCATATTAAATTACTAATATTTTGTTTTGGTTGTCCACGTTCTAACGGACTGCTGATTTTATAATATATTAATGTCTATAGAGCTGCAATCGCTTACGCCATTTTGCGTATAATAATACATGTATTGTATGTCAAACGATGAAACGCGAATGATCCGTAGGTATATTATAGGTACGAAATAATACTACTCTACTAGTAATAATGTGTACTTCTAATGTCGGATGATCACGATATTAGTTTCGGGAGAGTTATGATTGCCGTGAGAAGTCGCTATCATAATAGTTTTTAATATTCGCATCTATTTTTATGGAAATACATACACCGTATATAGTACGAACGCAATTACGCAAATATTGAGTTACGAGAAATCGCCTAGAGGTACCTAAATAGTAAATAACTGGTATTGGCCAAATACCTACGGCTGTATGGCGGAGAATAAAATAATTTTAAATAAAGATATCATATTTTCAGTAAACCAGAGTGGTTTTGAGAAACTTTAATATCGCTGTCTACCATAAGAAAGCTATATATAATATAACAAACACGAAGCTGTAGCACACTAACGGCGAGAATAGTACGTGGATCCCCTATATATTTGTTATACTATAACACAAGTGGAATAGCGGTAAAAACTTTTCCTTCCCAATTCGTTTGTGTGTATTATATTTTTTTTTTTTTTACCCCCGAGGTTTTGAGTCTCTCCGTGGTCTGAACTCCGGCTGGTGTGTGATTAAACTTTAAACAACGGCACAAACTTTATCGGACGGCCACTAGGTTTGGGTCCGGCAATGATTTATAAGCGTCGCGGTGGCTGGCCCGCAGTGACCGCGAGGTTAATAATTCTCTCTCTCTATATATATATACACTTGCACAGGATGCGTCTACGGTAATATGTATAGGGGACGTATATATATTGTAATGCTGGGGGTCACTGTTTAATACTCTTGGAGGGCCTCGTCATAATTGAGATATTCGGGAAGTTTTCGGTGGCCATCAAAATGCAATATATAAAGTCACGATAGACTAAATAGTAAATAGACTAAATATATAGGTAATCAAAAAGAAAAAAAAGAATAAAAACCAATGAAAATCTCAATAATTAATTCACCGTAAACAATAATAATTTAAAATATAAATTTCTCGTCTGTCAAATAAAATTCGTCCAGGGATCACCGTTTGTTGATCCCTAATAAAATAATATAATGTATATAGACGGCGGTTTGTGGTTGTTGTTTTTTCGTTTCGTTTCAGTTTTTTTACGTGTCATTGCTATATATACGACGAACACAGTTGTACTGCATCACGATTAGAGTCGGACTACAACAGCGGTGTTCGCAAGAGTCGATGGCTGGGAAAACACTGTCTGAAAAATATCCCGCTCGCGGTAATTCCAGCACGTAGTGTGCGAGTGTGTGTGTGTGTGTGTGTGTGTGTGTGTGTGTGTGTGTGTATACACCGACCTAGATGCGTCCGGACGATTTTGATTGATTCGGCGAGTGAAGGAAGGTGCAACGTGGCCCATGCAGGATTCCCGGTGATTTAGTATCCGGCGAACGCCCCTTTAGCCGGAAACGGGAAACGCCGGTGAGCCTGAGGAAAATTCACGCTTTTGATGAATGACCCTATATATACGTTCTCGTTGGTAAAAAAAATACCAAATCTTTCCTTATCCGCACGTGGTCAAATTTTTCGCACGGCCGTCGTGTCCCGTTCCGAAATGTCCTGCGATCGTGCGGCGCCGTGTACACAATATATGACGTGCCGGTTTTAATATGGTTCCCGAAAGATTGTCGTGACGTTTTGGCTGATTATGTGTAACGTGTAATAATCAGTTTTAATTATTTATATTAATATATTTAACCGACAAACTCGTTGAACATCCAACTGGAGATTATTACGTATAATACAATATTATTTTAATGTATAGACCATAGATAATAATTTTCTTGACTATTTAATTGCGGAATGGGAAACGGCATATTATATATTTATATTATGTAAACATTTTAATCAAAAAAGCGCTTTAACTCATCAACCGCGTTTAATATATAATATAAAAAAACTAAGTATCGTCCATATTATACTATTAGTATTATACGATACTGCACAGACGCCCTACGGCACTTGATACAGCAGTGTTTATTTTATATGATAATAGTAATTTTAATGTCCACTGTACCGAATCACCCGCAGTTCAATATCAATACCCGATTCGACATTATGGGATGATTACAAATTAAAATTCATTACGATCCCAAATAGCACTAGTATACAGAATATGTGCCAATATCCAAGATGTCCGATGGGACGAGACAAATGTAGTAGAGACTGGTCATTCGTATTAATTTAGTCCTAGGATACACTGGTGCGTTACGTTCATAAAACGAATTGCACCCTTCGGGAAACATTGCGCACCGGTGGTTCGCGTCACAGTGAAAATCAATATTTCATTACGAGCCCGAAAGTAACGAAAAATCCCGTTATACCTACACACCTAACACTTACTATAATATGCATAATTTAACCAAGCGATTAATTGAAACCGTTAGAATGATGCTATAACTAATACAAAAATTAAAAAGTATTCATCGCCGACTCATTATCTCAGTATGAACTATTTAATAATATAATATAATTTAACAAACAAATAAATTGAGACATTATTGAAAGAGATCACGCTGTATATAGTGTGTACGATATTCATCGATTTCGTTTTATTTATTGTACCTACTTGTGAAGACGGTGCCGAATACGGGTGGCGTGTAAGATGTATAAACGCGTAAAAGGGTGAATGATGAATGGTGACTTAATTGAATGACAGATTCCGGAAGAGTCCCGGTAGCCGAAGTTTTCTCGAATAAAGTTCGGTCACGTTCACGAGTTCTCTGAATTCATATCATGCCACATCAGGACAGTTTGATCATATAGTATCATATTATTATGCCCAAGAGTTCATTCCTAAGTCCCATCGATCTCTGCGAATCTTCGTACAATACCGCCCCCTGATCGAGTGTACACAGAATTATAAGCACATTATTACGTCCAAAACGATATGACTAAACTTTAAGCGTAAGCCAAGAGTATCTATTTATACGAGAATGCTTATTACATCGAAATTATAACATGGTATATGGATATATATATATAACCAGACTGGAAATTGATATGTAATAAAATATTATATAATTTTTAAGTCTTATAATTTCAAAAATATATATTTTTTTTTAGATATATATAAGATTATATTTTATATCATTGATTTATAGATAGCACATTTAAATCATCACCACATTTTTTTACGCAACTTCTATTCATATAGACAATAAAATATATTGCCATTAGTTTTTGCACTTATATATCTAATAAATCAAAAGAAAGTTATACTTGAGTTACCTGAGAACTTTCGGTTTTTGAAAAAAAATGTTTGCCTGATAAGAATAATGATTTTAAACAAAGTTTAATAATTGATGCATTTACTAATGTATTTACTGGTACACAAATGAGAGGCTATTTTTTTTTCATTTTAGTCAATGTTTATAGTGAAAAATACAAAACCTTACATCAAAAATACACAAATGATGTAAATTTAGCTTTGAAAATAAAACAGTTAATGGCTTTTACTTTTGTTCCTGTGACACATGTAGTTGAGAAATTCGACAAATTAATGTCTCAATAGTTTTTTGTTGACAGTGAAAAATTATTGGTCCGTTTAATTGATTATTTTGAAAATACGTGGACTGTTAGACCAACTAGGAGAAATATACGACATACTCCAATATTGGATTTACAATTATGGAACCAATACGATATTACACAATTAGGTTTGCTGCAAAAACAAACAATAATATTGAAGGTTGACATATAGCATTTGGCTCTTTGTTAGCTGCGTCTCATTCTATTTTTTAAACCATATGGTGACTTATTGAGGTTTAAAAAAGTAACATTTAACTGAAGTAAAAATAAATCAGTTTACCGCTGGACAAAAACCTCTCGCAAAAAATAAAAAATATCGAGTGTTGCTAGACGCATATAACGAACGTGATCTAGATGAGTACTTAATTACTTAATGGAATTACTCATTACTACAAATTACAATAATACATAATTAATATGTTTTATAGTTATTTTTTTTCAGTTAATTTTATTATATATGTTATATGTATATAATATATATTTAATTAATCTGAAATTGCTCATAAGTATACATAACATTATATTTTTATTTACAATATTATCTATAATTAATTTTTTCTAAAATGTATGTTTTTATTTTTTACAAACCAAATCAATCTTAATGCATTGTATTGCACGGTGAAATGGTAGACCAGGAATTGACCCAATATCGAAATTCGGGTCTTCAGTTCTATCGTTCTGAGCATTTATTATGATTATTGTCGTTGTTATTTTTTTCATATATAATGTAGGTCGTAGGCACAAATTTCAACTAGGTATATAATATGTCTATAAGAATACTAAGTATTTACCATTTTTATATTATATTTATGTTACGGCAGTATGAAATACCAGGCAATTAAAATAATGAATACAATCAAATTATTTTTTATGTAGTATTTTATTATGTAGCAGTTATCAATTATTCATACCATACAAGTACGAAGTGTCTTGAAAAACATGAAAACTCAATTGGTTAATCAATAATATAAATTATTATTCATATTAAATTGTCATATGATTTTATCAACATAGCTATATTTGTATTAATCCGAAATGGTTATATGAGAAAATAACAATTCTAATATAATATAATATTTTAATAAGTAATAGTATTATATCTAATAAAAGTCATAATATAATAAAATTTAATAAAATGTATTAATTATCATTGTTTTAAAATATTTAGAATATATTAATATTATATATTTTTAACAATAATAAATTTGATGAAAAATATTTCACAAAAAATAATTTGTATTCGTATTTTAGGTTTCCAAGTATTTCATCACACCGCACGTAATATAATATATATAATATAAATATACAGTATACGGTCACAACTGCAGTACCAATAGTACCATATTCAATATAATAACATATAATAATACAATAATACAATACAATATAGGTACACAATAATACAATATGTGTATAACTTACTAACCAGCAGCTTCGTTGATTTCATTCCTTTACACTTCTGTGAGATCTAAAAAAAACAAATCTATTAGTATTATCTTATCATATGGTAACAATAATATTATACAAATCAATCAGATTTATTGTCAAATTTTCTCTTGGCTATTATAACCTAACCAAGTAACCGACCATATAAAACCATATATGCTTAACTAAAAGAAGGATTGACATGCTCAGTTTACCCGCGAATTTCTGATGGAAAGGAATGTGATTCGAAATCGCTTCAGGTACTTACCGGAAACCGCCTCAACGTCTTGCATATATCATAATATTATAATAATCATGATAATACTATGGTGGACTGCAGAGCATACCGGGAACCCAAAATAAAATTTAACATCTCATACATATAACATCATTGTGATATATTTTTGGTGTAATGTTATTCTTCAGGTATTAAGAAATCTTTTTATTTCTTGACAGCCCATGTATGTACTAGGTAGTCCATATAAATGGTCATATCATATATAGTTTCCGCGGCTTTTCTTAATAAAAACAAATACACATTGATATATTACAGAGAACCGTGAGTGGAACCGTCGCCGTCACTGCGTTCCGCCGATAAAACATAATAATAATATTATCTGGATACCATAATAAATCATCATCACTGCGTCACTCTAAATCCTTTTTCAGCGACCGAAATCGTCCAAAGACGCGCACGCCGCCCGTTAAACAGTACCGAGACGTATATACGACGCGCGACGGCGGCGCTAAAAGAGCTGCACGTTGTACGGACGTCTTATTATTATTATTATTATTACAGTATGTATGCTGGTTAGTCTTTGTCCCGCGCGTGAAACTGTATAGGTATGTATATGTAATAACATTCGAGTATAATATATATATATATATATTACACTTGGGTACCTTACACGAGAGACTATACGTGTTGTACGCCACGCCGATGAGGCGACGGAGAGAAGAATGTTTAATAACTTAGACGCGCCTATACAATACGCGTGTATAACGTACATGCCCGCCCCCCCCCGCCCGCGTTCATAAATAATTGTTCGCTCCGCCGCCGCGACGGAGTTATTATTATTATTATTATTATTATTATTATACATGCGCGTATGTATGTATATACGTACCGCGGTCTCCGGGATTCATATATATATATATATATATATATTTAACCGCATCCCGGCGATGTTGCGCACGTAGGTCCACTCACCCCTCCACCGCCACTAGCCGAACACCCCCGAACAAGGGGTGGTTGGCGAGGTGGTGACCGAGATGACATGGGGGAGGGTAGGGCTGCAGCAGCAACGTCGGGCGCGCTCGTACAGGGTGCGCCGAGGCGTTTTTCCACTTTCGAGTGTTGTCGACGCGCGGAGACGTGAGAACACGGTTTCCCACCTTGTATAATACATATTATATACATGTAATGTATATACAGGTATACGGCCAGGTATACATAATACAGCCAGCGCTCCCGCGTCGGTATGATATAATATATATATATATATATGTATATGTATATAATATTATTATTAATGGAAACGACGCGCCGGCACGTGTAATATATGTAACAGCGAACCTTAGCTCTTTCCTGATATAATAAATGGATAGTAAAACGTTATTAATAATATTTTGGCGCGATCTCCACCCCCGTCATCATCATCCCCTCACCCCCGATTCACGCGGCGCGTACCTATATAGCCGGTGCGCCGCGTCTGTGGAGTGCGGCGTGGTGGGCCGTAGGTGTAGGTATATCGTGTGTATATATACACACCACACGCATTGTAGTAACAAGGATTTGGTTCAAACGAAATGGCGATGGCGGCGACAGGTTTTTCACTGCTCTCCCCCGGACACACAATGTATGCGCCGCATAATACTGTTATAATATAAATTGTATAAGTATGAGAGGTATACTGTACGGTTGTCGCGGTAGTAATAACGATAATAATATTATATATATAATATAATATATGTACGCATAGTGGTGCGACGTATACTGCTGACAGGCTCGCGGATCGACATTAGGAAGAGCTAAAGCCCCGATTTAGTTTTAGCCCGTGACGCAGTGAAGTTAAGAACATATTATGGTCAATTTAGGCGGTCGTAGTCTTTTTGATTAAACCGAGAAACTACAAATTCCTAGTCGAATAGAGATATCGATATTTTAAAATACCGGGGGGAGGGAGTGATATAAAAATAGCCCCGGTATACCGAAACTCTTAATCCGGTCTTGACAGCATACTGCGAAACGGACCGGCAATGTCGCATAATAGTCTTGGTTTTTTCATATAAAGAGCACGTCACACGAATCGCTTTTTCTGCTACAATCGTCAGTGCGTGAAACAAATTAATATATTCTGAATTACACAGAAAACCCGTCGGAGTTTTTTAATGTCTGAATTAATCACCCCACGAACGCAAAATCTACTAATAATAAACATTTAAAAACAAAAAAAAGAACAACGATTAGTCCTAGTTATTTAAAAATGTCTTGACAAAATGCTCAATGAATGTATAATTCGTTCCATTTCCATATGTACCTACTCTATTAAAATATTTAATTGGTACAATAGTTCAATAACTATAGTTGAAAAATATAACGTAAAGTTCTAAACGATCAAATAATTACAAGAAAATTATAATGATATAGACCAAAATTAATTAGATATAATTATTATATTATTCATAATTTTGTTCTTTCACACTCCGTTCTTAAGATATTGTAATCGAATTCTTAAATTCACGTTGACTGCTAAAACATATTAACGCTGTTATAAATGTATTACTATATTTCTTTATTATAATTTATCACAAGACACAAATTTACTGTTAAGACAATTAATTATCAATTGACAATTATATTTATTTACTTTTTAATAAAGAAATATTTTCGTGATTTTCAATATTAATTCTAAAAAATACTCTAAAAACTTGAAACAATACAACAATCATTTTAAAAACATAAAAAAATGAATTACATCTAAATCCAAAAATTATACTTACAAATAATGCACGAATCATCTTTTTGATTTATAATTTATTTTGTATAATTCGCGTTTATGTAAAAAACTAAATTCCGCAACAAATATAAATGCAATTAAATGTAGCCTAACTAACTCGCTACTCGCTCGTAACATTTTGCAAACAACCAAAAGAGATTCTCGAAGAAATAATATGTCGTTGTTCATAATAAAATTACCATACTGCATAATTTAAGTTAAACGCTTGATTACATTAGTATATTCTGAGTTTAATTAAAAATGAAAGGAGATTTATTTTAAGTACATTTACTACGTCTCGAAAATTATTTCAAATAATTTGTCGTCTTTGCTCATTATATACGGATATTGGCGATAATACAATACCTACCGACCGCCATATAAAACGCGTTTATTATTTTTAATGTAACTATAGAACGTGTTTTTCAAAAATTATTATTATTATTATTATGTTTGGTAATCGTTATATTTTGACGGGAATATATAGCCAACACAAAACTATAACGCATTGTATTTTTCTTGTATCGATCGTACCCCGTGGCAACAATTTCTCCCCTCTTTTTTTTTTTTTTGTCCTCGCCTCGAACTTAAACGAATTACACGTTCCAAATCCGCAACTACCGCTGCCGCCACCGTCCATTAGCTGTGACGTCACGTTTCTACGTCGACAGCGCGCGGGTAAATGGTCTACAGCATCCTAATCGAAGAAAACTTTCGGCCGGACATTTCATATATATTGAAAAATTTTCTTTTCTAATGCGCCTTTCGTATACAATGTTGGATATTAGTAACATCTAATAACACTGCGGAATCTATAAAAGGATGCCAACAACTTTAAAATGATTCATTCTATATATTGTATACTGAAATCATAAAACTGTGTACGCGATGATAATCTGAATCGTGTTGTCCTCCTTCTAATATCTTCGTGATATTTAATAACTACGTTGAGCGGTTATTATTTATATATCATATAATTAATAATGTAGATATTTATTATAATATATAAATATACAATGGCTAACAAGACAAGTTTATTAAATGGAAAAATACTACGCACAGCATGGCTGCACGTTAAGCTTTATAATATTAAGGTAGGTTGTATGTACTGAGATTCGTATCGTTTTCAAAAAACTAATGATATGATCAAATTATGTTTGTTTATGGAGATATTAATAGTTAAGTTTTAATAATAATATATATTATATTATGTAATACCATCATATTATCTCATTAGAATTTGTTTACTTAATGAAATGGTCATGGTTTTTTGCTTAATGAGATTCCAAATCGATAAAAATATATATATAGATAAAAAACATTTTCTTCGCAATTGAGCGGAATCAATAATTTTCGTTAACTACTTATTAATAGAAATACGTAAAATATTCAAACCTTAATGTACAATATTTTCAAACAATAATGAAGCTGATTTAAAATAATCGTCGGCCATATTTAATCATGTTGTGACACACACACGCACACATCTATATATTACACAGGACTAAGAGGTCACAGATGAAACGAAATCGTGGTCGGGTTTCAAGCACACAAGCACACCGTTGGCCAACAAGGAAAGCTAAACCTCAATAGATTTTCATTGATCTTAGATAAGAGACCTTTTTTTCTTTTACATTTTGTTGACGAGGGTATTTGATCGTCATATACCGATGATCATTTGTCAATTGGTATTGCATCATACAAGACCTGTCGGTCCAAGATAACCGAACTCCAATGTATATTTATCGAATTCAAAAACGACAAAAACTCTGCGCACAACCTCTTGCCAATTTGTGTTTTGGTTTTTTTTTTTCAGAAGCAAAAATCAATTTTAAACACTTTTTCTTATTATTACTGTATTGTACAAACGTTTCACACATAATAATTTACATTTGATTAAAATTGAAATTAGTATTAACTTTATCAACTTTGACTTTGTTTGTCGGTTGTATTCTTTATTTTTTCACCAAATATCTTTTTACAGGTATTACATAAACTTACCTTTACTAAAAATATTCATATAACTATCATTATTTTTAGAAATATAATACTCATATTATTTACAATACGATACTAACCCACGCTGATACTTAACAGGTATAAATTGGTGTACTAGGAAATAAAAAAGGAAGTATTAGGTGACTAAACTGAAAGACGTTTAATTTTAAGAAGCCGTACCTATATTCTAAATACCTCATAGTAAAAACGTTATACATTAATAATTGGTTTTTAAGAATATAAATAATTTTAATATATGTACCTATAATAAAAATGTTAGCATCAGCAAGCATAATGTATGATAATATAATTGCATAATATATAACGCCTAATATAGCTTTTATAACTATAGGTAGTACATAAATAATAGCAGTTAATAGTTAATGGTTATAAGCAAGTTTAAACTAAAACAGATATATGTATTTACATTACGTTTATTAAATTAAATTTATATTAGCAAGTTAAATCTAAGAAAAACCTATGTGTTTATATTATGTTTATTAAATATTAGTTATGGATGTAATTTGCATTTTTAATATTCATTTCAACACAATTAATTCTAGATGGGTGGATCCATCCAATGAAAACCTATAGATGTAACATTAATAATATAACGAATTTAGAAATAATTATAATTATAATATTTATTAAAAGATTGAGAGATTAAAGCTTTAAAAACCTTTAATTAAAATGTCAGATAAAAACGTTAAATTATTGTGTATTAATTATTTACACCTTATTAATCGTACACAAATTTAAAAATTTAAGAACAAAAAAGACAAGTTGAAATAAAAAATAAAGATAACACAAACTTTTGAATTACAATTACAATTTTTAATCTTTATTATAATAAACTAAGCAAAAATTTTTTTTTTTTAGATTAGTGATATATGTGGATTCCAAAAAAAAATCGAAAACTTTTAAAATAAATATTTTGTATTTTATAGATTACTATGAATTCTAAGTTTAAAATATAAAAATTGTTATATTTACTTTTTATACCATATAATATAGTATACAATCACATTTTTTAAACCACAATTGGAATTTAACTTTTTGAAGTACCTAATATGTATCCATAATACATTTCTAGCCATTTAAAAATTAGTTTTACATATTTTCATATTAATTGTTCAAATTTAGAAATTTTGAAACATTTTATACTAATTAATAATAAAAAAAAATATGCATATGAAATTATAACACAATCATAAGGGACTATAATATATAAAGGGTTACTAAATGTGGCTAAAGGCCAAAAGGGTGTTTCTGTTGTTATGTGTGTGGAACGCGTAATTGGAAATTTAATGGACTCTGCGAATGGTTTTCACGCACCAAAACCTGACTTGGATGTGAAACAAGAAAACAATAACCCACAAAATAACAAGGTATTTGATCAATTCCTCGTGAGGATTAAAATTCCTATGAATTCACTTGATCGAAATACTATATTTAACAAAACGAAAAATAATGTGTGAAACATAATTTCCGTAATTTTTTTTCAACTGAAAAACATAACTTTTTGATAGAATAATATCGAATAATACTTGTATACTTAATGCTACAACACTGTAAAATATATAGTAGTGACGGTGAGACATTTTTTAATCAACTGTGCTACGACCCTACGTGATATAACTGTCCACTTGAGACCCAGGTAACAGGATCTTCCATCGAACCTATTTATACATATAACGTCTCACCGGTATTCACCCCGTGCGATCTAATACCAGATAATTGGTCAAAAACTAATTTATCCCTCCGGAGTCCCGAAGTACGGTCGGCCGATTTTCCATGACTGATGCATTTTGACGTGTTATTGGGATTAAAAGCGACCGACGTACTAATTCGACTCGCCAGTTGAGTTAAAGCGCCAGAGCCGTAACCAAATGACGTCATGAACCCACGCTTTCCCGGAGAACAGCGGTGGCCAAACAGTATTGTTATTCGCATTTGTATACTAAAAGTCTAAAACGACGACAATACAACCGTAAACAGAAATGAACCACTTGATTTGTGAAAATCAATTATTCGGAGAAATACGTAGAAACGGAAATATAATATTATGTTGGAAGTCACAATTGTCGACTTAATAATATGAATAAATTATTTAATCGTCGAAATTGCAGCGCCTAACGAAATAATTACGGTCATTTATGATTCAAAAACTGTTGACGTTCAACTCGTAACCAAATAATATACAAAATTAGCTGTTTAACGGTTTAACTTATTATTTTATTAACTGAATGTATATCGGTGTTAATCTGGACAAAATGAGACTGCTGACCGGTTAATAACAAAACTATTATGAATTCGTGACCATCCATTAAACGTCAGAGAAATACAAAAACAAATTCAACCCATACTATATACCTAATTAATATAATTTAATTGTACGTGAAACATCTAAGATACAGTATATTTCAAGAAATCAAATAATTTTGATATAACAATATAATAATTCAAATTAAACAAGAACGATTTAAAATCTGCAAGGTTCGAGTTCGAAATAATTAGTTATTAAAATAATATTTTATGATAGGTATTTAATTACTGATTAAATGCGTTCAATTTTGTCAATAATTAATAAAAAAAAACACAAAGGTAGGTATACTTTAAAAAAATACGAATTATTGTTAAGAAAATTAGATTTATTATTATTATGTAAATTTTAAAATCGTTGATTTTATTCATTGAAAAATTATATGCATTTACATAATCATATAATTTGCCTTTGATATTTCTACTCTGTTATAAAATATATTCATTTTCAAATTTAATTAATATTTTATTTCTCGTCGATCAAACGACTAATAAACGTTTTTCAGAAACACCTTAGTGTCAACTTATTAAATAGATAATAATTAATAATAAATAAATAACAGTTTACTGAAAATATAAGCATATGTTTCTATGAGATTTCTGATAGACATATTTTAATAATGCACTACCTATTATTTTTGTTTTATTTCTTTCACTAGGCATATAAACGCGTAGGTACCTGCAATCAATCAGTTGTTTTAAAAACGGTATCTACATACATGAAAATCGAAACTTTGTTTTAATGAACTGTAACCGTTATTAAGTAATACTTATTTATTATTATTTAGAATTTTACGAGATAAAATTACGAACATTTTAAACTAATAACAATTATTATTCTAACAACATAAAAACAAACAAACTCAATTTGAAACATTAAAATGATTATTGTTATTGATAATACGCGACTTAATGTTTAACTGCTTAATTACACGTACATAATACACCACTACTTTAACAGTTGTTGGTACCTAACTACCTATACGCAATATAATATACGAAACGACATTGCGAAAGAAATTGATGCCGTTACGATACGCACATACATACATACGTATACAATGTACATATTATTATAATAATATGTGCATCTAACATTTTCCCAGTGATAGGGATTGTGAAGTTTAAGGGTGAATGTTACGTGTACATATTATACGCACACACACACACACACACACACACACACACACACACACACACACACACACACACACACACACACACACACACACACACACATACATATATACTGAGTACACGTACCTATATCGAACAAAACAGAGTCTGATAACTAAAACTTAGAACGTTTACTGCTGAACTATGTCCCGCGCACAAGTCTCTTTAAAACAATCCTTAACAAAACGCGCACGAGTGATCGGTGGAAATGCGAGTGGCGAACTTTTTAAGACACTCGCTAAGTTAATTTAAACCGAAAAATACGACTGAATCGTTCGTTATGTAACTTGGCGGAGACACAGCCGTACGCCCTAAGCCCGGTGCGTCGCACCGAAATTGTGTGTAGTGTAGTGTACCTATATAATATATAGTGTGTGTAGTGTGCAGTGTCACACATTTGCACGAACGTGAAGCCTAATAAAATTATCTACGCCATACACTGTGTACACGTCCTTCTTCTTCTTTTCAAATACATGATGGATAATCAAATAAGTTTATGCCGTGAAATATTGCAAAGTTTACGTTTTTATCTGAGAAAAGAGAGAGAGAGAGAGAGAGATAGTGTGTGTGTGCGAGAGAGAAAAGAATAAGAAACCGTTATTCAAATAAATAAATATTCTTTTGAAACATTTTGAAAACCGACGTCCACTTCTTCTTTTTCATGCTAATGTAAAGGTAGTATGGAACTTTTCGAGTGTGAAAACAACGGGATTTTCTGCGTAACGTGGGCATAATTTTCACGCAAGGGTTTGTTCCCCAGAGAATGGGGCCAGTGGCGGCCACCGCTATATAGCCACCACTCACGTCATTTATCATAACGTCCGCTGCTGCTGCTGCTACTGATCGCGCAAGCTCGTTTCATCCACTTTTGGCCAGATGCCATTATGTAAATAAGCTTTATACAACTTTACCGCATGAACGGAAAAAAAAATAATAATAACACGGAAAATAAAGAAACAAAGATTTTCTACTTCTTTACGGGAGCAAAAAAATGTTACCAATTTTTATTTGTTACTGTTTTTTATTGATCAACGCCGTAATTTTTAGTGAAGAGAGATGGAAATATGAAAAAAAAAAGACGGACGGGATGAGTGAGAGACGGCGGAAGTGGGGCAGAGAGAGAGTAATAAATACACGAAATATATCCTCACAAAGTGTATTTTATTCGCGAGGGACATATGAATTGCCTATGGTAGCATGGCAGGAAGGTACCAGCGAATGTACATAAATCAAACCGGACAGATATAGAGGGACGTTGGGCGCTGAAGATATTAGATATATGGATATGATATTCCATAAATTGACCGTTTTTCCGATGACGCCACGTACGCCGCTGAAAATGAAAATAATGACCATCGGTGACCGCAATTTGTCCTCCAGCAGAGCCAGTTTTGTTTTACACACATTCATGTAAATGATAAGCTACTAAAACTTCCTGGATGAAAAAGGGTGCACTACAAAAATGTATATTCCAACCCGTTTTTGGTTAATTTCGTATTTTAAAATATACACAATGTTAATATTAGTCAATGTGAATAAAATATGGTTATTATTTGGAGCAATCGACGCGATAAAAATATATTATTATTATAAATTATATTATCTATTATGAATTATGATGTATTACTTTTTTTTACTAAAACGTCAATATAGAATAAACTAGAATAATTTACATACACACGTGTTATAAAGCAAAAATAAATTATTTAGGTTTTATGACACCCATTGTTTTGTTTTTATATCATTAACAATCGATGAAATTAATTTATAACATTTATATACATTATACATAATATTATGAGCACTTAAGTCTGATACCCCATTCATACACACGTATAGTACCTATGCGTATATAAAATCTGTTTGTAAAATATGAGTTTGTGTTTTGTATAAAACGCTCATACAAAACATTATTTATACCGGATAAGATATGTGTGTAGATATTATGTTCGTGTCACTGTTATGTGTGTGTATTATCAATCAGCCGGAGAAGCAGAAACACGTTTGACTCCCAAGGGTGTAATCTGGTCATAGCACGAGATTCCAAAACGCGTACACCGTTTTAAGCGAACTCCGTTGCTCACTTACTCCGTGCACAGACGAATTGATCATTCTAACCGCGTAGGTATCCGTTTCATAGGGATGGAAAGCGTTATTTATTTTTTTACGTACGTTTAGATTGAAAATAATCACCCGAAATACGTCTGTCCGACTAGTGTGGGTTAGAGGGTTGTTTTTTGGGTCAAGAAAATATCGTTGGATTACATTTTGTGGACTTTTAGTGAGTAGGAGGGAAAGATTAAGGATACACGCCGCCGCCGCCACCACGCATTATATCGGTCACTATCCTGCACCACCCGCTCGGAACTTCCACCCTACCGCAAATCAGGAAGGGTGTAGTTGACAAGGATTATTTCGGGGATAAGAGACCGTAGGATAGAGAGAAGTTTAAGAGTTACAAAAAAATAAAAATATACGAAAGAGAGGGAACGAGTTAAAACTTGGCAACGGGTCGGTTAAGACCTAACACGGACGACGGTTTACGCACAGAGGTCGATACTTTCGCTATACTATCATGACTGTCCATTTTCACGTCATTCAATACAATTTTTAAGAGTACAATATATTTTTTCATCTCAGACACATGGTCAAAGAGACACAGTTCACTAGTCGTAAAAAAATGACAATAGCACAGTATATTTGAAAATATAGTATATTTATAGTTTTATAGACATATAGTCGTATAATATTATAGACTCCTTTGATGACTAAACTGCTCGATATCAGTCATATGAGTTCAACTGTTGTTTAGTTTTTATTTCAAATTATTTTTTATTTAATAAAGTTAATATATTCTATATTAGTTAATAATAAAATAAATAAATAAATAAGTCTTTCGTAAAAGAAATAAATCGAAAGGAGAAATCATCATTTATTATTAAAAAGTATAAAAGATGTTCAACTTTTTTAGCCTTCAAGGATAATTTGATATTTATAAACAGAATAAGTTATTTATACAAGATGAGAAAGCTTTACGAGTAATAAATGATGTGCTAAAATATTGTACTAAACCTAAACTTTATTCAGTAAAATATTTATAAAAAATAATACGAATTTTAAAATGGACGAAATTGAAAATGATTTCTATTTATTTGTTTTGAAATTTAACTTTTAAGTCGCCATTAAATCAACTTCTTTTATATTATTACTTGCTAGTGTTCAGGAAAATTAAATATAACTCCACTGAACCAATTGTATTATCAATTAACTATTTAACTCTTTATTATAATTTTAAATTATTGTTTGTCGTTATTTGTATGTATGTTTATTTATTCTTATTACTTATTAGTTATTAGTATATAATACGTTAATATAAACGTATTATCTTTAATAATTTAATTTAATTTAATTACTCGTTTATTATTTTTCTAAGACTATAATATATCAACAACACTTTACAGACAAACATTAGACTGTAGAATGAAAAAAGACGTGCTACCTATATACGTCTTCATACTTGTTTAAGTGTGATCAAGATTTAGAAATATGTATTGAATTATCAACGATTATCATGAGACGAGCTCAGTTTATTAAAGTGCAGTACTTAACATTACGCATTTTGAATGTTCAAGTGCTTAGTAGCATTGACGAAAAAATATTTTAAAAATATATTAAATATAATAGCATTAGTATATACGATTATAATGATTGTTGAATAACTTTGAACTACTACTTTCAATATAGTACTTATTAACAATTTTACTATAAAATGAATCCAAATCTATCCATGTTTAGCAAACATATAACTATGATAATATAGCCGTAATTTATTTATGACAATTATTAATTTAAAGTAAGTTAAAAATAAAAATATTTATGTAAAATTGGAATTGAAGATTTTTAAATTCTGATTAGAACAATAAATTATTACTAAAAGGTCTGCGAAGATAAAATAGAAAAAATATTATTTTTCTGAATTGTAATAAAAAAATCCAGTTATTTTTATACATACCTTAGTTTTTTTCGTACTTTAGTAGACTGTGTGCTGATTTTCAGTCTGTGTTTGAATTCTAATCGATCCATCAAAAACTGACCAAATCAATCTAAAAAAAAAAAAAAATACATCATTATAAAGCTGATACTTTTTAAGCTAACCGGGTTGATTGAAGGTCGTTACACCAAGTTAGCTGGTGCACAAAAAGCTAAATATAAAAAAATGTTATGTTATATGAACACAGAACTTTGTACAAACGGTTGTCAATGTTGTCAATGTGTCTTGTATTTTTCCTTTTAAAAAATGTGTCTAATAACAGACATCGGTACTATAACATTATTTTTCTTGTCAAAATATGATAATTTGTATGAATTTTAATTTTTCTTGTTAAGTAGTGGTGGAACCCAAGTCAAAAACAATTTATCAATTTATATTCATGACTGAAGTGTGGACCTATAGAGTATATATGGTTTTATATGGCCTCTCGTCCAGGCTGTACCTGATAAACCGTATACTTTGCGAGCAGTAAAACGCTTTGAAGCCTATAACGCTCTATGAGTATAATGTTGAAACTATAAAATATTATAATATATAAGCATATTCAGTAAAATCAATGTTTCTGATGTTCCGAAATGTTTTCTCTCGTTTACTCCGTCACATAGTGGTGGCTTACGTATTAACACTCTCACGTGGACTCACGCGCACACAGATTCTGATCCTGACGTTGACGTCATGTTATACTATACAACTAAACTTAGGCTGAATAACGACAAGGGGTCTTAGGAAGAAGCTCTAGAGCTCTCTTGAAGTTTCAGGAAATTTGATTTAGTGCCTCTATACGCGTATATCTTAATTCTTAGAACACAAACCTTAAAAAATAAACCTTCTATTATAGTAATTTCATTTAAGAAGTCGAGCGATTTGTTACTCTGCAAACACAGCTTGTCGACGCAAAACACTATATTTTCAAAATATCTATCTAATTAGACAGGTGTGGGTATAAAATAATACATATTTTACATATTTTAAGTTTTTCAAAATACTTAAAAAACCCAATCTTAAATTTTCATTTTTATTCAGCTTGTTTTTGTTCTACAGGGTGTCTTCAGTGTTTAATGTTTATAGTGTGACATAGATATTTTTTCTAAGCGTCTGTAAAAATAAATTTGTTCATCTATTGAAAAGTAATGTGATGTGTATCTCGAGGCAGTTCACAACGGTAAATTTTGTTTTTTATTATAGCCGATATGGTATTGTAAAAACCTAACACTGTATTCAAGTGGCCGCAAGTACTTCGTCCATCCTCGCCCATACGTAATTACTGTTATTTTACTCAAAACGCCACCCTAAAAAAATAATCTTTACACGAGTTCCACAACCGCCTCTAACACTACCACTATATACCACCACTACCGCACTATACTAATACTATAACTACTACTACCACTCCACCACCACAACCGCCACTACTAGTATAACTATTACTATTATAGTATACTACATAGGTACTATTACTACTTATTACTACACGACGACGACGACGACCCGGCGAGTTTCGGCGACGGCGTCGTTAAAACTCGGGTGGTATGGTATGTGCGTGAGCTCGCGGGTGATCGGGGCGGCGGCGGCGGCGGCGGTGGCGGCGGCGGCGTATGGGTTGTTTCTCGGACCCAGCCGGTTGGAATGGCGGGAAAGCGCAAGCGCCGATCCACGCCCTTGCTCCGGTCCAGCAGCCGGCAAATCCCCGCCGACGACGCTGCAGTCGCGCGCGCGTCGTCAGTGCTGCGCACTCTTTTGTAGCGTACACACGCCGCGTACACGACGCACGCCGCCGCCGGCGCGAAACGCCTTTTCAGCCGCGCGCGTTTTCTCACACGCCGCGCGTTTGTGCCGCCCCGCGATTTCAGCTCAGTCGATACACACGCGAATGCGGCAGACAGCTGTATCCGGTACCGCGTGTTCCTAAGGCGCGCAACGCCTATACCGTACGACGACGACAACGTTATTATGCCGTGTGAACGGTGTGCTGGTTTTTAAGTGACTCGTCGTGCGAGTCGTACAATGATATCGTATTATTGTCGTTAACGGTAACGCCGACGACGCGGAAATCGCGAGGAAAATAAAATTGAAAAACAAATCGGAAATATCGCAACGCCCGCCGAAACCGACCGCTCGAAAACAACGCCACAGCAGCTGCAGCGGCCCGCCTGCACACGGCCCCGAAAATCACCGCCGCCCATGGCGTACCGGAGCGGCCGCCGCGACCGGGCGACGGCCCGCGACGTTTCGCCGGCGACGACGATGACCACCACGGTGACGCCGCACCCGGTCGTCCCCATATGTTACAACGGTGACCGTCCCGGAACGGACTTCCGCTCGTCGTCCCGTCGTCGTCACGTGAGTACTTGCTCTCGGCACTCGGCGGCCGCGGAAGCGATAACACGCCGGTCATCGAAATGTATACGTACAATATAACACGTCTCACTGATTGACAGTTCGTAGACGACTGACCCGCGCGCACAGAGAAAAAAAACCAATTTTATTGTCCACCTCTTAAATATTTTATAACCAATTTATAAATGTATATTGTATACTTATTGCTGATATTCAAAGTTTAGATAAGTACATTTTTCTTATCTTAGTATAATACAATATTATACACGTCATGCTATATTGCTATAAAAAAACAGTTCGTCGAAAGCTGCAGTGATTTGTTCGCATAGAAATGAAAACAATAGCAGAGCATATTACATCATTTATAATATAATTATATTATTGTAAACTTGTCCGCAATCCGTATGATATGACTGTATAGTATTATATAAACTATTTCATTTTTTTTTTTTAAAGCGCCTCCCCCCCCCCCACCGCTTCCCAATCAAGTGTCACACATGTGACACTTCACTGCAGCGAGCGCACCGCAACCGCGAACCTTCTTATTCGAAATCGAGCGAGTCCGTCTCGTCGCCGGCCCGTCCCCACGGTCGCCGCACACCGTCATCTCGTAATCCGTCCAAGTCCGCGTTCGTAAATATACAATTACCGATTTGTGCACTGCAGTCTCTCTCGCGCGAGCGTATAAAAACTACGGTCTCGTGTCGCGTGCGTGTTACGATGTTACGCGGTCAAGTGTCGTGCGCAACACATGACATAATAATAATATGTCATAACGATTTACGATCCAATTTTTTTGTGTCCCAATATATTTATCGACAACACACGGTGATATGACAACATCACAGTACGAAAACGGGTGCGTAGGCGAAATCAAACATACACGCACCCCGTGTCTCGGTGTGCACAGCATAGTAATAATAATAGAGCGCTGTTGTACGATAGTAGACAGATACATACAACTCATCATTTCTGTCGGAGCGAATATTTAAAGCAGTAAAATCGCAACAACGGTTGTGTGTTTTATTGACGTCGGTACGAGACACTACTGCTCTCATGCGTAGTACCACTATATACCGAAGACGGCGTCTTACATTCCCCGTACGTACTCGTATAATTAGATTGAACGTGCACGCAAAAGTTTATACGACATTATTATAACCGCTGCTGTTGCTGGGTATCTCGTGCCGTTGTCGTTATAGCACACGGGACTACGTTTTCGGTCCCCAACTCCTCCCTGCACGTTTTGGTGTTTATAGGTGTGCAGGTAATAAATGGTTCAAAATCCATCGAAACAATGTTATACGCGCCTTCCTGCCGGCACATATTATTTGTTGAGTTACACCCCCAACGATAATCATATCACTCTATATGGTACATATACTGCAATAACCCGTGAAAATGCTGATTACCAAAATCATATAATAATTTGATATATTTATTGCATACTTACCGATAATTAATAATATTGCTACCTCGATTGCGATGTATACATTATTATATTATTGTATTTGACCGTCATTTTTTCTTTTCGTTTTGCAGATGACTATGGCGTCGTCAGAGGTCTAACAAGGAGTATGGGAAGAGAGGCATGGGCCTACGGCTGGACCAGAGACTATTTAGCAAAGTCACGGTAGTCTTCGCAGCTCTCGTTCTCTCGCTGTTCAACAGGGTCTTAGTCTCAAGTGAGTGGCCGTACTGCATTAGGGGAATTCGATTTTTGTCGTTAAAAGTTTAAACACAACAACATGCATAATACAATATATTATATGTTATTAAACGATTTTGTATACACCGCGCGTCTTATATAAATACATCTCCTGCAACAGTTCTCGTTCTTTATGCGAAGCTCACGATGAATAAATAATGATTTGGCGTGCTCTATTACTATATAAATGATATCAAAGAAACTACGGCGAATTGTGTATATACATATATACAGTATATACCGTCGTCAATTTTAGATACATAATCATATTAGTAACAATAATACATAATAGATGCTGCAGTTTCGGTTTACAGCGTTCGGTGTGCAGTAGATAATTTAGTAATACACCGCGCGCGTCAGACTTTCGCTCGTTAAAACCTATTTTGATTAAATCAATGCAACTCCGTATAAATGTTCGATTATATTGGACGTTTAACGGATAATGACTATATTATGATTCATTACGTTTTGTTTGAATGCGTTTTGCCGTGCACGTTTGTCGCCGAAAATCGTAATTATTACAATATTTACCAACAGACCGCCGTTAAGTTCAATTTATAAAAAAAATAAAACGTCACGGTTATTTATATGCAATATTATATTACTATTTATAATACTCTCATCGTATATAATATTATGTTCATATTTCAACTTATAGTACCTACCTAGTATAAATAATTCTTAAGCAATACATTAAACTTCTTACACTATAATGTGTGCATGGAAAATATAACGTAGTTAGACCTTTATATGGCACGTGTTTCGTGCACATTATTTATGTTTTCACTGGTGTTATCCGTATATTCTTCTCGTTAATGCACTGCAAAAGGAAAATTTGATCGTACCTATATGACTATATATTATAAAACTCAATTACTAATTTGTGCTACCTTTTTCTAATTGTTTCTGATAAAGCCGGCAGGTAGGTGCTTATTAATTTTAAATATCAGTTTATGATATTATTATGAACTACTGTACAGTAGTTACATCAAGTTGTCTATCTAAATCCGATTCAGTACAACGCCAGATTATTTTAATATTTTTTTTAACTTTAAAATAGAAGTTCAATGATCGATGATTTTTAAGAGGCCTTTTTTAGCTAACTTATGTGTGTACTTTTTTTTTATTTACAGTAACGATAATGTGGTTATTTAAATTATTTTAAATATTTATTATAATATATGAAATGAAAAATACATAAAAAAATGGTCTGAATAAACATAGATATATTCCGTAAGACTGTTATATTTCAAACAACTGTAACAAAAGTTATATGTCTTAAAACATATAAAAAGTTCACATAGACTTAGGTAATAAAAATTAAAATAGTAGCTTAGTAATTGTTGATTCAAAAAATTCGTAATAGAGAATCAATTCAATAAACATAATTTTCGTCAGAAAACCCAAATAGATAAATGTCTGTCAAAATAAATAAAAAATAAATAGAAAACCTTCGTGACATAAGAAATATACTGGTGAAAACCACCGTTGTCCATGTCGAAATTAAAAACACGTCACGATCAACAGACTGTGTTGAGACGTGACGGTTGATTATTATTTGGTCGTGAACCAAAGATCCCGAGGAAATGTAATTTTTTTTCGGCCTCTCAAAACATAATTCGTATCCTACATAATATATGATTGGTATTGTACCTAGCTGTATTAAATATATCTTAAAATTAATTTCCAATTATATTTACTATGGATATTGAGGAAGCCAAAAATAGTTGAAATACACTTAAAAATCATTTAAATTGTGAATTTCGATTTGTGTATGTTTGTAGTATAATAACTGCAGTAAGTAATATTTTGACATTTTTTTTCTTCACTTCATTTTTTAAACATAATTATGGTTGTAAAATAATTTACTTTAAATTCTGAACGAAACGATATAGTTATTAGATGTAAAATTGAGTATTTTTCCTTCTATTATTCATTTTGTGTATATTAATTTTAAGTAAAATATCAGAACCGTTTTGAAATCAATTATTTTTCATTTTTTTTTTTTAAATCAAAAGTCATAGACTCATAATAAAAATGTTGGTTAGTGGTTGGTCGGTACAAGCAGTAAGTATCTACAGTATCATGTCTATAATTATTATTTTTAATTAAAAGCAGTTAAGACAATGTTATTAGTTTATTACTATTGTATAAATCAATAATCTAATTAAGTATATTTGGATATTAAATAAATATTCTTTCTTAAATAAATGAAATTGGTGGTCAATAAAATTAATTAATGACTTGCTTTAATACACGATCATAAAAATCGAAAACAAAATATTATTAAAGATATATTTTATAAATAAAAAATAAAACATTTATTATTCATAGGTTTACTTATATTATATTAGATTCTGAACGAAGTGATGAATGTATTGCTTTTACAATGATGTGTTTTTTTTTTTTGTGTCTGACGACAACATTTGGAGCAGTAATAATGCTCCGATTTTTGACTTCAGCCCCTCTTTGAATAGGAAATTGAATCTAGTTGGTACTTTGGGGGGGTGAAAATTAAAATTTTCAAAAAAATCGAGAAAAACAAAAAAAAATGACAGAAAAATGACAATTTTACGAAAAACCACTTTTCGACAAAATCGATTTTTTGATTTTGCTGTAACTCAAAAACCAATCATTGTAAATATGTTTATATTATGGTTATCTCTTTACAGTTAAATTTTCAAAATATTTTGACCATTTTTAAGCTACTTATAGACAATTGATATTTTCGACTTTTCTAAGTTTTTTTTTCTTCAAATGCCGATAAAAATTTTTTGGGTGGCCAGAAAATCTTGAAAATTTAATACAAGGTTTCTTATAAGTTGTTATTAAAGTGATAAAAAAAAATCCGAAATAGTTAGTCACAATTTTTTTTTATAAGTGCTTAAAGTTCGAATTTATACGAAATATGTCAAAATTTAAATTAAATTTCATACTCTCATTATGCGTATGTTGCCAAATACTTTTTTTATTAATAAACAGATACTATAAAGTAACTATAGTAACATATAAAAACTATACTATTTGTTTCAAAATAAAATATATGACAATATTTAAATATAATATATCCTAAACTGACAAATCATCTTCGTTCAGAATCGTTTTTCGTATACAATGATACCTATCATTGCATTCAAATTTAACCTACCATAGTCTGAGGTCCACCCCACCCCCTAATATACAGCAGAGCGATACCCACTTACCCGCTTTTTTAATGTGAAAACTATTATTACTTATGATTTTTTTCATATAAAAGGAAAAAATTCCTTTAATTAGTCTCATTGTGATCATCTATTTGTATACAATTTGACGTTAAGCAATATCATGTTAAAACGTAAACTACTTAATGCTTCAACAATATTTTGCACACAAAATATGACATTATTATTGCATACAAAAATGTTGGTCATTATAAGTATATGTTTTAATAATAGTATTCACAATATTTTACATCCCTTCTTGGACACTTTGGATCCAAGGATCCTCATTTTCTATTATTTTATCGTCCACGAGTTGAAGGGGAAGATGAGTAGTTTTTTTCATAAAACCTTTCTGTGAACAATGAAAACTCCTTTTAACAAAAGCTGTTTCCCGTCAATGATATCATTCTCATGAGATTTTTTTTTTGTTTTAAACCCGTTTTATTTTTCACGCCTGAAACCATTAGTAAATTTATATTCCTTTCCCGGAGGTTGGGTCAAAGGTTCGTTTTTTTTAGATCATTTAGTCTTATCAAATTACTTAAAACATTGCCAATAATTAGTGTATAATATATGTAATAAATTGAGTGGGTATTGGGTGGGTTAACGTAAAATAATAGTTTTGAAATCAGTTTTTATTTAAACTTTTATCGAAAGTTGTTAACTAGAATAATAAAAAAATATCATTTTTATTTTTCCATTTAAGTATATTAAGTATTAAATTATATTAATTTCTGAACCAACATTTTTCTCGTGAACCACAATTTCAATAAATTAATCGAAACATCAACAATTCCAAATTGTAATACAATAAATATATACTTCCACTTTGAGTACGGTTTTCATTTACGTAATACTAAGTATTAAATTACAAAAACGAATTTTAATTATCCTAAATTAATTAAAATAAAATGTTCAAAGTTCAAATAATTACGTTTCAAGCGATCAAATTAAATGGAAAATAAACTTTTATTACCACCTAACAATAGATAATAATATTTAATATTTCTTACCTTGGACTTTTAATTTTATAACAAAACAATCGTTAAAAAACGATTTTGAAATTTTATTTTTGTTTATTAAAAAAAATTATATGATTTTCAAAATATTATACTCCTATGTATCATATATTACATTAAAATGTAAAGTATTTCAAATTAAACTAAATAGTTAAGTGAAGTTGAAATTAAAAACTTAAAAAATATACAATTTAAAACATATTAATGCATATATATAAATTATTTTAAATGTGCCACTAACGCATAGATTTATTATTAAATATTTCTAATAATCATACAGTTCCTTTCATATACCTATATTTTTTAATATCATAAAATATTGTTTGGGATACAACTTGAAATTTAGGAAACAAAACTAAATTAGAGTTATTAATTTATAGTATTAATTAGATATTATACTATTAAACTATATAGATCTGCAGTATGTTTAATAATGTATATTGTTAAGTAAGCTACTACAAAATCAAGCAGATCACCGATTTGACTTTGTATTAAAAATAAAAATCTAAAAACAGACGTTTTAAATGTATATTATTGATTTTAACTTTTTATATTTTATAGCAGTCATATTTTGTAGTCGAAACACAAACTTTGATTTTCGACGGTAGTTTCTTCAGTCAGTATTGATCCAACATTTGGCTTTCCCGAGGGCCGGGTGAATATTATAAGGCATAGTACACAACTGTGATTTCTAAATTCTATTATATACATTATACAATAATAACACTTCAATAAAATTAATTTAACTTTTCATAATTTGTATGAATATTACGAAGACAGCATTCTAGTTTAATAATTATTTGTTCGTATTATCGAAACTATACCTAAATCTGTTTTCTATTATTCAATCGTAAATTATTATACTAATATTTATATCAAAAAATCAATGGAATATAGTTGGAGTTATTGATACAACATTCTAATTCTTCGACGGACACGCGTTTTGCCGTTTATGTATCAAGACACCAATCTAAGTTCACGCGCAGTGGCACAGAGTCACAAATCATAAACGATTTTAATTTCCTCTAAGAACGAGGATAAAAATATTAAAATATAAATAATTCAAAATTATCATCGGATCACCTCTAGAAAATATTTTATACGTTTAATAATCTGAAAAGAATTGCAAAAATGAATAATCACAATTCACCCGTCTCTACACAATATAATAGTCCTGAACGCTATTATAGTTTTCGTTTATATTTTTTATTTGGAGAAGCTCATCTTTAATCTCTTGGGTCATGAAAAGCTTAAAAGGTTTTTTTTTTACTCTGATGAACGCCGATAATTTGTTTCGCCTTTTGTGAAGAGCTTTTCTTTTAATTTTTTTTGAATAATATTTAGATCGTAAAATGTTACTTCATCTTTCTGTTTGTATTGAAGATATATATTTATTCGTCTTTTAAAATATTTACAGTATTTTGTAAATTACGACCACAGAAAAATGGAATAGACAATTTTTAGTACGCGACTATATACATATTACATCTCAAAGATAATAGGTTGGCAATATTTTATAAAGGGAAACAATATAAATATTATGATATGATTAACTTTTTAACAAAACTAAATACCTACAACAAAATATAAAGGCAAAAATAATTTTATATTACTTTACCGTATGTTTTTTATTTACCGCTTATAGCTACCGGGTCGACGTTCAACGATGCTGTACACATCACGGCCATCGTGGGCGAATCAGTCGTGTTCAACTGCCAAGTGGAGTTCCCAGCCGAACACCCCGTGCCTTACGTTTTACAGTGGGAGAAAAAAGTAAGTAAAAACATTATATTCTAATAATTATTTGGTAAACGAAAGCCGTACAAGTCATAAATTATTAGACGGTAGGTACGCCATTTATTTAGTATGAAATATATTATAATAGGTACATTTTGTTAAACAACATTATAAATCCCCAATTGCATAGTACACGATACGCAAATCGTAATATTACACAATAATATATTTTTATTACGGCTTACCGCAGTATTCGTTTGAATATTAGACGATTTCATGTACAATTATATGAACTTTTAACAAAAATTTAATGGGAATGTGTTTTAGGGTCTTGACATACCGATATTCATCTGGTATGACAACTATCCCACTCACAGCGGTTCGGGATACGAAGGCCGAGTGGCTAGAGTCTCCCAGGACTCTCCATACGGTCTCGCTTCGCTCAACTTGACCAATATACAAGAGTCGGACCAAGGTTGGTACGCCTGCAAAGTGGTGTTCCTCAACCGGTCGCCAACCAATAAAAACGGCACGTGGTTTCATCTAGACGTCCACGGTTAGTAACACTGCAGTTTATGGTCATTTTGATTGACAACCGATGTTTCATTTATTATTATTTAAATATTACATTAATGTAATAAAATTATGGATAACCGTTTGTGTTCTTCCGCTATTTAGCTCCTCCGAAATTTGTCACCACCCCCGGCGAAGTTCAATACATAAATGTCGGAGATTCCATTATTTTAAACTGTCAAGCCGTGGGGACACCTACGCCCGAAATCGTATGGTTCAAAGACGCCACAGACGTACAGCCGACGACCACCGTGGGCATATTCAATGATGGCACTGAACTGAGGATATCTAACATCCGAACTGAGGACATCGGGGATTATACGTGCATCGCCAGAAATGGCGAAGGACAAATTAGCCATACGGCTAGGGTTTTGATAGCGGGTGGGGCCGTTATCATGTCACCCCCGACCAACCAGACGAAATTGGAAGGCGAAAAAGTCGAATTCACTTGTGGCGCCAAAGCCATGCCTGGTAATGTTACTGTCCGGTGGTCCCGTGACGGAGCTATCGTGAAGTCGATCTCATCGCTGGAAACCAGAGTGACCATCAAAAAAGACGGTTCCATGGTTATAAATCCCGTCAGCGCTGATGACTCTGGTCAATATCTGTGCGAAGTCAGCAACGGCATTGGTGACCCCCAATCCGCATCTGCCTATTTGAATGTAGAATGTACGTATAAGTTCAATCGTAAGGTGATAAAATATCGACTATTAATATGTTTGTATTTAGATCCAGCCAAAGTTACATTCACGCCGACCGTACAGTATCTACCGTTCAGATTAGCTGGCGTTGTTCAATGTTATATTAAAGCCAACCCGCCTTTACAATACGTCACATGGACCAAAGACAAACGTTTGCTCGAGCCTTATCAGCAAAAAGACATCGTTATCATGAACAATGGTTCGCTGTTATTTACCAGGGTAAATAATTTAAAAAACAAAAATTCGTTTCGAGATCACGATGACCGACACCGAGTACGCATTTCATTGGTTTTTTTTTATTTTATTTCAAATCGATTAGGTCAATCAAAACCACCAGGGCAGATACACGTGTACACCCTACAACGCACAGGGTACTCAAGGATCATCCGGACAAATGGAAGTGTTGGTCAGAAAACCGCCAACATTCACCGTTGAACCGGAGAACATGTACCAGCGCAAAATCAGCGAATCGGTGGAAATGCATTGTGACGCACAAGAAGCTGAAGGAACCCAAAAACCCAAAATTCAGTGGCAAAGAGTAAGTTATTTGATAACAATACCCAAACAATTGAACTGAACAATATTATTGTATGATTGATAAAACAGAGAGATGGCGCTCCGTTGCCAAAAGGTCGTCACAGCATACACGGTGGTAATATCACAATAGAAAACCTCAGAAAAACAGATTTCGGATATTATCACTGTGTTGCAAGTAACGAAGTTGCCACAATAGTTACAACCACTCATTTGGTCGTCGAGGGCACTCAGCCGCACGCCCCTTACAACGTTTCGGCAAACGCTTCAGAGACGACTGTTACACTGCAGTGGCTACCCGGTTATAGCGGCGGTCCCGATTACAAACAGGACTACACGATTTGGTAAACTTTGATACACAGCTGCCATCCATTCACTATAACAGAGTGTAATGATTTTTCGTTTAGGTACAAAGAACCGGGGATGGCGGACTGGTCTACAATACCGGTTACTCCGTCGGGGAGCACCCAAGTCACCATAAACAGACTAACTCCGGATACGACGTACGAGTTCCAAGTGGTAGGGAAGAACGCGTTGGGCGATGGAATGCTTAGCAAAGTTATTTCGATAAGGACACTGGGTGAGTAAATGCAATGTGAACCGGACGTAGTTACAATAATACAGTGTTTTTCTTTCATTTTATTTTATTAAAAAAAAAAAAAGTATACTTGTTTTTAAGAAAAAAAATAAAACGACTGACGGGGGTTGGCTACACAGTGTCAGTTGTATAAACGGGCCGCACTGTACATTTTAGTCGCTTTAGACGCTTATTGGAATATGGAAAAATCAATGTAATTTTATAATAAATATTTATTAATATAATAATTTATAATGAATGTGACTGTTAAAGTCACATTCGATAAACTAAGTATTTTGAATGATTTAAACACAACTGTGGTAGATCAAGGTCTAGATATCTTCTACTAAAGTTATACGTTGTATTCCGTATTTTGGAGAATCAACGTGACCTTGAACTTCCACAGAATTTATGATTTAAACTACTTGTGCACACAATTTGAAATAACTTACGTTTTATTGTAGATAACGTATATTGTATTATATAATAATTTATGTCGGATGCTTACAAAATAAATAAATATTCAAAATTAAACGCCTGTGTAAATAACCACCAGGTCAAATGTGAAACTATTTTTAATATAAATATTAACTGTGTACCTTGTTGTATGATTCATAATAATTTTACTTACTTCGTTGCTCAACCGGTCGCCGCGTACGCGACAGTGTCGAAGCTTTCCGTTTTTTATTGTAAGCGTCCGCAAAATTTTGTTCTATAAATGCCCTTGTTATATACCATAAGTTTGGTCTGTTGTGCTTATTCTATTCTCTGTTGGGTGGCAGCAGCCGTACCATTAACCGTGGCCAAAAAAACAAGTCCCGCGCCACCGGTCACCGAGTTACCTCCTCCCCCGAGCGACGGTAAGCACAAACAATATAATGTACATATTTTTCATTTAGTGTAATATACAAATAATATATATATATAGATAATGCATGAAAACTTACTATTATGATATTTTCGTACTGTACATAGCACATTTATTTACCGCATGATAGCGTTGGTGTCACAACTATACGTTTCGTTAAGATTTAATAATATTTTTTTTCTATCATTTTTAGAAAGTCCTTTATCGACATTATTTCAGGAATAACTATGGCTTTACTCATACAATTATAATTTCATTTTATTTTGTTTTGCATGTGTTTATTTTTATTTTATTTTATTCCACATTTTGCAGACGTTGTCGACTATAGTGACCTCATTTTACCCACTGAATCCTCTGGTGCTACAATGTACCCACCAGTATTCAGACCAAAAGGTATAAAAATCATCAGCTTAATTATTATTTTTGTTTATCACCTTGCTCGTCATCCGTATAACTTAGTTTTGATCATCGATCGTTTGTTGATAGAGCGAAGAGCACGTCTTCCTTAATGCAAATGCGCCGATTGCCAGTTATTATTATTGTCCTTATATGATTTTACTTTGTATAGGACCAAAACCTGGACCACCAAGAAATGTATCGATCGCCGAAGTCAAAAATGGCTTTGTCATATCTTGGCAAGCTCCGTTAGAAAGAGCTAATCTAGTCCGTTACTACGTTATCAACTATAAGACAGATGGGATTTGGAGAACTTTGAACAAGGCACAAATCAGAGCAGAGGATACCCATTATCTGAGTACATAATATTTATATAAATAAAAAATACGTTTTGTATAAAAATAAAACTATAACATTTTTACGCAATACAATATGAACGGAAAATTTATTATTTTTAAGCGCTGTAGCACAACGTAGTCGCTGATAAATTTAAAAGAAAACATAATCAAAAATCTATGAATTATCGACATAATCGTTTCGTATGTAGGGAATAAGACATATTCAAAATATAAATTTCCAAGTGACACAAATATACCTAGTTATTTTATTTTCCAAACTTTCGACTATTTATTCGAAATCATATCAAAACCGTTCATATTAAGTATGCAATTATCAGTAATATTATTACTTATAATTTTATATTCCTGTACATTCATCCATTAGTATTTTATCAAAATTTGTTAAAACAAATAATAAAATATACCCAATATTTATCTCGAGTCTTAAGCGAAACAAATTCACAGATATCAAAACGATTGATTTCGTTTCTTTCTGTTTTTTAGTAAAAAGTCTAGTGGGAGGTCGTACCTATTATTTCCGAGTAGTCGCGTACTCTTTGAAGAGTTTCGAAAACAGCGAAGAAATCAAATTCCCCGTACCCGCCAGGGTGAAACACAAGGCCATCACGGCAGGTGTCGTTGGCGGACTGTTGTTCTTCGTCGTCGCCATAATATTGTCTGTGTGCGCGGTAAAGATTTGCAACAAGAGGAAACGAAGAAAACATGAAAAAGGTATGTGATAAAAAAACAAATGCATATACAAATATACCTACATCAATATTTTTTGAGCCAAACAATAAATTAACGATATTCGCACGTACCGTGCCTATCCGTTTCGAACTTTATCGACACATAATACTTTTTTGTTATACTCACACGGATGTGGCGTTTTGTGTGATTTCAGCTTACAACATGGTCGCGTGTAGAATTACGGACGCCAGAAATGGTGGCCAAATACCGGGGACTAGTCAAGTGCCTTTAAAAAAGTAAGTTTCGTCTCATATACCAGCTATATATCACAATATTATTATTATTATTGTGTGTACTAAATAATACTGTTTAAAAGAAATATTATTACGTACATTCAGGGCGTGTTAATTTGGAATATAATATAATGTTATGAGAAATTACGATACGCATATCATATGATGTATAATATTATGATGCCTACATGGATACTATTTTTTGTCTATACATTATAGGCTCGCGGATACTCGTACTTACCGAGACTATAGACTCGAATTGTCCTAGCCAATAGCGAAATCCGTAAGCGAAGCATTTATAATATGTATAATTGTATAATATAACATTTATATATAATATATAATATACCAAATAAAAACAGTACCTATATATATCTACAGGCTATAATGCGCTTCACTCGCAACCGCTTATTTCGTTTGCGATTTTCGACAAATCATAATATTTTAATGATAATGATAATTATTATAACAATAATGCACCGACACGTGTCACCATAATATAGCATAATATTATACAATGCGGGACGTGTGTAACGTATACATAACGATAATTATTATAACATATTATTAATGTTATAGACGGTAGCAAAAGCTATGAATCGATTATCGTCTAAAATTCGATTCAGGAGGAAACTAATATACAATTAATATATCGCGTATAACATAAAATATCACCTTAACGTGTTTGAAAATAATTTAACATTTTCTTGGGGTTATGGCATTTTTTCACTATTATAATATAATATATTATTGGATGTGTATAATAATATAATATATTGCATGCGTCTCGACATGAAACAAAAACGAATTTTATTCGTATTTAAAACGGGAGGAGCTTGCGGATCATGATTACACGCGCAAATAATCGCGACATGAAACGAACGATTTTTATTCAAATCGCTTGTCGATAATTTAATATTATTAATATCATGTTTCTATAATATTAACACACCGGATACGTTTATTTATATATTTATATATTTATATTTTGTTTATGTGCTTTCGTTCAGGATAACAGGTGAAGAGCTAGCAAGCTGTTGAGCCGCACAAATTCAAAATAATATTGGTACATCACAGTATGCGTGTGTTTGTTTGCTTGCACTTTATTAATCAATAGCATTTATTATTATTTGGTTTTCATAATTTTTAGATTATTTGTACTTGTAGATTGTATTTAATGCACTGTAGGTACCTAGCTATCTTGTATTTTTAAAATATCTATAGATGAAAATTGAACCGATGCATTTTCAATAATAAATCGTATTAAAATTAATATCAATATTTAAGTATATTATTTTAGTATAATTCAAACACGTCCTATAATTATAGGTACCACGCGAAAAATATTTTTAATTTTTATCAGAAAAGGTATTGACAACCTGTACCCGAAAACATTTTATGCTCTAAACCGATATTCGTGTACAATTCGAATCATAATATATTACCTACATAAATTATTATTTATTATACACACGAATCTGTTGAAAAACAATATTTAAGTTATTCAACAACATTTTTAGACTCAACTCTAGACTACCATTGATTTGGTTACAGTTGTCTACCCATTGAATCGATTAAAATATTATATAATATATTATTATATACCATACTAATATTCAAAACTCGGTTCATAATTGAATTTGATGTAGGGGCATTTGGATATTGCAGTTTGGATGTGTTCAATCTAATCTAACCCTTTTAAGCCACAAAATACATAAAATTTAATATTAAATACCTAGGCATACCTGTGAAATTATAATAACTGCGCACATATACGTATATAACAGATGTTGTTCAAGTCTAACCAATAAATTTGCTGGTTCTTCGTCAGACATTGTCGGAAAATTTGTAAAAAGTCATGAGTATTTAAAAAACGCTTTTAAGTTCACGGCAATAGCCCTAAAATTAATAAATATCGTAAAGTGCCTAATAATGTGTATTTAAGATTGTTGGAACTTTTTTTCAAATTTTTTCTAGTAAATTATAAGACCTGACGTACATCAAACATAAATAACAAATACACATTGTAGGATATACCTACTTTTGTACGATATTTTTGGAAACGTGGCTGTTGGCATGAACCTAATAGGGTTTTTGGATATACAATGGGCGACGATGTACTTTTAAATCAAACAAATTAGTAATTACAATGTTTTTCCAACAGCGTACAACTATAAAGTACCGACAAATTTGTTAGATATGTTTGAATGAGTGCAAAATTCACAAACATAGCTCGAATGTATTTTAATATATACACATATTTATATTTATCTTAAATCAGATTAGGCAATATATGAATTAGTATTAAATGTTCACCACTTACCATAATATGTTGTTTTACAAGACGCACCTAGGTACCGCAGCAGTCTATTTGGATTTGATTAAATTTTTTTCCTAATCGGTAATTAGATTGGAGTTTTATGATTTCACAAAGATACAATCGATTTTGTTTTTGTTTTGTGTTTTCATCTTTAATGTGCATTTATAGGTACGTAGGTATTTGTTAAACATCTGAGACGGTTCTTATCATTTCTAGTCCGTAGCACCGTAAAATAAGCATGATTTTGTTTTGCATAATATTATTAATATTACCTACACTCGTATGTTAAATTGTTAACTATATTATAGTAGAATTGTAAATCGCTGCAGATTTAGGAATGCATTTTAGAATGTATATATCACCATTATATTTACATCGGCTTCGTATTTCACGACTGTATACTATACATGTATTATTATTGTTGTTGCAACGATATATCACATATTATAATAATATTATACTTAAATGGTAGAACACCACTATATAAACTCGCTTTTGTTGCCCTTCTAGATCTAGATCAACCCGAATATCAAGTCTGAGCAGCGGATGCAACGTCGTTCTCAACATGGTGGCGCGGCCGTCCCGTTCAAGTTCGTTCATGGATCGCGGCGGCCAAGACTGCGTGGACGGTGTTCCGGGCGGCCAACGCCCACGCCGCCGACTCGGCCGGATCTCCCGGTCAGCCGACGGTCGGTTCGTGTTAACCGGTGACTCCAGGTCATCCAGCCGGCGGGGCAGCGGGTCGTCGTCCGGCAGCAGCGACGACGGTGGGTTCCTGTCCCATCCGAGTTTCTCCAACAGGACGTGGAGCCGTCAACCGTTGCTGACGGTTAGCGGCAGCAGCGGCGGCAGTGGCGGCGGCAGCGGTCCTAGGTGGACGGAAAACGCGGTCGTGGACGACCGTCGCCGGCCGATCGTGGTCGTGGCCACTGTGTGCGATCCGCAAACTCCGTACGGCTTCGACCGTCATCCGGCGGCACCCGCTGGTTCCGCCGCCGCCAGCCACGACCACACGACGCTGCAGAGCGTGCACGAACGGTACAGTCAACAACTGCCATCGCTGAGGGCGATACACGAGGAGAACCACCGGACGCTGATGCAGCGGCTGCAACCGGCCAGTCCCAGGTATCACCCGAACCCGGGCAGGTACCGATCCAAGCACATGCGGTACGCCCGGAGTGCGCCGGAACTCACGTCCGACGGCACCACCGCCGCCGTCAACAACACCGTCAGCGAACGGTCGCCCGAGAGCCGTTCCAGTTCCAGCGGGTTCGGTTCCAAGAACACCACGTCCAGCATGCAACACCAACATCCCGGGGCGGCCAGCGTGCTGGACGACTGGTGCGGCGGCGCAGGCCGGCCAGGGCCGCTGCCGCCGTACAAGCACCCGCCGCCGCCGCCGCCACCGCCACCACCGCCGCCGCCGCCGGCACACCCGTCGTCGCTGTTCTACGCCGACGGACGTTGGCTGGACTTCGGCGCGCCGCACGTCCGGCTGCCGTCGTCGCCGCCGCTGCCGCCGTTGTTCGGTAGCGCCGACAGCTGTGGCAGTAGCACGGCGGCCAGCGACAAGCCACCACTGAGCGTGGACGACCAGTACGAGTTCGACCCGGTGTTCCCGCTGACGCCCACGCCCACGGAGCTGCTCCAGCAGACGGCGCTGTTCGGGCCGACGGTCGCGTGCACGCCGTCCCCGTCCCGGTCCCGGACGCCCACGCAGCTCAAGAAGGCCAAGTACGACAGCGTCGAGGCGCGGCTCCGGGCCATGAAGGAGGAGTTCCACGCGTACAAGCGCCGCCAGGCCCAGATGGCCGGCGCGGTCAGGCATCAGCACCACTCCGCCGGGTACATCGAGAGCGCGTGTTGACGACGGACGTAAATAACTACTCGCCACCCACGCGGGAACGACGTTTGAGGCGCGCGCGCAAAAAAAAAAAAAGCTCAAAGACAAAAATCTTAATAAAAACATTTCGCGCGCGATCGCAGAACAATGATTTGAATAAAATATATATTAATATATGATGTGCATAGATTTAAACGTTACCGTAATTATTTGTTGTTAAAAAAAAAAATTAAAAATAAATCTTTTAACTCAGTGCGACGTTAGGTACCTACACGTGTCGACTGTTGTTGGTATAGGCTGACCTACGATGCGCGTCACGTGGCTCTACAATATTATATACTATTTAATTATTGTGTATTAATAATATTGCGTTTCAAATATATTAATTATTATATAGTATTTCTAAAATTCAAAAATATATTATATATATTTAAAAAGAAAAAACTCGACAAAGTATTGGCATGGTAGTGTATAGTTAGTGTCGGAGAGGCATAAATTATAATATGATTAAAATTTCATGTTGATTTATTATATCGTTTTGTTTAGTTGTTTGTTTTTTTTTTCATTTTTATTTTATTTTTTTTTTTAATATCCAGAACTGAGGATTAAAAATTACATTCTCAACGTTTTCAGTTCATACAAATTCACTTGCTCAAATTGTACGAGACTGTCCAGTCTGAGGATATATTTTAATTTAACGTTTTCGTTCTCGTTTGATATTTATGCCTCGTTTCGAAACTGTTAAGGAATAACATTATTAAAACTAAACCTTGTGATAATATTATGTCATTATATAAACTCAACGAGATCTGTTCAATGTACTTAAATAATTCCTTCGGCGTTATATTTGATGATTAGCATTGTGTTCGTAAATTTAGTTTCGGGCATCTCCGCCAGTTGTTTTCCGCATTGTGTTTTTAATTGTATTGCATCCCTAAGTTCCTATTAAATTAAAATAAATAACGTCCTAGGGCCTACCGAACGGGATCCTCGTTAACTTTTCTTTTTAACAATCAAAAACATATTCCACGAGATATGTATAAATTATATAAAATAAAATGTTTACTTTTAGACATATATAATATTATTATGACAAAACGTCTCAGCAATAAATATAATAATTTAGGTGATTAAATGAAAAACATTTTTTTTTTTTTTTTTTAAATAAATAAATAAATAATAATAATAAATAATACTATCTAGTCTGAGAAATAATAATATTTTAGGTAGTTAAGACAATTTTTATTGTTTTGTTATTGAAAACGAACAGTGTCAATTACCCCGTTTTTACATATTATTATATATTATATAAACATTTACGAAACGAAGTCGTTTTCTATTGTGGTTTTCCTTCCCGCGAGTTGTAATATCTATTCCCTCACACACATCTCCGTAACGCGCGCAAGTCACCCTCCGGCTATGGCAGGCACGACGACGACCGTCTCGATCGAACCGTTTCATCTGGACATCACACACACGCATCACGTCCCACACGACGACCGACCAAACGGGTCGTTCCTATAATAATGTACGTTCACAGACGTTTGATACGCGTACGCGGAGTGCACTTGTACGAAATCGGACATACGATTTTTTTTCGACCCGTACAATAAAATGATCTATAATGCGCGGCGGTTGAACACGAAAAAAAATTTAAAAATATCGAAATCAAATCCTTTCCGGTCGGTTATAAATTATAATAATAATAATAATAATAATATGACTTGGGACGTTGCACTTCTGCTGCAGAAATCGCGAAAAAGGCTTAAGCGGCAATCCTATATAAAGTTTTCGACCTCAGCGCATGTACCACGGACGTAAATAGGTATAGGGTACTAGGTACTCTAACCAGAGTCTTGTCAGAATGTAATCTAACCGAAAATCCGAGAGGCGCGATCGATATGAATATAACATGTGTGTCGCGGCGTAGTCTATCGACACGGATTTCGTCAACACAATATCAATCGCGATTGCACGACAAGAGACTAACTAAACTCTTATTAACAGGGACATAAACTACGTTTTACGTGCACAAACCTATGTAGCGAATTCCCTATTTTTCGAGCCGAATATTAAATATTATCATTATAATTCATATCGCAGAATATTTCTGTATTGCGCGTCGTTTTAAATAATAATATTGATAATAATAACGATAATAACGTAGTAGCCGTAAAAGGTAGAAGTGGACCGAAATGAAACAGTCTGCTCTTGTCGAACACTCGACGAAGCTATCTGAAAGAGCCCCGAAGTGGATGATCTCCGTGTCCAGACCATCCTCTCTCACCCGCGGTACGATATTAACATTACAATTTACAACCCTCCTAATAACCACGGTATTTATGTACCGCGAAGATATTATTTATCGGCGTCGTATTCGTTACACAAAAACGTATAACGTTAATTTTTCGATCGGGAACCCCTCCTCTTTTACTCTTCCTCGCCGCCACCGTTCTCTCCATACGCACGCACACACACTATTTTGCTGGTCGCGCCACCGAAATCCGTTTCGAGACTTCGTATCGACTTGAAAACGTCCACCGCGTAGGCACACTATCTATGCCCACTATTTAAGAGTTACCTATGCTAATAAATATTACCTATTATACGCACACACGGGAAAAAAAGAAACGCGAGATCGATATTGCGCACGACATCCGTGCCCTATACGGACGTCCGCCGTTGACGCGTACCTCTTACCATCAGCCACCTCATCTATATAATATTATTATAACATTATGCGTTCACGATCGAGATATTATTATGCTATTTAACGTGTCGATATTATAAATTATAATTATTATTATTGTCGTCGTCGAGTCGTCATCGGCGAGCGCGCGTGCCCGACACTCGCGGAAACATCCATATAAATTATTAATTATTATTATTCATAATGTGTTATATTATAAATGGTTTTTTTTTAATTTTTGTTTTTAATAATTTAATAAATTATTATTATACTCGTGAAAACAAACGCTTTATACGATTTTTTAGTCATAATAATAATAATATAATATACGCATATGCATATACCTACGTGGCTTATCGTAATATTATCGTCATCCCAGCGGATGAGCAGATGACATCGCGATACCTCTATCTATCATAGAATATACACCTGTAATACAAGAGACGATGTGCGCGTACTCGTCACGTTCCTCTCCGCCGATACGAATATATGATTGTTATACGGTTGACCATATAATATATAATAACACGTTAAAGTATATACGTATATATGTATGTATATGAATATTATATAATGTGTTCGTTTCTTTCTTTCGTCTTTTGTTTTCGAAGCGATCATCGCCTTGTACGATTTTATAATAACCGTATTACGTTATTATTATTATTATTATCATCAATATTATTGTGTATTTACTTATAATATTCTCGTACGACTCGTTACATAAAAACATTCTGTTGTTCAATTTGTATAATAATATTATATATATACATAATTAGTTATTTCTATATATATGATATTATTACGATGTCATGTAAAACAAAAATAAAAACGAGATCAAACGTCAAATTTTAGAATTTTTTTTTTTTTAAGTCTTTTTGCGACAGTTCTAGCAGTTATATTATTGTGTAAGATGGTAGATCTTTTATTTATTTATTTATTTTTTTTTTTTTAATAATAAATTATAAAAAATATATTTATATAATAATCTTACATTGTTACGTTACTGTATATTATATATAAATATATTTTATATTTATATATTTATATATATATATATACTATGTTATTATATAGAATTCTAGACACACTTCCTATAATAATATTATGTAATACTACCTACATACCTACCTTCGACGACGATATTAATTATATTATTTTATAATATTGTTTCGTTTACATATTTTCTTTCTATTGTATTGCGCGTTGGTTATATTGTTATTATTACTCTTCGAAGACAGTACATTTTTTTTTGCGCCCATTTATCTCTGCCATAAAAACGATTTTTTTTAGTTCGTAAGATCGACGATCTCATTTTATGTTGAAGCCATTTTGTTTTATTAATACATTTTGATTTTTTCGCCTTTTCGGGCAAGTTGAAACTTTAAACTACTTGATTACAGAAAATTATACTCCTATATGAAAAACAAAAAAAATATATTGTATTCTAAAAAAAGTTATATTTGTAGATTCTTAATTAATGATAATTATATTTGTAAATATAGTAATTTATATTAGAATTAAGTATTATTTAAATGAATAAAAAGGAAAATTCAAAGAAATTATTTGATGGGATTTTTTTTATTTCATCACATTTTATAATTTTGAATTGTTTTAACTGCAATACTGCATGCATAGATCCTCTAACATTCTATTCCTTTAATCCTTTCATTACATAAATGCAGTTGGACAATATTAGCTGATTAACTAAATTAATTACCAGACTTCTGTTAAATCCAGTACGACTTTATCTTATGCCGCAGCATGTTTCATAATAATTACTAAAGTAATAATGAGCCCTCATCTGTACAACTAAATTGTACATGCATAGGTATTTATACCACTTTACTAATTACAAACAAATTGAACTTTAACTCTCCACAATATTATTACAAACATTAATAAATATTTTTAATTTAAGATTGTAGTTATTAGTTTCAGGGGAATATTATTTGGATTTAAGAGGAAGTTATACTCACATGTGTTGTCTCTGTCTTACATACATACAATATGAAACATTTTTATTCAGCAGAATTCATTTTGTAATATTAAAGCTAACGATATTACAAAATGTGCTAAACACAAATTTGATATGATGTATGTTACTATATTAGTAAGACAGAAACAGCACATGCGTGTATAACATCATCTTAACATGACGTATACCTTATACCTATTTAATATTTTCAAGTAATAAATGTTACCCTAGGTTGTGGACTTTTATAAAATAAAATAAGCAATTATACTAATAATAATTGATGGATCAAAGTTATGACTTATGAGTTTTGTGCCAATATTTATTTAAAGTTTAAAAATATTGTTATATACAATTTGCAGTAATTTTTTTTCAAAGTTTTTCGCTATGGCAATGCTAATTTGTTTAAAATCATAATTTACATATAAATATAAAATTAATAAAATACCTATATTATACTTAAACCAAGTAAAAATTATATTAATTCATATCAATATATACATTTTTCAACACAATAATATACCCCTCATGAAAATTCAATTTTTGTGTTAATTTTTATGTAAATAATTTTTTTTTTTTTAATTATCTTTACCCGTTATAGATATATTTTTGTTATATTCGAGCTCAACACTAACAGATCTTCAATACCATATGATAATATTTTTATAATTGAAATGCATTTATCTATTGGTTCCATAAACTATGAAAATCTGCATATTAATTTTTATTATTTTGTGTATTTGTTTATACTGCAACAATACATAATTTATATGATTGGACATTTCTAAAATATGTTGTAATTTGTAAGCAAAAAATATAGAAAATATTATCCTATTTAATTTAATGAAAATAATAACTAGACAAAAATATTATATTAATACATTTGTTTTATTTATGGACTTTGTTAAATAATACATGGAAGACATATAACAAGAACATAGTACTAAATTTTGATTTTTTTAAATAAGTTAATTTGTAAATATAATTAAAAAAAAATTAAATATTAAATAAATAATAAATATAATATAAATTTAAAAAAAAAATCAATAGTCAGTTGGACGGATTTGTTTACCAATAATCCTAGTTAAAAACAATTATTTTTAATGTAATAAAATTGTTTAACAAAAAAAAAATATATATATATATTATTCACCTAGTAACAAAATTTAAGGTGTGATATGAGCATAACTTGACGAGTAATTAACACTACTATATAGATCAGAACCTGCTGGTGAATGATTACCCTAAAATCATAAATAAAAGAGAAACAATTGGAAATAAAATTAATAATTACATATTTAAGACAAAATATATTACCACAATTTACCTGTAAAAAACGGTTAAGTTCTTCTTGTGTGTCAAATATCATGACCATGAATGGAGATCCAGGAACATGCTCCCCAGCCCATTTTACTTCAACTCTATAATCGCCAGGTTCTGTTGGATCAAACTTACATAATATGGTTCTGTCTTTTTGGTTTTCACGCTGCATTTCTACACGGAATGCTCCTGAAATATACAAATGTATAATAATTATATTAAATAATACAATAATAATCAACAATATTGCATTGCAAAATTATAAATTTAAGAAATGCGATAAAGTATTTTGGCCTTTACCTTTGGGTCCTCTAACCCTGACAGTTAACTGTCCAGCGCCAGCTCCACGAGTATCACATATAAATCTACTTTGGAAAATTGCTAACACACCATGTTCAATGCCAGGTCCATACACTCGAACTTTACTAGCATCTGGTGCACCGCTAACTCGAACAGTAAAAGGACTTCCAGGTACATCCTCACCTAAATTTTTGGAATATACAAACAAAAAAAATGTACAAAAATTGTTCTAATTATGATGATGTATATTTCTAATAAATAAATGACCCTAAAATAATTTTTAAAGAAATTATTTATTATGCTAACCGGCATATTTAACAGTTAATGTATGTCTGCCTGATTCTTGTGGTTTCACATTTAATGTAAAAGTACCATCTCCATGGTCATAGAGTTCACAGTAAGCAACTTTATGGGGTCCAATGCAATGAGCACTTAACTCCCCTGAAATAAACATAGATTGATTAATCAATGGTTTACATAAATAATGATCATTAAAATATGGAATGTCTTATATTTTATACCTGGACCAGCTCTTCGCGTATCAATAAAACTTCTAATATCTTTTCCAACTGTACCAATACCTAGACCATCTCCAGTGCATAGAACTTTACTAGCATCACAAACACCAGTTACATTTAACTTTAAAGGACAGCCTTTAACTTGCCTGGAATGAAGAAATATATATTATTATAGGTTATAAAAATAAAATAATTAAAAGAAAATAGATCTAATTATTTACCTATGACCCCAAAGCACATTTAATAAATAAGCGCCTGGACTTACAGGAGTGTAAATAGCACTATACACATTGTCACCTGTTTTTTCAACATTTACTGGTATTTCATGTCTAGAGCCTGCTAAAGTGACTACAGGATTACCTTTAATAAAATAATAAATTCTTGATAAAACTGAAAAAACACATAAAAATGAAAATAATGGTATTAACATACCAGGCCCTGCTTGTGATCCATCAATTATGAATTCTGCTTGTTGGCCACAAGTAGCCGTTGACAGGCCACTTCCAGATAGTACTACTCTTACGCCAGCAGCGCCACTTTCTACTAAAGCAGGATAAGGCGAACCTGGCAATGGTAGTCCAGCATAGTTCAAGTACAGGGCATGTGGGCCAGATATGTGTGGTGTTATTACACATTTGACATTATCATCAGAATGATCAATCATTATTGGAACAATTGTTCCTCCTTGACTTTCTAAATGACCATCTAATTCTCCTATGATATGAATAATAAAAATTATAATTTATATCATACAACAATTTAACAAGATGTGTAATGTTTACCAGGGCCAGCTACTGAAGTATCGAATGTCAATGTTGTAGGAGCATTAACTCCAAGTATAATACGACTATTTAAATTTGATTCACCTATTGTCAGCACTTTGGTCAAATCGACAACCATACACTTATATGGTGATTCACCAACATGTCTTCCATTCCAAACAATATTTATATCACAAAAACCAATATGGTTTGGAATAAATAAAACTTCATAATCTCCTTCATGACCACTTGAAGATTGATTAATTGTCACAGGTATTATTTCAGATCCATTACGTATATTAACAACAGGAACGGTATGATAAGATGTTCCCAATGCCGAAATGTAAAATTTTGTTGAAACATCTTTAAGAGCTTTAACAAGACCAGAACCCCAAGCCCGAGGTATTCCTGGATCAGTGACATGCACTTTTAATGGACTTTCAGTTATATGATCTTTGCCATAACAGATATTAAAAATATAATCTCCTGGTATTGTAGGGTTTATTTGAACAACATCAATATCTTCATTGAACGATTTTAAATCTACTGGAACGTCCTCATTATCTGGACCAAGACAAGTAACTGTAAAATCAGCTAACCCAGCATTCTTCCGTAATACTGAAAATTGCAAACACGGTTAATCAAATTATACTTCAGAAAAATGTTTGTTACTGCATACTGACATTTAAATGACATTGGTTTGTGAACAACTGCACTATTCTTCTCTGGAAGACTGTCAATTTTAACTTTACTAGCATTGTATACATAACTGGTAAATGGTGATCCTTTTAAATGCTTACCAAAGTGTGTTACATCAATATTATACTGTCCTAAATAAATAATAAAAAAAAATCATTAAGTTTTATTAAATAATAGAAATTAAGAAAAAAAATAAAAACTCACCAACTTTAGGAGGTGTAAATTCAACAATCAGGTTCATACCATTTTTGTGTTGATAACATTGGGCTGGTACAGCACTATGTTGCACTCCGGTAATAACAACATCAAATTCATGACTGGATTTACCAGCACTGTCAATTACAAAAGTTGACATTTTGTTAGAAATACCTTGGTAAAGTCCCAGACCAACAACTCGAAGTTCAGATGATGTAGATGGATTTTGTTCTCGCACATTCACCATAAATGGTGATCCATGTACATTAAAATTGTTGTATTTTACATGAACATAATGAGGTACAGGTATTACAGGCTGATATGCTACTTGATAGATACCATTAGACTCTACATCTGAAGATTTTAGTTTGACATCACGGCCAGCTGCTTTAATTGCCACTGATAATTCTCCTTTACCAGCATTCCTTGTATCAACTATATAATGTAAGAAATACATTATAATTCAGTAAATTTCTATTTTTTTTTTTCTTACCTTTAAATGATGTAGGTTTATTACAAATAGCTTCATTGAGTCCACTCACAATGACTAACTCAGAATCTATGACTTGAACTTTCCAAGGATGTTTGGTAATTGGTTGATTTCTATGCGTAATTGTAACCATATGAACACCAACAATAGATGGTCGATATGTTACTCGATATAACCCACTATCGTGTTTGTGTAAATTAACAGGTATAGTCTTATTATCAGGATCTAATTTCAAAAAAATATTAACATTACATTAACATAATAATAAAAAAAATTTGTCAAAAATGGATCATTTTCAATACAGAAACACAAACCTTTTATAATCACACTAATAGATCCATGATCAGCAATATGCGGATTTATGTCAAAACGAGCTGGATAACCAAGTTTTACTCGTTGCAGTCCTTCACCGAATGCAGTTATTGATGAACCAGATACCCCTTTCTTAACTCCATTTAAATCAATAACGTCACAGCTATATGGACTTCCTTTAAATTAAAATTTAAAAAAACCCATTCAGTGGTTATATTCTCAAAATTGTTAGTTAGGCTCAAGTCTAACATACAAATATTAATTTTAATTTTAATTTTACCTGGTACAATTTCATCATTAAATGTTATATTAACAAAATGTGGTATTGCATTATGAGGGACAAATGTTACATCATATAATCCTCTTGAACAAGCGACTACTTCTGCTTTAACTGTACCTTTTTGACTGCTAACCACCAATTCCAATGTGCCTTCTCCAGCTTCTGTAGCATCTACACTGAAGGTAACTGGCTTACTAGCCTTTGTAAAAATATTTCATGAATGCATATATATAATTAAAATATACTATGTTATCATGTTTTCTGTAAGAAACTTACTTTAGCATTATCAAGTCCTGTAACTTTTATATTGTTTATATTATACGCATGACAAGCAAATGGACTACCATCAACTGGCTGATCTTCTATAAAAACTTCTATCATATGTCTTCCTAGAAAAGTTTGGATTAATTATAAACTATTATTTTATAAAATACTTTCTTGGTTCATATAATATGCTGACATTAAAGTTTACCAATTTCATTTGGTGTATAATATGCCCCAATGGCATTGGCCATGATGCTTGTTTTAACATCAATCAATTGTCCAGATGGTGAAAATACATTGACTTTAAAATTTGTATCATTAGATATATCAGGACTTTCTATTTTAATTTCTGCTGTCTTTTTTATAGCACAATATCGAACACCATTTCCGGTTACTGCGACTTGATCAATATCCAATACTCTGCAAGTTAATGGAGATCCTGTATAATAAATAATTAATTGTCGATTATTATTTTTAACATTATATGAATACAGAGTGATTTTTTTATCAAAGAACACTCATTATTTCTGAAAGTATTCATGTTTTTGAAAAAAAATTTTTACATAGTTTCAAGTTGTTAAAAAAACAATATTTTTATTAAAAAATTATATTTTTAAATATTTTTTTTAAGTTTTTTACTTTTTTGAATAACAGCATATAGTTTTAATTTCATATTCCAAAGCAGTATAATTTTCTGAATACATAAAAATCGAATTTAGGGCCAGTAGTTTATGAGTTATAAGTATTTAAAGTTTAGACAAGCGGAGTAGTAGACAAACATTTTGCGGGGTAACCCCGTACCACTCCACTCCGCACATCTAAACTTTAAATACTTATAACTCATAAACTACTGGCCCTAAATTCGATTTTTATGTATCAAAATATTCAGAAAATTATACTGCTTTGGGATATGAAATTAAAACTATATGCTGTCACTCAAAAAAGTAAAAAACTTAAAAAAATATTAGGGTAAAAAATGTTTATAAATATAATTTTTTAATAAAAATGTTGTTTTTTTAACAACTTGAAATTATGTAAAAAAATATTTTTAAAAACATGAATACTTTCAGAAATAATGAGTGTTCTTCGATAAAAAAATCGTGTAGTATATGATATATGATATATTAAACAAATTTTATATTACCTGGAATAGGTTCACCATTGAAGCGTACACTCAGACTATGGGGAGCAGCATCTCGGGGTTTAAAATTAACACGGAACTTAGCATTTCCTTCAGATTGAACATAATTTGGAACGTTAACTCCATTTACTGACACTATAATTTCTAAATTACCGGCACCAGCTTCACTAGCATTAACTAAAATAACAAAAATATTAACTCTTTGATCTTATAAAAAAAAGTATATTCTCACTATTAAAATTGACGGGTTTTCCCACAAACCCTGTGTTAATATCTGTAACACGAACTTTAGAAGCATCATATGCTTTAACTAAAAATGGACTGCCTTCAACATGTATACCATCTACTTTGACTTCAACACTATGATCACCTATTTAAAAGTAAAATATATCATATTATATATAATTACAAAAAAAAAAGATGACATTGAATATTAGAAAACATAATATAGGCTTACCAACATCTACAGGAGTAAATTGAACATTATGAGTTGATGGTTGAGTAGCCGGTATAACAGTAACAGGTAAAGAATGTCTAAGAGGTGCAAGAACTTGTACTTGAGGACTACTTTCACATTGAACAGCAAATGATGCTATTTTACCGACAGCAACTTTATCTTCAGTAGCCGACCAGACAACCACTCTAGCAGCTTCAGAAACTGAACAAGTAAATGGTGAACCTAAAACAAGAATTGTTTTATTTATTAATTCATAACAAAACATAATACGTTCAGATTAAAATACAATAAAATTAAATTTATAAGATATTTTTCAATTGAATTTAAGCTTTTCTCTAGTAACATCATACAACAAATAATTTTATTATCAAAAAATTTTGGATATTTATGAGTTTATGACAAACTACTATTTAATTTTTAACCATTACTTTACCTGGTACATCATGATTATTAAAACGTAAATGTACAGTATGAACAGTTGGTTGACGAGGTGTAAATGATATCGCATAAGTATGTGGCCCTTGAGCCTGAGCAGAAGTTGGCACTCTACCACCATTTACTGTAACTTCTAAATTGCCTGGACCAGCTTGACTAGTTTCAACTAAAATTTACCAAGTAAATAAATTTACAGCTTATGTACAATTATAAAATCATATATACTTACCAATAAAAGTGACTTGTTGTCCAACAGTACCCTTAGGTACTGATTTCACTTTAATAGCTTTGATATCATACACTTTGCAACTAAATGGAGATCCAGCAACTGGAGTTCGAAGATAACTAACTGCAATCTTATGTTCGCCAACAATTTTAGGGCAGAACTCAATTTTATATGATTGTAAACCAGATTCTTTTACTTGGGCAGGAACTGCCGACCCGTTAGGACCTATATAATCCTTCATTAGTGTTAGTATAATTATTTAAATAAGAAAAGCGCATAAGCATTAAATAAACATTTTTCAATGTTTAAAACTTTAAAGTAAAAATAATACTTTAATTAATAAACTAAAAAATTTAAATAAAATATAGCATAAAAAAGTAACAAAATAGAATTATTTAATAATTAACATGCATAAAACACCAAATCAAAAATTGTGCAATATTAAGTACCTATATTTTATTAAAATATTAAAAAAATATGAATTTTTTTTTTATATTTAAATTTTTTTGTTTTGTTTTTTTTTCATAATTTTTTGTGCTTTTGTAATATTTTATTACATTATATAATATTTTTCTAATTTACTACATTAGAAATCAATTAAATTAGATTAAATATTATTAGAATACAATATATAAAAATTATAACAAGAATTACTAAGATAAAAAAAGATGCAGAAAAAATATATATTAAAAGAAAGATAGTATTTGAAAAAATGTAAAAATTAAACTATATTTAATTAGTAGAATTTGATAAAATATTTTCAAATAAATAAGTAGATATGCACAATCAAACGAAAGACTGTATATAAATCAACAAATACTATTCAAAAATTAAAATTATAATACTTAAGCTTTTAAAATATTTTATTAATTTTTTAAAATTACGTTAATATGTAAATTTGTTAATAAAATGTAACATAGATATAAATGTAAGTTAAATTATCTCATGAAAACATCTTTATTGACCATACCATTATTTATTCAAAATTAATTTGTAGAAATAAAATCAAAATGTATTGTTAAAGTCTAGACCCCACAACTTTAATATAACTAGTTTTAAAAACATATAAACAAAAATATGAAATCATTCAAAAATAATTCTAATATAATTTCATTTTGCAAAAAAAAATGTTTGATTTATCCTCATTTATTGATCATAATTGCTTAAAATGAATTAGACAATAAAATAAAATGTATAAAATGTAGTACATAAATAAATATTTAATGTAATAATAAAGATGTCTCCAAAAGACAAACCTTTTAATAGTACTAGTATATAACAATACTTTGTTTTTTTTGTTTATTATTATAAACTAATAGCTATTTAATATTTCTAGATTACATAAATATATATATATATATATGTATATTTATGTATATTTTTTAATGAATTAGTTTTATTTCAGTATATTACAATTACATACTACATTTGAAGGTCTACCACCAAATTAAAATATAAGCGTTAATAGCTGACTGAAAGTTTTTAAAATGTTGTTATTAATAAAAGAGAGAAGTATCAGTATAATCGAGATTTTTGATATCGCCCACCTGTAAAAACATAGACACACATACTTGTAGACAAGCTTTAATTGAAATTCCATACAGTCGTGCTGAGGCAAATATATAGAATGAAAAATGAAAATTATTGAATTAATAACTTACCCTCAACATTAACTTCAATGTCATCCAATGATCCAGATACATTGCTCATAGTGAAATGAGAAGTAGTTGAGACAGGAGCGCTAGTCAGTGAAGTACCACTAACTAGCGGTAAATCTCCCTCAACATGAGCAATAAAAGGAGACCCTAAAACAAATATAATTATTAATTTAAAATAAATAATTTTTCAATTAAATTTAGTATGTTGATACAACAAATTTTAAAATGTATCTAACCTGGGACTGGTTCCTTATTAAAATGAATAGTAATGACATGATCAGTAGGTTGAAGTGGTAGAAAACTAACAGCAAATTTAGCATTGCCTTGAGGATGTACTTGAGTGGGAATATTTGCTCCTCTAGCTGATATAGTAATTTCTAAATTGCCTTCACCTGCTTCACTAGCATCAACTACACAAAATAATAATATTGAATATTAACCATAATACAGTATATAATATTTAAAGTAAAAAATGTTTTAATTATACCAGTGAATTGGAATGTATTTCCAACATGACCCTTAGGCACATGTCCAACTAAAACTTTACTAGAGTCATAAGCTTTAGCTACATAAGGAGTACCATTAACAGCATGTCCATTGTATTCAACTGATATTGAATGGGCTCCTACTTGGAGTGGTGTAAATTCAGCAGTAAAACCTACATTTACATTTCCTGTGACTTTAACTGGAAGTTCAGTGGTAGGTCCTAAAATGTAAAAAAAAAAAAAAAAGTTACAAAAATACTGAACAAAATAATAAAACAAATAATATTTACCAGTTACAGACACAGACAATTCAGCTGAAGCTGAATTATCAACCATCATATGAAATTTTGCTACTTGGTTAACAGGTATCAACTCCAAACGAGATAAATTAACAGATACACGACTTGTGTCAGATACTGAACACACAAATGGACACCCTTTAAATTAATAATAATTGAATATTAAAACTTCATATTATACTAATCATTATTACATTTTATAACCATTCAAATTTATTTTTACCTATAACAGTTTCACTATTAAACTTTATATCAATCATGTGAGGTTTAACATGTTCGGGTGTAAAAGATACTAAGCATCTTCCACCCCCAACTACAGTCACATGATTTGGTACTTCTCCTTCATTAATTGATATTTCCAATTGGCCTTCACCAGCATCACTAGCATCAACTATAATAAAAAAATTAATAAAAAGTTGATTATACTAATTATTAAAAAAAAGTTATGTTAAATGATCCATACTGAAAGATTTCAAAGTAAAACAAATAAAATAATACAATATTGGGCATATTATAGGGTCAAAACAGTAGGTTTTGTGTCATTAATTGATAAAATATTAAAATGTATATCTGGTAAAAAAAAAAGTGAAAGAAAACTGAACATTGTATGACATATAAATACATTTTTATAATTAACTACAATTACAAAATGTATATAAATCTCAGAGCCGCGTTTAACGGGGGGCAAGGGGGGAAATTTTCCCGGGGCGGCAAATTTTATGATGTTTGATGGGGCGGAAAATTTTTGAATTGTAATTTACTTAAGGGCGGCATATTTTAATTTGCCCCGGAGCAGCAACATAGATTAACGCGGCACTAATAAATCTCATATTTAATCAGTATAAATATTAAAATTAAAAATTAAATCATAACTCAAAATATGTTTTCCATCTTATAATCTCAAAATCAGTTAATATATGTATTGCGTAGAATTATTTTTATGATGATAAAACGTAGAGAATAATATTGCATCAATAATAATGCAGTAGGGTACTTATGAGTAAGAAGAATTTTGTCTTGGAGATGACACAAAGAAGCAAGTTAGTAAGTTTAAATATTTTTAAATATTGTTTCAATGTATTATAGTACAAAAATAAATGATAATTATACTCTCACAAACTAACCTCTAAATTGACAAGGTTGGCCGACAACAGCATCGGAAACATCAGTTACTCTAATCAGGGCTGAATTGTATCCTTTAGCTAATAATGTACCAGTTCCAAGTTTATGGCCAGCTACACTAACATCAACTAAATGAGTTCCCACTTCAACCACAATAAATTCTATTCTAAATATTCCATTTCCTCCTTCATTTATAATTTTAGCTTGTATATTACGTTTTGTTGGACCTGAAAATATGTAAATCATATTTTAATTTTTAAATATACCTAAAGTAATGTGTATAATATATATATTGATATAATTAAAAATAAAATAAGTAGGTATTAAACAAAATTAGCTTACTTAAAACATTAACTTGTATATCTTCTCGATGATAACCAATAGCACTTATTTGAAATATTGCTACTGAATCAACAGGTACTAATTTTACAGCATCACCAAGGACGCTTAATTTTGGACTATATGATCCTCCACTCATGATTGTAACTTCCCAGGGACTCCCTATAAATAAATAAATTAGATACTTATAAATAATAAAAGAAATTATTTTTTTCTGTATGAATACTAGCTATGCATAATTAAACCTATTAAAGCCTCATAAATTATTTAAGTAACTGAAGCGTTAAGTTACATACAAAATATAATACATTATTTTATAATATTTAAAAAGAAAATAATCTTAATTATAAGATTAATTAAAATAATTAATATATATTACAGTACATTCACAAGCTCTTAGAATCTTTAAATTATTAATTACAACACAATTTATAATTTAAAACATATTTTTTAAAGCTTTTTATAGCATGGTTAAAATATATTGTACATTTATATGCAAAATCAATAATAACGAATAACATATCAAATTAACAGAATTTACTTAATATTGTATATTTAATAATGAATATGCTTTTAAATATGAAAGGAAAAATTAGGTGATATATGTATATATATATATATACATTACTTTTCCTTTTTCTTATAAATGTATATATAATTAATAAATAAAATTATTTTGATTAATTATACTTTTTTCCGCTTTTTTTTTAACAAGTAATTAAATATAATGGGTTTACCCTACTTGGTGAAAAATGTCTAAATTTTCAAACCTTACTGTTAAAAAACATAAGGTATATATTTTTTGTAATAGAATCAAACAATATAAATGAGCACACGGTATATAATGGCTACATTTCAATTTGAAAATGAATAATTCAAAACCATTATTGCAACATATCTTATACAAAAAAACATGTGGGTGTGTATATGAATTGATAATTCACATTACAAATCATGAACACCTTAAGAATTTTCTAATAGTTGGGTCAGAAATGTATAACATTAAAACAGTTGAATAAAAATATATCTAATTATTTTATTTTTAAACTTCCAAATTAAATGCGGTAAGCATTTATATAATTTAATAATATATTTTATATTTAAATATGATCTTAATTAAGTAAATACTAAACAATATGAATATTAACTAAGTAATAAATAGAAACAAGGTACAACTTTTATAAAAACAATTATGTAATGAAATACTTATAAACATAGAAATTAAGTTATAGGTACCTAAAATTTAAAAATATATAAATTCTTACTACCTAAACATGAAATGTTGATAAATTATTAAAAATATTAAAATGTCAATTTAAATTGTATGTGCAATTCTAATAAATTTTATAGGATTAATAAACAAAATTATAATAGCTATTTTTATTTTATTTTAGTAAACCTAGTACATTTTATAACCTTAATATACTTCAATATACGATTGTAGTTTAAGCTATTATTTTACAAGTGAGATAACTGATTGATACCTGGAATACCTTATAAAATATGTCTATATAGGCTAAATAGGTATACAAAAGATATGATTTGTTTTTTTGTAATACTTCTAAATTAAATAAAATGCATACATTATGCTAATAATATTACCTATTATGGGACATTCCAGTTCTTTAATATTTTTAGACAAATTATTTAATTTTAGAAAGTAGTTTTTGGCTATTATGCAAGTAAAGATTTCTATTATATCAGTTTATAATGTGTATATAGGTATCTTTAATAAGTAAACCATTAATATACTATGCATATTAAAATGTTTAAGTATTTCTTATAATTATTAAATACATTTAAAACTAAAAAATGTAATAATATGTTTATGAAATAATACATTTAGTTTTTTATTACTGATAATTACGATCAAAAATATTAAGTACCTAAATAAGATATAATATTTTAGTAAGAAGCATAATTAAATCCTTGTTGAATAGTTTAAATTCAAATAACCAAATATGAAGTAAGTAATTAGTTGTACCATTTTTAAGGATCTACAAAAAAAATGTGTATATCGTGTATGCCAAAAACAGAGTAAAAACAATTATAAAATAAATATTTTAATGAACACATTAATAATTGAATACCAACTTGTGAATATCTTACAGTATTTATAGTATTTATCCATATGGTTGGAAATATGTATAAATGAATATTACCTATTTTATCAAATACCCGGTTGTAAGTAAAAACAAATAAACATTACTTTTATATAAACTTCAGCGAGTAATCCTTCTTCATTTCACTTTGAGCAATGTATCGAGACAATATGTAATAACGCGAATTAAAATACATTTTACTAATATTTAAATTAAAAACACAAACTACTATAAAATATTAAAATAACGAAAAAAACCTAGAAAAAAAATAAAAAATACAAAACGAACCAAACATACACGACTCAACTACTATTTACTAATCACGATTAATAAACCACCGACTTGTTGCATCTACCTGTTTGACGTGTACATGATAAAAATATCGATATCTTCGTTGTCACGATATTTGTGTTTACCGATTTCTGAGCGCGCCATTCGAAATTCGAATGGCTGGAAGATTATATTTTTTTAAATGTACATCATTCAATCATTCATAAAGTCTAAAATAATCTTAATGTACTCATTGCACGTAATCCGTGTTATTAATTATAATTATCGTTTAATAATAATGCTAACAACCATTTGGGTGTAAATGCCTAACATATGCATTACGCATTTAATTCATATAAAAAAAATTATGTGCGGGTAGTATCTATTAATGAATTCTGTAAATCGGTGATCCTTGTGGGTGTGCAACACACTACTATCGATGGTCGAGAAAAATTCCAAAGACACAGGTGCGCCAACTGGAATGTCTTCTGGCATCGAATTTCCCTCCAAGAATTTAAAATATGTCGACCATATTATATTATTATTAGTTATTACCTATAACACGAATAACGCCATACTGTGAATCGTAAATGGAATTAAAATTTATAATCATACAGTCAGAAATTCAACTTGCCCTTATTTCTGCTTAATGACCGATTATATATTTTATTATCATTCAAGCAGACGTTATTTATTAGTGTTATTACTGTTATTAATTAATAGGGTACATTTAACGTTTAAAGTGTTTAAACCAATCTTAAAAATCTGTAAGCAACCCGAAAATCTAAGATAAACTATGCGTTCTTTCGCTATTTATACAACACAAAAGTTATATACATAATCATAACACCTATTACATTATTTTAATAATAATTTTAATGAACATGGCCAAGTAGTCGCCAGCCATGGCGTAGGTGTAATTTATTGTGAAATAATAAATACAAAAGTAATTTTACGATAAAAATAATAAAACAATTCCTCTTTTTGAAAGACATATTGAATCGTGAACATGACTTTTTAATTGTATATTCAAAGAATAATCTTTTTCCATGCCTACACCGATAATTTAATTTTCAATGCCGATTATGAACCATTAAAAACTAAATTTTGTTCCGTTCATCGAACATAGGTATTGTTACGCTATTCCGCTAATGAAAAATTGTAAATCTCAGTAATCTCAATACATTACCACACAGTTGAATAAGATTTATATAATAACACGAACGTATCGATACGCATTGTCTAATACGAGTATACCTAATATAAAATAGTAGCTGATTTCCGGTAGGCGAGTTACCTACTCCCATGCTGTTAATAAGAAAAGAATTATAATGAATCTATGAAATGTATCGTATATAATAGTAGGTATATACCGAAAAGGCAAGAAGTATTGAACTATAAATTACCATAATATTGATAAAGGATTTTTTGTTGACGGCAGAGGTCGGTATGACAAAAATTAGTATGTGTGGCTCGGCGCTATGCGGTAATGCAATATTAGGCTTTAAGTTTATGTAATTTTTAGTCCGCAAATGAAATAGCTAAAAAAAAATGTTTAATTTAAATATTCATATAATGTATATTGTGTCTGGTAAGGGCGGGAACTTAAGTATTTCAGTTGTATGAACGTTAAATGATTTGAGCTACAGCCGCTACAGGCTAGAGCTGCAATTCACTCAAGACTAAAATAAATTGATCTCTCGCATCCGCACGAGCCACATACTATACTATATTAAATTTGTCATGCATCAGATGCCTCTAACAACGCCTTTATATAAATTGTATGCTCACAAATTTTTAATGAGAGGATATGTTATCTTATAAGTAAATAAAATACTCAACATAGATGCAATTTAGGTTTTAAAATTGAAATGGCCATTATAATTTACATGTATTTTTCTAATTATATACTATTTTAAATACAAACCAATTCAAGCCCGGATTAAGGTTGGATTGGGGCGATTGGGCCCCAGGACACCATACACTTAGTGGGCCCCCTTTCAACTTTACCTTCAAAAAATTTTAACACTACATTTTAAAGACTGTATACTCGTAATATTGTTTATTCTTGTACAAAACAAAAAATAATGTTATGTATTAATTTATTATACACATATTGAAATATTATATACATATAGAAAACACTGTTTTTTTTTTAGTTAAAAAGAATAATAGTTTAAATTTTTTTCTTGCTTTTTCTTTACCAAATTTTTGAATCGTTTCATTAAAATCAATCAATATATAAATTATATGGGTACCTCATGCGAATAGATCAAGAATACCTAGTGGCTAATATCAAAGATATTATTACCATATATACGTTATCAATTATTAGAATATCATTTAAATATTTATTATCATTTAGTAATTTTTCGTGATATAAAATTAGGAACATAAAAAAAATATGAAAATTCTTTATAGCTATTTTAAATGTATTAAAAACATATATTTTACAAATAAAGATGGGCCCCGGGACCATGCCCCCTTGCCTCCCCTTTATCCGGGCTTGCAAACCATTTGGGGGTTACGGTGGGTTTTTTTTTGGGTGAGACGGGGGCTTAGCCATTATTAATACCTATATAATATATAGATGAATACATTTTATATCTTAATTCTTAGTCTATACTGTATATACCTATATTATATTAAAAGGGTGCCTTTTCTATAGTGTCAGACAATCACAGTCTAGACTCTAGACACTAAAAGTCCGACGAAAAAAAGGCCACGAATAAAAAAGTCCGGTAAAAATGTATTTTTAAAAACTATATTAATATATATATAAATCATTTAAAATAACTAATACTTCTAATTTCGGAAAAAAATTGTATAGGAAAAAGAAAGGTGAGTTCCTGATATTTTTTTAGCATTTATACCAAACATACCTATTTATCGGTAGATATCTAAATAGTGTCAAATCATAAAAGTTATCATCTAAAAGAAATATCACGAAATTAAGTATACCACGAATATACCTTTCTTTACCCTATATACAAAGGAATAACTTACTTAACTAAAACATTTTGTAAATTATTTATTGAAATTAATAAACAAAATATTTGTTAGTATATTGTCCTGCACTTATTATGTACTTATAATGTTTATAAATTATTTTTAAAAAAATTTTTAAATCCAATTTGCATGCTTACCATCAATTTTAAAAATTAAATTTTCAATCACTAAAAATCTTTCCATCAATTGATAGTATTACGTTTTGAAGATATATAGAGCATTTATTGAATATTATGATAAACTGCAGTGACAAAAATTTCAGTATTTTAGTCTAGATTATCTTAGAGAATAAATGGATTTTCAAGGTTATAATAACAATAAGTGAATATTATAAATTATAATACATTAACAGTGGCGTATACCTACCCATGAGTGGTAGAGGGGGCTAAAGGGAATTTAGACTCTCTTTCGATTATATAAAAAAAAAATTTAAAAAAATACAAATAATTCCAGTGAGAACAATTCTGTAAATTTGCGGAATCGTGTTGATTTTAATAGCCATTGATACACATACACCATTCTGCAAATTCTATGTACAGTAGAATCCGCTTATTTGGGACACCACATAAAAGGAACAACCGCTTAATAATGACAGATTGTGATTCCCACAGATTGGCATAGTCCCGAACGAATGTATCGGTTTATTAGCTATTCGGATAATCGGGACAGTCGGATAATGAGGACATGTCCCTATAAAATGTACAAAGTGTCCAAATTAAGCGGATTCTACTGTATATATATACTTAAACGACTTCGCATAATTTTTAATGCAACGTTGCTATTCCGAAAAATAAATATAATTGTAAATTATAATTTAATTTTAAAATTAAAAAAATGGCGTTTTTGAGTGCAATTAGTTTGTGCACGAAACTTATCTTATCATTGGTAACGTCAATAATAATTCTGCAATGATTTGAATACAGGAAATACATAGATTAATGATTTATTTTATTAATATACATTAGGTATATTAAATACTGTAGATATATTATAAAAGATAACTGGCCTATAAAGTATAGACACCCGCATGTGTTGTCTCTGTCTTACAAGCACGTAACATAGCAAATTTACGCTCAGCAGATCACGTTTAACTCCGTCAGTTTAAAAATTAGAGTGAATCGACCTATTATGAAACTTGATGGTAAGAAAATTATCTGTGTTTGTATGTTGGTTTTTTACGATAGTTCAATTTTTTAGCAAGTTATGCGTATATAACATAGCGTAAATTAAAAATGCTCATAACTCACTTAAAAATTTAATAATCGTAAAAAACCAACATACAAACACAGATAATTATCTTACCATCAAGTTTCATAATAGGTAGATTCACTCTAATTTTTAAACTGACAAAGCTAAACGTGATCTGCTGAGCGTAAATTTGCTATGTTACGTATTTGTAAGACAGAGACAACACATGCGGGTGTGACGTCCTCTTAACGAACATTTTTTTTTTACAATTTTAATGATTTTTTTTTTTTGTATAAGTGTAGCTAATTAAGATAAGTGAGTCCAGTATAGTATATATTTTAATTATAGGATAAACTATGTACATATTTTTAAATAGATTCCAAAAACATAGCTTTAAAATCTAAAATTGCTTATAAATTAAAATACATAAGGACGTATTTTGAAGTTTCGCCCCGAACGCAATATTTAGTTGCTACGGTACTGATTGTAACATAAAACTAAATAAAAATAAAAATAAAACTAATATTTTAGTTTACATTTAGTTTATAGTTTGTTTTTTGTATGATATCAACATTATCAAATGCCAATTGTCAAAAGTCCATCAATTGAATTTTGCAGATAAAGTATTACATAAATCGATAAATGACAATTACTTTACACAATATAAACATATAACTATATATGACTATATAACTATACACATATAATTATACACATACTGTATGTATACATATATATAATATTCTACATTTCTACTGCACTGAAATGAAATTAGTTCCAATATTTATTTTCCCAAATCCTAACATTTACAGGTGAAATGAATTTAAAGTTTAAACATTGAAAACATGAAACATACCAATATTACTCTATACTTTATACTTTATAGATACATTATACATTATATTATTATAATATATGAATGGAACAAATAATGTTATGTGGTATATTAAATAATGATAGCCGATAGATATAGGTATAAGTAGTGTGACCAGACGTCCCTCATTAGGGGGGATTGTCCCGGTTTTTGGTTTTTAGAGTTGCATCCCGCATATCTAAGTCTAAGAGTCCCACATTTGTCCCACATTTATGATATTTGAAGTGTACATATTATATTTAATCATTCTATAGGACGTTGTATCAGTATTCTAATCATGAATTTATAATAATAAATCCAGTCACATGACAAAAATATGGACCAAAGAAAAACACAGTTGAACGTGTCTATATTAAAAGCATTAGTATAATAACCAAGTTAAACTTTGATTATATATGTTTAGAATTTTATGAATCATTAAAAAACAAAAATTTGTTACTAAAAAAAAATTGTATCTAAGGATAAATGTTGAAATTGTAATAATTGTAACAATAGAAAATAATTTAAAATAAAATATAATGAAAAGTATTTATGATGTATTTATGTATCTTTTTTTATAAGTGTCCCCCTAAGGGATAAAATAATTATGGTCACACTATAGGTATAAGTAATAAATCGTATTATGTATAAAGATAACTTTATATGTTTGAGTTAAAAATACACTGAAATTATATTTTTAAAAAAATATAAGCGCAGTATTTTGTATATTATACCTAATTAATATTTTTTTTATTGGAAAAAAACAAGACCCTCGGAAACATAGGCAATTGGGTTGATATTAGGTATACATTATAATAATTTTTTTTATCGAAAAACTATTACCAAAATGATTTATGTTTTTAGAAACTAATAATATTTGATTATATTATAAGATATTATAATAAACAAAATTTTATGCAACATTTCGTCATTATCTTTTTATATAAAATAAAAATATAAGTAAGTCTCTATTGGGAAAAAAAAATACCAAATTATGTAATTTTCATCATTTATGGAAGATAATGTTTTCAAAAATTGTAATTGTTGTTAATAATAACTACTAAAATATCAGACTGTAATATTATTATATTTTTATTTTAATCAAATAATTTTCCAAAAATAACCCACAAGAATGCAATTAAATTATTAAACCAAATAATAAAATGATTATATCTATATGTAAAAGGTAAAAATAAAAATAATTACTATAACAATATAACATAAGTCATAAAGCATTTACTACCAAATAACATTTACACATAATATGTAATATGATAATAATATGATATATTATCTTAAATATTACTATAATAATTTATAGTGAAAAAATGAGTTACCGTGCCTGATTTGTATTTACTATGTATAGTCACTCTATCCACTATTAAAAGATCTAAACCTCTAAGGCATGTCACTGCCCGCTAATATTAAAATATTTCCAGATCACGTCTTCAATTTTCAATATTTTACTTACATTTAACATTTATAATCATTTTTTTTTTATTATTCTAAACGTATAGGTAAGTACATAATATATTTATATATATTTTGTATACCTATCTTTTTATAATTGAAACTTTTGATTTATAATAGTAGTACGACATACGTGTGTGTGTGTATATAGTATATACATTATACATATATGTATTATTTGCTTTAAGTAAAAAAATACAGATGTACTAAACACATGTGGGAGTTGATGAGTCTTAATAATGTTTTAATTTTAATTTTTAAACTGTGATGAATCATCATAGCATACACAGCATACACAAACAAATTTGGTAAGAGTTTTACCAATGAATGTAAATTATAAATTAGGTTAAAACTTTTTTAGCTTATATATTCTTACAATTTGCTTTGGACTGTGAGTTATTAGTTTATATTTGACATAATGACATTGACTAAAACTTATTAACAAAAGGTTATAACTGTGTAGAATTTTACAATAAATAATAATATAATTAGTTGAATTGTTTTGCAAGTTTTTTTATATAGGTAGCCATTAGAATTTATCTCAATAATTTAATTATTTATAGAACTTAGCTTTATTAGTCAATAGCTACCTATATTTAGTAGATAATATCTACATAAGTATAGCAAATGACTGTATATAATATAATTATAAATAATAAAAGACTGTTTGTAATGACGTAATATTAGTAAAACAATGTGAATTTTATGTGAAATAAAGCACTAACATTGTATACAAACTCTATCCATTTTTAAATTATAACTAATTAGTATTATTGAAAAAATAGTCTAGTAAATATTGATAATACATATTCAGATCTATGAAGGAACATGATACGAGATAATTCATGAAAATATAGATACCTAGGTATTATTTAATATAGTCCATACACTATTTAGAATATTTTCTATATTTTTTGCACCTTTATTATATAAATAACTAAGGTAAGTACTAAGTATACAAGTAGATACTGAAGTACTCAAGTATCTATACTTAACTTAATACCTACAAATTATCTTGACTTCATTTTATTATTTTATAATTAACTAGATCCATAGTTAATTATACTTATACAAATACTAACTAATGACTATATTGTAATAATATATTTTGCTCTCAAAACACATTAAAGTATCTAGGTATGCGATATATTCAGTATAATTTAATAGACATTCTAAACTGTATTATTATAATTTTAGTCTCTATTCGCCTCATTTAATCTTGTTAACTTAATTGTGGGAACCTTCTTCCTCGATATTTTTAACAATAATGAATACATTAAAATATATTACCTGGTACTTGTTCGTTGTTAAATTTCATATCAACTAAATGAATAAGTGCTTTATGTGGAACAAATGACGCCAAAAATTTTTGATTGCCCAAATTTCGAACGAAGCTAGTGACATGTCCTCCATTTACAAGAATTTCCAAATTACCAGACCCAGCTCCTGATCCATCAACTAGATAATAAAATTTAAAAATGTTAGAAAACATTTTAAAATTTTTTTATTTTTAATTCAATTCAACTACTATAGTTAATAATTACTTTCAAATTCTACTGGTTCACCCACCACTCCATTTGGTATATGGCCAACTTTAATGGCATACACATCATATGCATGACTCCTGAGAAAATAATGTTTAAATAAACAATATTAAAGTTTTTATATAAACAAGGATAAAAATTTTTTTATAGGTATTGTATTTTATAACTAGAGCGCGGATTTCTATGCAATTGCATATTTTTTTCCTTTTAATATTTTCGGATTTTTGTCAGTTATCTCCACGAATCATCATAATTTGAAGTTAATGGTGAAATTTTTTTTACATATTTCTGCATATTTAAAGGTTATTGCATATTTTGGAAAAATTAAAAATTTATTGCATATTTATATTTATTATTACATAACGGGCACAATATTAAAGTGAAAGTTTAAAAAAATGTAAAAATAATATTTTTTCAAGTAGAAAAATTAAAACTAAATTTCATAGTCACTAAATAATAATTTATATACATATATATATATTTAGTTATAAGATAAAAAATCGATTACGACGTAAACTTAATCGCTCTTGTTGTGTCAGTCGGTTATAGACCTACCAAGGCACAATATTAAGTTACTTCAAATATCAAATATACCCCAATAACTTCGGTTGACATCGAACGTTCGTTCTCAGTCTTTAAAAATATTTTAACCGATAAACGACACAACTTCACAGAAGAAAAACTTGAAACGCATATGATTATTCATTTTAATAATAAATAAAATTTTAAAAATAAATTAAGTTAAGAAAATTCCCTAAAAATTTTTTTATTTAGTATTTAAGTAATTAATTATTATATGTTTTATTGTAAATTTTAAATAAATAAAAAAATTCTTGCATATTTTTTACATATTTTCATAATGTTGACTGCACATTTTTTTTACATATTTTCATGATTTTTACTGCATATTGTATGGCATATTTTAATACTTTTAAGTGCATAAAAATCCACACTCTATTTACAACATATAAATTACATTAAAAATAATAACACTATTATCATTATAATATTATTATACTACATTAAACAATTTTTCATTAACATAAATGATTTATAGATATTCTTAAATCTACTTTAAATTTACCTGAATGGAGAACCAGCAACTTTAGTACCATTAATTTTTACATCAATTGAATGTTCTCCAATTTGTTCAGCTGTAAACTGTGCCAAAACGTGACCTTGCGCAATGTTCCTAGACATTCTCACAGGAATCGTCTTATTTGATGGATCTGTAGCAATTCAAATATTTCATGTAAAAAAATGAACTAAATATTTTTGTTACCATGAAATTAACCTACCAATCACTGTGACATTAATATTGGCAAGTACTTCGTCAGAATTTATGTAAATTGTTGAATACCTATTTATGGGCATGAGTTGCATATTTTCTCCAAAAACTATATCTATAAAAAAATAATATATATATTAAAATAAAATCATTGTTAGAAATAAATAATAACAAAAGCAATTCTTACCATTATTTTTTGATTTTGATGGAGATAAAGCACTTTTTGGTGATACATAACTATGATTTGGAGATAGGGAACTAGGAATATTTAAATGTAATGGTGATGAGATACTATGAAATCCAGATTCCGAATGGTTGGTTGACTATTAAATAAATTTAAAAATATACCAAAAAATACGTTAATATATTATTATTAAAAATGAAACATACTTTATACACATTACTATGCAGATGACTAATAGGAGAAGAAGTGAATTTTGGCGATTGTAGAGGTGAAATAGGTCTAAGAAGGCCAATTTTATTGTACTCATTAGAAGAAGTAAAATCATCTAAAAAATATTAAAATATAATTTACAACCTAAATATTATAAGTATACAATTTTAAAATCTTACTGAAAGCAGAAGAGCTGTTTCCATTGACTAATTTTGTAGGTGCTAAAAAATAAATATGTTTTTTTTAAGTAGTGATAATCATAGTTCAAATTATTCAATACTTTTTCAGTTTTGCATCATATATAATATAAGATAGATACACATATAAATTTTAGATTTTTAAATTTAATTCAAAAATAAAACGTACTCATGCTTCTATGTCGCTTGATGTCTTCTTTTGTACCCACTCTAAGAGGAAATGGACTTCCTGTAATAAATTATAAATTTATAAATAAATAAACTGTAATATTGCATATAGCAGATTTCAATATATTTAGTTTATTGATATTGGTATTATAATAAAGATGTTTATAAGTCACAAACATTTCTAAAAAAACTTTAACAAATACGATAAAATTATTATTAAATACATATAGTTTGGTTCAATAATCATTATGTACAACAGATTTTTTTTAATGCATTGTCATTCTTTATTTTAATTAACTTTCCAAGGTCAAGACAAAAAAGTTATTTTTTTATTTTACTATTTTGAAATTTCAATAAAATACGAAAAATGGATAGGACTTCTATTATCTATATAATACATTCTTAATATATTTAAAAGTATTTTTATATAACACGAGTAGTTATAAGTTAATTATAATTTGTAACGTTTAAATTTTAACTGTGAGAAATTTACTCTTTCACACATTGATATTGTCAGTAAATGTGCAAAATATAATTAATAAATATCAATAGAAATAGATGCATAATTTATTTTAGTGTATACGTATTATTTAGAATAGACGTTAAAATAATTAAATAGATATAAGGGAAATGGTAATATGAAATTAAATTTATTGAGAAAATTTTAGAGTAAATTTTAGATGATTAAATAATTACTTAATTATTAAGAACAGTGTTAAATGAAGTTATTTTATATTACTTTTTCGATCTTTTATACTTGCCTTTAACAGTTGCACCGTTAAAATAAACATAAATTTTATATTTTCCAGGTCTTCTAGTGTGTAGAGAAACGTTGTAAATAGAATTTCCTAAATGGTCAATCGTATGCGGAAGCGACTGTTTATCGTGAACAATATCAATTTCTATTTTTCCTAGACCACCCGTTCCTGTAGCATCTAAAGTCCAATTGACTATACTTCCTGCAATAGCTGGTCTATCCAAGCCAAGCAACTAAACCATAAAACAGTGACATCAAATTATTTAGTCCGGGGTCTTTCGACGTCTCTTTGGTTTGTTTTACCTTAATGCCGTTTGGGTCGAATACAAAACACGTGTATGGACTACCCTGAATTAACTGTCCTCGGTGTTTTACGGCAATAGTCCATTCTCCCGGTTCGTCGGGTTGGAACGTCGTCCGATATGAATCTCCCGATTCATTTACCGGACATTCTAATTCTCGACCGTCCGGACTCATGGCTAAAACTTGAATATTTTGAGCTTTAGCGCCGTTACAATTTATCTAGAAACAAAAACCAAATAAATAAGTACGTTATACTTCAGATACCTACATACTTAGCACTTTGGCCGTTGTACACTAGAAACTCACCTGAACTTCGACAATAGATCCAACTGCACATGGTTCCATACCCGAGTGTTTGATTTCGGACACTTCAGGCATAGCTCGTATAAACATTGGGCACCCTTGGATCACATCGTCGCCATTGAAAATTGTAACCTGTGCGATAAACACAAACATTAAAAAATAAAACCACGAACCGTGTCGACTATACGTATTTGTATAATATACAGTATATATGCAACTGGGGGAAAACAAATGCATACCTTATACATTCCAATTATGAGTGGCACGAACGTGCATGTGCCACCATTGGATTTTAAATTCAAATTACACGGTATAGTATTGAGTTCCGGTCCAATTATTTCCACCGTGACATCACTTGGGTCTACTTCTGCATCCAAAAATGACACTTTAAAACTAGTCTAAAAAAAATGTCGTTGATTTATTATTACGTTAATTCTGATTTACATTTACTGGTAATCAACAAGTTAATATTGTTTTTATTTAATTAACCTACTGGTTTATATACTCTGGTAGTGTGAGTGTCACTATGGGCGCGCACAGTATGCGATGGTCGAGTGCGCGGCTTTACCCATTGGAAATTAGATACATAAGACATCATGCCTAAATGTGAAGCATTTAGGCTAGACACATCTTTGGCTTTCAACAGCGGTTCAACGCCTAACTTTTTGCCAGCATTCATTCCTATGTACGATTATACTAATTTTAGTAAAGAATACAATCTTATAGTAGAGAATACAAATAAGTGCTTCATAGATTAAACTTTTATACACCACGGTACATACCAGCGTTTAAGTTGGACTCCCAAACCTCCGGGTCGTCATATTTTTGGTACTTGGCCGGGACACCAAGAGATTTTGTCAATTCACACAATACAATACCGTCTTTCCAGTCAGTCTAAAATATATACAAACCAATGAATTTGCAAGTTTGTTTTCGAAAGAACGAAATACACTTACCGTGAAATTAGACACCGTATGAGTTTTTAGCTGACTATTCACCCAGTTCAATGTAGCTTTAGTACCAGGACTCTTTTCTTTCATAAAATAGGACAGATACGTCATGCCCGATAGTTCGTCTAGATAAGGTGAAGCTAAATATTCGGGCTCTAGCACCATGGGAATGTTGAAACGATCTCGGGCCAATTCCATAGCACGGCGACAGTTGTTCACGCTATCATTAGGATCTAAATTTTTCCAATGTGGAAACAATCCCGGTTCACAGTAATCCAACAAGGACGAAAGACATATTCCAGAATTCCAATCTGTGGTGAAATTGTTCACGCGGCATTCTGGTAGTACCGACTATTCATACGTAACCAATAAATTAATAATAATGATAATAATTTTACAATTTTCACGATAATATTAATATATTTTAAATTAAACATTAATAGGTGTAGTTATACGCATTATGCATACACAACTTATATACCTTGAGCCAAGCTAACATGAGCTTTTTAGGTGGAAATTTCGAGCGCCCGATTTGATAACGAACAATCAATGACCAAATAAGTCCTAAAATTAATTTCAGATTCCCATTAACTATGTCTTCGTTTCCTAAAGAAAAAAAAATTAGACTATTAAACAAGAAAAATAACTTGTACTACCTAAGATGAAAATATAGTAAGTATTCCTACATTTTTTTTTTACTTAAAACAATGATACGATTATATAGTTATAAATTAAAATATGAGGTATGCCTAAATAACCCAATGTTCTAAATATATATTTCAAGGTGCCTCTGCAGTATAATCCTCTTAGTTGATGCAAACATGCGTGTTTGTAAAAAAAAATAATGGAGATATGCTCCGCCTATATTATAGTAGGTATACCTATAATTGTGACCGATATTGTAATATCATTCATATTTTATATATGAAAAATTATCCGATCATATTATTATAGAAGCATGGCGATTCTAGTATTATAGCATGTGAGGTCAATACACCCACATGATTAACTATTGCATACTTCGCTCAGAGTTTTGTATAACACTCCCTATTTGGCGATACTACCCAACACCTGTTCGACGTCAAAAGCAAAAAAATCATAATCCAATACAAAAATAACCACTAAAGTGCAATTGACGATGTTAACTCAGGATGTTTGTATTAAAACGACCACATTTAATACTATATTAAAGTCTAATCGAAGGCATATATATATATATATATATATAGGCGTAAGAGCGTAACACACGATGAACGTGATGTACGATATGCAAATGCCACCACTTATTGCGGCCTACGTACGAGAAATAGTTTTTACAACGAGTTAATATATGATTAATGAAATTTACAATTGATTATTTCCTCCCGACAAGAACCCAAAAAATTAAATTTTGATTTAAGAAAATCGTCTAACCATAAATTGATTTGAGAGGAAAATATTTTTCTTGTTTAATAAAAAATATATACTAAAAATACAAACCTATATTAAAAGCAAACATTATTGATTATTTTTGTTTTGTTTTTTTTCAAATAAAAATTATCAATTTTAAGCGGGTTGTTAGATGGGGGTTTTAGGTTCTAGATTGAGAATGGAATGCACCACCTGCAGCGCACACCTATATTATGATCGAAAGTATGTACAATACATGTCGTGATGACTAAAATTTAATACACACACCCACAAGTTAAAAGTAAATCGCGAGGTTTTTCCAACCATTTGTATCCTGCACAGCCATGCAATCTGATAAAAAAAAGCTCACTCAGAACCGACTCCAGAGGCTCCAATAATAATTAATTATACCTATTTTTTTTTTTTTTACCTATTTACAGGTACTAATGTAAATCAAGCATTTATAGCTTTATATAAAATTTTATACGTAAATAGTTAACGGTTAGAAGTCAACAGTACCAATATGATATCGTGCATAATAATATTTAAAACATCATGTCGCGACGACTAAAATCGAATATACATCACGCCCACAGGTTAAAAGTTAATCGCGAGGTATTTCCGACTATCTGCACAGTCACAAGCAATCCGATAAAAGACTCGTCCGGAACCGATTTCAAAGGCCTCCAATAACAATTATTGGTATACCCGTATACATATTATACTGATACATAAATCAAATGTATATGACAACATATAAAGCTGGCCAAGGGTGGAAGTATATAATCATTATGTATTCGTACCTATGTTGACCAGCTTGACGCCGTCGTCCGCGATTGCCGTCAGCGCCTTAGACACGTTCTCCAACATCTGGTGCCGGTTGCTAGGGTTGTGATTCCACGCGAACGCCTTGCGCTTCTGCAGGCTCTCGACCAGCTCGCAGAGGACTCGGCCGTCCCGCAGGTCTTCCGCGAGGTTCGACACCCGGTCGGCGGCAGGCACGTGCTCATTCACCCAGTTCCGGAACGTGTGAGCCTGTATGTCCACCCACTGATCCTCGTGTCCCTTGATCTGCATCGTTTTGGCGGCGTGACCCTCCGGGCTGCGGGCCACCAGTCCGATGTGGGACGATAATCGCGACGGCGCGGCTGAGTCGGTGCGCATCATGTTCGGCGCGCTGCTGAAATCGTACTGAACCGTCTGTGTACGTACCAGCACAGTCGCCGCGCCGAGAGAAATCGTTAACAACAGTGCCCATATAATACATAAAGTGATATTATTATTCGGTTGGGCGTGGGTCCCGCCGCCGCCGTCGCGGACGAGACATATACCTACCTCTACCTGCAGCAGTCCATCGCTCGAAATGGAAAGTGAACGTCGCCCCCACCACGGCGACCGGTTGCACTATTACGTACAGGAGGCGCTTATTATGTATTTGTATACAAACGTGCGACAAGAGACGAGCGCGTGTGTGTGCTTATACAGTACATCACCTGTATAATATATCGTACGTATACATACGGCGCGTGTGTCGCGCGTCATTCCGCTGCAAATGACTTTGACTTTTTCCCGCTGCACAGTATTCGATGTTTGTGGAAAACTATTGTGTCGATACAGCACGATAACATAATACACAGTATACGTAGGTACCAACCCCTCGATCTCCTCATCGGACATCGATAGGTTTATGCGGATTTCCAACGAGGATTCATCCTTTTATAGATTATGCGTTTTAACATACGTTAATACACATTTTTACATATTAATCTATATACATTTATTATATTATACTTATATATATATATATCATAGTAACTATATTGAAATATGAAACTGTAAAATAATTGCTACTTGTACTTTCAAATGTTATGTTCACTTAACTCTGGGCAACAGCCCGTGTTTTTTTAAATAAATAAATACAGGTGATACGCACTGCACGAGTAAAAGGGAATATGGTTCGATTTGGCTTACAATTATTACTTATGCAATATTGTAACATGTAATTTTCTACGGGAGTTTTAGTTATAAAAATATTTACTTTTAAATTTTTTTTTCTCCCATTGTAATAATAATTGTATAATATGAAATACAAAAAAACCCTTTTACAGTAATCAGATGTTTTTTCGTTTCCTGAAAAGTAGCGATTTCAACTTTTTCTCTTTCACAAACACACCATCGTCACCATCAATATTTAAATATTTAATTCATGATATTTTTTGGATTATACGTTTTTGAACAAAAAAATATACTCTTAAATGTTTATGCGATATAGCGATTCATAAGCATTAAATAAATACTTGCTAAAACTATAATTTATACGAATATATTAAAAATTAAATTACTACAAGTATATAATACAGCTTCTATTAAACAATTACATTTTAATACGGTTGGGAAAGTTTTGAAATTTCCGGAAGAAGTGAGGCACGGGTAGACTGGTAAATATAATGTAATAATTATAGTATATAGGCGAACCGTGGCTATATTTACTTGACGAGTATTATAAGCACGATGAGACACTCTGTATACAAGGTTATTCTTTTATCAGCTTACATTAGTAAAGATTATTTTGTATAGTATATATAATATATATATATATATATATATAGCATATAGTAAATACAGTGACTAAAGTCAATAATGTGTTTATGGTATATCCATTATGTCCATTTTATTCTGCACATTAAATTATACACGAATTATCAGTTCACAAACTTATTTTTAATTTTTTGATGAGATATCGATTATGATAAATATAATAAAATATAGTGATGTTTTTTTATCAATATAGTAAGATTAGGTTTATCTATAGTAAGAATTAAGAACGGTACATAACTAACATAACTAGGCACGTTGAAGAAAAATACAAACATTTGGTCGGTTTTTTAACATTATATATTTATGTTAACAATACCTAATAATATGTTATTCACGCAACCGATGCACATGAATAGAAGAATAAAAAGTATGTGATTTAAGAACAGTTGCATCTAAGACATATGTTTATTTCAGTAGTTTTAGTAGTATTACCTAAGTATTATAATGTTATGCATATTAAACACTGTGCAGTGTGCAGGGACAGTGATGAAATACTGAATGATGGGCGTAGCTAAGTGGATACCTATATACCTACTCGTTTTATACATTTAAAACAGTTAAAGAAACGTTAAACCATGATAGATATTGTCTCCGTCTTGTAAACGAATACAACACAGCAAATTTGTGTTAAAAATAATATTCGCTATGTATTGTTAATTCTAATATAGGTAGTAGGTACGTATAAAGTTATTGACTTATTGTACAATGTAAAGGTAAGAAAATTATCTATAATAGGCTTTTAAATTCAATTTTAAAGCGAAGCATTAGCATTTTAAAATTGTAATAATTTACATAGTTATTACTCACTGAAATTAAATTAAAATATCAATATACATTTAGCCAACGAAATGCGTAGATAATATTCTTACATTTAAATTGTATAATAGGCTAGTTCACTGCAATAATGAACAATGAACCACAAAATAGATTCTTCATTACGCAAATTTGCTTTACTGTACATTTTCTGAGCGAGGATAACACTGAACAAATACGAGTACCGGAGTAGGTACCTATATAGTACCTACATACTGTAAAACGTCATATTACTCATATTATTATTCAAAATCGAACCTACTGTTTTTAAGGAGTTTAATATAGGCAATTTTCCAATAATATTCAGTCATAATATAGTTGTATGAATGTATGCTTAATTACTAACTGTTAGCGATTACTGTAGTGTAAAATAGATAGCTGGGAGTAGATACAGTATACACAATATCACCGTGGTTTACGAATACGACTTTTTACTTAAAAGCATTTACTTTTTTTTCCATTGTAATATCGACAGTGAACAGTAATTTGAAAAACATATTTAAATTATTTATGAAGTTAAAGATATTAAGATCAATCATTCCACTTTTTGTATTATTATCTTACAACTCCGTGTACAGTCATTGAGAACTATTCAGATATACTTACATTTTTACGTTTTAAAATACAATTTAATGAGAAAATAAGAGTGAACATATAAAAAAGTAAGAATGATCCAACTTAAGTAATCTTTATAAATCTTTATAATTCATAACAAATTCAAAATGTTTTCAAATGTTTTACCAGAACTATCGACAAAATAGGCAGTGCTTTATTTGGAAAAAAAATTATAAGGTGGACTCAGCAAATGTTGAATGAAAGAACGTTCCACACAAGATTAACCATCATATTATCGTGAATGTTTTCCCCCCCTCGCCGCCTCTAACCATTAATAGCACAAATACAATATTATATTTATTCTACAAATATAATATATAAAAAGAAATAATTATTTATTAATTATAAATTGTTATTAATAAAATACAAATATTATGGCTAATAGGCAATAGCTATTGGCTTTTATGTTTAGCGTGAGAAAAACTAACGATTTACTAATCCAATGGTAAATATTGCGTTCCCAGTAAATATTCCGTTTAAAGAAAAATAGAAACATCTTTCCCTCAAACTAAGCATTGAATAAAGGTATGTTTCGTTTCAAAAACGTTCCATTTGACCATGTCGAATTTGATATTCTTAACTGGACTGCATAAAAAATTATTAATATTAGATTATCAATCACAGGCCACTAAATCGTGTATAGAGGACCATTAGCTTACTATTAATTCATTAGTTGTTAAGTGATTGTGCACGAAACCCAGAATTATAAAATTGTTTCATATCAAGTTTAGCGAAAATCAACATTTAAGTACCTATTTGAAATTCGATTCATTTATTTACTTCAATATTATTAAATATCTCAAATATTTTAAAATAATTTATTAATACGAGTATATATAATACTTATTTTACACTATATAATATATATGTATGTTTATTTTTTATCGCCATAATATATCCATTCTTGAATACTGACTAATCCGCTAAAGGTCATTCAAACTTATTGTTAAACAATATTTTTTTTATCTAATATTATGAAAACAAGTGATTTGCTTTACCCATCACATATAAATATATTTTTATATTTTTTTATAATGGTCAATATATTGAATTTATAAATATAAAAAAAATTAAATTAAAATACCTATCATCTTATATAGAGGTCGTATTATGATCAGAATATCAGTGTACACAATGTAAAATTTAATGATTGCAGGCTATTGTATAGGTACGTGAACTGTTTATACAAAAGTTGGCCCTGAAGTCGAATTCTTAACCGATAGTTTCTTTACGTTATAGTATACTAATAATATTTTAGTTGTCAATGAGTAATGACCAATAATAGTATCACTGTACAGTTTGTGTCAGCCTAATACATATAATAAACGAGTAATTAAAAATCTAAAACTATTTATTACAATTATTAGTGTAGGTATTGCACATATAATAATAGTATAAACTATTTAATTTTAAATATAGGTAGGTTTATTGGAAACAACGTACTAAGTATATAATACCATAATGGTAAATATTATTAATGAAACATTTCTTTTTTTTTTATTTAAAAAATATATAATTTTTATATTCTTAATTATAATATCAATTTTCCTATTACCTTCCCTACCTACTATAGATGGCATATCAAGGTACTTAAGACGCACATAATAATATAGGCGATTCATAAGTTTCTCGACAGTTATAATATGAATAGGTACATCTCTGAAATTGTCATTGTCTGTTTATCAAGATACGTTCGTAAAATTTTAGAATAGAATGAATTGACTAATTTACATAATATAATAAAATATTCGCGTTAAACGCCGTCTAGCGTCTAGCTGTTGCTATAAAATACGTTGTTGTACCTATTTTATAATATAAATAAGTATTATGACAGGTGTGACAAAATCATTAAGATCAGAGCGATGGTATTAAAGGTATTATTGTATACAGGAAACTTCATACTGAATGTTTGCATCGTGTCGTTAATGTTGTTCGTTGAACTGATGTACTCACTTCTAGGTTACAACTTTACGCTAAAGCGTATTGACTAAGTAAATACCTAAATTTATAAAATAATTTTCATAGCTAAGGATTTAAAATTGAATTCAAGGTTTCCCTAAGTATATAGTTTATACGTTAACGAAAAAAATCTTTAAAATATATAAGGTAACACAGTTTTTTTTTATAGACATTGTAAAATGTAAGTTCAAATTTGGTAGAAATTATAATATATTTAAATGAAGTTTAGGTAACGATTTTATAGTTATTTTTTTGTAATTTAAAAAATACTATTCGTGGGTACTTGGAAATTTTAATAAATATTATTATATTTTATACACACAATGACATAATAATGTTTTCGTCAAAAATCAACTCGACCTACTGTATTTTACTAATAGTAAAATAAATTACTTTAATAGTAATTTAAATATAATATATTAAGATATCATCTAAAATATACTCATAGTAGTCATACTTATATTACTTATGTTAACTTACGGATCATTTTTGCTTAGATTCGTTTTTCATATACCTCCTAAGTCCTAATAATTTATCATTGAATTCAAATATAGGTAACTAACAAAATTATAATTTAATATTTATTGTAATTTGTTCTGGTAACTCCTCAATGACCAAGTTTATTTGACACATATTGTACAGCAAAACAGTTACCAACTTTCGCATAAACATGATAATTTTAATTATACAAATATTTTATTTAATTATGTAGGTAGGTATAATAAAATATTATGTACAAGAAATTAAAATAGTAGTAACAATATTGTTGTTTTTCATCTTTTACAAGTACCTTCTTCGGGTTGTGGTAAAGCTTATTTCGTTGCCCCTATCTGTACACTATAAAATCCTCAAAGCACCACTACTGTTTACTTATATTGTACCTAATAATCGCTTCATATTATTCAAATTAAATTAAGTGTAGAAATAGGTAGCGAATTACTACATTCGGATTTTGAAGTTAATTTTGGGCGCCACTGTCTTAAATTTAATACGAATATATTATTAATAATTATGATGTAGTTTAAGTAATATTGTATTTTTTAATAGTTATAAATAATACACGGGTACGCAATATTAAATTATATATTCTCAGAAGTGATATTTAAGCACCGAGGCGGCGGGGATATCGATCCTGCGGAAAAAATCGAAATCGCACTCGTTAAAAAAAAAAATTAAAATAAACAGCTACGGAGTCCACTGTTATTAGTGAACCACTGTTATTAGTAAATCGATTTACGAACGAGATGTGCAAATTTATATCATCGCGGTACGGGTAACGGGCGACCTCCTATTAATATTTACCAGTACATAGGTAGGTAGAACGCATCTGAATAAAATTCTTGCATAACCTTGACCAAGGTGAGGTAAACAGGTTTGACGAAAACGTATATTTATTATATAGATAATAAAAATATGAATACACATTACGCATAGCCATTATAATATCACCTACCATTGTAAGTGTATATATCGTGGCTAATAGCAGCAGTATTATAGGTATGGGCAATAATTGTCGTGGTACCTACATATTATGTCGGCGTCATCGCTGAACAATTTGCAATTTAGCCAGTAACACACGAAATCCACTCGGCTAGTCGGCTGGCAGTCGACGCGATTCAACATTAATAGGTACACGCTCATCGTCACATCGTCGTACTTGGATGTTAACATCGCGTGACATAACAATACACTATAGGCAATAAGGTACCTAATACGTAAAAGGTAGTGGTCAACTCTGCAGTTGCGATGTTGTTCCGGACCGGTTTGGCGTTCGCCGTCTTACTGACGTTTTGCGATGCCCTGTCGCGGCAAAAGAGAATCGTCGGCGGATATCCGTCGCTGATCCCTGAATCCGACGGGTTCAACGTCAGCCAACCGTCCCCCTCGAAGTCCGACAAACCCGTGGTACACGTGGAAGACGATTACCGGACCGCCACAGTAACCGGTGTTCTGGAACCCGAAGGCTATTACGCGTTCAAAGGCATCAGGTACGCCGAACCACCAGTGGGGAGACTCAGGTTTCAGGTAAGGCTAGCTTATCTGATACGTGTACAAACAGTGAGACTTTATAGGCCAAAATCTATACCAGAATATTTGAAGGAAATTCCTTGCAGCTAGTGGCGTACTTTGGGGGGGTGTCCTCGGTGTCTGGACTCTGGACACCCCCCGAATCAAAAAAAAAAAATTCAATGTCGATAAATTTTGAAGGGAATTTGGCAAACAATAATATGTGACTCGTTATGAACTAATTTAATATTAGTATATAAAGTCATAAACTAATTTGGAAGGAAAATAAATTTAGTTTTAAATAATGTACTTATCATCCTATAATTATATTTGTAATAATAAAACTGTTATTCTTATAGCATCACTGGTGTCGAATGTTACAAACAAAATATAATATTGTAATAATTAGTAAATTATTGTGACCGATGATGGTAATTAATGTGTATTAACTATTAATATGTTTTAATAATATTATATTAAATTTGCTTTTAAATTAAAATCATGTTTACAGTAGGTATTTTATACCAGTACGATTTAAATTACATACAAATTACTAGTTTTAATTAATTAAATAAAAAATGTTTCATTACAATATTTGAATATTTGATGAGTATATTATGAGCTTTGTGGTAGTAGATGTAAAACAAAAATATTGCAACCAATTAACAAATAAGTATATACCTATATCATTTGGACACCCCCCAAAAAAACATACAAAATACGCCACTGCGGGGAGTGAGTGAGTTGTAGTAGATATCTTGTAGACACACAAATATATATATATATTAGGTAACGTATATATGTGTGGACTTGGAAGTTAGAACCTTGGAGGTGAGCCAGCCAAAAGTTACTTAGGCACGTTATAGGTTCCTCCCCCTCCCAAACTTGGAAATTAACCCTCGAGGTCGTCAGTTTTTAGTTCACGATTCATTTCATTTTGTTGAATAAATAAGTAGATATTATTATCTCGCAATATATCCGAAAATTTAAAAAAAAAAAAAATCGAACTAAAAGTTAATTATCTAACCATGTATGAGTTATTGGAGAACTGTACGAGAATACGAGAATAAAATATTAAAAAACCAAACCTAAATCTGTCTAGTTTATTTTACCTATCTACCATTACCAACATCACATTAGGCCAGTGGTGGGCAAACTTTTTTAATAGGGGGCCACAAAGTTTAAGAAATTCTAGAGGAGGGCCATAATTATAGAAAAAATGCATTTTGGGTTAAAGCTTTGAATCATATAATATTATAAAAACATGACACTTTTATACTATACAGCCATACAGGCCATATACTATCCATGTCGATGGACCCTCGGCGGGCCGGATTAAATACTTTCGCGGGCCGGAGTTGGCCCGCGGGCCGTACTTTGCCCATCACTGCATTAGGCAGTAGCGTAAATATGGAAATATAATAAAAATTGCGGTTTCATTGAGACCCTAATGTCTAGGGATCAGAAGGCCTAACTGTTGGTTAAAAAAAATGCTCTTTTTCTGAATGTTGAGTATTTTTTTTTTTTTTGCAAAGGGACTTTATATTTTACGTCTGATAAAAATTCTTACATTTATGTCAATGTTTATTGTTAAAACTGATCTCAGTTATTTAATCACCTGATACAAATTGCCTAGGAACTCAATATTATAATTTGAAATACCTATTTCTTATTTAGTTAAGTAGGTACCAACTAAATAACCATATACATGTCAAATGAGTTATTCTTGTTTTTTATTTCACATTGAATTAAAAATTAAAAATCAATAGAAATTTTATAAAAATAGAAATTGTGAATAAATTTGTTAATATTATGTAAATTACTCAGGGAGCTTGAACAAAATATTATCCATGCCCTCTGCTCTTGAACCTATAAGGGTTTAATTAAACTATACTAATGTCTAAATGTCTAATACTATTATGTTTTTAGTAATTTTTAATTGTATTGATTAAATATTAATAGGTATTTACTAACTCATACTCTTGTTTCTAATATACTAATTTGCTGCATAAAACGGCAAGATAATATCATACTTCAATAACTTGGTTCTTTTTAAGCTATGTTCACCCTAACCATTTAAACTCTACTTTTTAATCATAAAATAATGAAGTATCAAAAGCGGTTTTGCTGAAGTTTATAAAGTGTTATAATTCTAGTAATAAAATAAGACAACAAATGTGATACACTATCCTTTTCATAATATTAAAACTATTAGGTATTTTCTTATTTTTAGCGTCCATCACTTGTTCGACTTTCTGGAGAAGTTGATGCCACAAAATTTGGATCTCCTTGTCCACAGTTGAGTTCTGATGGCAGTACACTAGTTGGAAGTGAAGATTGTCTATTTCTCAATGTGTTTACTCCATTGGTAAGGACTATTTATAAGTATAATTGTAAATTTGTACATTTCCATTTGTTTATAGAAAAAACCCAGCAATACAAATTATCCAGTATTGGTTTGGATACATGGAGGTGGTTTCTTTAGTGGTTCAGCTCTACAATATGGACCTGCACATTTAGTGAAAAATAACATAACTGTAGTTACAATACAATACAGACTTGGATCATTAGGTAAATATTATAAATAATTATACACAGAAATTTAAATATGTTTATTAAATTCAATACATAGAAAAATGTATAATTGTTGTATTATATGATTTAGGTTGGCTTACAAGTAATTTAAAAAATCTTCCTGGTAATGTCGGATTATTTGATATGCGTGCTGCTGTTAAATGGGTTAAAGAATATATTAATTATTTTAACGGAGATCCAGAACGAATTGTTTTGTCTGGTCAAGGTAGTGGAGCCAGTGCTGCAACATTACTGACTATGTCTGAGTTTACAAAAGGTAAGGTACCTATTAAAATAATTATAAATTAAAATATTAGCTAATTCGCTTTAAAAAAAAATAAAAATATTCAACAGGTATGATAAGTGGAATTTTTGCATTGAGTGGTACCCCACTGTCAGCATTTGCAGTAGATCCTGTACCAAAACAAACATATCAAAATATGACTGCATTACTGGGATGTGATCAATCTGCATCAGTAGAAACAATTAGATGTTTACAAATGTTATCAATTCAAACAATTATTAACTCTGATTATAAATATCAAGTTAGTGAATACTTTTTCTAATTTTAATCATTTAAATTTACTTAATATTTACTGCTTAGATTACAAAATTAGGAAAAGAAGGATATTTAACTGGATTGGGTAGTTTGTTAAATGTTGGTCCAGCTGTAGAAGGTAACAATGATGGCAGGTTTTTACCGTATTTCATCCTAGATTCACCGCTACGATTATTAAAGAAACACAAATTACCTGTAATACCAATGCTTACTGGTGTTAATAAATTAGAAACTAAATCAGGAATTTTGGGTAAGTAAAAATGCAATTGTTTTCAAACTATGATACCTATTACATTTTTTAATTTAAAAATATATCTATGTAATTACTAAACACATTTTTAATCAAAAAATCATAATAATTCACCAAGTTTATTTTTAGGAAAATTCCGAAATCAAGTATTAGACAATTTAAACAAAATACCAGACTATGTTAATAAAGTTCTGCCACAGAAAGTGCTCACTACGAATACAGGTAAAAAGTTTTAATACTTTATAGATTAAGTAAAAAATAAAATCATTAATTATAAATATCATATTATATAATCAATGATAAAATCTATTCATCAATCAAATAAACGAAAAAAAAAAAATGTTTATGACACATTTTCATTTTATCCAGAATTTATTTATAACACTTTTAATAATAAGTTAAATTACAGGTTTATTCAAAAATGGAAGTGTAAATAATGCTCTAAAGAACTTATTTGAGAACATTGATTATTTAAAATTATTCACATCACGACTTGAATCTGGGGTTAAAGAAATTACAAAAGTTATGCAAGTAAGTAAAAATAATATAATGTTAATAAAATATTATACACTCAACTTTTAAGGGAACAACGGACGCATTATTCAACTTACCAGCATTTTTTACATCACATTTATGGTCAAAACGTAGCAACGCATACTTTTATAGTTTTGAACATAAACCAAGTATTAAATCTCCAGGAAAATTGTTCTTGCCAAACATATTAGGAAATCCCAATAAAGAAACCTCCAAAAACGATGGAACTAATTCTCATAATGTTGAAGACAATGGTAAAGTTCGTTTAAAAGGATTATTAACAAAAAAATGTTTTAATTGTATACAATTGAATAAATAGGAGAGCCAGCCCATGGAGATGAATTAATATATTTATACGATGTGAGGTCCATTGAAGGTAAACAGATGTCAGGAACTGAACTAAAAGATAAAAAAGATATTGAAATGAGAGATAATTTTACATCATTAGTAGCAGAATTTGTAAAGAATGGGTAAATATTAAATTTAAAACTGTAAAAAAATTACATATTACATGAAATATTAATTGATAAAAATTTCAGAAAACCAAAATTAAAAAAATTAGGTGATGAATGGCCTTCATTCACTTCTTCAAAACAATCAGATTATGTTGTACTTGATGAGAATTCACGTATTGAAAATAAGTTCCGTTTTTGTGAAATGGGATTGTGGGGTGGCGTGCCAGACATATTACAATCAACATACTGCAATTTGCCGGGAATATCAGATATATTGAAAACAGTCCCAGATTTGTTACAAAATGGTGTGTTAGGTGACGTTACAGAAGGGACAGTTAATTTATTATCATATAACACAATTGATGGACTACTGAAAAATAATGTATTAGTAGGAACATTAGGAGGAAAAAAACCAGATGCCACTACAAAAACACCTAATATGATTACACAAAAGCCAACTAATTTATTAAATGGCTTACTTGGATAGTACACTAAACAAATTATTTGTTTTATATTCAATACTAAACAAAGTAAGACATAACAGTAATTACTAATAAAAATATATATTTAAATTTAAATTTTGACAATATAAGAATAACAATAACGTTTTAATAATAATAAATGAAATACAATAAAAATATAAAATACTTATTTTTTGTTCTTTTTTAAATCCTCAAATCGATTTAATAATTCATCAAAATCAGTTTCTTCGTCATCATCCTTATCTTTAATATCACCATGAGGTATATCTGTAGGTACACTAGGGAGGTCAGGTAAGTTTGAAAAACCTAAGTTTTTATTGGGAAAAATTGGGTTTTTTGGAACAGGTTTAACTACATTAGCTGCTGGTGGTTTTGGAATCGGCTGCACTTTGGGTGCAGGTATAGAAGGTGCAATTACTGAAGGTAATGAAGATGGCATTTCAAAATCCAATGGAACTGAATCTAACATTGAAGTCATAGTTTGCATATTCTAAAATTCATATAAAAAAAGAGTCAGATATTAAATAATATTTACAAATTATAACACTTACTGGATAATTAATAGGTGGGGCCTGAATCGGAGCCATAGGCTGTGATGGAAAACCAATAAACCCTGTAGGTCGTGTGGCATTTTCATTAATTGAATTTTTGCCATCAAAAAGTATTGAATCTATGCTATGAGATTGTTCATATTCTTGCATAACCTAAAATCAAATATTTAAAAATTCAAATAAATCAAAAATAAATAGTAAATATATTTATGGTACGAAAAAAAAGCAAAAAAGCCCATTTCAAATCCCAAACACTTATTATCACTACTTTTAATGAATTTATTGAATTGCACAATAAACATGCATCAATTATCATAATATCAGTATTTGGTCTTACTTGTAAATCAGGTTCATAAGGTACATTATAATTTTTGGAGATTTCAATTAAATATTTCTCCACTAGTATCTTTGGTGGTGGTCTTAAACTCAACTTATGCTTGAGTTTTTCAGATACAGTGTCCATGTTTTCTGATCTGCATGCCTATAATATAATATAATATACACAATAAGTCAATAAGTATAACAAGATTATTAATTATTATTATAAACAGAATTCATAACATAATAAATACTAGTTATTGGCAACTCACTGATAATATTAAATATTAATTAAATTTTAATTAGAGATAAAATATAGTAAAAAGTATAATTTAACCCTCCATTTTTATTACATAACATAAGAAATTTTTAATTAATATTTCAATAACAACAATAATAAAAAAAAATCTATACAGATATGAACTGAAAATATAGAGTTTATTGTGAAACTATATTTATAAGAATACATTTTTATATAACAGTGTATATTTATTCTTAATCAATTAACATTTTTTATTTCATTTGAATAAAATAAATTAACATGATAAAACATATTTAATCATTATTAATTATTAAAAATATACATAATTAATGTTAACTCATAATCTAAAAATATACTACATGACACAGGTAAAATCAAAATCAAAAAATAAAATGTTTAATAAATGTTATCTACATCAATAAAAATAGAATTGGACTTGGGTTTACCAAACTGGTTGAAATTAAAACTAAAAACTCTTCTAAACATTATTATACTCTTTTTTTTTAATATTTACATAATAATATCCAAAAACTGAAAAAGAAAAATGCTGTAAGAGCATTTTAATACAGACTAATACACATATAGATATTTAATAATATTAAAATTATTATATTTATTTATTTATTATGTCATTACACATTTACACTGTTATAGTTTAGTAATACCTAATAAAAATTATTTAACAATATTTAAGCAGATGATCTATATAATACTGTGATTATATAAATCCATTTTATAGAATAAATATTAAAAAATTTGAATATAATTATTCTGGATTTATTGCAGTAGGAACCCTGCTCCCAAGTCAATTTTTCATTAACAAAAAGTTACAAGACTAACCAAATATTGAAATAATTACTAATATGTGACTGAGGTAATCTATATATATAGCAATATTTTATTTTATTAGGTATATAATAAATACTAATTAGTAACTATGTTATAAATACAAAATATACAGTTACACATTTAATTAAGTTATTCATTATGATTAACACACATTATATTTACCTCAGTATATTTTTTACCAAATTTTTGTGTTAATTGATCAGATATCACTTTCATTTCACTGACATCGGCTTGAATATGAGGAGCCACCCATAATAAACTGGAAACTGATTCTGCAAGGGAAGAATCTAAAATCCTGAAAACATCAAAATCAAAATCATTACAAAAATTGTATATATATATACATATATTTTTTTTTTATACAATCTATACAACGTTTAGTATAATAAGCATAATAGATGGTTATATACAGAAATACAAATTGAACAGAAGGGCTTGAGTGGAGAAGCTGCCCACTGGCGACTCTCCGGCAAAACTGTATATAAAATAATTAATAATGATGTCAATAAACACAACGACATTGATTGATGATTGACTGATTTTATAATATAAATTCAGACATTATTTGATCACTAAACTTTGAATGCTACTCTAATAATATTAGAAATTATATATATGTATGTATATATAATATATTCATACATAAAATAATAATTTTACACTAAAAATTCCTACTGTGAAAATTTCAAAAATTGATTTCAATGTAATCAATAAAGTATGTCAAGTTTCCATGTAAAAAAATATATATAATATAGATTGTTATTTACTTTGATTGTTGTAAGAGACCAAATCTGGATAACAGTGCGTCGCAAAACATCTCAACAATTTCAAGTGCTTCAACAAAGTAGTCTTCGCGTATGATGTGTTCAACTCTAATTTTAGCACGTTCGCTCTTCCCTGCTGCAACCATGTCTGCAATTTCTTTACGTGCTTTTTGGGCAAGTTCAGTTTTCTTTTTTTCCAATAATTTTAGACGATTTAACGCTAGTCTCAAATTAGTCTTGAGTTTCGAATAATTGGCATCCGAAGAAAACATCGTAAATTGTTAATGTCAAACAACAATAAATTATAATAAAAATGTACGAAACAATAATGAAAAATAAACAGAAGATTTAGAAAACTTCACAATTCTGATTTCTGACAAATTTCTCAATCGTCATATTACAATTTACAAGTTACAACTAACAAGTTCACAATCACAACAATAACTTCGAGTAATAAAGGCGACGGCCCACAGGTACTATCACTACGGATAGAGATAAAAACCAATGAGTCATACTCATAACACTAAACTACAGACTACACTCTACAATCACAAGTCACGACCATGAACATAATGATATAAATAAAATAAAAAAAACAATAATTATTTGACTGGTCTGTCGACTGTCACTACTCACTAGCACAGTAGCGGAGAATACTATAAATCTGAGATATTGAAGGGCAAATAGACGAGAAATGTGAATTTTTCAAAGAAAAATCGTTGCTAAGTCGTGCTGTGCGCTAGTATTCGTTAATCAGGCTGCCCGTAGATTAAAATACTATATTATTTGTTTAGGTACTGCGAAACCTCTGAATAGCGGACACTCGCCACTCGGTCACCAACATTTTGTTAACTATTTAGAAGTTTACACTATGTTAAATTGTTAAATTTAATTATGGTGTTTTAACAAATTGACAAATTAGTAAAATAAAATATAAACGAATATCAATGTTAATATTTAAAATTTTAAAATAATATATCAATGCAACACCCATCTTCTTTAAAAAAAAATTGAAATTCGATAAATAGAAAAAGGTAAGCAAGTTGCAAGCAAGCCCGTAATTGTTGGGTCTGTTGGAAGGGTTCAAGTGTTGATTTAAAAGTAGAAACATTTTAATGGGGAATATAGTTTATTGACTAATGACTATAAAATGTCGGTACCTATGTTTAAAAAAATGTTGGACCACGTATAATAATAACATAATTTTATTGAGATTCATTTATGGAGTACCTATGACATTGTTATTTTTTTTCTGTGTAAGTTATACTAATTTAGAATGAAGACATTAGAAATATATTAAAATTTAAAGTAATCTTTTTAATTTGGTTTTAGAATTTTGATTTTGCTCCAGGTGGGATTTTATTCTGCGAGTGCGCTTGGCCATGCGGTATCGGGTGCTGTACTGCTGTTAGTGGTCCGTTAGTGTAGGTTTCACTGTACTATATTATTACATTTTTATTTTTAATATTTAATTTATGATTTGATATTTTATAAATACAATATACTACATAATCATTTTTTGTAAGGAACTACCAACCATAAATCTTTATTACTCTCCCTAAGGGCTAAGGGGCCTATCAAGCATATTACATACAATACACAAATTGTATTTGTAGCTTACAGCTTGTAGAGCTTTTATTTTCATGGTTAAATCATAAAACATGGCTGTCACAGCTGCAGCTATAGAGCCAATCACGATTATAATACATAGCACAGAATACAGATAATATAGTCGTGCTCGTGATTTCATGAATATTAAAAAATATCTAATGATTCTAATGAGTAATGATTCCTACAATAATTTAAAATTTTTTTTCTTCACAATATTAAACTAATAACTATGCCTCGTGGATAAACTATAAAGTCCAATTGTCCAATTTTCCATAGAGTATATTCTATTGAGATTCCATTTTCATTCGTTGAGTCGATTAACACCGCTAATAAGTGATAAGAACTAATGATAACGACGCTCGACCGACCGCATTATGAATATTATGAATTATGATAATGGATTTATACTTGCAAAACTGTAATACTCCTCACTTATATTATACTTATTAAGTATCCGGACTTTTGAACAGATTTACTAAAATAATTCGCTTCGCCAGCACTAATAAGGAAATAAAAAATGAAAGGTCTCTCGACGCTGAGGAAAATTAAAAATCGGCTGTACACAGATTTTGACGCCTTTTGCCACATGATATTCGGACATGCGCCTCCACCAGGTAACATAATTATATATTTTCTTTAGACCTCCTTCAATAATAGTTAAAACTGATTGAAAGCAAGTCTATTGAGTATATTATTAATAATATTTTGTTCCATTATTTTCAGCTCTTTCTTTTGCAAGTCCTGCGGAAACACTCAAACCATCTATCCCAGCCCTAACAAATGTTCAAAGACTATTTGGCGATTCCATTTTTTGGGCAGTGCCCAAACATAGGCGTACAATTGAGAAAAGACTAAAACGAAAATTTGGTTGTATTAATGATTTTTACAAAATTCTTTTACCTCGTACAGATTTGCTCACATGTAACCAATGTGGTCATAGTTATCAAAGACGCCATTTGTGTGGTGAGTGATGAGTTCGTAAAAGTTTATACATTTTTCATCTTCATAATGATTTTATGTACATTTTACATTTTAGCAAATTGTTACAAGAAGGTTAAGGATGAAACTACTGAGTTTCAAGAAGTCATAGAAAAAGAATTAGGCTTGGAACCCATTGAACAGGAAGTAGTAGTACTGTATAAAGGAGAGAAAACTAAGCAACCACTAGAAGAATTTTGGAAAGTAAGATTATTTGACTATACAATATTGTTATATTATTAACATATTATTTTATTGTAGGGTAAAAGAATCATTGAACTCAAAAGAGAAAAACCGTCATGGTTCAGTAGAAACTTATTACAAAGGACTACTATTGGCAACTCTGATTCAAAAGATGTACAGCCATCAGAATTAGCTTAAAAGCCAGTTTTTCTTTTTAGTATAAAATTTGTTGCAAATGTATTAATTTCCATTTACCTTGATAAATATTTTAATTAAATCAAGTAGAATAAATTATATTATATAAAAAAAATTAACAAAATAAGAAATATTTTTACATTAACGATGATTAATGATTGTTACAAACATTTTTAATAGTGTCCAGATAAACTATCAATTATAGTTTCAGGTTCTTCATCGGGAAAATGACTGCTTACATGTTCAACTAATTTATCGAACATTTTATCGCCTTCAGCTCCCACAATGTATAATTTACATAAAGGGCATATTCTATGATTATCTGGTTTTGCACGAACCCCGCAAATACAAGGTGCAGTGGAATCTAAAGTAGAATTTGTTAATGTTTCTGCATCTCGATACTCTGCAGATGGCTTTATAACTTTGACTTCTGTAAAAGAAGAAAAATAAATGACCAATTTATTCATTTGTATTGGATTAAAATAAGTATACATTATTATATTAAATTTATCAAAATTAATATGACTTACCCTCAACCAGTAGATTGAATCTTGAAGTGACATTAAAAATTAAATCATTTTGATCGGCAAGTAAATGTTTAGCTAAGGTTAATTTTTCTTTGTATGCATTAAGTTCAGACAATAACATAGGCCAAGATTCATCATCCGAACTATACTGAAGACTTATTAAATCATCATCTGTATCCTAATAAATATATAAATATAAATATATGACATAAATAATTTAATGCCATAAAATTAAAAAATTTTGGTAGTAATAATTTTTACAAATACTGTCAAACACTATCCAGCTGGTTCAATAAAACTGAAAGTTTGAAGTGGAAACATAATAAATTTTATTATTAATAATTATTGTTTGACATACTCAGTTTGGAATATCTTTTATGCTAGTTGGCGTAATGTAAAATTATTTTATGATATATTATTTTAGTAATTTAGTGGGCATATAATATTTAAAAATTGAACCAGTTGGTAAAATATTATTTGATATCAGTAATTCAAACTACAATTATTGAAATATATTATAACATACCATAATGCAATTAGAATTCATCTTGAAATCAACATCTAAAAATAAAATATTTATTTATTAAACAAGATAATTTAAAAATATAACTATTTTAAAATGATACTTGACACTGCCAAAGTTAATACAATTAGATGATTTTTTTTAATTTGCTTAAGCTTAATAAAATAAATAGGTAGATACTTCAAATAAGTTTTTTGATTAATACATACACAGCAGATTAAAACAATATATATTTTTATAAGTATTAAGGTATAATCAGAAATCAGAGTGTATCAAATATTAATAATTATGAAGAACTATCAAAGATCTAATACCAGTTATCAGCCTTTTAGCACATATGGTGTTCTAAATAATAAGTTGATTTTAAGATCGTTATTAATATTAAAAGTAATTTTTTTGAAAGACAAAAAGGTTCCAGGAATAAAAAGTAAATTAAAATTATTAATGTGTAATTTATACCAAATATTTAAATAAACTATAATGAAAACTAAAAAAAAAATCAATAAGTACAAATAAAAAATAATTCAAATGTAATAAAGGTATTAAATATGAATGAAATGTATAAAGTCAAATTTTATAGATGTTAAAAATCTATAGTATTACCATTGATTAGACCTAACTTTTTATAATCAATGGTATTACATAATGAGATTTGTCATATATTATTACATAGATACCTATTTAATAGTATTTTAAATTTCAATGATTAACAAAATTGTTAACTCGTACCATTATATTTTAAATAGTTATCTATGATTGCTAAAGAGTTCTTCGGCTTGATTTTATCATTTGATTGAACTGCAGGATTATCTAGTGTTGACAATGTTGTCCACAGCGTACGATTTTCATTGGTAACTATTCTTAAGTATTCAACCAACTGTTGCTTTTTACTAGATAACTCTTGAATATTAACTTCTGAAGATTTGATATTGGATGTCTGACATGTACAGTGACTTTTTATAGTAACATTTTCTTTTTCAACTATGTCTAATCGAGATTGTAGCTTTTCACAGCGTTCTGCCAACGTTTGGAGAGCTACACGCAATGCAGCGACTGACCCTACGTCATCAGTTATTTTGCTGGATATTGTAGAAGACATGTTATATATTATAAAATATTTTATAAAAAGATAAGTATTACACAATATTATTTTTATAAAAGCTTTGACTAAATAAAACCTGTTTAATGTTTATAAAAATAAATGTGTATATTATATAATATATTTATATGAAAATAACAACAATAATTAGGTAGGTATGTTACTGTTTTTCTACAGGTAAAAAAAGTATAAAATAAATTTAATTAAAAGCTATATGCGTAAACTGTAAAAGTGTAAAGATTCCCGTTATTTATCACTTAAGACTTGAAACCATAGAGTATATCATAGATAAAAGAGTATACCCTAATAACAGTAATAACTCTATGCTTGAAACAGTTGAAACATTTTCTGATAAAGTGATAACAACTATACTGCTTATTTATATGCCTAGAGATTTCTTGTAAGGAGTTTTAATAAATTAATTTTTTCCTGTATAAGATTCAAATTTCAAAATGATAATAATTTAATTATTGGGTTATAACTTTATAAGTTTAATAAATTATACTACCTATTAAATAATAACTATGTATATAATTTGAAAACATGTTTATGTTTCTATTAAACGGAACTAAAATATAATAAGTATAATATAACATTTTAACACTAACTAAAATTTAAATGTAAATAGTAGGTAATCACTACTCAGTGGTATAATTATGTAAAAGTAGAAATTTATTGAAACGTTTAAAAAAATTTGAAGTAAAAATAACGTAAAGAAGAATTTATTTTGAATATGTTGTCTTCCTATATGAATAAAATATAAAAAACACATCTCAAATTTACATGTATGTAAGTTAAGTATCCTTTATGAATAATATATTTATATCTAAGTATATTCAGTGCTTAACTTGAAAATAAATGATAGAGGTATTTTAATGATATGAAAAAATGTGTATCTCTAGCTAATTAATTTACTTACCTATAATAAGTCGTGGAGTGCTCCCCTATCCCCTCAACATAGACACCCCTTATTGGCTTCATAATTCCTCAAAAAATATTACCACATTTTATTGAGTTGGTTATTTCTTATTTATAATATAATATTAGTATTGATTACAAACACTATTTATAATCAAGGATATAATATACATCAATGTATATTTTTATATAGGTATATTTTTAGCCTAAAATTGGTCCATAATAATTGCAATTACAACAATAAACATTTAAAGACTAAACCGTGGACACCGCAAGATATGCTCTTATCCTTTCAACGGAAGTAACAAAATACATTAAACATTGTAAGCAGACATTTTTTATTAATAGTCTTGGCAGTTTTTCCATCATTCCATCTTTTATTATTCACGGTTACAAAGTTAAAGGTTATATAATACATATCTAACTACAACCTATACCTATATTCTTTTACCCAAATATTAATGTTAATGTTGTAAAAAGAATCCTAAATAAAATAAGTAGGTACTATCCATCTGCGATCTGCCCTAAGAGTCCCAATTCGAAAAAAATGATGGAATACGTTAAAATAAACGAACATTTATTTGAAGTACCTACACAGTCCCTTTCTCCTTGCGCCCTCCATCCAAGTTAAAAATTGTGTATATATTTGTTAGGACTCTGGACTGATGATTTTTCTGCACATTTTTAGATTCTGAACGGAGTGATGAATGTATTGATTTTACAATGATGTGTATTTTGTTTTGTGTCTGTGTACAGCATAACTAGTTGAAATAATGTTTCAATTTCAAACGTTGGGGGTAGTTTCCGAATTTCCGATGGAAAAGTAGATATCCTTGGTGCATTATAGAGGTAAAAAGTAAACATTTTCCAACAGTTTTCAAAAAAATCGAGAAAAACAAAAAAAAAATGACAGAAAAACGGGAATTTTTACGCAAAACCAGTTTTCGACAAAATCGAATTTTTTATTTTGCTATAACTCAAAAACTAATCAACTAATCGATATAAACACTTGAAATTTTTACCAAATGTTTATATTAGCGTTCTCCGTACACGGTTAAATTTTAAAAGAATTTTGACTTTTTTTGAGCTATTTATAGACAATTGAAATTTTCCATTTTTCTAAGTATTTTTTTTTTAAATAACGATAAAAATTTTTTGGCCGTATAAGCGCATAGAAATTAAAAGCACTGTGCCTAGGACCAAGGCTGCAAATGAAAAAATTTCGAAAGGGGTTCAACATTTTTTTTAAAAATAAAAATGCTGAAAATTTATGGTCAATTAACTTTATTCATTACTATAAAATATTTCTATTTTAAAAAAATCTTAAGGGGTCCGGACTCCTAGACTCTCCTCAAGTTACGGCTTTGCCTAGGGCCTACGATTGTATTAATCCGGGCCTGATCATAAACATGGTTTTTTGTTCATTAAATGTCTAATATTATTATAGTTAATTTATTCAAAATTGTATTGTATGTAAAAAATGCCCGATTAACTATTTATAAATTGTTTATTCATAAAGAAAAAATATTTACAAATAATTATAATAAATAATTAAATCATTTTAAAAATGAATACAACGGTAAAAATAATCCATGACGTTATTCCAGATATTATTGGCAAACAATTTTGTTCGAATTACAATATTATTTTATACGGCCTGCAGTATAATCGTTTTCATTTCATCAGCGAATTTAATCGCTTATAAACAGTAAGCACACTGACACTGTTATTTGTTTCCGCAGAATTTTTTTTAAAATTATTGTATAACATTATATCGGGAGCTGCTCGATTGCAAACATAGTGTTTCCCCAGAATCTTTTTTCATTCGTGATGTACAAAAAGATCGAAGATTCGAATACACTAATAATACTAACATAAGTAAAAAAATTATCGGTATCCAACAGAAAAATAGAATGTAGTCATTTTCAATGTCTTCGTTGTCTTCGCCATCTTCGTCGTTATAACTGTAATTATCATTAAAAATATATTTATTGATTATATTATAACTAATTTATAAGTCTATTCCTAATTATTATTGTTCGTCGACATATTAGTATTGCAGTAAATTACGCTTCATAATAATTTCATACCCACTCGTGTAGTATAATCAATTATTATATTTTGACAGATAGGTCGACGAATCGCTTACAAGATACTGATTACTAGTCGTATAATTTATGGATATTCAGAGTATGTATTTCCTTCCCCCCCTGCAGTATTATGAAGAGTTTGTTGATGTCCGGCTGGATGTAAGTCATCATAACGCCACGATCTGCGCTAATCTTATATAAATATTTAGGGCTGGTCTATAGTATACGCCGTGCGGCCTTCGACTCATTTTTTCGTGGCCCGTGGCTACTAATATTAATGGACAAAAAAATAACAGTAATAGTAAAATATTAATGTCGTGTCACAACTTTTAGATTCTTAGAGAATTGTTAAATGTTAATGTTAATTTTTTTAAAGGTTTTTTAATATTTAGCTGTACCTGATACTGTGTTTGTAGTAAGCGAGTAAGCGTAAAGAATAAAATTGAAAAATGTGTATAAAATGTTTATTTTTTTTCGTTCAATTTTTATGTGCGGCCCGCGTAGTAAATATTCAATATTCTATATAATATATTAAATATTTCAATATTCAATATTCATTATTTAATATTTTTGGTTCACTTGATTGATACTTTGAGTTTGACTTGCCTTGTCTACACTAAAACGTGTATATGTTAAAAAATAAGAATAAACACGTTGTTTTTAACGATGGGTGAACACATAATCCGCATCTCTAATGCATCCAAAAGTCGTATCTAGACTAGACGCACGGTCGAAAGCGAATGGTTTCATTTGTCAAGGTAAATTACAAATGGAAAGTGCGTAATGTGGACCGGCCCTTATTACTGTTATAAGATATGCCCGTCACTACAGTGACACAAATAAAAAAATGTTTAGAGTAATGCTGCATTGAAATATTTTACAAGTAACCCTGTAGGGCTGTAGAAGTAAGTTAGAAAAAATATATAAAGCATATGTCATAAATAGCGTATATATATAATAATATAATATATAAAGATAATAACTCAGGTGTTGCTTGTAGTATTCGGTGAATGTAAAAAACATAGAAATTTATATGAAACCATAATTAGTATAAATGGTCATTGAAAGCTAAACGATATTAAAAATTTGTCGAATCGTTCTTTACTGAAGTGCAATGCTATCAACTTTGTATTTTAATGTATTTTGTAACTCATCAATAGCCACAGGAATATTATAAACTGTTATATACACCCATTGGTTATAGCTTATAGGTAAATAATATATACGAGTATATTAATAATTATTAATAATAATAGTAATATAAGATTTGTTGTTTATAATTATTAATATATCTATAGTCACAAACTCACTGGGTGTACGACGTGGCATCAGCTGTTGCTGTCTCATTCGTACTCGAAGGCTGTATCTTCTCCTGCGGGATGAGGTTCACATCATCGGGTAACAGTGTACTCTGCTGCAGCTGCTGTGGAAGGTTCGTCGTATCGCAGTCAGTTTCGACTATAGCAGTCGGGTTTTCAGATTGACGGGGCTCAGGTTTCGATGCTGGTTGAGTCCGAAAGATCGGGCCAGCGATCGACGAATATTTATCGATTGCGATCGTAGCGGGTGCGGCAACGGTGGTGGGTGACGAACCGAGTATCGTTACACACAGGACGGCGGCGACGGTGATGTGCATATCGCCATTATTATGTAAAATATACCTACACATAATGTACCAATTATGTATATACACTATACACGGTATACCTACCTACAATTTTGTTCGTACCCAGTTGTATGTTACTGTTTATTATATATGACGTTGTAACACGAATAGTATCAAAATATATTGTTATTGCAGGAGGTATAAACGTTATTGATTTGGTAAACATTAGGAATTCATCGCCTATGCTACAGAATAAGATATGATAATAATTATTCTGGTAAGGAATTACAAAAAGAATCATTTTGGGTATTGGATTAGTGTGTAATAAATATATAGTCGTGTGTGCAAGCACACACATAAATAAAAACGGTGATAAGTGTGCTATATTGAGGCAAGTCAACATAAAGTACCTACATGAAATAATAGTTATGAAATGTATGTTGGCCACAACGCATACACAACGCCTATACATTAATCTCATGTTATCTATTATCTCGGGTAAAACCAAAATAGTGCAATTCAAACTTCGAATATATGATTTGAGAATTTAAATCTCTCTACATGTTATCAAATATATAATAAATTCGTATGTTCAAAGTAATTTTTCACGTGATTAAAAAAAAAAAAGTGGGTAAGTGAGTATCGCTCTGCTGTACATTAGGGGGTGGGGTGGACCTCGGACTAGGGTAGGTTAAATTTGAATGCAATGATAGGTATCATTGTATACGAAAAACGATTCTGAACAGAGATGATTTGTCAGTCTAGGATATATTATATAAAAATCGAAAATTATTAATTAGTAAAACGTAATTTTACACGTGTATTTTTGATTTCAAATTAAAATTAAAACTTTAAACACTCGTAAAATTTTTTAAATTGAATAATCCTCAAACTTTTTTATAATTATTCTAAGCTTAACTTATGGACAGCATAGTATTAAATTTTCAATTCTTAGCTTTTGATAGTAAAATATTTATAAATTTTTAACTACCAAAAAGTGAAAAATATTCACGATTTTGACGAATTTTTGTCAATATTTGAACTTCAAATGCTAATAAAAAAAAATTGTGCCTATGTATTTTTATAATTTTTGAATGAGAGTTAGAACAAGTTATGAGGACCCTTCAATTAAATTTTCAAGTAATTTGTCCCAGGTTAATTTTTTTTATCAACATTTATAAAAAAAAAATTGAAAATTTCAATTGTCTATAAATAGCTCAAAAAAAGTCAAAATTCTTTGAAAATTTAACTGTGTATGGAGAACGCTAATTTAAACATTTGATGAAAATTTCAAGTGTTTACATTGATTCGTTTTTGAGTTACAGCAAAATCAAAAAATCGATTTTGTCGAAAAGTGGTTTTTCGTAAAATTACCGTTTTTCTGTCATTTTTTTTTTGTTTTTCTCGATTTTTTTGAAAATTATTTGAAAATTTTACCCCAAATAGTGACCCCCCAAAGTACCAACTAGATGAATTTTCCTGTTCAAAGAGGGGCTGAAGTCAAAAATCGGATCATTATAACTGCTCCAAATGTTGTCGTCAGACACAAAAAAAAAAAAAACACACATCATTGTAAAAGCAATACATTCATCACTTCGTTCAGAATCTAATAATTCTATTTTATTGTATAACATTACTTCAAATTAACAAATTATAAGTTACTAAAATAAAAACAATAGTATTAAGAGAATAACTATACTGTTCTGTGCTATAAGTTATACAGTTGTATAATAATATTATGTAAATTAAATACTTGGATTTGTTATCAATAATGTCAATTTATTATTTAAAAAAAATGATTTAGAACTAATTGACATAAATAATTTGAGAAACATTGACTTATTATATATTTATAATCATGGTGACTTAGATAATATGAAGATAAATCTCACAAATTATTTTTTATTCGATTAAATCAATTATAATTATTATAATTCATGATTTTACATAACTACATAAGTACACAATACATAAACTCTATTAAAACTTCAAAGCTACATGTTATATTTAAATTTACCATCAGAAGGGGTTATTAACTATTTTTTATATTTATAGATTCAATTTGTTAGAAAAATATATTTAATTATTAATAGTTACAAAATAAAAATTTATTCTAAGTCAGTTAAAATTTTACATCTGTTATAAATATTTATAGTTATATAATATTATATTAGTGATTGTATCAACAATTATAGACATATTATGATATAGCCATATAGGTACTTAAGGTAATATTAAGTATTATTATACAAAGTATATATTACCATCATATTAATTAAATGACAATAAAATAATAAACTCATCAATATAAGTATATAACCTTTTTGTATATTTACCAAAACAGGCAAATTTAGATATTATTGATATTAAATATAAATATTTGCGTTCGTACTTTATTTATTTTTTGCATTCACTGCATCAAATTCAATTACATAATCATCATTGTTGATGATTCTAATGACCGATGAGTGATATGACCTATAATACTTTTCTTTAAATTCATGACATCCCGTATAAATTTCAAAAAAGATTGATGGAATTGGTTCGACTTTATTTTTATCTGATATTAACGATTTGCAGTAATCTAACATGTTGTTGCCTAGGAAATGTGTGTTGACCGGAGTCATCGTCGTCACCATATAATCCAACCGGGATGAACAATTTTTACGAAGAAATTCCAAATAATATCGAACCTAAAAAAAAAAAAAAAGAAAAAAACCATAAATTTGGTCATGGCAAAGTTTTAATGACAAAGATCAAAGAATCGAATTTATATTAGGTAGGACGAAAAATATATTCTGCCTAGGGGCGCTCACGGGGGTAGTTACGCTACTGAAATATATATACCTAATATTATAAAATTAATTATAAACATTGTTGTAAGTATATGAATATAGGTACCTGTAAGTCAAATACCCGGAACACAAAAGTCATATTTAAATATCCAATAAAACCCATAGTAGGATTATTCATATTAATGATATTTTTATGAAGCGGAGTGATCAATTTGTCGTTCAAAACATTAATTCCACAGCTAGGATTCAAAAATGGTAATGTAATTTTGTATCCTAAAAAAATCAGACAATACTTAAATAGTTTTATATATGTTTTATTTTCTATTTTTTAAACATCTATAATTTATTGATTTGATTTATGTAGGTAAACCTACGTAAATTTTAAGTATTCTTAAGCCATAATACATTATGCTTGAATATTGTTTCTGTATTAAATCCATTAAACATTTAAACATTCATACATACATTTCGGGAGTTCTTTAAAAAATAATATTTCTAATGCATTTACCTGTACAATAAATTACAGCATCTAAAGTCTGGTCAGTTTTGTCCTTAAAACAAATAGATTTTTTTGAAAATAACTCAACGTCTGGTAAATGTGTAACATTTTTTGGAAAATCTTTCTCAATTAATTCAGGCTTATGATGACTTAAATAAACCTGTAAGCGAAACATGGAGGAAAATCAGACATATTCATACATCATTATAAACTTAACATTATTTTATAAAATATTATAAAATTAGTTAAGTCACGTAGACATATATTTAGTCTTAAAAATATAATGCAATTTAAGGTGGACGGTTCACGGGTAAATCAAGTTTTAATCGATTAATTAAATTATTATAAATAAATTAAATTATTTTAATTCTTATAGTTTGTTTTTTGTACCTATAGATATACGAGTAATATGATAAAAAATTGTGATGACAACATATTTATAAAAAAAAATGAAGCTTGGTATGAAAGAGACTTCCATTATACCACTACACATCTTTACGTATCACTAGGTGTATCGTGTATGATGCGTATATCTAATATCTATAGTTTAATAGTATATTACATCGTATACACTATACAGGAATATAATTTTATCATTATATAAAATATAATTATGTCGACATTATTGTTAAATGGTATCTAGTATCTAATATAATTACAATTTTATTTATTTAATACCAAAATTCAAAATATACAATATTATAATATATATTTCTGAAATTATATAATACTTTATTGAAAGTTTAAACGTAGCTAGCGGGTAGGCCTTGTATAACCCCGGGCCTACCTACAAATCTTTTGTTTAAAAATAACTTTTCCATAGAATTTTTTATTTTTAAATTCTAACGAAAAATAAACCTTGGCTACATCTAAGTATATAATTAAATATTAGCCTTACCAGTGAAAAATATTCAGTTACAAGTTTACAACCATTTCACTAATAATATTTAGGAAATCAAATTGATTAAACCTAAGATTATCAAAATTAATTCGATGAAATATACTGATTTAAACTCTAAATACGCATACATTTACCTATATAATAAATTATAAGAATATTTAATCTTAAAATGTACCATTCTTTGCAATTCTTTAGACATTATTATTTTTTGTAACTTTGATTTATTTTTATATTTAATGTTACTACTTAGTATATAACTTATAAGTACTAACTATTTTATTGTATACAAGGTATTTTTCATTTACCTGATTTGCAACTTTGGATACATCCATGCAAATATCAGTGCCAGAAGGACCACTACCGATTATGAGTACATTCATATTAGTAAAATTTTCAGGTATTCTATAATCATGACTGTGTATCTGTATGCCCTCAAAATCATCTTTCCCTGGAATATCTGGGATAAAAGGCAAAGCGTTGTGTCCATTACAAACCATTACTGCATCATAGTATTCGGTCTTCAATGTTTTTGTTTTCAAGTCTTCCACTGTCACTTGCCAGTTGTTTGTTAATCTTTCAACTGAAGTCACCAAACTACAAAACTACGAAACATAATAATAAATACAACGATGTAAGCAATTTCTAAAGAAATTTTATACTATAAAATCTCACAATGGATAATTATAAGATAATATAATATTTTGCAGAATTAGCTCACTTTAAAGTTTAAACATTTCTATACTCTAGACAAGAAATTTTACGTAAAAATTTAGTTATGTAAGTATATTATTCCACTTGTATATCCTCCTCCTTAAATTTAATGAATACAAATAAACAAATATAAAATGCTTACTTGAATGTACTTATCAAGTCCAAAATGTCCAGTAAATTGTTCAATATATTCTTGCACTTGCCATGGCTTCAAATATGATACATCGTCTAAATTCTTATAAGGAAAATTAGGAAAATCCATTAATTCTTTTGGCAAATTCGTCCTAAAATTGTTTTTATATATCGCTAAGTCATTATATTGGATTGATGCACCATAAAATAATATACAATACATACATTAGATTTTTATACATGCTTGTGTGGATTGGCAAACCAAATTCATCGAGACCGGTTCGTTCTTCATAAACCCAAGTTCCACCTACTCTTTTCGACCGTTCATAAACTATGGGTTCAAAATCATTTTCTAAACATCTTCTAGCTGAAGCTAGACCAGCAACTCCCGCTCCAATTATAGCCACTCTCATGTTGTTGAATTGTAATTACGAATATTATACGTAATGATAAAATTTATACCTAAGTATTATAAATTGAACATCAATATTTATTTTGAAATTCGTAAATCATTCATATATTAAAAAACTAAGTCTATGTACAATGTACATTGTTTATCGTATACTAAATAATTGTATTTTCAAAGAACACCCATTATTACAAAAACTAATAACATTCAAAAAAAAATATACATATTTTTTAAATTTAAATACTTTTTTAATAATGAGTGTTGTATAACAAAAAAAAAACATTTTGTTTATTATACTATATAAATATAATATGATATATATATATGTATATATATATATAGAGAGAGAGTAGTATCATGACGTAATGTAATAAATAACGTAATTTAAATTTAACTAACAATATTTTTTCATTTTCTTCATAGATTTTTGATAATCCTAGATATTTTATTTATCACCATGTAAACTGATACAAAATGAAAAAAACAGCTCTGAATATTTGTTTTATGATTTTATAAAAAAAATGTCCATAGTGTATGAGTAGTGTTTTCTTAAATGTCATCAAACACTAATAATCCACAACGATGTGTGTGGTTGTTTTTAATATTTTTTTTTAATTGTCAATGAAAACAATTTAACTGGGTAAAAAAATCTTGAAAATTCAATACAAAGTTCCTGTAATAAGCTGTTATTAATAAAAGTTAATTAAAAATTGAGCGTAAATTCAAAAAATGATTAAAAATCAAGTGTTTGAAGTTAAATTTGAACTTTGTAAAACTGAGCAAATTAGATGGAAGTCAAAAATTCATAAAATGTTATTAAATACTAAGATTTAAAAATTTAATACAATTATATTCCTCACAAGTATTTCATACTAGAACTGAAAAATTATAAATATAATTGCTCCTCTTAGATATTTGAAATTTAAATATGAACGAAATTACTAATTTAAAGAATGAAATTATGCCCATTATTTTGTTATAATTTTAAAACATTAATCGTGGTACCTAAAACGTTTAAGTGTATTATAATCTTAACTTTACTGAATGAAATTTTCAAAATATATTGGCGATTTCGCATTAAGAGCAACGAGGTAACCGTCTGCGGTCGGCGAGAGTAATCAGCCCGTCCAACTACTCTCACCGACCGCGAACGGTTACCTCGTTGCCCATAACGCGAAATCGCCAATACTCGTAGATTAATTTTGATTTATAATAAAAACAGTATTGAATAAAAAAATAGTAAATAATTTTCATAACTCATAGACGCTCATACATAATTTTTAAGGGGAGAAGACGAAATAAAAAAAAAGCGGGTAAGTGGGTATCGCTCTGCTGTACATTAGGGGGTGGGGTGGACCTCGGATTAGGGTAGGTTAAATTTGAATGCAATAATGGGTATCATTGTATACGAAAAACGATTCTGAACGGAGATGATTTGTCAGTCTAGGATATATTATATTTAAATACTGTCATATATTCCATTTTTAAACAAATTCAAACATTTAAGTAAAAGTTTCAAGATCCTATGTTTAGTAATTTTTAAAAAAAATACAAAAATCGAAAATTATTTAGTAATAAAACGTTATTTTACACGTGTATTTTTGATTTCAAATCAAAATTAAAACTTTGAACAATTTTTTAAATTGAATAATCCTCAAACTTTTTTATAATTATTCTAAGCTTAACTTATGGACAGCATAGTATTAAATTTTCAAATTTAGCTTTTGATAGTAAAATATTTATACATTTTTAACTACCAGATATTTAAAAATATTCATGATTTTTGTCGATATTTGAACTTCAAATGCTGATAAAAAAAAATTGTGCCTATGTATTCTTATAATTTTTGAATGAGAGTTAGAACAAGTTATTTGAACCTTTCCATTAAATGTTCAAGTAATTTGTCCCAGTTAAATTTTTTTTATCAACATTTATAAAAAAAAAAATTGATTATTTCAAATGCCAATAAATAGCTCAAAAAAAGTCAAAATATTTTGAAAATCAAATCACGTAAAGAAAATGCCAATCTTAATAACTGGTAAAATTTTCAAGTATTTACGACTTATACTATTTGAAAAACAACAAATATAAAAAATCGTTTGAGGCTAAACCGTTATTTAACGCGGTTTTGTAAAAATTTAAATTTAAAACACTCCTAAAAATTTTTTGTCTTAGTCCGGTAGAGTTTTTTTACAGATATTTGAAGAAAAATTTATGGAGAACTTTGTACCAAATTTTCAAATTTTAGTTATAAAAGAAAAAAGAGGGCCTAAAGTCAAAAATCGAAGCATTTTTACTGCTTCAAATGTTGTCGTCAGACACAAAAAAAAAAACATACATCATTGTAAAATCAATACATTCATCACTCCGTTCAGAATATTCTAAAACCTTAAATTTAAGTTTAATAGAAGATTAATGTTATTATTCTAAAAATAGAAAATAAAATGTATTATTCGATATCAGCAAAGAAGAACTGCAAATTTCTTCGTATCATTAATTTCATCTTAATGAAGTTTATTTTAAGGTGTTTAAATTATTAGTTATTTAATAATATCATGATAATATTATAATTATAAATAATAAGTTAATATTATTTTTACGAGGGAAAATAAATGGTCAGTCCCCCCTCCTATCACCAATGAACAACCATGCATACATAATACATTGTATTGTTAGTATTTAAATATTATAATTATAATAGATTTTAAATTTTGTTGGAGTTTTAGAACGCCCCGTGTTTTTGTAAAAAACATCATCCAAACCACAACATAGTTCTATAATTTTTCGTTTCTTAGTTTGGACACACTGAGAATTGAACCTTGTAGAGTTGCTGTAGGCTGCAGCACATTATTATTAAACATTAAAATCTAACTTATTGAATTTACATTTTTATCACATTATTTCTGTTAATATTATAATTTTATAACTAAAATGTAAATGATAATAATATAATATATTGTGTGCAAGGTAGATTTTCTTTTTTTTTATGATCCAACTTGTTTGTGTTATGTGATAAGATAGATAATATTATTATGTATATTATATTTATTATAGATAAGATTAAACCTGACGGCTGACGAGTGATGGACATCGAACATTTGGAGTTTTGGACTTACAATTTTATATTTATTAATATTAATTAGTATTTATTGATGCTAAAATCGAATGAAGGTAATAATAAAAATGATTAATATTAATTAATATATTATACTATCATGAAATCGTTGGTACTAATGAATAACTGTTCAAGGTACCTACCTTAAAGTCCAAACGAAATAGACTCGCCTCTCCGTCAAATGTTGCACGACTATAATACAATTGCAATTTTTAAGACTAGTCACACACAATCGCCGATTTATATCGACCTCAATGTTATACACTTATAACTTGTTACTACTATTATATTTATTTGGATATAATGGTCATACATATTATATATATTATTTTTTTATTTAATTAATATTTTATCATTTATAATATAAATAATTTATATAATTTTATATTATATTATATTAAACTGTCACTCCGGATGGCGGATACTCGTATTCAATATTCACCACGACAACGTTTGCCTCGTCCGACTCGTTCGAGTAGAAATACTAGAAACAGTAGAAACGCCCCGTGATAATATCGAAATCCGTTGTTGCGTCGACGGCTATAATACCGAGTGATGGTGATAATTGATAACATATTAACATATTTTAATATGACCGGATAATCGATACTTATTGTTAAATTTTATTGTCATAATGTAATGCCGTAAAATATAGGGTCCTCAAATGTATAGGACTTGAGCCTAAAAAGTTTCAAGAATCAAAAGAGAATCTTTTATATAATTTAATATTTTAATTATCAGTGATTTTTATATATTTAGACGACACCGTGAATTTTACGCGCACATTTACGTTCGCTGATCGGACGACGATATATTATTTTGTTCAAACTCAGCGGCACTCCTCACGGCAGCGCGTTTTTATAACTAATTACTTAAAAGTTATAAATATTAAATTTATAATAGATCATAAACTGTTTATAAAATGTTGAAATAATTATAATCAATGAAAACCTACCAACATGTTATTACTATTATTATATATTTATAGCCATTATCATTAAATATTTTAATTATACAATATTTTTTTTATAAATTTAAAAATTTAAAATAGTATTAAAATGAAATAAAATTTTAGGGAGGACAAAGCCCTTTTGAGCCCCCCACTCCATTTAGTTATTGTACATTTTGTATTTGCTTACATCATCATGCACATCGTAGCTACAACAGTGCGCTTGGTTTGTTGCGTTAAATACATGCACATTGCTTAGCCCTTAGCCAATCTTTTTATGAATATTTAATGTTGTTCGAAAATTGCAGAACTAATTGTAATGTCAGGAGAGGTTATACGAGGTGGACGATTAAACAAATACAATCATATAATATACGATAATTTTTAAATTACAGTAATAGTATATTATTATAAATTAAAAAGCACATTTGCTCTATATAATCACTAATTTTTATCGGATGTTGATGTGTTGAGATAATATTATCGTCAAAACAACTGTTGCTGGTTAGACAATCGACAAGTTATACGCAGTGGCATATTTAAGGTTTTTCCGCCTATAGGCACTTTCCAATTTGCCGCCTCCCCCCTTCATCATTCCTAAAATTATTTATAAAACATATTTAAATATACAATTTATTATATTATAATATTATATTAAAAATATACATTATTAATGAACATTAAATTACAACAATAACTATGCTGTTTGTCTGTCTTTACCGAACCCGCGTTGAATGCGCGTATGTTTTGTTATCTATGTACTCGTACTGTGTTGCGTATGTGTATAATATAGTAGGTACATGTAGATAGATGTTTAATTTTGTGCGAACAAAAAATTAGTTAAGTTTGATTTCATCAAATGAAAAATACTTATTGTAGTTTTGTAAGAAAATATCGTTAAAATTTGCCGCCCTCCAAATGTTGCCGCTCTAGGCCTGTGCCTAAATACGCCCCTGGTTATACGACGTTATCATATTATAATATGTGGCGTATATTATGACACATTATGGCCATGCACGATATGAATTTACTTTATTAGTTCACGCATCACGCGTGATGCGTGAAGATCAGAGATGCGCACTAATCAAGCGTAGGGATGGAATTAAAATAATGTATGGGTTGGTATAAGTAATCTTTAAAACTGTCGACTATATTTTAAAATGATACATTTTTTACTGCTGACTAAATGTATTGAATATAATATTGCTGCTGAGTAGAGGGTGTCAGTAGTCAGCACATCACATCCCATTATAAGTACCTATATTAATGTACCTACTATGATTTGAATTCATAAAACTCGCATTACAAAACTACATTTTTTGAAACAAAATGTTTAAGTTCTAAAGTTTTGATGGATTAAATGCGGCACGGTAAACATAAAAAAATAGTAGTATTATCATTATGATGTATTTATACCATTAATTGAATTGTCTAAATTTTTAGTACAGGTAGCCGGTAGGTACTTATAATGGTAAACTGGTAACTAATTAACTACTTACCTATTAAAACTCTTAACTCTTACGTAAATATTTTGCTTTAAAATATGAAATTATTAATTAAGTATGTAAATATGCTGTCATTAAAAACAAAAAAAAACATAAAATTATAAATTAATAAATTAATGAAAAATATTTTTTTTAGAATGAGTTTAAATCGTAATAAATAAAAAATATTTTAAAAATTTTTTTCATAGTTATGAATATTCAGATACTGTAAAAATAATCACCGTGTACCTATACATAGGTATATAATAATATTGAGTAGACACTGGATCAAAATATACAATATACTTGCCTCAGACGCGTGACTGAGAATTTCAACGGGAGGTGTTATTCAAAAAGAATTGACAAAATTATACGATACCTATATATATATAATAAATAACTTTACGTATCTATATTATACAAACGCATTACAAGTGAATAGATAGTGGTTTATAAGAAAAAAATTAAATATTATTATTATTAATAAAAAAAATGTAAATCCATGATGATAATACACTGGCTGAGGGGGGTGTTACAACACCTGTAACATCCTCCCCTAGCTACGCACCTGGCTTGTCAATATGTTACTGTGTGTGTGTGCTATTGTGATAATCGCAATATCACTAAAAATGATAGTAAAATGACGAGATTGAATGATAAGAACTTATCTAGGACAATTTAGTTATTATGTATAATAATTTACAAATATTTCAATTTTTAAATTATTTTTTTGATAACTAATATGGTAGGTATTATTTTTCATTACATAATTTGAAGTATTAAGTAAACTTTTTATGAATATTAACTTGTATAATATATCATGTATGTGTTTGCAATAATTTTTTATTCTATAATAAGCTATTATATATTTATATCTTTAAATTGTATAATCAATACTTATAGTCGTGACTGATATATAGGTAGTTAGTTTGCGAAAATGTAATATTACCATATATAGTTGCTAAGGTCCATGAATACTACACAATTATTTAACTCGTTTATATTTCCATAGAATTATAAATTAAAAAAAAAACATCGAAAAGTAGAAAAAAAAAGCAAAAAATTAATCCCTAGCAGAGCGTGGTTTCGATCCACGGACCTCTGGGTTATGGGCCCAGCACGCTTCCACTGCGCCACTCTGCTATGTTGTAGATGTTGGCAAAAATAACTATATTTATTCTGAAAAGCCCTTATTCAGGGGTGAGTTTTTTTAAATTAATATTTTTAAATTCATAAAAAAATGCAGATATGTCAATAAATCAAAAAAATGTATATAAAAACTGTAAACATAAAATTTTGCTTTACTATACTACTGTACTATCATATATTTGCAGGAATATAAGTTAGTATTTGGCAGGAGCCAGAAGTACTTAAAAAATGTAGTAATAATTAATACCTAATTGAATAGTGCAAAGGAAATATCAATTATCCAAATTCCAATTATTACGCAATAACACTATGAGAATTTATATTGCCTACTCTAATGATGATATATAATTATTAAAAATACATAAGTAAAATATGGCATGTGTATCACCTATATCTATTATAATAATACATACAAATTACAAATATATTATGTCTTAATAAAAATTTAAATTATTAAAAATGATTAAAAACAGAAAAAATGTCAAAGACTTAAAATATAAAAAAAAATCAAATTATATTATTCAGAAAAATGCAGACTTTGCTGTACTTCATCATACACATAAAATAAATGTTTAGCAGAGCGTGGTTTCGATCCACGGACCTCTGGGTTATGGGCCCAGCACGCTTCCACTGCGCCACTCTGCTGATAATGGATATATTTTACATAGGTACCTTAATTATATAAAAAGCTATATAAATGTAATAAACTGATTAACACCCAAATTACATAATATTTTGTAATTACTAGTTATGTTACAATTTTGCACATTTCATATTATTATGTTTATTGTTTATTAATGCGTATTTCTACACTATGTATAGGTACTTGAGGTACTACCAGTATCAACCGGGTTGCAACGATATTAAAATAATTAAGTACTTATGATGTAACTCATATATATGTAATTAATTATATTATATTATATTATATTATGACTCAAGCTGAAATTTTAATCACCAGTACATAAAATATTAAAATAAATATTAGTATTAAATATAATATATCTACTATAACTATATAGTATATGTATATATACTATATAATTAAATAATTTTACATACATAACTAGGTAAAGATTTTAATTTTAACTGATGGTTCTATAGTCTATATTATAACACGGCAAATTTTATTTATGCATCCATTTTCCAGTATTAAAATATTAAATACGTGTACTAATTGAATATTATTATTGTTGATAATTCAACAATATTATCTAATATAAATAACAATAAAAAAATAAGCGGGTAAGTGAGTATCGCTCTGCTGTACATTAGGGGGTGGGATGGACCTCACACTAGGGAAGGTTAAATTTGAATGCAATGATAGATATCATTGTATACGAAAAACGATTCTGAACGGAGATGATTTGTCAGTCTAGGATATATTATATTTAAATTATATCATATATTCTATTTTGAAACAAATTCAAACATTTAAGTAAAAATTTTTCAAGATAAAGTAAAAGGAAGTAATCAAGTAATTTTTTAAAAATAACAAAAATCGAAAATTATTTATTAGTTAAAAGTTATTTTACACGTATATTTTTGATTTCAAATTAAAATTAAAACTTTAAACACACGTAAAATTTTTTAAATTGAACAATCCACAAACTTTTTTATAATTATTCTAAGCTTAACTTATGGACAGCATAGTATTAAATTTTCAATTCTTAGCTTTTGATAGAAAAATATTTATAAATTTTTAACTACCAAATAGTGAAAAATATTCATGATTTTGACGAATTTTTGTTAATATTTGAACTTCAAATGCTAATAAAAAAAAATTGTGCCTATGTATTTTTATAATTTTTGAATGAAAGTTAAAACAAGTTATGTGGACCCTTCAATTAAATTTTCAAGTAATTTGTCCCACCTAAATTTTTTTTATCAACATTTATAAAAAAAAAATAAAAAAAATTTGAAAATTTCAATTGTCTATAAATAGCTCAAAAAAAGTCAAAATGTTTTGAAAATCAAATCACGTAAAGAAAATGGCAATCTAAATAACTGGTAAAATTTTCAAGTATTTACGACTTATACTACTTGAATAACAACAAATATCAAAAATCGTTTGAGGCTAAACCGTTATTTAACGCGGTTTTGTAAAAATTTAAATTTCAAACACTCATAAAAATTTTTTGTCTTAGTCTGGTAGAGTTTTTTTTACAGATAATTGAAGAAAAATGTATGGAGAACCTTGTATCAAATTTTCAAAACTTAGTTATAAAAGAAAAAAATTTTACGAATCTTCAACCACAAAATTACTTGCCAATTTTCGCAATTTTGACATATTTCGTATAAATTCGAACTTTAAGCACTTATAAAAAAAAATTGTGACTAACGATTTCGGATTTTTTTTTATCACTTTAAGAACAACTTATAAGAAACCTTGTATTAAATTTTCAAAATTTTCTGGCCGGCCAAAAAATTTTTATCGTTATTTAAAAAAAAAATACTAAAAAAAATTAAAAATTTCAATTGTCTATAAATAGCTCGAAAAAAGTCAAAATTCTTTGAAAATTTACCTATGTATGGAGAACGCTAATATAAACATTTGGTGAAAGTTTCAAGTATTTTCATCTATTAGTTTTTGAGTTATAGCAAAATAAAAAATTCGATTTTGTCGAAAACTGGTTGTGCGTAAAAAATCCCGTTTTCCGTAATTTTTTTTATGTTTTTCCCGACTCATTTAAAAAATATTGAAAAATTTTAACTTTTGACCCCCCAAAGTACCAACTAGATCCGATTTCCTTTTCAAAGAGGGGCTGAAGTCCAAAATCGAAGCATTTTTACTGCTCCAAATGTTGTCGTCAGACACAAAAAAAAAAAAAAATAATAAAAAAAAAAAAAAACACACATCATTGTAAAATCAATACATTCATCACTCCGTTCAGAATCTAAAAGCGGTTAAGTGAGTATCGCTCTCTTGTACATTAGGGAGTGGGGTGGACCTCGGACTAGGGTAGGTTAAATTTGAATGCAATGATAGTTATCATTGAATACAAAAAACGATTCTGAACGGAGATGATTTGTCAGTCTAGGATATATTATATTTACTGTCATATATTCTATTTTTAAACAAATTCAAACATTTAAGTAAAAGTTTCAAGATCCTATGTTTAGTAATTTTTTAAAAAAATACAAAAATCGAAAATTATTTATTAGTAAAACGTTATTTTACACGTGTATTTTTAATTTCAAATTAAAATTAAACAAAAACTTTAAACACTCGTAAAATTTTTTAAATTGAATAATCCTCAAACTTTTTTATAATTATTCTAAGCTTAACTTATAGATAGCATAGTATTAAATTTTCAATTTTTAGCTTTTGATAGTAAAATATTTATAAATTTTTAACTACTATATAGTGAAAAATATTCATGGTTTTGACGAATTTTTGTCAATATTTGAACTTCAAATGCTAATAAAAAAAAATTGTGCCTATGTATTTTTATAATTTTTGAATGAGAGTTAGAACAAGTTATGTGGACCCTTCAATTAAATTTTCAAGTAATTTGTCCCAGCTTAATTTTTTTTATCAACATTTATAAAAAAAAAAATCAATTATTTCAAATACCAATAAATAGCTCAAAAAAAGTCAAAATGTTTTGAAAATCAAATCACGTAAAAAAAATGGTAATCTAAATAACTGGTAAAATTTTCAAGTATTTACGACTTATACTACTTGAATAATAACAAATATCAAAAACCGTTTGAGGCTTAACCGTTATTTAACGCGGTTTTGTAAACATTTAAATTTCAAACACTCATAAAAATTTTTTGTCTTAGTCTGGTAGAGTTTTTTTTACAGATAATTGAAGAAAAATGTATGGAGAACCTTGTATCAAATTTTCAAAACTTAGTTATAAAAGAAAAAAATTTTACGAATCTTCAACCACAAAATTACTTGCCAATTTTCGCAATTTTGACATATTTCGTATAAATTCGAACTTTAAGCACTTATAAAAAAAAATTGTGACTAACGATTTCGGATTTTTTTTTATCACTTTAAGAACAACTTATAAGAAACCTTGTATTAAATTTTCAAAATTTTCTGGCCGGCCAAAAAATTTTTATCGTTATTTAAAAAAAAAATACTAAAAAAAATTAAAAATTTCAATTGTCTATAAATAGCTCGAAAAAAGTCAAAATTCTTTGAAAATTTACCTATGTATGGAGAACGCTAATATAAACATTTGGTGAAAGTTTCAAGTATTTTCATCTATTAGTTTTTGAGTTATAGCAAAATAAAAAATTCGATTTTGTCGAAAACTGGTTGTGCGTAAAAAATCCCGTTTTTCCGTCATTTTTTTTATGTTTTTCCCGACTCATTTAAAAAATATTGAAAAATTTTAACTTTTGACCCCCCAAAGTACCAACTAGATCCGATTTCCTTTTCAAAGAGGGGCTGAAGTCCAAAATCGAAGCATTTTTACTGCTCCAAATGTTGTCGTCAGACACAAAAAAAAAAAAAAATAATAAAAAAAAAAAAAAAAAAAACACACATCATTGTAAAATCAATACATTCATCACTCCGTTCAGAATCTAAAAGCGGTTAAGTGAGTATCGCTCTCTTGTACATTAGGGAGTGGGGTGGACCTCGGACTAGGGTAGGTTAAATTTGAATGCAATGATAGTTATCATTGAATACAAAAAACGATTCTGAACGGAGATGATTTGTCAGTCTAGGATATATTATATTTACTGTCATATATTCTATTTTTAAACAAATTCAAACATTTAAGTAAAAGTTTCAAGATCCTATGTTTAGTAATTTTTTAAAAAAATACAAAAATCGAAAATTATTTATTAGTAAAACGTTATTTTACACGTGTATTTTTAATTTCAAATTAAAATTAAACAAAAACTTTAAACACTCGTAAAATTTTTTAAATTGAATAATCCTCAAACTTTTTTATAATTATTCTAAGCTTAACTTATAGATAGCATAGTATTAAATTTTCAATTTTTAGCTTTTGATAGTAAAATATTTATAAATTTTTAACTACTATATAGTGAAAAATATTCATGGTTTTGACGAATTTTTGTCAATATTTGAACTTCAAATGCTAATAAAAAAAAATTGTGCCTATGTATTTTTATAATTTTTGAATGAGAGTTAGAACAAGTTATGTGGACCCTTCAATTAAATTTTCAAGTAATTTGTCCCAGCTTAATTTTTTTTATCAACATTTATAAAAAAAAAAATCAATTATTTAAAATACCAATAAATAGCTCAAAAAAAGTCAAAATGTTTTGAAAATCAAATCACGTAAAAAAAATGGTAATCTAAATAACTGGTAAAATTTTCAAGTATTTACGACTTATACTACTTGAATAATAACAAATATCAAAAACCGTTTGAGGCTTAACCGTTATTTAACGCGGTTTTGTAAAAATTTAAATTTCACACTCATAAAATTTTTTTGTCTAAATCCGGTAAAGTTTTTTTTACAGATATTTGAAGAAAAATTTATGAAGTACCTTGTACCAAATTTTCAAAACTTAGTTTTAAAGAAAACAATTTTACGATTTTTCAACCACAAAATCACTTGAAAATTTCGCAATTTGACATATTTCGTATAAATTCGAACTTTAAGCACTTATAAAAAAAAATTGTGATTAACGATCTCAGATTTTTTTTTATGAATTTAAGAACAATTTATAAGTTATAAGAAACCTTGTATTAAATTTTCAAGATTTTCTAGCCGGCCAAAAATTTTTATCGTTATTTAAAAAAAAAATACTTAAAAAAATTGAAAATTTAAATTGTCTATAAATAGCTTTAAAAAAGTCAAAATACTTTATAAATATAACTGTATATAGATAACGCTAATATAAACATTTGGTGAAAATTTCAAGTATTTACAGTGATTAGTTTTTGAATTACAACCATATAAAAAAATCGATTTTGTTGAAAACTGGTTTTGCGTAAAAATTTCTGTTTTTCTGTCACTTTTTTTTCTCGATTGTTTTTGAAAACTGTTAGAAAATGTTTACTTTTGACCTCTATTATAATGCACCATGGATATCCAGTATGCCATCAGAAACCACCCCCAAAGTATGAAATTGAAGCATTATTTCGACTAGTTATGTTGTACAGTACACAGACACAAAAAAAAAAAACACACACCATTGTAAAATCAATACATTCATCACTCCGTTCAGAATCTAATATACAATTTATGAATGAAAAAAATTGCATAAATCTACTTAGCAGAGCGTGGTTTCGATCCACGGACCTCTGGGTTATGGGCCCAGCACGCTTCCGCTGCGCCACTCTGCTAGATGTTTTAAAAGGGTTGAAAATTGTTATATTTAGTCATATATTTTACGAGGTTTTAGTATTTTAGTATTTTTTTTAAATAAAAAATGTCATAAAATTAAATTGTGCAGGTATAATACTAATATACTATAATACTATAAAGTTTTACTAAAATTATTAAATATTGTTTAATAAATTTTAACTTATAAAGACAAAAATACTGATAGTTTATACCTAATATCAGTAATATCATTGATTATATAATTATATACTAGTATTTATAATCAATGCTAATATAATATACAATGGAATCATAGATTCAAAGATTCATAGGATATTATATTTTATTATTAATAATTAGATACAAAAATAATAAAATTGTTGTTTAATTTATCAAACATATAATATGTCATAACTAAAATTTTTTTATAGTTGGATACACTAAATAAACAGGTACCTATATAATATTTTAGCTCGTATAGTACCTACTATAGTGATGTTGTTTTTATATTTTTTAATTCACTTATTTTTAGGCCAGCCACAAACATTGGGTGGAAAATATATATTTTTGACAATAATTTAAAAAGCATGTCAAATCACAATAACATTAAATTTTAATTTATATTATGCAAATGTATACCTTGTAAGATCCATATAACGTAACTGTTTAATCCGTTTAGGTACTAGGTAATTCTGAGTTTATAAATACTTGTGTGTTTAGTAGTGTGTAAAAGGTTTTTTTTGGTTGAGACTCAAAAATACTCTGTACTAACCCCCATTCAGTACCTAGTTATTTTAATTTATTTTTCTAAAACTTAGATACCTATAATGTTTATATATATTTCATATTTGTAAGTATAATTTTAAGTTTACGATTATTATATAAAACAATTATAAACAAACGATAAATTATATGGTTATTGCAGGTTAATACATGTATAATAGTATACGGTATACCGTAAATATTATTTTAAAAGTACAACTTTTCATTGCTTTTTGAAATACAATTTTATTATATGTTAACGTAATTATAAATTATACCAATTATTCAAGATGTGTGCCATTAGATAAAAGTAATTAAATAATCTTGTGTTTCAATTTTATCATATCGTTTTAAAAAATAAATAAAGTAATTAAATTAATTATTAATGAAGTTTTAAGTTTGTGTCAATAAATAATTATATAAAAATACAAAAAGTTTGTCAGAAGTGGGATTCGAACCCACGCCCTCAGATGAGGACCAGAACGCTCAACTATCCGTCGCTTTGACAGACAAGGGTAACCTTGAGTCTGGCGCCTTAGACCGCTCGGCCATCCTGACTTGATACAAATATGAGTTTTTGGTGATTATTTAAACAAAATATATATTTTTTGTTTTCATGACCTATATAATATTATTAGATTTTAACTATGAATAATGATTTTATAACTAATAACTAACATTTTATATCATTATATATTTATATAATATTTCGATTAACAATATAAAGCTTTCATTTAGAGAAAATATATATCTTACAATTTTTGGTACTTATCTAATATGTATTATAGCTTATAATAGTTAATTTAATAATAATTAAAAATTTGATAGGTATTTATTTTAGTATATTTGTTGTAATTTTATTACTTAAAATTCTATGACTTAAATTGATCTCAAGATTATTACCATTTAGTATTTACTCACAAAGTAACATAGTTATTATTCTTAGATTCTTTAGTTTCATACTATTGAATATTAATTATTAACCTAAATTAACCTACCTATCTAATATACATATACTAAGATACCTAAGTAGTAATTTGGGGAAACGTAAACTACGCCCGAAATTTTATCTATATGTTAAAAAGGTTTAATGTAAATTGCGCCCAAATTTTTATCTATAAGTTAAAAGGGTTTACCTAATGTATAAACTGTGCCTGACAACTTAAGTTGTGCACCGTTTGTAAAATATACGAAACTTTTGACTTATTAAAGTCTCTATGATTGTGTACTTTTTCAATTATATCACAGTAATTTTATTTTCGTCTAGAAATACTAACACGTTATCGAATAACTAAGCTCAGTATCCACCTGAAATATGGGTTCAAGCATCAACAGAGCCAACTTTAACCACTAATGCACGGGAGTCTTTTCATTCTCACTTAAATTCTAGCTTTTATACAACTCATCCAAATAATTTCATGTTCATAGAAAAGTTAAAATAAATTCAAATAAAAACTTGTATCAAACTAAATAGTATAAATGAACCCTTTAAATACTAAAATTCTAAAACAAAAAAAAAAAAAACACGAAAAGTTACAAAATTTAAATAAAAAATTTAAAATTTAATATAATAGTGGCAAACTTTCATTTATGAATATGTATCAATAATATGTTATTATTTGTAATATTTCTAATAATTATTTTACTTTTTAAAATTATACATTTAATTTTAATTTTAATTATTGATATTATATGTTGACTATATTATAATAAATAAGTATACCTACATTAAAGATAATTTTGAAAAAATATAAATATTGATTATTAAAATTTTATCCGGGCGAAGTTTACATGTCACCTTTTTATACTTGATAAAAATTCTGCACAGTTTACATGTGTGATATTGTGTTTATCTGTATTTTGGGCGCAGTTTACTCGTACGATCGTCGAGTAATTTAATACCTTATAATAATAATAATACTAATAATAATAATGGTAAATAAAATAAATTATATACCTAGAAATTTGTTATAGGTAGAATCATTTAAATATAATTTTTGAAACATGTGTACCACTATTGAATTAAAAAATACTAGACTTATAATAGATAAATAATTCTTTTTCAACCTTGATGGCTAATTGTAAAAATAAACTTATACTAACGTAAAACTTATTAAACTTGTATTCATAATAATATGTAGACGACTGACGATTTAACATTATATTTTGTTAAAAAAAAAAAAACTGAAAATAGAAGTATAATAATGTATGCTATGTATTAGTGAATGACATATTTTTAACTTCAATTTAAACCGAATATTGTCATTTTTTAATAATATTACGATGTACGTTATCATACAAATATATCTATCTATTTACCAACGTTTATATAGGGTAATTATTATTTATTTTCCACCAAACACTCATTATTTCAAAAAGTATTCATGTTTTTGAAAATATTTTTGTACATAGTTTCAAGTTTTTTAAAAAACAACGTTTTTATATTTTACGTGCGAAAAAGTACTACATTTTCGATTTTTTTTTTATTATTACGGCCCCAGTCACTTTTTGCCATTTTCTACCTAAAAATCTAAATATACGTACTTTTAAGAAGGAAGGGTACTCGCAATACCTCTAAAAACGCTTTAGAGTGCAAAAAGGACCTTGCAGGACCGTTGTTTTTATATCAATAAATTCACGAAAATTGAAATGTTTAATACCTAAACGACACAAAAATCCACTTTTTTTAAAAAAAAAGTAGTATGCATGTAGTTTTCGAGGTGAAGCCGTGAAGGATTTATTTTTCAACTCCGAAACTTTACACGCGTTATTAGATATGTAGCCGAAATATTTCACGCTTAAAAAAACTAAATTTCTGATATTTATTTTTTAATTTATCAGGCTGCATCACTTTTAGATGATTTCGCCGTAAAAACTTATTGTACGTCTTCTTAAGTGTTAAGATTGTATGGGAAGTTTCCGCAAACATTGAAGCGTGCACAAGCGCTTGTGACCGTTGGCTTATCGCTTAAACCTACAAACTAATACAATTGTGTATGCAATAGGTACTTATATTAAAAACACACATACAAAAAAGGAAAAAGTTGGTATTATACGAGTAAATAAAGAAAATTGGTTCCTATATATTTATATATAAGTTTAGTTAAAATCAGACAATAAAAAAAATGAAAAAACATTTTCAATATTAAGAACAGCAAATGAATTTAATTTTTCTTTTGAAAGAGTAGATCGCAAATAGCTCTTGACCCTTTTTAAGGCTGAAAACGATCTTTCACCGGAACAGTTAGATATAGGTAGAGTATAATACAATCTAAATGCAATTTCAGTATTAGGAAATAAACTATCCAATTTTTTATTTCTTAAAATTGTCAATAAATTTTGTGTATTTACGATTTATCTTGGTTCGATTCATCTGATTTGGGGAAAATAGAATTCACTATAAAACTTAATTGCAATACTTCTTGAACAAAATCTTTTTCTATATCATCGCAATAAATATTTTGAAAATGATCTGCATTCTTTTCAATATCAATCGATTTTAGATTCCCAAAATTAAATAAAAAATCAAATTGTTTATACATTTTATCGTAAGTAATTTTTCTTTTAGTTAAATCAGAAATCATTGTATCGATAATAACAAAAAATGTTTTCATTTTATATGGGATCCTTGAAGAATTTCTTCGGTATTTTCTTCATAAAAAAAAAATTCCACCAAACCATATTATATTTGAACGTTCATAGAAAAATAACATGTCTTGACGACAAGTATTAGTGATCACCGATTACCTACCGACAATAATAGTCCTACATAAATATTTTTCCAACAGTTCCTAATTACAATTATGAAGAGGAAAATAAGCTCCCAAAATCATCTAGAGCCCTCACAAAAATAATCGATACTTTCTAATGAAATACCAAGGTAATTAAATAAAATAATAAATAATTTAATATTATGATTAGTCTTTTTCCCCACCCTCGACTCAATAAAAAAAAATCAAATCTCATCTTATAGGCGGTTTCATTACAATATAATATTAAATATTTTTGATAGTTTTTAGAGTATTTAATTCATTATACATAAGTATGTAAATTAATTTACTTTAATACTAGATATTTGATTTTCTAGTAAAGGTATTTCTTATGAGAAATTTTTCTGCAATTCTTAATTAGTATAAAAGTACTTATAGTATTTTGTTAATTTGTTTTATGATTTTCAGATGATAAGATACTATTATCTACAGTCCTACAGGTTGTCAAAGAGTAAAATAATCATCATCGATGTGATATGTGAAGCAACAAAAACAAGAACATATAATATTTAAATTAATTAAATATTAATATATATGATTAATAAATACAGACAATTTAATGTAATCTATTAAACTTAGAAATAATCAGTGAGAATTGCATATAATTTATTATAATATCGTACCTATTGCGAACAGTAATAGGTATGGACATCGAATGTCATTTGTAAGACAAAATCGAAAAAAAATAAACAAAAACAGAATGTCATTGGCAAAGTGCCATTTTGAATTCTTTGTGTAGCTAAACTGTCAAGATGTCAAATAATAAATTAATCGGAGAACATTTTATTTGTATGCCAACTACTACAGTGACAACAAATTTTATTAGTTGCATGTGTGAGCAATTCAGTTCAATCCATATAAGGACCTTATTCTATTTGCTGTACATAGTTTTTAACAATTCCATTACTATTTACTAACAACAATTTATTAGTACTTTCAAATAATATCAATAAATATACAATATAAACATTAAAACATTTGTATAGTTAACATTTTTTACTTTTTATGAAAGTTTCGTATTTTAATGTTCTACTATGGTCTTATTATTAAAGTTGAAAAATAAATAAATATATACATGTATTATATAGATGCATTAATAACTAGAACTATAATACTCAGAGAAGATATATTTAAAATGATTAAATTTAAAAAGGTATAATGTATCAACACTGCGCGTATTATTAAATAATTATTGTATATTTAATCAATATACAATATACTATAAGGTTTATATCGTTATCATATTATAATTATTGTTGTATGATAATATGTAGGTAGGTGATAAGTATACCTACGTCTTTTTTAGATTATAATAACTAATATATTCTCATAGAGTCATAGTAAATTGTGCTATTCTTATAACAGCCATCTTTAATCTTTGAACAAAATAAAATAAATAAAACCATTAAATTAAAATGCATACACATAACAAAAAACAAGTGGTAGCGATGAATTTTTGATGAACTTCAAGAAAAATATTACATAACTATTAGAAAAATACATTTTCGAATATTATTTTCTATTACAATTTTAATTATTTTATCCAGATGAGATATGTATTAAGTTTAAAAAAATGGTTTTTTTTAATTTATATTTTTATTCTTAAGGAGGTTGTACTCATAATATGAAATTATAAAATAGTATAATACAAAGTTTAATTTATTTTAGAATCACAATATGGCGAATCTAGTTCTTATACTTTTGAATATTTTATATTTCACAGTTTTACACATATAAAATAGCAATTTATTATAAGTATTTATTTATTAATATTTGTATTGAAGACAGTATAATATACGGTAAATTATGGTTTATTAATTTATGAATAACAATAAGTTACAATACAATATATATTTATACGGGTGCATAAACAATAATAGTTTTTATATAAAGTTTCTACTTTCTACACAACAGTCAACAAGTAAATTTAGATTGATGAATGACTATATAATAATTATTATTTGATAGGAATATCGTAAAATTATGAATAAACTTACCTAATGTTTTCTAATGTTATTTTTTTAGGATTTGGCATAACAACAATTAATAAGAACCAACTACCAAGTGAATAGTGATTGAATTAGAACATATTGTCAACAATATAGAAAACAGATCCAAATTTTTGTAATTTTAACGAATGTTTATTTAACATATTTATAAAAATTGAATTTTTATGCCAATAATTCAATAATATATTTTAACAGTAAAATCGAGTCAAAAGGTCGAATAAAAATAGTCTCATCATTTAACGGACAAAAGACATTTTTTACAAAACAAACCTTGACCAGAGTATGTGAAGATATTTATGAAATAAATAAGTTTTCATCAGCCCACAAGTTTTTTGACAGCTTTTTGGTAATAAGCAAATGAAACAATATAAAACATTAGTTATTATATACTATAACATGTGTAAACAAGACCTTCATGGCTTCATAATGGATTATTCATTAATAAATAAAAAATTAAAAACCGGCTAACAAATCAAGGACACAATTCCAAGTGGTCTAATAGAGACACCAGACAAGTGACCACATATTACATACATCAAAACACATTATGGTGTATATTATTTCTAATTTTGTTTATTTAAATTAATAATAATTTGCGTTCAAATAGAATGTTTGCCAAAATGTGTAAAAATTATTTTAGATTATCTTTGACTACTAACAGCAGCCAGTAATACTATTTACTAAGTATTATTGGTGCACATTGCGTTTACCTAAACAAAACCAACCAAATTTAGATTTAATCGTTGCAATTATTATATAGAAGACAATAACTAACGTTTTAAATTTAAAGCATAACAAATACTGAAAGGTTGATAAATACGAATTTTTTGTCTGAAAACATATAGTAATAGAGTTACTCATCTGATATAGTAAATCACTTTTATTACCTTTGAATAGAATTAAAAATACTTATATATTTTTATGGTGCTATATTGTAGAGTATAAAACTAAGATGACGATTTAAGATGAAAATTTTATACTATACTCTTTTTTGTTTTTAAAAGTCTTTGTTAAATTATTTGAATAAATAATTATTGTTGATTCAATTTTTATTTTATTGAAAGGAAAACTTTTAAAACGTACTATTCGTCATTCGATTACAAGTAAGTAAAATATCAAAATAGATATTATCACATGTGATCTTAAAATTCTTCACAGATTCAAAACGATCTCTTCCACACGCGGCCTATATCAAAATTCTCCACTTTTTACGTTTGAGCTTTCTTTTGAAATTAACCAATTATAGAGGATAGTTGGTTATTGGTTTTGATTGTATTCTATTTAGTATCATTTTTTGTATGCGAGGATTTAAATTGATTATAAAAATTAAAAACAAGTCTATTCATAATATAATATATTCTATTGGTCTAAATTTTCCAACAATTTTTACTTACGAACTTGTATAGAATTACTAAAGATATACAATAATATATTACTAAAAGATTATTCAGTTGTTTTGAAGTATATAGATACAGTTAATGATAACTCCAGAACAATAAAATAATGTAAGTATTTCAAAATAGTCAAACATTCTAAAGTGGCTTAAATATATATGTGCTTATAACAGCCTATCAACATATACCTATATGTTATGTGTATGTTATTAATACACATTTGTTTTAATAATTATATTATTTTCTTACGAGTTACGACATAAATTATTATTCATAAACAATATTTATCGTTATTGTAATATTGCACATTTGCACATATAATTGCGCATTTTAATATACTATGTGATTTATGGCTTAAACTTGTAAGTAACAAACTCAGTTCAGGATTATTAATGTATGCTGAAAGAGACTGAAATAAATAGAATCAAAACCATATCGACTGAGCGACAAAAATAAAATCATTGTAAAATGCAATATAGGCATAGTGAAACAATAAAGGTAAAACTGCTATAAAATATTGTTATTATGAAATGAGAGGACATCGCACAAATAATATAAATATAATATATATTAAATATACTTATATATCTTAATATCTAGTATCTACATTATATTATTATGTACCGACTTACATACAATTATATATACAAAAACTGCACTGCACCTGTAGTATAATTACCGTAACGGTTGACTAGAGCCAAATAAACCATCCCCTTGTTGGCCACCAATTGATGTCGATTTATTATTTCTCAGGAATACATTTCTGTCTGCATGTATGCTGCTACCAGCCGTCGCCACCGACACGTCACATCGTTTTGGATATAGTCCAAAAACATGATACAATTTTATACCTTTTTCAAGTTTTTTTAGTCGACAGTGTCGGCACGTGCTTACACCAACGCTAACGGTAGCATCACATTCCAATGCAATGTCCGGAAACGCTCTTTACATCGTTCAAAGAAAATTAATATATGTTTTTACAATTTTCAATGTTCAAGGCCGGAGTCGTTGATTAGTGAATTAAAAGTTTACTTGAATTGAAAGATATTTGTTTCGTAGTACTTCTATAGCTACTTAACTTAAGTATAGCTATCAATCTTGATACAACAAGTTACTTATCACTTTAAACGACAATTGCTACAATAACATTATAGTATTGATAATATTATGTAGAAATATTCAAATATATGTTTTATTTTAATATAGGTAATACAATTTTAAAAAGCGGGTAAGTGGGTATCGCTCTGCTGTATATTAGGGGGTGGGGATGGAACTGACTATGGCCGATTAAATTTGAATGCAATGATAGGTATCATTGTATACGAAAAACGATTCTGAACGAAGATGATTTGTCAGTTTAGGATATATTATATTTAAATATTGTCATATATTCTATTTTGAAACAAATAGTATAGTTTTTATATGCTATATACTATAGTTACTTTATAGTATTTGTTTATTAATAAAAAAGTATTTGGCAACATACGCATAATGAGAGTATGAAATTTAATTTAAATTTTGACATATTTCGTATAAATTCGAACTTTAAGCACTTATAAAAAAAATTGTGACTAACGATTTCGGATTTTTTTTTTTATCACTTTAAGAACAACTTATAAGAAACCTTGTATTAAATTTTCAAGATTTTCTGGCCACCCAAAAAAATTTTATCGGCATTTGAAGAAAAAAATACTTAGAAAAGTCGAAAATTTCAATTGTCTATAAGTAGGTAGCTTAAAAATGGTCAAAATATTTTAACTGTAAAGAGATAACCATAATATAAACATTTGGTGAAAATTTCAAGTATTTACAATGATTCGTTTTTGAGTTACAGCAAAATCAAAAAATCGATTTTGTCGAAAAGTGGTTTTTCGTAAAATTGCCATTTTTCTGTCATTTTAGATTCTGAACGGAGTGATGAATGTATTGATTTTACAATGATGTGTGTTTTTTTTTTTTTTTTTTTTTTTTTTTTTTTTTTTTTTTGTGTCTGTCGACAACATTTGGGGCAGTAAAAATGCTTCGATTTTCAACTTCTGCCCCTCTTTGAAAAGGAAATCGGATCTAGTTGGTACTTTGGGGGGTCAAAAGTTAAAAATTTTCAATATTTTTTAAATGAGTCGGGAAAAACCTTAAAAAAATGACGGAAAAAACGGGATTTTTTACGCACAACCAGTTTTCGTCAAAATCAAATTTTTATTTTGCTATAACTCAAAAACTACTTGATGTAAATACTTGAAATTTTCACCAAATGTTTATATTAGCGTTCTCCATACATAGATAAATTTTCAAAGAATTTTGACTTTTTTTGAGCTATTTATAGACAATTGAAATTTTTAATTTTTTTTAGTATTTTTTTTTTATATAACGATAAAAATTTTTTGGCCGGCCAGAAAATCTTGAAAATTTAATACAAGGTTTCTTATAAGTTGCTCTTAAAGTGATAAAAAAAAATCCGAAATCGTTAGTCACAATTTTTTTTTATAAGTGCTTAAAGTTCGAATTTATACGAAATATGTCAAAATTGCGAAAATTTGCAAGTAATTTTGTGGTTGAAAAATCGTAAAATTTTTTTCTTTTATAACTAAGTTTTGAAAATTTGGTACAAGGTTCTCCATACATTTTTCTTCAATTATCTGTAAAAAAAACTCTACCGGATTCAGACAAAAATTTTTTATGAGTGTTTGAAATTTAAATTTTTACAAAACCGCATTAAATAACGGTTTAGCCTCAAACGATTTTTGATATTTGTTGTTATTCAAACAGTATAAGTCGTAAATACTTGAAAATTTTACCAGTTATTTAGATTGCCATTTTCTTTACGTGATTTGATTTTCAAAACATTTTGACTTTTTTTGAGCTATTTATAGACAATTGAAATTTTCAATTTTTTTTTATTTTTTTTTATAACTGTTGATAAAAAAAATTTAGGTGGGACAAATTACTTAAAAATTTAATTGAAGGGTCCACATAACTTGTTCTAACTCTCATTCAAAAATTATAAAAATACATAGGCACAATTTTTTTTTATTAGCATTTGAAGTTCAAATATTGACAAAAATTCGTCAAAATCATGAATATTTTTCACTATTTGGTAGTTAAAAATTTATAAATATTTTTCTATCAAAAGCTAAGAATTGAAAATTTAATACTATGCTGTCCATAAGTTAAGCTTAGAATAATTATAAAAAAGTTTGAGGATTGTTCAATTTAAAAAATTTTACGTGTGTTTAAAGTTTTAATTTTAATTTGAAATCAATAATACACGTGTAAAATAACTTTTAACTAATAAATAATTTTCGATTTTTGTTATTTTTAAAAAATTACTTGACTACTTCCTTTTACTTTATCTTGAAAAATTTTTACTTAAATGTTTGAATTTGTTTCAAAATAGAATATATGATATAATTTAAATATAATATATCCTAGACTGACAAATCATCTCCGTTCAGAATCGTTTTTCGTATACAATGATACCTATCATTGCATTCAAATTTAACCTTCCCTAGTGTGAGGTCCATCCCACCCCCTAATGTACAGCAGAGCGATACTCACTTACCCGCTTTTTTTTTTTTTTTGTTTTTCTCGATTTTTTTGAAAACTATTTGAAAATGTTTACTTTTGATCCCCCCCCCCCCCAAAGTACCAATTAGATGAATTTTCCTATTCAAAGAGGGGCTGAAGTCAAAAATCGGAGCATTATTACTGCTCCAAATGTTGTCGTCAGACACGAAAAAAAAAAAAAAAACATACATCATTGTAAAATCAATACATTCTTCGCTCCGTTCAGAATCTAAAATTTATGACATAACAAAAAAAATAGAATAAAAATAAATTAAAAAAATAAATTGTTATCCGTGAAAATTTCATTATCATAAAAAATATATTTTCAGTAATAATTTTATGATAATGAAGAATAAATAAAACATTTTGTTTTTCATAAAAAGGTAAAACGTTTGACACTCTTTTTATGACTTCTTATGAGTTTATACGCGTGACTAAGGAGTACATATTCAAAGTGTTATTTTATAATGACCTACTCTTAGTCTTTTTGGTTACTTTACAAAAATAAATGTAGTGAAATGTAAGTGTACAATGAAATAAAGCATAATGCACTTTTATCATTGTTGAAGTACTTCAGATGCGCATTAAAACACCTACACATAATAAATTATTTTTAAACATCTAGTAGGTGACACTAAAATTGTACTGTTTTAAGATTTTACGTTTATTTAAGATAAAATTTAAAAAATAAATTGTATTTAAATTTGTCAATTTGTGAAAAGTACTCGGTATAGAAACTCAGCTAAATGCAATTATTTACTAGTTCAAAAGTTTATTAATACACACTTTATTATAATCTTTTATTGCCTCACTCAAAAAACCATAAACCACTAAATAAAAGTAATTAATTCTGTCAGTTTTTTTGTAATTTATACTAATTTAAAAAACATTAAAAACGTTTGATAATCTAATTAGTAATTATAATGTCAAAAACTGGAGCACATAATAATTCAGTACTTAAAATTCTGTGGTTAAAATATAAAATATAATAATAGATTATTTTTTTAAATAGGTATATTTTTAATTTTAATACCTTATGCATGAAAATTTAATACAGTCGACTCTCGGTAACTTGAACCTTGGTAACTCGAAATTTTCGATATCTCGAATAATTAAAATTCCCCTTCAAATAACAATAACACATGTTTAAATAATCTTGTTTACTCGAAAATTAGTTTGACAAGTTTTCGATATCTCGAATTATCTTATCTAAATTTATTACTAAAAATAGTTTATCAAGGCGATTATTTTTCGTAAAACCCGACCATGATTTAATAGTCAACTACATATTTGAAATTTAATACTACGTCTGTATTACAACCATTAGACCAAGGCATAATAAATAATTTTAAAATATTTTACCGAAAAGAAATGGTAAAAAAAATTGTATCGGCTGTAAATGATACCAATCAAATTGTAATAAACATATTGGATGCTATACGGCTATGCGATAAAGCATGACGACACGTAAAAAAAGAAACAATCGTAAACTGTTTTACAAATTAATCAGATTTTAGAACTTCGACTTAAAATATTCCTTATGAACCTTCTGATGATAATAACGATGAATGGGATCAATTAACTGAGAAAATAAAGATTTATTTAAACCAGGAGTATTTTAGAGAATAGAATTGAGAACAATGTTTTAAATAAACAAAAACAATTAACTTTACACCAATTCTTTAAAAATGATAATATGTAAGTAGGAATGTAAGAAAACATTTTTTTATTTTTTTAATGTAAAATAATTTAAAAATAAACATACTTTTTAAAAGTTTTTGATAACTTGAATTTTTTCCCCCCCTTGAACTTCGAGTTACCGAGAGTCGACTGTACAAGATTCTTGATAGGTTTTTCTTACTATAAAATTTTTAAAAAAAAGGTTAGCGTAGGTATGCGATTAATTTTTGACTAGCGTAATATTCTCAATTTTATTTTTATTTATTTTACTGTAAGCACTAAGCACCTAGATCAGCCGATCAGGCATGTCAAACTCAAAGTATCAAGTGGGCCAAATATATTGAATAGCTTACTACGCGGGCCGCACATAAAAATTTAGCGGAAAAATAAATGTTTTGTATAAATTTTTCAATTTTATTCTTTATATGTTCACGAATACAGCAATATTACAACCATGGCTTGCATTTTAAAAAAAAATTCCGTTGTACGTTATTTATGATTCAAGCCCTGATTACAATGTAGGTATAATGAATATAGATATAATTATATATAAACTATCAATAGACAATAACCCCTATTCGATAATAGTTTATCAGAAGATAAGACAGTAAATGAGTATAATAATGTATACCAAATAAACCATTCTGACATTCTGACCAGTCGTAACACAAATAATATTATTAAAAATAAATAAATATTTTTTCCATTTAATATTGGTAGCCGAGGGTCACAAAAAAATGAGCCGCGGGCCGCGTGTTTAATATGTCTGACCTAGATCATAAAGTATATCCGAATTGGTTCCCGGGTTGTTACAAAGGATATATCCGAATTGGTTCCCAAGTTTTTAAAAATTGTGGCTTTATAAATAATTTATAACATACATTTTTTAGAAATTCAAATCTACTGATTTTGTTATTTTTATATTTGTCCATTTCTGTTTTTATGAATATTTCCTTATTTTTAGACTTCAGGTTTTATAGTTTGTTTGAACTTCATAATTTTATATATGTTTTAATTTGAAATTCTTTTTAATACATCCATAAATTGAAATATGTTCGTATGTGCGGAATAAAATAACTGTTGAATTTGCTGTGAATCATTTCGTTCTATTCGTATATTGCTTTTCCTTAAGTCTTTCTCGGGAACCAATTCGGACGTGTTTCGCCTACCATGAATATCGGGAACCAATTCGGATGTGTGTTGCCTGGAATGTCAGGAACCAATTCGGATGCAGCCAAATAAACATACAATTGGTATACATTGTAACTTAGAAAAATAAAAACAAACATGAAGTATGTATTTACATAGGTAATTACTTGGTTTCTTAATTTATAAATTACTACAAAGAATATTATAGAAATTATTCTATAAGGTGTTTAAATTATTTAGATCACAGACTGCGTGTTTGACACTGAAAAATGTATGAAGATAATCTTTGTTCTTACTGAATTTAAATTAATATTCTGTTTCTAATTCTTTCTCTTTTCAACAATTCTATATTTATAAATTACAACGAATCTCGAAAATAATACGTAATTAATAATTATAGTATGAAACTTCTAAATTGATATACAATTTTTTAGTCTATATTGGAATTATATAAAAGTATTATAGTATTTTTGTTAATATGAATTACAGATCTTAGCAGTATTAACAGTTTAGTTAAGCAAAATTAATTTTGTACAATATTATTATACTATACTATACACAAAAGTGTTTAAAATCTAAAGTTGTACATAATGTTTGCAGTTTGCACACTACCTACCTTTATTTTATTGAATTATTATTAGAATAAAAGTTTAAATTATGAGTATAACAAATTTTGAAGTATATCTAATATATAAGTTGTAACTGAGTGATTAATTTGTGATACTGCCCATTTTTTTTTTTTTATGAAAACTTGAATCACATTAATAAAATTGTTGGCAAGAATATCGCAGAATAAAGGCGCCACATGAGTAGTGGATATCCTAGTCTCATATAATCAGCGTTGACCATGATGAATAAACAAAAACGTAAAATTGTATAAAAGAGTTAAATTTAAGAAATTCAAAATTAAAATAACACTACAGAGGCATTGCCGGAAGATGTAATTACTAATACAAATATTGAAATATACACTTATATATAGCTATATGAAGTTATAATATTGTCATATAATATTTTATATTATGAGTGGAATAAGAGCGTATTGGTTTTACAAAGTAGGTACCTATGTGTTTTTGTGGTGTGTATTTTATCACTATGTTTACATAATATTATTTATTTAAAAAATTTAGAATAATTTTAAGTTCTCTATACCACAAACATAATCACATTATTGTTTTACGGTATGTCAGTGTTAACTTACAAATTAATAACATTATTAAATGTTTTAGTATTATACTAACTTTTATTTTGGAACTGATAAAACAAAAAAAAAAAAAAAATGGTTGTACATCGAAAACTCTGGAGCACGTGTGATAATCTCAAATTTATTTATAGTATAATATTCTAATAAGTATTTTCATCATACAATAATAAACTTACTTCGTCTAGTAAATTGAAATAAAATGTTTTAGAGCTAAAATTCATATTTGTAATGTATAATTTATATTTTAAATATTTTATATTTTATATTTATATAAAATTTAAAATCTATTCATTTAAAAATAAAATGTTTTTTTAAAATGCCAATATTACACATACTCGTTAAAACTTCAAAAAATAAATGATTTTTTAATAATAAAGTATAAACCAAATTATCAATGAATAATGTACTATTTTTTATAAAAAGTAAAGCTAAATAAATAAAATAAAAAATAGACGGTAATAGTTACAAAAATACAATTAAATAACAGTGTATTATTTTAACAAGTTAATTCAAAGATCTTGTGTTTATTTAAAAAACTAAATAACTGAAGAATATTATTTGTTTTAACTAAATTTAAATGTGTACCAGATTCTGAGAGGAAAGATAAATCTCATATATTATTGGTTTTAGATGTTATAAAATGATGAAGATTTTTTTGTATCTAAAAACACTTTTTATAGCTATAAAATGCTTAGAATTTCGATTTTTTAAGTGTATATTCTACTAGTAAATTGGATTTACTTTGCAGTTTGGTGGTTTAAAAGAAAACATTTTCTATTATTTTTCAAAACATTCGGGAAAAAGGATATGCAATTAGTTTTTAACAAAATTAATTTAATTTTTATTAATAATTCAAAAACCAATTATCTTGAAAATTTGAAAATTAATAAAAATTCCAAAAAATATTCATTTATATGCATTTTCATTTATAATTTTAGGAGTAAGAGCTATAAAGCCCGATTTTTTATTTTTTCTTTAGTTAACTTATAATATGTTTGTTTGCGTGAGTAAATAAACTTGACCATTATATACAAGGGTCTTCACAAGTTTTTCTTGTAACAATAATAAATATCAAAAATACATGACAGTAGTTTTTTTATATCTAATAATGTGAATTTTAAATTTTAACAAAAATAATCATTGCAAACATTTGTCAACTATTTTATAATGAAAATTCAATAAAATATATTTAATACAGGATTTCTCATAAACGTTCCTTATAAGAATTTAAAATTAATATTTTGTGTATCCAAAGACATATTTATTTTTATAAATATTTAAATTTCCAGTTTTGACAAAATTCATCAAAATTGTGAATTTTACTGTTGACTGCAGGCTAACAGGGCATAGGCTAACAAATTGTCTGCGCTTAGAATCATTTTCATCGTAAATTCACGTTTAACATTTAACATAACCGCTACAGTGAGCTGCTCAATATAATAGCTAAGAGAAAATAGATATTTCAATTAAAGTGATAACATTTTTTTTCTAACTTTTACTGTAAACATTTTACCAAGGTCACCTACCTACGCAAAAAAGGTGTATAGCTACAATATTTTTTAGAATTATATAAATATCTAAAATTGTTCCATACGATTCTAAGATATAAGCTGTATATACCCGCAAGGTATTTGCTCCTGTATCCCCTTAATAGATGTATATGTTATACAATATTAAAATAGAGTGTTATAGTTCAATGATATTACTAAATAAAGGGTACATTTATCTCTACATTCGAATTTAAACGTATAATAATTATACATATTAACATATAATATACCATAGCATAACTTTTGGGAATTAAAAATTTAATATAAAATATGTATACAATGACAACATATTTAATACATTTAGGTATTCACTACTCTTAATACGCATATGCCCATTAATTTATTTCCAAATATAGTATTAGATAAAGTTCACTATTTACAATACTTGACTATTGTGGTTGTGGTTTTGTCAAAATTAGATAAATTATTAAAGCAAGTATGGTGTAAACAAGGGATTATTGTTTAGAAAAATCTCTACAGAAATGACGTATAAATGTATAATTGCGTTGTTGATAGCCAAAATCATAAAAATACATGGAACATGTAACAATAATTATTAATTATTATGAAACAAAAACGAACTAAAAATCTTAACTTAATAATAATTTTCTTATAAATAAATAATCAAAAAATATGTCTATATTATATTATTATCACAATAAGACACAAATGTGTTACAGTAAAACTTCAAATTTTTTCCGTTTTCTTTTATTTATATGTAACCACTAACAATATATAACTTTTTATATTTTAATGTATGAGATTTTAGAAAATGTGCAGTTAGTATTAACTTTATTGAGTATTTTTATTTCTAAATGTTCAAAAAAGTCATATTTAATATGAATATAATAAACAAACTTAAAATAATATAAGTTAAGTCTAAAAACTCTTTAAATTAATTTATACTGTTTTATATATTAATAATGATTAGCAATTTTTTTATTTACTTACATATTTTTAACATTTAATTATTTGTGGGGCAATGGAGGGAAAAAATAAAATTTGAGGAGGAGCACTTGCCCACCCTTGCTTCGTGTAGCACCAGTCACCACCCCTGTGCTTAATTAAATATTAAACACTCATAATTAAAATAGATTATTATTAATATAAATAATTATGTACTCTGAATTTCTAATGGTTTCTATTCTAAATTTACAAGTTAAAAATTATTGTCCCATATGTATATTACAATTTACAACATAAATACAATTATAAATACAAAAATACAGAACACTAAAAGGCTCAAAATCAATTAAAGTTACTTCGATTTAATATTGAAGACAAAATATTTTAAATAGCTTGTTATATTTTATTGGATCATATTTACGTGGACCTACTGGATCTATATAGTCATAACTTAAAAAATATATTGCACATTATGTATACAAATTACAAATTTAAAATGAAATAAATTAAGACAATATGTTATATGTTATATCACATTATCACTATATCATTTCTTTATATTTTATAATATTGTTACGCGTTAATGTGTTATATCATTTGCCATATTTGACGCGCTTTCAATATTGGCGGTAACTGTCAGCTGGTAAGGCTTGCAACTGCAACTGCAACTACAATCGAAGTTGCAATTTTAAACAGAACCTACACTAATACATAATATATAAATAATAACGTATATAGATTTTGTCATTTATGTATATTGTGTACGTATAAGTCATGACGTGCATATTATTTCTAAAGTTAAATTTTCGATTCATTAAAATGTATTATATTAATACAAATGCATTTGGATAATGGGTTACTATTATTCTCATACTATTAAATACGAATTTTGAATCTAATAGATTCATCTATAGTCTATACATACACATAGACAGTATACCTACCTATTTATTAATATAACTAGGTATTATAAGTATAGATACTAATATGCAGATCCATATATGGTGTAGGTACGCTATGACACTCTAAGAAGTGATTAGTCGATAGAGTTATGGATTCAAACGAAACGCATCACAGATAAACCTATACCCTTTTAGCGTTACATAGGTAGATATTTTATGTAAATACAAAAACATAAGTCAGTAGGATTGGACGATATAATTTTTAATTATTCGGAGGGAAAACGCCGAATCCGCTCACATTTCGCTCGGCGAACGAGCATGCGAATACGAGTAACGGTCGGAATAGAGCTTACGGGGTCAACTTTGGTAAACAAGAACATGTCATGCGGAAAATATGCAAACAATTCGGGGTCGGACGAGGCCGCGCGGACAAGCGGGGGAGAACGCGGCGCTCTATTTTTGTCGACGCATTCTTTACGGCCTCGCGGCGTCGGCGGCGATATAGAGGTGGCGGTCGTCTGAATTGCGCCAAAAATAAGAAACACCTATTGCACCGCCGCCGTACCGTTGGTGGATTCCGCATGTATACATATATAATATACACGCATTGCGTATATTTTACAGCGTTGAATGCCGCCGCGCAATATTAAAGCTCCCGAGACCTCATCTGCTCGCGCCGTGGCTCTCCCCCGCGCGACGAATTCCATTCACGGCGATCATCACGAAACATTCCTTACCGAAATCCAGTAACCTAAATAGTTATACAATCTTTATATAAATATATTATACATGACATTTTAACCACGTTATGATTTTCGTGATGTTGAAACGTTTGGAATTCAACGCGACTCTACCACATATATATATGTGAGAAAAAAACTGCTACACGGTAAAATTTAGGACTTACAGGACTTACTTTGAGTACGTAGTCCACTGAAATCACAATGATGAACTTAATGATCTTGTTTAAACGCATTAATACAATACGTATTGTCTTAGCTAAAAATAGTTTTCGTTAACTTTGTAAGTAGATTATAAAATCTTTTTATCGGCACTACAAAAGAACTACCAAGAAAAACACAAAAAAAAGCCGGTAAGTGAGTATCGCTCTGCTGTACATTAGGGGGTGGGGTGGACCTCGGACTATGGTAGGTTAAATTTGAATGCAATGATAGGTATCATTGTATACGAAAAACGATTCTGAACGGAGATGATTTGTCAGTCCAGGATACATATATTATATTTAAATATTATCATATATTCTATTTTGAAACTAATTCAAACATTTAAGTAAAAGTTTCAAGATCTTACGTTTAGTAATTTTTAAAAAATAACAAAAATCGAAAATTATTTATTAGTAAAACGTGATTTTACACGTCGTGTATTTTTGATTTCAAATTAAAATTAAAACTTTAAACACTCGTAAAATTTTTTAAATTGAACAATCCTCAAACTTTTTTATAATTATTCTAAGTTTAACTTATGGACAGCATAGTATTAAATTTTCAATTCTTAGCTTTTGATAGAAAAATATTTATAAATTTTTAACTACCAAATAGTGAAAAATATTCATGATTTTGACGAATTTTTGTCAATATTTGAACTTCAAATGCTAATAAAAAAAAATTGTGCCTATGTATTTTTATAATTTTTGAATGAGAGTTAGAACAAGTTATGTGGACCCTTCAATTAAATTTTCAAGTAATTTGTCCCACCTAAATTTTTTTTATCAACATTTATAAAAAAAAAATAAAAAAAATTTGAAAATTTCAATTGTCTATAAATAGCTCAAAAAAAGTCAAAATGTTTTGAAAATCAAATCACGTAAAGAAAATGGCAATCTAAATAACTGGTAAAATTTTCAAGTATTTACGACTTATACTATTTGAATAACAACAAATATTAAAAATCGTTCGAGGCTAAACCGTTATTTAACGCGGTTTTGTAAAAATTTAAATTTCAATCACTCATAAAAATTTTTTGTTTTAGTCCGGTAGAGTTTTTTTTGCAGATAATTGAAGAAAATTTTATGGAGAACCTTGTACCAAATTTTCAAATCTTAGTTATAAAAGAAAAAATTTTTACGATTTTTTAACTACAAAATTACTTGCCAATTTTCGCAATTTTTACATATTTCGTATAAATTCGAACTTTAAGCACTTATAAAAAAAAATTGTGACTAACGATTTCGGATTTTTTTTTATAACTTTAAGAACAACTTATAAGAAACCTTGTATTAAATTTTCAAGATTTTCTGGCCGGCCAAAAAATTTTTATAGTTATTTAAAAAAAAATACTAAAAAAAATTGATAATTTCAACTGTCTATAAATAGCTCAAAAAAAGTCAAAATTCTTTGAAAATTTAACTGTGTATGGAGAACGCTAATATAAATATTTGGTGAAAATTTCAAGTATTTACATCTATTAGTTTTTGAGTTATAGCAAAATAAAAAATTCGATTTTGTCGAAAACTGGTTTTGCGTAAAAAATCCCGTTTTTCCGTCATTTTTTTAGGGTTTTTCTCGATTTTTTTGAAAACTGTTGGAAAATGTTTACTTTTCACCTCTATAATGCACCAAGGATATCCACTTTGCCATCGGAAACCACCCCCAAAGTTTGAAATTGAAGCATTATTTCGACTAGTTATGCTGTACACAGACACAAAAACAAAAAAAAAAAACAAAAAAAAAAAAAAAAAAAAAAAAAAAAAAAAAAAAAAAAACACACATCATTGTAAAATCAATACATTCATCACTCCGTTCAGAATCTAAAAGAGTGATAAACAACATTATTACCTGTAGAATGGCATATGTGAAGTGTGAAAAAACAAAATAAAAATAACAATTCAGGACGTGACGAATTTACATATTGTTGTATTATTATATAACTATATAATAAGCTATTTTAAATCAAAGCCCAAAGGTATTCGAAAATACGATTGGACTGAGTTCCAAATTTCCAATACTAAAATTAAAAATAAATTAGATAATATAATCGTACTGTTATTTAATACCTGTACCTATTTGTATATTCGAAATAAAATTACCTATAAAACATTAAACAACGAAACTCCTTATAATATTATAAATTGTTGAAAACTTTAAAATGCGCGTACAATTAATTTATTGTTATAATGTTATTTCTTGTGGTTTTATTAGTTATCTTATTACCATTCTTATCTCACAAGCACACTTTCAGGACTTCAGGTGCAATTAAATTTGTTCTTGACTTTCAAAATTGTAATCTTAAATTTACAACAGCAAATTGTTGAATACATATAAATACCAATAATAACATCCTTTATCATTTATGAAAGTTCTAAGAATATTATAAATATTATGACAATATAAGACAAATATATAAATATAATGTCGTTTGACGTTTGTATTGTTCTATCACTGAATATTTTTATAAACACAGTAATTTTAGAATTTGAAATTAATTCTTGAAGATAAACCTTAAAGTTGTATACTGTAAACAGAACGAATTACAATTAAATTAAATTAATTAAATTTGTTCGTAGTATGACAATACCTATTCGGAAGTCGGATTACACAGAAACTGTATTAGACTTTGAAAATAATATTCAATCCTCTTCGATATGCATAATATCATAATTATAACAATAACATACAACGGAAATGTCACAATACCAATCGAACTTCTTACTTCCTCTGCGAACTAACCACATAACAGGGTCAAAGTTATCGGTGCAGCCGGTGCAGGCCCATGTAATATAGTAGTAATATACCTAGTAATAACTATGATGAATTACTATATTACATGCACACTGAGTGAACGTAACAGTGGTAGTGGTGACTGTCGGTCATAAGTCGGTCGAATAACAAAAACAAAAATTTAAAATAACAATAATAATTATTATTATTGCAAGAAGAACAACATCAACAACCACGGTGGCGTATTGGTCCGCACGAGTGCGCGGCGGTCGTCGACTACGGCACAGCGTCGCGTGCGTCGCACCGGAGGAGTGAGTGTTATAAAAGCTCGTGTCCATCCGCATTCTCGAAACAGCCGAGTGCCGACTGCGGACATCATGGCCAGCACTGCAGTACTAGTGGGCAGGTATTCGCCGCGATCCGCGGATCTACCGCACGACCGACGTAACAGGGTCCCTGTCAACGGCGGATCCGCCATCGTTCTCGACAGATCGGACTTGTGAGTACTCAATAACGTCATTATAATAACATAATAATATACAGTGAAATATTTCCCGCTAAAAAAAATATATATATATATATTATTTATTTGAAAAAACACCTACTAAATTTGATTACGCGAAGTGGACATTTTTTTGATTTTAAGATTTCGATTACGTACGTAACCGAATGATATTGTAATATGGTAATAACATGATGTTTTTACCTTTGTAGATTTAGCGTGTCACCAATTTGTCCTGGACTGGCCCTCTGCGGCGCTCTGTCCATTTACACGGATAAGGAGACGGTGGCCGCGCTCCGACCAACATGCCTGATCAATTGCGCCTGTGAACTGCCCGACACACCGCTACCGGACACCGTGCACAGGTACCATAAGGTACCGGTGGCGGACACCGCGGTTACCGACCTCGGACCACACATGGATACGGTTACCGATCTCATATACCAGGTATAAACATTATAATATGCCTATTATTAATAGTGATCGGTATTGTCCATATGTATCGATGATGCTGGCATACAAATTATTTTCAACTATTCAGACCACCGATACACCTCCTGCAGGAATCAAACAAAATTTGTTTTCTATAAACATACGTAAAGTTAATAGTTATAGTTGTTATAGGGAAGTACCTAAGTTATATTTATATATGTGCATAAGTATAAATATTTGTAAAGTATAATTGATCACAGTTATCACACTTTATAATACATATGTCATATACAATATATATAGTTGATACATTATTGATAGGTATTAATGGTGAATTGTATTTGTTATATATATAAAAAAAGCTTGAAACTATTATAGGAGGATTATCACGTCAATATTTTCCATGTGTGATTTTAAATAATAACTTAACGTTTTATACGCATTTTTATTTGCTATGCATATTTTCTAATTTTATGGATACGAAAATTTCCTTTTGAAAAAATATGCGATTATAGACATATCTAAAAATAGAGTGGAACCATTTGGAAACGTAAATTCTGAATGGAGTTCCAGCCCGACACCAAATTAATAAGTTTATTTTAAGTGCTAATGAATAAACATTTTTTTAATGCTATACGAAATCCAACCATCCAAGCAACTAAGTCCTGTGTCATAAAATTTGACATAAAATAATATTGTGAATTTGTTAACTTTCAATTTAATTAAGAGATACTAAGTATAATAACAACAATTTGCTATATTATTAAAATAAATTAACACAATATTAAAATAAAACAACGTAAATGTAATAAATCTACAATAGTTTTCGTCTTTACATGATTTACATGATTAATAAAATGTTTTTATTTCAAAAATTAAGTTCATCTTATCTTCTAAAAAGAATAACAATTATTTTTATTTGACACTTTATTGTACAATATATCAATATAACATAGTTACATAAACTCCATATTTTTCCGTACTGCAATATTGTTTACGAGTATTGGTTATATCTTAATAATGGGTTATCATTAAATACTTTTAGTTATTTTTTGTTTAAAAAAAACAGTGGACAAAGTAACAAATTAAAACTATTCATAATAATTAATTGTATAAGTTAATATTATAGAAACACTATCAAATATTTTAAAAATGTAAATGTTATCTGATTATGAATTAACATATTTTTAAAAACATTTATTCAAACACTGAAACAGGTATTGAATTAAAATGCAATATAAATTATCAAAATTACCTTAACGTTTATATACATAAACAAAAATATGTACACATACGTGATACATTTGCGAGTATTGAATATAGGCCAGGGGGAACATGTAGGATTAATCGCTTGGCGTCCATCCCGGTATGTAATTCCTATGGGCCGGTAGCCCGTCAAACGAGCATGAAAGAAAACGCACTGAAAACCGGAAAATAAGCTGTTGTCATATAAAAACAAAAATGGCTGTCAACGGTATTTTGAAAAGTTTCTGCCAGAAACTTTAAAAAAATGAAAATCAAGAGGTAGATATTTATAGAATTGTGACTTGTAAAAAACAAACATTGGGTGTATTTATAAATTTCGTAGAAAGAATGGTCAGGTAATACTTGTATGTCAGCTTAATTTAGAAGTAAACAACAGTTATGTACATAATATGGCTGTAAAGCTGTAGCCGTGAGAAACGGAAGGTTCTATTTCCGTTTTTACTTTAAATGACAGACCACAAGATGTCTAAAAAATAAAGTTATTAGTTATTATACAAAATTATTTTAAAAGAATATACGCGTTATTATAATGTTACATTATAAAATATGATTAATAATAGAATTATAAAAAACATCAATAGACAATAGTATTAACTATTATGTATATCTTTATCAACAATTTATGAACAATACATTCGATTTTTTTTATTTGTTGTAGGAATATATTTCTGGAGGTACGACAATAATACATTGTGCAGCTGGAGTGAGCAGATCAGCTGCTTTTTGCATAGCATACTTGATCAAATATCGTGGTATGACTATGAATAGTGCATATCGCCATGTAGCTAAATGCAGACCTTGTATAAATCCAAATACAGGATTTATTAGTCAACTAATAGAATTCGAAGGAAAATATAGAGAGGAATAGCAGTGAATAAAATAACGTTTATGATACGCAAAAATCATTCCAAGTATAAATAATTATTGTATTGCATATAGTTATTGTATTGTAAACTTTTTAAATGTTTTAATTCCTATAGAATAATTATATTTTTGTTTAAAATTTTAAAATTGTAAATGTTATGATCGATTCTATATCATCGTACAATTTATATGATACGTTTTAATTATTTTATCTTTTAAGTGTTATTTGTGATAAATAATAATATAAATATATAATATTTATATAATCTACATAATGCAAATGCAATGTTTATATGTATCTATATAATACCTACATTATTACTGCTCCAAATGTTGGAGTCAGACACAAAAAAAAAAAAAAAAACACACATCATAGTAAATGCAATACATTCATCACTTCGTTCAGAATCTAATAATATGTTAATTTTCAATTTATAAAAAATAAATTTAATGTGTACCCAACAACGTCACACAAAATACTAAATGTGATATAAATTATAATATTCAGGCATTAAACTTTAAATATCTTTTTTCTATGTTCGTCAAGTTCTCTCTCTGTTTAGAACCACGACTACAATAGTGAATAGAGAACTATATTCTCTCCAATGCTTCCCCTTATCCCTAAACATGTACTATAATTATAAACTTCCTATCAATATATAAATATGTGTACTGTATAGGTATGTATTATAGCATATAATATAGTGATTGACACAAGTCTAGTGTTGGCCAATTAGAAATATTCAGATACCTACTAATATAATTGGATTAACAAAACAATGAATCATATTAATATGTTTAATTGAATATAAAAAAATAAACTTATTAGGTTCACAAATTAAGTAATAGTAATATACTAATATGCTATTTTGTCATTTATTTTTTATTTTTTTTTTTTTGATTCTTGGAGAATGATTATGTTCTTTCTGATTATAAATTATAATACCGCGTTCGTATATTATAGTAACATCATATAATATGCATTATTAGAAATAATTTTACTTTATAATTGTATCTAAGTATAGTGAGTCAGTATGTCGTAAATCGGTACAGCTTTTTCTAAAGCTAATTTTTAGTTGTAGAACGAATGATGACAATTGTTTGGTCGAAAATAAATAGATTTATTATGTGCAGCATTAAGATTCATAAAGCAAAGAACGCAGGAATAAGTATATATAAAGGCTAAATTTTAAATTTAAAAAAAAATGTTTACATTTTGGATAGCTATAGTTTGAAATTGAGCAGTGTTGTGTTCTTTTTGGTCAGTATTGTAGAACGGATAAATAAATTATCACCTAAAATTTGTTTGTAATGTTTGTATCATATATTATATATAACTAACATGACCGATAATAACGAAATAAACTAATAAAATTGTTCTTTTACCTTAGTCCTTAAGTTAAGGTAAAATAACTGTTCTAGTATGAAGTGCTATTTTGTATTCGTCTTTCATTTTTAGTATCGGTACATTTTTGGCAATAGTCACGTAGTTTGGGCGTTGTGAATGGTATTTTAGTGACGGAAAATAACATTTTATTACGTCACTGTTGCACGCATATTTTTTGTTCATGTCTAATCAAATGAATGATAAATATATACTATACCTATACGTATATGGCTCGGTACATTTACCTTATTTGTCATCCATAACGTAAGCTTAAATGTAACACGGTATATTATATTTTTTATATTAATAATTTACTTAACATTAAAATCAACTACGAGTGGGATAATAGGTAATAATAGTTAACGGATTATGACAATGTTCCGTCAAAAAATGTTCATTACCTACGCCAACAACGTATTATACTAATGTATTTTTAGAGAAATAAAATTAATATGTATAACACATCTAAATGAAAATGTTATTTAAATTCAAAATAATTATTTTATAATTTTCATTTAATGGAACGAAAAATTTAGTTTTAATAATAAAATATATAAGTAATAAACAACGATTATTGAATCAACGTACCTATATAAATAAAATAAATTAAAATACATAAAAAATAATCAAATAATAATTTAAGTAGCTAGTAGCTTGTATAATTTTACCATTAGTTTTAATCATAAAAAAGCGGGTGAGTATCGCTCACCATTGTACATTAGGAAGTGGGGTGGACCTCGGACTAGCGTAGGTTAAATTTGAATGCAATGATAGGTATCATTGAATACGAAAAACGATTCTGAACGGAGATGATTTGTCAGTCTAGTCTAGGATATACTATATTTAAATATTGTCATATATTCTATTTTGAAACTAATTCAAACATTTAAGTAAAAGTTTCAAGATTTTACGTTTAGTAATTTTTTAAAAATAACAAAAATCGAAAATTATTTATTAGTAAAACGTTATTTTACACGTGTATTTTTGATTTCAAATTAAAATTAAAACTTTAAACAATTTTTTAAATTGAATAAACCTCAAACTTTTTTATAATTATTCTAAGCTTAACTTATGGACAGCATAGTATTAAATTTTCAATTCTTATAGCTTTTGATAGTAAAATATTTATAAATTTTTAACTACCAGATAGTTAAAAATATTCATGATTTTGAAGAATTTTTGTCGATATTTGAACTTCAAATGCTAATAAAAAAAAATTGTGCCTATGTATTCTTATAATTTTTGAATGAGAGTTAGAACAAGTTATTTGAAGCCTTCTAATAAATTTTCAAGTAATTTGTCCCAGCTAAATTTTTTTTATCAACATTTATAAAAATAAAAAATAAAAAATAAAAAATAACTGATTATTTCAAATGCCAATAAATAGCTCAAAAAAATTTAAAATATTTTGAAAATCAAATCACGTAAAGAAAATGCTAATCTAAATAACTGTGAAATTTTCAAGTATTTACTACTTATACTATTTGAATAACAACAAATATCAAAAATCGTTTGAAGCTAAACCGTTATTTAACGCGGTTTTGTAAAAATTTAAATTTCAAATACTTCTAAAATTTGTTTGTCTTAATCCGGTAGATTTTTTTTTACAGATATTTGAAAAAAAATGTATGGAGAACCTTGTACCAAATTTTCAAAACTTAGTTATAAAAGAAAAATTTTTTACAATTTTTCAACCACAAAATTACTTGCAAATTTTCGCAATTTCGACATATTTCGTATAAATTCGAACTTTAAGCACTTATAAAAAAAAATTGTGACTAAAGATCTCGGATTTTTTTTATCACTTTAAAAACAACTTATAAGAAACCTTGTATTAAATTTTCAAGACTTTCTGGCCGGCCAAAAAATTTTTATCGTTATTTAAAAAATAAATACTTAGAAAAATTTAAAATTTCAATTGTCTATAAATAGCTAAAAAAAACTCAACATTTTTTGAAAATTTAACAGTGTATAGAGAACACTAACATAAACATTTGGTGAATATTTCATGTATTCACAGTGCTTAGTTTTTGAATTACAACCATATAAAAAATCGATTTTTTTGAAAACTGTTGGAAAATGTTTACTTTTCACCTGTATAATGCACCAAGGGTATCCACTTTGCCATCGGAAACACTCCCAAAGTTTAAAATTGAAGTATTATTTCGACTAGTTATGCTGTACACAGACACAAAAAAAAACACACATCATTGTAAAATCAATACATTCATCACTCCGTTCAGAATCTAAAAACAACAATAACAATAACAATTAGAAAAAAGCTGGTAAGTGAGTATTGGTTTGCTGTACATTAGGGGGTGGGGTGGACCTCGGACTATGGTAGGTTAAATTTGAATGCAATGATAGGTATCATTGTATACGAAAAACGATTCTGAACGGAGATGATTTGTCAGTACTCAGTCTAGTATATATTATATTTAAATACCTATTGTCATCTATTATATTTTGAAACAAATTCAAACATTTAAGTAAAAGTCTCAAGATCCTACGTTTGGTAATTTTTTAAAAATACAAAAATCGAAAATTATTTAGTAGTATAACGTTATTTTACACGTGTATTTTTGATTTCAAATTAAAATTTAAACTTTAAACACACGTAACATTTTTTAAATTGAACAATCCTCAAACTTTTTTATAATTATTCTAAGCTTAACTTATGGACAGCATAGTATTAAATTTTCAATTCTTAGCTTTTGATAGAAAAATATTTATAAATTTTTAACTACCAAATAGTGAAAAATATTCATGATTTTGACGAATTTTTGTCAATATTTGAACTTCAAATGCTAATAAAAAAAAATTGTGCCTATGTATTTTTATAATTTTTGAATGAGAGTTAGAACAAGTTATGTGGACCCTTCTATTAAATTTTCAAGTAATTTGTCCCAGCTACATTTTTTTTATCAACATTTATAAAAAAAAAATTAAAAAAAATTGAAAATTTAAATTGTCTATAAATAGCTCAAAAAAAGTCAAAATGTTTTGAAAATCAAATCATGTAAAGAAAATGGCAATCTAAATAACTGGTAAAATTTTCAAGTGTTTATGACTTATACTGTTTGAATAACAACAAATATCAAATATCGTTTGAGGCTAAACCGTTATTTAACGCGGTTTTGTAAAAATTTAAATTTCAAACACTCATAAAAATTTTTTGTCTGAATCCGGTCGAGTTTTTTTTACAGATAATTGAAAATAAATTTATGGAGAACCTTGTACCAAATTTTCAAAACTTAGTTATAAAAGAAAAAAATTTTACGATTTTTCAACCACAAAATTACTTGCAAATTTTCGCAATTTTGACATATTTCGTATAAATTCGAACTTTTAGCACTTATAAAAAAAAATTGTGACTAACGATTTCGGATTTTTTTTTATCACTTTAAGAACAACTAATAAGAAATCTTGTATTAAATTTTCAAGATTTTCTGGCTGTCCAAAAAAATTTTATCGTTATTTTAAAAAAAAATACTAAAAAAAATTAAAAATTTCAATTGTCTATAAATAGCTCAAAAAAAGTCAAAATTCTTTGAAAATTTAACTGTGTATGGAGAACGCTAATGTTAACATTTTATAAAAATTTCAAGTGTTTACATCGATTAGTTTTTGAGTTATAGCAAAATAAAAAATTCGATTTTGTCGAAAACCGGTTATGCGTAAAAATTCCCGTTTTTCTGTCATTTTTTTTATGTTTTTCTCGATTTTTTTGAAAACTGTTGGAAAATGTTTACTTTTCACCTCTATAATGCACCAAGGATATCCACTTTGCCATCGGAAACCACCCCCAAAGTTTGAAATTGAAGCATTATTTCGACAAGTTATGCTGTACACAGACACAAAAACAAAAAAAAAACAAAAAAAAAAAAACACACATCATTGTAAAATCAATACATTCATCACTCCGTTCAGAATCTAAAAAAAACACATCATTGTAAAATCAATACATTCATCACTCCGTTCAGAATCTAAAAAAATTAAAATATATATAACAATAACAACATAATACAAACAAAAAAAAAAGCGGGTAAGTGAGTATCGCTCTGCTGTACATTAGGGGGTGGGATGGACCTCGGACTAGGGTAGGTTAAATTTGAATGCAATGATAGGTATCATTGTATACGAAAAAACGATTCTGAACGGAGATGATTTGTCAGTCTAGGATATATTATAAAAAAATCGAAAATTATTTATTTGTAAAACGTTATTTTACACGTGTATTTTTGATTTCAAATTAAAATTAAAACTTTAAACACTCGTAAAATTTTTTAAATTTAATGAACATCAAACTTTTTTATAATTATTCTAAGCTTAACTTATGGACAGCATAGTATTAAATTTTCAATTCTTAGTTTTTGATAGAAAAATATTTATAAATTTTTAACTACCAAATAGTGAAAAATATTCTTGATTTTGACGAATTTTTGTCAATATTTGAACTTCAAATGCTAATAAAAAAAAATTGTGCCTATGTATTTTTATAATTTTTGAATGAGAGTTAGACCAAGTTATGCAGACCCTTCAATTAAATTTTCAAATAATTTGTCCCAGCTAAATTTTTTTTATCAACATTTATAAAAAAAAAATAAAAAAAAATTGAAAATTTCAATTGTCTATAAATAGCTCAAAAAAAGTCTAAATGTTTTGAAAATCAAATCACGTAAAGAAAATGGCAATCTAAATAACTGGTAAAATTTTCAAGTATTTACGACTTATACTATTTGAATAACAACAAATATTAAAAATCGTTCGAGGCTAAACCGTTATTTAACGCGGTTTTGTAAAAATTTAAATTTCAATCACTCATAAAAATTTTTTGTTTTAGTCCGGTAGAGTTTCTTCTGCAGATAGTTGAAGAAAATTTTAAGGAGAACCTTGTACTAAATTTTCAAATCTTAGTTATAAAAGAAAAAATTTTTATGATTTTTTAACCACAAAATTACTTGCCAATTTTCGCAATTTTGACATATTTCGTATAAATTCGAACTTTAAGCACTTATAAAAAAAAATTGTGACTAACGATTTCGGATTTTTTTTTATAACTTTAAGAACAACTTATAAGAAACCTTGTATTAAATTTTCAAGATTTTCTGGCCGGCCAAAAAATTTTTATCGTTATTTTAAAAAAAAATACTTAAAAAAATTGAAAATTTCAACTGTCTATAAATAGCTCAAAAAAAGTCAAAATTCTTTGAAAATTTAACTGTGTATGGAGAACGCTAATATAAATGTTTTGTGAAAATTTCAAGTGAATACATCGATTAGTTTTTGAGTTATAGCAAAATAAATAATTCGATTTTGTCGAAAACTGGTTTTGCGTAAAAATTCCCGTTTTTCTGTAATTTTTTTTTTGTTTTTCTCGATTTTTTTGAAAATTGTTGGAAAATGTTTACTTTTCACCTCTATAATGCACCAAGGATATTCACTTTGCCATCGGAAACCACCCCCAAAGTTTGAAATTGAAGCATTATTTCGACAAGTTATGCTGTACACAGACACAAAAACAAAAAAAAAAAACAAAAAAAAAAAAAACACACATCATTGTAAAATCAATACATTCATCACTCCGTTCAGAATCTAAAATATTATTGTAAAATCAATAGGTATATTCATTGTTTCCAGTTTCCATTAAGAATCTTAAATTTACTTCGGTTTTCAAGGATGGAAAATTAGAAACATAAGATTTTTTTTCTAGGTAATAATAAATCGTTACACGCCTTACAAATTACAGCAATACCTGCATTATTACACATGTGTAATAATTTAATCAAATGTAACATATTTCCATAGCACCTACCTATTACATATTGGTACCATTTCCAGCTATAATACATTTTATACAATATATAATAATTTAATTTGCAGGGTATTGAAATGTATACCGTACGCCTACGCATTCATCGTTAGCAGAGTGGCGCAGTGGAAGCGTGCTGGGCCCATAACCCAGAGGTCCGTGGATCGAAACCACGCTCTGCTAAACATAATTTTTATAAATTTTAAAAAAATACTATAAAAATTGTACATTTTTGTGAAAAATAAGTAATAACATATACACAAGTGGAATGTGAATTTTTATTATTTATTTTTAACCAATTTTAAGTTTTAACTAGTTAATCATGTCTCCGATGATTTAATCAGGATCTATTGATTTCATAATGAATAATGATGTATTGATGTATTTTAAAAAAATTTTAGAGTACGGGTTTTTTGAGATCACGTGAAAAATAACTTTATCGTACATGGATCCTATATCTTTATTCTTTATTCATATTAGTTACAAATTAATATGCTGCTCCCTGATCAATATTGTTTTTTTATCATTTGCAATGATATGTTAGTGAAAACACATTTGAAATTTAACACATATCTATCATTATAGCGACTACTCGATGGCGTTTGACGGGGTTAGGTTAGATCAAAATACACTTAAAAGTTACTAAATTATAAAAATATTTTAGTAAATTGTTTACCTAAGACAATTATCACTAATCAGTTCAGATATCCTTAAAACAGCAAAATCGATAAAACTTAAATGTTTATTAAACCTTTAAAATAAAAAGTTCATCGAATTCCTAGAAACTAACGTTTTCAGTATGATCCATTTGGTCTTTAATATTTTATCAAAAGTATTTTTAGATTTTTAATTTTTATCTTATTTATTCAATTGTTATGATTAACCGAGTTACACATTAATAATTAGTAGAGTGGCTCAGTGGAAGCGTGCTGGGCCCATAACCCAGAGGTCCGTGGATCGAAATCACACTCTGCTAAACATGGCTTTTTATAGTTGAACTTCATTAACTAATTTAATTGCATAAAATAGAAAAGCGGATTGTATAAATTTGTTGTCGGTTATGTATAGGTATATATGTTTAAAAACCGTGGAGGCGTCAGCACAAGAATGCCCTCTTGACGACGAACAGGTGATGGTTGACAATGAACGGTGGATGGTTGACGGTTGACGTTAAACATGTATATAATTATAGTGACGGTGCGGTAACATACGGAATAAGATATCAAAAAAACGGCACGGTACGATACTCGTAACTCGTCGTATATGCGCGTACCGACGACGGACAAAGGCACGAACGAAACTGCGACGGCGACCGCTATCTGCTTATCACTGGCGATAGGCAGAACAAAAAGGTGTAAAACGCTACGGTGAAACATATTATATGGCTGAATACAGTTGAACAGTTATTAATCACCAATTCACAAGTTCATCATTAGCAGAGTGGCGCAGTGGAAGCGTGCTGGGCCCATAACCCAGAGGTCCGTGGATCGAAACCACGCTCTGCTAAACATTATTTTTATAGATAAGTAAGCTACAACAAATAATACATATATTTTCATTAAAAATACACTAGTAGAATATATTTAAAATTTTTTATTTCTGACATTCTTTGCAATCTCATTATTTTATATTCTGACTGGAGTGATAAAGGTATTGATAACATTATAACAATGATAATAATATATGTTTTTTTAAGTTTAAATTTTAAAATAAATATACGGTTTTAGGGATCATGTAAAAACTCGTATGGACATTTATGTAATTGAATCCTTGATTATTCATTTATGAATTTCAAAATATTCCTCATGCTCACAAACGTTTTTCGTTGTTTATACTATTTAGTTAGGTCTTACTATAGTTTTTAATTTAATATTTTTAACTTTTTTATTATTATTTTAATATTGTACACTCCTATAATTTAAACCTACACATTTTCATTTTACTTATTTTTAATTGCATAATAACAACAAAAATCAATATTTTTAATCAACCGATAGTAAAAGTCGTGCCGTGGGGGGCCTAGGGGGCATGCGCCCGGGCGCATGGTTTAAAGAGGCGCCAAAAAAATTGAAATGCATAATGATAAATAAAATAGGGGGCGAATATTTTTAATTTTGCTCCGGACGCCAAATCTTAACGACACGGCTCTGCCGATAGTCATATAATAAATTTGCTATTGACAATCCTAAGTCTATGTAAAATGTGTGTAGGTAATCATTAAATATGGCTGGTACAAAATGCGTGTAGTCGTTAAATATTGTCGTGACGCAATTTGTGTGCAGCGATTTGTTAAGGGACTCGTGCATTTAAGGGCATTGTCCCTTTAATTGCAACTATGTCTAATAGGCTAGGGCGGTGGTAAACTCTCCCGATTTTTAAAAATAGTAAACTCTCCCGATGGTAAACTCTCGCGGGTTAATATTATGTTTACCTGAAGTAAATGTGTAAACTCTCTCGGGTCAACTTTATAGTTACTTTTAGAAAGTATGTAAGCTCTCCCGAGTTGATTTTTTGAAATTTTATTTTTTATTGTATTTTGAGTATAATATCATGTTTATAGCAGCTAAAGGCATTAATTTATATTATTATTATTAACTATTTTTAAACGCAACCTTAATATTTTTACGTACCTATATTTTGTATTTTTAAATATTATTATTGACTATTTTTAAAAGAAACTTCAATGTATATTGGATTTTTTGAAATTTTATTTTGTATTGTATATTGACTATAATATCATGTTCATAGCAGCTAAAGACATTAATTTATATTGTTATTATTATTATTATTATTATATATGATTGACTATTTTTAAACGCAACTTAAATGTAAGTATATTAAATTTATTTTATGATTTTTACTAGACCCGGGAGAGTTTACATGTTTCCATTAGGTAGTACAGGAATAAATCCGGGAGAGTTTACACGTTTCCGTCAGGTAGTACTGGAGTAGACCCGGGAGAGTTTACCATCGGGAGAGTTTACAATCGCCCATAAGCTTTAGGTGACTATGGTTATAAGTTTTGCCCAGTGCCTCGCAAAATGTAGCGCCGGCCCAGTATACAGTAATATACATAGGTTAGGTTTTACTACGATTTCGGAAGTTTAATTTTTATGTAGGTTCACCGTACACAATATAGGCATTATTTTAAATTCAACAATTGCAACAATGAACAGTATGACAATTAGTCAACGACAGACAGTAGCGCAGCCAAGGGGGGGGGGCTAAAGGGATTATTGCCCCCCACTGTCCGTAATTTGTTGTTGTTTTGAAACATTTAAATTTAAATGTGGAAATAAGCACGTAAACCTGCTGCATCCGCGCGTAAGCCTTTGACACGTACATATAGAATATCATATTTAATATTAATGAATGATAAAATAACAATAATAATAATATTATTATTATTATCGTACACACAGGTACGCGTCTCGATAATAATTAGAAGTAATAACGGCGTTGGCTTACTGTGGCGGTGCCGCGGTGACGATCTCAATCCAACGCAGATTGACTTTTGTATACAATCGATCGGTAATAAATCGTTACGTAACGCTAACAGCACGTAACGACTGGCACGCGGGAACACGGTGTAATGAGTGCGAGACGTGTGTACAAAGGTATAACGACAGATGAGTCGATGACATCCGGAATATCATGCGGACGCGCGGTAACGGAACCGCAGCAACGCCAGTAACGCACGATGTAACGGCCGGCGATGACGCCAGACGGCGATAATAATAAAAGCAAATACTTGTATAGTGCTTGCGATCACGGGTAAGCGAGACAAGCGGCGGCACACACTTCATCAATATTGATTTCATGCAATAATAAGACGCGCGCTTATGATGGCGCTATTTTGATTAGTCGCATCGACCATCATAATCGAGTAGTCTCCGGATGATTACATCAACATTTTTCAAACATGTATACTTATATCATCTCCGTTCAGAATCGTTTTTCGTATACAATGATACTCGTCATTGCATTCAAATTTAACACGTCCATTATATAGTGACCAGTGACCTACTCTCCGCCTCTACTATACAGCAGAGCGATACCCACTTGCCCACTTTTTTTAGTTGTGTGTGTGTGTGTGTACGTTTATTCTAAATGTACAAACAGTTATTCAACTGAGCCGTTCTTAGCTCAAAATAAACTATGCGATTTCGATGAGCTCGTGTTTTGCGATTGTTATTACTGCATGTACGATTCTATAGACACAACACATCACGTCGTTTTTTCGTAATAAACTCGTGGTCTGAAACAAGACGGTCGATCGCAATCGGAGTCGCACGTTCTCAATAATGATCTGCGACGACAGACGTCGACCGGTTTAATATGCGGTATATGGTAGCACCCCATCCGCGATGCGATATATGGTATTTTGGCATTTTGCTATTCCGAAAATTTCATTTACGCACGCATTATATTATAATATCAGTACGCGATATAAATATTATATTATACTCGTAGTTTGTATTAGCCCGATTGATGTTATTTTACGACGCAGTAACGTACCTATATTGCCTATACGTTTAGCCGTTCTATGTGCATTAGGTGTGTTACGAGAAATAACATTTTTGAGAATCCGCCATCCGGAGAGGAAACTCTGCTGTATAGCATATAATTATATATAATTATTATAGTAGGTATATTAAACTATTTATTTCTTATTATTATTTTCATTCTTTTTATTTCGTTCAAAAAACATTTTTTAAGCATTTTCAGTGTTTATTTTCATAAATAATATTTATATTTTTTCAATTACTGTTGTTATTTGTAATTTCTAAAAGTTTTCGGTGACTTTTTTACTTTCCTTTTTTTTTTGTTCAAAAAAAATTTGTATTTATATCCTAAATATAACTTATTACAACGTATTACAGTGTCAATAGTGTCATTGATGCACGTATCATCAATGAATAAAATTTTAAATTAACAATGGTTCCTATTCTTCAGAACATATAACCGGAATAATTTTATGAACACACCTCAATGTTCCATAACAGTTAAACGTAAACTATAGAAACATTATTGTAAGTCCATTTGATGGTAAGAATTAAAAAAAGTATTTAATATCCCCAAATTAAAATTTAATATCCCTTGTTTTTTATATCTAATGTTTATTTTAGTGAAATACCATTAATTTTATGTTTTTATATTAGGGAAAATTTAATGAAAAAATTTAAATTATTTGTTCATCATATTTATGTCATATAATATTAAGCCAACGGATCACATAAGAACATTATTTTTACCTAAGACTTATCATTCTGTTTCAAAATACTTTAAACTGAAATTATCTACTCAGTTACATATTATTAAATTATCGACTAACGCCTGACGGTATAATTACACCAAGTATCAAAGTAAATCAGTTGAAGATAGTACGTTTAAATACTTCGATTAGACTCAAATAATTATATAATATTATAGAATGTGCTTCTCTATGCATAAGTGTAGTCAAATTGTCTGTACAACGCGCCGGACAAGTCAAGTAATTATGTGATATACACATAATATATTATTATTATATTTATATTTATTTGATAATTTTAACTTTAAATATAGGCGATATTCGCTAAAATTACTTACTATAACTATACAATATCAATTATTTTATTTACCATGGCCACCTATTGATGACGGGGTTTTTTTTAAAAAAAAACAAATTTTTTGTCTCTTTTAAGAGAGTAGGCGAATAGGGTACCTATTTCTTAGACTTGTGTGACTATCATATTATAAGTAGCAAGGAAGATTCGTTAGAGCTCCTGGTAATCTTGGAAAAAAAAAGTGTTTTTACAATTTGAAAAATTGACAAATGTACGCGTTTATAACAATACTTAATGTGACACCAATGAAATATTTTGGTATTTTCATTATTAATTTCGCACATAGTGTATTAGTGTGTATAAATAAACAAAATCATACTCATTTCATAATGTATAATGAAAAAAATTCCGTTTTAATGATAGAATAAAAATAATAGTTTGTTATTAATTTTCATATTATATACAATATAATACATATATATTGATTATTGGCATGCGTCGTGTGGCTTACAATAACCGCACCTGCTCAACCCTGGAAGTCCAAATACACATAAAAGGCAGTGAGATTCATCTGCCAAAACCAAAACCGTCGACTGCAGTCAATGGCCTGCAACGATAACGAAGACGAGTTACAATATACAATATTAATAAACCACTGAAGTGATGTAACTTGAAGAGGGGAGGGTGCAAAAAAGTCTTTAGTACCCCAAGTTCAAATTTAATACCCCGTGTTTTTTATATCTAACTTATTATTTTAATGAAATATGTTAAAATATTAAAATATAATTTATTCTACTTATACCGTACGTTTATACATAAAACATAAAAATAGTCGTATTTGGAAGATAAAAATGATGTTAAATTCTAACCGATAAGAATGACGAATGTACCAGCTGGTTAGTAACGAACCATGTTGTACTCGTCGTCTGTGAAGCACAGCATCGGACGAAACTCAGATTTAGTTCATTTGCAATTCAGAGTTTAAACACTATACAAGAAGAATCTACAATGAAAAGTCTGCAGACTACGAATCAACCGCAACATCGTGAAATCGAATTCACCGTCTCACTGTTATTAATAATGGTCTCGTCGATAATAACATATTATTATCATAACCATCAATATGATGATTTCGTGGATTGAAAACTCAGTATAGTCGACGAGTCGGTGACGTACGTAAAAAAACTTGTGGATCTTAGCTGAAACCGTCGGATTGGTCAACAGCTATGCAAGATCGGGGGTACGAGAAAGAGGAGGAGGCACGGAGTTTGGCGAAAAATCGTAAACGCGCGTTCTCCGGCACCCCGCGGTGTGACGATTTCGCGAGTGTCGCACGCTCGGTTACTGACGCGTCAGACCACCTACGAACGGCAACCGCCTTTTTTCGAATCGCGCGGCCCGGCGGCGACGCCGCCGCGGTGGGGTTATACCCCGTGTACAATATCTTGCTTCAGAGAAGTAAATAAGAATATGTTATATTGCGATATGTGATGTTTATTTTTACTGTTCGTTTACACACATGTGATGTTCCAGAGCTGCCAAACGCAGTACCGGAGTGGACAGCGATGCTTCCTTTAACGGTGCCAATAGCATTTATACGGCAATCGTTACTAATTTACGCGAGCTCGACAGTCGGCAATCGTTACGTAATAGTGCGACCGACCGCTTGATGGACACGAAACGTCGCCGTCATCGATAACGGTATAGTTGGAGCGATGCTGTACTGCATTGTGCGTACAGCGAGGTAACGACGGACGGTAGAAAAGTTGGCGGGCGGCGGTGGCAGCGGAACAGCAATGATAAACACATTAATATAACGTACTGAAGCGTTTGACGTGGGAGCGGCTGACCATGAATTGGTGGTACACTCGGGGACGTACGTCAAAATAAAAACGTACAGGTGTACGACGTTTACGCGTGTCGTGACACCGACGGTGGTGGCTGACGAACAGCCGAACGCAATCGGAGACGCGTAAAAATAATGCGACGACTGATACTATATAGCAGCCGATCCGAATCACAAATGATACAATATTTTGTGATCGTACTAAAACTGTACAATGTCGGTGTCGGAGACGTCTCAACGGCATTTTGTAAGAGTAAAAAAATAAAAAACAAATATCGCGTAGTGATACGCGTACGGGATTACGGAAACACATCATAACCAATAATGGTTGGCATGTTTCTTTGCGAATACAGTAATAATGTCTACTTGCGATGGCACGACGATGCTGAACCAAATCCATGTAATGTATTATATATACGGGGTGATTGATTAAGCGTAAAACACTCATTATTTCAAAAAGTATTCATGTTTTTGAAAACATTTTTTTACGCTTAATCAATCACCCTGTATGTAGTACCTATGGACTATAGCTGTGGTGACGATACATATATGTATATAAAAATAACTATGATGACATTGACATCATTGACGATTGACATCGTGTCACGAACTAAACGGAGCACTTTGATTTGCTGACTAGTGAAACATCTCCGCCGCCGCCGTCGTAATATTTTTTACTGTTGTCGGAGCGGTGTCATAAATCAAAAAACCAGTCTTCGGGTGGACGAATAACGCGCGCGTAGTTGGCTTTTACCGGCATAATAAGCAGATTGAGCCGATTGAGGTAACTTATTGATATACTAATTGGCAGAGGCGCCAGGTTTTGAACATATCATGGGGAGCTCAGTATTTTATAAACACATTTACAGCTTTACCTAAATAATTACTAAACATTACTAATCGTTAAAAGATTACTAAAATTTAGTTGTTCGTATTTGTAATTCCTAAAAGTTTTCCATAGCTCTTATTATTTTACTTTCTTTCTTTTTTTTTTTTTTCAAGTAGAATTTCTTTTTTATCCTAAATATAACTCATTACTATGTGTTAGCGTCATAGATGCACACATCAACATTGAATGTAATTTTATTTTAATAACGTTTTATGAACATAACTCAATGATCAATGTCACATAACAGTTAAAATTAATTAAAATTAATAATAAATTAAAATAAGAAAACAAAAAAATATATATAATAATTAGGGCAGTGAAGTTATTGCATTAAAAAACACACTAAATTGATTGCATTATTGCATTAAAATATATTAAAAATTGCATTTATAAATTTAAAAATTGCATTGAAAAAATTTTAAAAAATGTAATTATAATCAATAAAATTAAATATATTAATACATAATAATAATAAAAATTAAATATTGCTTACATTATTGCATTGCACTACCAATGAATTTTTTAAGTTTTCAAAATCGAATGATCGTCTGTTATCGCAAAACAAATTTTTGTATCGGGAGAAACTTCTTTCTACGTCAGTAGTTGTTATTGGCGCGTACTTGAAATAGATTAAATCGTTGCTGGTCAAGTCTTCTGGCAAGCCCTCCATTGACTGTATTTCTCCACTTAGAATTTTTGATATACGAAAAATTATTTGATATCCTTCATTTTTTTGTAAAATAGTTTTGAATTTCTGGTTTATTGATATTCCATTTTGTCCCGTAATTTTTTCTATTTTAGTTTCAACGTTTTTAACTATAGATAAAGCTTCGATTAATGGAACATGTTGGGTTTCGAGTTTAGTGATTTCTGCTGGTATGAAACCATAATTGGAATGAATGAATGCCAAGTTGGTTTCCATAGAACTATCCGATAAAAGATGTTGAGCTTGTTTAATAGAAATAGCATCATTTGAATTTAATAATTGTATTATTTTTTTTACTTCAACAAAATTTTCACAATAGTAGGACGCGACATTTATCCATGTCCCCCATCGGGTTATTACGGGCTGAGGAGGTAAATTAATACCTGAAGATTCTTCTTTAAACAATAAAATACGGCTAGGAGCCTTTAAAAATATTTGTTTTACTTTGGCGATAAGCTTATCAATTTTCGGAAAATTATTTCTAATGGTTTCAGCGACTCTATGTATACCATGAGCCAGGCAAGTTATGTGCACTATTTTAGAATATAAAACTTTAATTGTAGAAGCTGCTTTGACCATATAAGGGGCCGCATCACATAAAAATAACAAAACGTCATCATGACGTATTCCATTGGGCCATAATATAAACATGGACTTGTCAAAAAGTTTGGCTATTGTAGAATGGTTAGCTTTTTCAAGAATTTCCGAAGTGAGTAAAAATATCTTACCAGGTTGATCAAATTCCAAGGTTCCGATTACAACGTTAGCTATGGAACGTCCACTTGTATCTGTTGATTCATCTATAGATACCCATATTTTTTTACCAGTTACATAATTTCTGATAATTTTCATAGTATCATCGTAGCAATCATTTACATATGTTTTGCGTAAAGTAGTAACTGTTGGAATTTCTTTTCCCGTGTATTTTTCCAAAAATGACCGGAAATGTATGTTACTAATTTTATGTAACGGAATATTACTTGACATCAATGCTTTACACAGATCAAACGAAAAATTTGACTTTTTTGTATTTGTTACTAATTGTTGAACTTGTGACTTTGTATTGTTTTTCTTATTTACTGCCCTAGAATGTTTATCTGTTTTTAAATGTTGTGTTACAATAAATCGTCTATCGGTACATACTTGCACTTCGCACATTTTACAAAAGAGAATACTGCCATCAGAAGAAAATATAGCGTCACCAAATTCTGATACGTAATTTTTTAAAATGGCTGATTTAATCGGTTTGACTTTTGGCATTTTAACGGACGAAATAGACGCGACAAAGTATAACGAACGACAACAGTCAACAGTACGTGCCACAAAAACGTGCGGATGATTCTTGCAACCCCACTACTCTTAGGATTTTGGTATTTTTAAATATAATTGAATGCTGATAGACGATAATATCAGATAGATTATGTTATTGAGGGACAAGTTTTTATCTTAACGACCAAAATGCGATAATCGCTCCATAGAAATAATAAGTAGGTATTACAACAAATATAGAAATTTGTTCACTGCTACGTTTAGTTACTTTTATTTTATATATTAAGTTATATAATCTTAAATGTAAACGAAAATTATGAAAAATAGTTAAAATTGCAGTAAAATTAAAAAAATCGCCAAAATTGCATTTATTGCAATATAATTTTTTTTTGTTTAAATTAAGAGTTTAATGAAACATATTTTAAGCTCACTCAGCAATAAATATAACCATTTAAAAAAAACATGCAAATGCAACAACTTCACTGCCTTAATAATAATATATTAATATTATAATGTTTATAATACATAAATTATATATTATAGTCCACTATAATGTGACACGGCTATGGCGGAGGTGTTTGGTGAGTCCGCGGTGAGCCGGTAAGGATATAAGATCAACACGAATTTCACTATTTGTACATTGTACGATGTATTTTTATTGACAATAAACAATGGTACACAATGGCAATAGCTAGTTGTTAAATGTCACATTTCAGGTGTTGACGAAATGACATAAATACGATTACACAGTTATGCTTTACGCGGTCTTACGACTAGGCGACATTGTCGCCGTTGTCGATAAGACAGTTCACACAAGTGAGCGAGACGACCGGTGGCCCAACTGTCTTTTTGGTGTGGGAGGGTGAGTTGACGGTGTCGTGTCATCGTTGCCAGTGGTAGCAGTTGATAAGGCGTAGACCGATCGCTGCGGTGCTTGTACTTTGTACCGGCGACCGTTGCGTACCGTGCCAAATGGATATGTTAAATTTAAATGCAATTACAGGTATCATTGTATACGAAAAACGATTTTGAATGGAGATGATTTGTCAGTCTAGGATAATTATAGTAGGATATATTATATTACCTACTCGTATTTACGATGGTTGTTTTTTGTTACAGCAAAATAAAAAAATCGATTTGAAAACTGGTTATGCGTAAAAATTCCCGTTTTTCCATTACTTTTTTAGGGTTTTTCATGACGATTATGAAAACTACTGGAAATTTTTTAATTTTGACCCCCCCCCCCCATAAAAAAAAGTAGGTACTAACTAGATTTTTCAAAAAGGGGCTGAAGTAAAAATCAAAGCATTATTTCTACTCTAAAACGTGATAACAGATACAAAAATAAAAATAAATAATAATAATAATTGCTCACTCCGTTCAGTATCTAAAATATTTTGGATTTTTGGATTTTTTGTCTGACACTAAAAATGTACTCGGACTTTTTATCCGACTATAAAAACTGATCGTTTATTTCAAAAAACATAGGTCTTATTACTCTTATAAGGTATTTTCTATACTTATACAGTATAGTATAGTAATAGTAGTACTACTAGGTGCCATCACAGAATAAATGGGTAGGTATTTTTTGATAAAATTAGCAATACTTTTAATTTAAAAAAAATTGGAATATTCCTACTACTATCATTGTATTCCTCACAGAAATGTTTCATAATTTTTTTTTCTTTTAATTTTTATCTGTGTTGATCATAGTTCACACTGTGCGACTTTAGTTTCGTCCTATATTTTAATATCACATATTTTATTATTTTTTATTATTATAGCTTTCAACAAAAATTAAAAACTTAACTAAGGGGTGAATATTAGGGTAAAATTTCGGCTCGCAAGAATACAAAAGTATCTAATAAATAATTAATAAGATTGCTAAATATGAAGGTAATGAAAATAATTAGAAAGAAACTTTGTATGTAAAAATTGTTTATAAAAAAATATTTTATCCTAATCTGTAAAAAAATTCGGTGTTATCATTTAAAAAAAAGTAAGTTGTATGCACGTAACGAAAGAGTTAAAAATTTTATATTTATCTGAAAATGTGTATTTAAGTGCTGTCTTTCATTCAGCGAAAACCCAATTTCAATATAAGATCATGCAACTGAAATATTTAGTGATTGTGATACCTCTCAGCGTGAACTGTATATTTCGAGTCGGACAAAAGTTAAGAAATACAAAATTAAAGTTGTATATAGAAATATCGTATATTTAATTTTCTTGTACTTGACATTTACAAAATATACGATTGTTGTTACTCATATGCGTATAAATTCAGCAATTTTGATTACAAGTTGTAATTTACAACTATTACTGATCTGAATTAGTAATTTAACAGAAATATTAAAACCAATGTCTAATAAAATATTTAAATTATTTTTGTGGTTTTTTTCTGTCTGTCGTAATTTTGATATACATAACAATAATCATAATAATGTATATTGAATAATGAATATATATTATATTATATAATTTACCTACATGATTTATCTATATTCTATATATATTATGTTACTATAAGTCTATAAAGTATCAGGTATCTAGTTATGACTTAGCATACATTTATTGAATATTGATGACATATAGCTTAATGAATGTATAATCCTATAATCTATACTTATTTAATAATTTTTTGGGCATGATAAGTAAAAATAATCGTAATATTGTTTTTATGTCACCGTACTTCTATATAAGAAATAACCATTACAAATATGTATATAAAATACCGTAAGTTTACAACAATTTTAAAATAACCATAGGATGTATCTACCTATATAATTGTTAATAATGTAAAGTTTTATTTTTTATTACAATAAAAATGGTAAAAATATAGAATATATTACATTTAATATTATATAATAATATGCAAACATTTAAAAAAAACTATAAAATGTACATCAAAACTTCTGTAAAAAAAAAAATAATAATACTAATAAAAAATATAATTGACACAAAAAATTTAGGTTTATTTATTTGTTTGTAGTATGTTCTAATATATTTTATAGTAAATCAAACAAAAAAATATTAACTAAGGTTTTTCTAAATGAAATATATGTATTGCACACATATAAATGCAGGAGTGGTGAAAAATTATTTTTCTACTTCATAATATCATAGATTAAATATACTAGTATATTATAAATTTATATACTACCATTATTAATAAAATAATAATTCTACATATTAGTATATTACCAAATACAATTCAAATTAAAAACAATCAGTCAAAATACAAAAGATTTTACATTGAAACCTAACCATGATGTCTATATACAATATACAGCAATACTTAAAATTGCCACACGACAACAGTATTCGTATGGAATGACATATAGAAGGTATATGTAGGTTAGGTACCTGTATAACAATGAAAGACGGCGTCCTTTGATCTTATAATACCTATTATATTATATACCAAAGTAAATATAACAATATTATCATTTATCTCAATATGTTTATATTGGAAAATTAAATTATTTCTTAAAATATATTTTAATTACTCATAAATTCTATGAATAATGTAAGACAGGGTACCTATTTACAATTTATAAAACCGAAATATTTCTTCAATACCAAAATGATTGAATGTGTATAGGTATTTTTAAATATTGCTAGCTGTATTACCCGACGTTTTTGGGTTATAAATGAAACAGATTATTTAATTCACGGTAAGTACTATGTATTACTTATTTTTTACAATTAAAAATAAATGATAATGCAGTTATAATTTTTATAATTTTAAAATTATTAATAACGAGTAAGTCATCCTTAAATAACTGATTCAATACATTACTTAAACCTTTCTTGCATCTTCAATATCAGCCGAATATTATTTAAATATTATAAACTAATATTATATATGTCCATATACTTCGCCTTTAAGAGGGCGTCACACCCGCATGTGTTGTCTGTGTCTTACAAGTATGAAACAGAAAATTTACGCTCAGCAGATCAAGTTTAGCTCTGTCAGTTTAAAAATTAAAGTGAATCGACCTATAATGAAACTTAATGGTAAGAAAATTATCTGTGTTTATATGTCGGTTTTTTACGATAGTTCAATTTTTTAGCAAGTTATGCGTATATAACATAGCGTAAATTAAAAATGCTCATAACTCACTTAAAAACTTAATAATCGTAAAAAACCAACATACAAACACAGATAATGTCCTTACTATCAAGTTTCATAATAGGTCATTCACTCTAATTTTTAAGCTAACGGAGCTAAACGTGATCTGCTGAGTATAAATTTATGTTACGTACTTGTAAGACAGAGACAACATATTATGCGGGTGTTACGGCCTCTTAATAATATACAGTTATAATAGCTATTACTCATTATACATTTATATATATAGAATAGCTTTAGTTGCCTAAATGACAAAATTACATCTAAATATAAGACTACCTATTTTATTATCAATTTAATTTAATTTAATTTTTATTTTTTGTCAATCGAAAATCGAAATCCTATAATATTAAATTTTTATGAACTGAAACAAAATTCATGCATGAGCAATGTAATCCGTGAGCCACTCCATAATCTTATCATTAATAAGTAATAACTTATTATATGGGAATATGGGATGAAAAACGAAGCCCCGAAATGTCGTCGAGGTTCAAGGAATTTATTGAAATAACATTTATTAAAGATGGTCCAGTAGTTTTTTAATCTATGTAGAACTAACAAGAAAAGAAAAATTAATTTGTATACATGCTAATAGATTAATGTTCTGATGTTCACGAAAAATGGAAGTTAAAATGTTAAAATAAATTGATACCTAAATGGCTAAATACAATATAATATAATAATATATAATTATATATTACCTATATTATAATATATTTTTTTACGCATAATAACTATTGATATAAACTATTGAACTATGTGAAGTATTGAATATTTTAATTTTTTTTTTGATAATATTTTTTTAAAACACAAAACAGTACCTACTTGTCAGTACGTTTCATAAGCCCATCGTATATCTTATAAATTATAATGTATTAACTATTAACTAAAAATTAATAAATCGAAATACCTAATACTTATTTAATAAAAAAAATATAGTTTATATAAATATGAATTATAATTTAGAACAGTTAACCTACCTACTGGCTACTACCTACTTATAGGTATTGCTATATTATAGAAAACTGTAAAATGTTATCAGTCCACAAAATTATGATTTTGATTTTTAGTCCTGAATATATTTTGAGTTTGACATGGTTAAAATTTTAGTTGTGTTGAATAATATTTTTCATTTCAATATTGGATATTAAAATACAATATTTAGATTCAGAATAATCTATACAAATTAAGAAAAATGTGCAACCTACTAAATATCAGTAATATCACTAATATTTGTCACACTTTTTTTTAGTTTCGACTAGGGATAATAAGTTATATGTAAGTTGATAGCATGATAATCACAGCTGAATAAATTAAGTATAATTAATTAAGAAATATTTTTATTTAATTAACAATGCTCCAACGTGCTACTTAAAATTGTAATTAGTTCCTAAAACCGCAGAACATGGTTCTAACATAATTTATATTTCAAATCATACCTAATTTTATTATACATTTCAGATTAGTTCTTATAGATCAAAATTCGAATTATACATAATAATATATTATACGACTGAAATATAAAATCATTTATACTAAAAAAGATAAAATAAATAAAATTACCAATATCTTCAATAAACAAAAAATAACAAAACCACCTTTATAATAGTTCATAGTATTTATCAATTTTCTTTTTATAGCTCCATAAAAAGGGATGTAAACATACAGCACCAGTCTACCTACCTATTATGTATTCCGAAGTGGGGTTTTTTGAGAGGGAGTATTTGAGAAAAACAACCTATACCGGTCGGTCGGATCAGACGATCAACTAACAAAACGTGTTGTGATGTTGTATAGCCACACAGCCAAACAGAATATTATGTCCGTCGTATTTTTCAAAAGATCTTACGATTCTTAGGTCTTTTATTTTTAATTTACCAGCACTTTATATACTACCAAACGCCGAGACTTCGATTTAAAATCTATAGCTAGATTTTAACTTACAAGTAAGTGAACAAACAAGTAATATTTTATATTTTTATATGACGTGCATTAGTTAAAAATCACATAATGTTTATATAACCACTAAAAACGGGCAATTTAATATTTTTAATAGGTACTTATAAACACACTAACGTTTTACAGATAATTTCTAATTCATTATATATTTGTTCCTTCTCTGACTCTCGATACAAAATAAAAAAAAAATTCATTATTTATTAAATATACTTACAACTAGTAATAAGTAATCAAATATAATTAATTAAAACTTTTTTGAATAATATAGTTACCTATATAGTTATATTATCCACATTTATCCACATCAAAGACAAAATAATTCTTTATTCTTATAATAATTGTATGATCCTTTTAAAGTTGTAATAAATAATAATGAAAAAAACATTATTATAAATTCTAATCTGTTATTCTGAAAACTTACATACATTAATATAATATTTCAATATTTCCATTCAATTTGATTATTTTATAATGTTCAATATGTATGCAGGTATTATTATTATTCCTGACTTAAATTGAAATGATTTAATTTTAAATGTATTGATTTAAAAAAAAAATGAAGCAATTTAACACGGAATTCCATTATTATTTATTTAAGAAGTGATTTTTAAATGTCTTTTTTTAATATTTAATTTTTTTTCAATATTTATACAAACAAATAAACATTATTAACTGATCGATTTTAATTAAGGCGACAAAAGTCTAGTTGCAAAAAGAGTATTTTCTCGAGAACATAAACTTTGAAGGGTGGCAAAATTTAAATCACCTAGGTATTAAAAAAAAATTAGATGTTACAATAATTTGTTTTATTTAAAAATAAAATTACTGCGACATTTCTAAAATTAATTAATAAATAAAAATCCATGGGGGCAATCGATTCTGATTTTAATAATGACTACCTACTCATATGAAAATGAAATATTAACTATTAATATAAATAAAAACCATCAATCGTTGAAAGGTAGTTATAAATCAAACATACATAAGTATATTAATATAACCAATAAATATTATTTTTATTTTTAGTGGTCGAAATGAAACAACTAGCTGCAAACCTAATGCAGTGTAAATCATTCAAAGAACGACAAGAATATCTGAGTGAATCACTTGATCATCTGTCATTTGAATATCCTGATATATACAAAATATTGTATAGAGAGATAAAAAGAAGAGAACTGGAATCTAATGATCCAAATAAAATTGCTAAATGGTTGAGTAATCCAACACAAAAATCATTTATCAAGCTTCATGAATCATTGATGATGGTAAAAAATAACAATATTATGGCCAAAGCGGAGTTAATGTACAATTTAAGAATCATGCTAAACCAAACCATTGTAAATGGTACCAACTTTGAATTAGCAGTGAAAATATGTCATTTAATTGGAAAATCAACAAACTTAAAAATATTTCAAGAGTAAGTCAAAACTTTATTCTTTTTCACATTTTCTATCTAATATTATTTTAATCTTTTTTTTAGGAATTTGAAATATCTTATAAGTCAAGTAAATCATTTGAACAACACTCAACGCCATATAAAAAAAGAAAACATTTGGAAAAATAATTTCAAGACTTCTTATATAGACCCTTTTCAGCAATTCAATTTTCAATCAGCTCAACAACATAATAACCGTGCTTGGAAAAAAGTGCTGCAACCAACAAATTTTAAATCTACTCATGCTCAACCTCACTTTAGCAGTAAGAAACAAACATTGATTGAGTTAAAATTTATATGCAAACAATATTTAATTATTAACACTTTGATTTTAGTTGAATGTTATGGATATGACCACTTAGAACTGATTGCAAATGTCAACAATACTACTGCCATTAGTGACTGTCCAACAGTTAATAACTTGACAATTATTAACCAAGAAATGGATGGAGCAGTGGCCAAGTGGCTTCACTATTTGAAACTACATAAATACCAATGGTTCTTCAATAGCCTCAGTTTTCTTGAAATTGAATCTATCGATGAGGACAACATTGATGGTTTTATAGCTAAAGTAAATAAAAATTTTATTACAAAAGGTGCACAAAAAAAGATCTGCATATCGACAAAAGCGTTAAGAGATCGGCCACATAAGTTGAATAACTTATTATTGGTAATTTTGGATATGTCTGTGATTTATGAATAAAATAATTAATAAATTAATTTTAATTACAGGCATTGGATTTGGAAGTTACTCCAAATGAATTGTGTGAATTCATGTCGTACATGCGAGATATACTACATTATCCCATACCAAACAAGAATTGTGTTGTTAATGACCAATTACAACAAGACATAGTTCTTGCCATGGGGAAATTGTTAAATCAATTGCTGGAAAAACTAAGTTTAATACATTATCTAGTTGCCCAGAGTTTAATTGGAATGTCCATCAATAAATACTTGGAAAGTATATTGTTAATTATTGGTAATCAAACATTCACACAACTGCAAATCGACACAACATTGATGTTTGCTGAAACTTTAAAATATAAAGTGTACAGAATTCCTAAAAATTTTAACTAAAATTTTCAGTATTATTCAATAAAATTTTCATATTTCATTATTTTTATAGTTGGACTGTTATTGATTGTGACTAATACTTGTTTTTTATTTAAATATTCAGTGTTATTTAATTTTAAATAATTTTAACTTTTTATATTTTTTTTATGTTAGTACATTTTATTAAATTGTTAATATTTATAATAACTGTTAACTTAATAGTTTGGTGTATTTGACAATATTTTGTATACATAACTATTTCAACTATTATTTTATGATTGGTATGAATTTTTATTTTTGTTTTTTAATTCTTTATTGTGTAACTTAAAGACTAATTTGTTATTTATTTTATTGTTTTGTAATTATATTTTAAATCATAGTTGATTTAATTTTTACATAATATTTAAGTAAGTTTTTTTCAAAAATGTTTTACATTGAATGATTGCTATTTTATATTTTAACCACTACAAGAATTTTATTTATTTTATTATTATTAGTTTTTTTTTTAATTGCAAGGGATGAATATTTTAATATTTTATTTTGTTTTTTTTTATACTTTGAATTTATTTTATATTTTTATATTATTGTTCAATAAATTATTAGATTATTTTATAAATACAATTTTGCATCTTATAAACATACTCTAATAAAATATGGACTACTTCAATTTTTTTGAGATATTTGTCTATCTAAAAAAATCAGAATATAACAAGTAATACTTCTCAAGACTTAAATGTTTTTATGAACTTTTCTATACCTATAATATTTCTTTATTAGAAAAGTAAGATCTAAGTTCAAGTTTTTTTTTTATATAAATATAGACTTGCCTATATCATCAGTAATATAATAATAATTATAAAAAAAGTAAACAAAAAATTGACTATGTACAAAAGTCAAAAAGCATACACTAATTCTAAGAGAAAGAAGAAAATAAAATCAAAATCAGTCTTGTATTTAGTATTTTAGTTGTGTACTCATGTTATGTATTTCTTAAGATATTTTCCATAAAAATGTTTAAATATTTTTCACAAAATTACCAGCAGACATTAAAATGTTGGCTGATTGTGTATATAATTTGTGTTAGAATGTTTTTTATAAAAAAAATTAGAAATCAGCAATTGTTTAGAATTTATTTAAAAATTTATATTTTTCAGTAATTAGGTAAGGAGAATGAATTATATTATCATCATTTTTAATCATTAATTATTGAAGAAACGCCTATAATATTTAGCATTCCTATGATCGATTTTAAATCATTTATATCTTTTATTTTCTATCTACCTACCTTTTATAATCTTGAATAGTGAATACTTTGAAGTATATTAATATTGAAGGAATCGTGAATACCAAAAGGCGAAAACCGAAGTATGTGTATATAATGTACAGTATTGTACAATGTACATATAATTATAAAATGTATGTATTTTTCCATAATCTATTTCTATGTTAACAACTTTCTACTGCAGCCCATTTGGGAACTATAATTAATTGAAATGCAATATAATATTACCTATCATAAATTCATAAATATGGCTACAATTATTATTTTTAAATATCTTTAATTTTTTTATTTTGCATTTGCCCTTGATTGAGACGTTGATACCTCCACCTTCTGTTAAAGCTGGGTCAAACAAAATTTTCACACGAACTCAAGTTTTGTGAAATTTTTAAAAACATACCTATCCTGTATCCATAACATATTTTGAAATATAATCGTAGTTTAATGAACATAAGTATTTTAAGTAGTACCTAAGGGGTAAAATAAAAATTCAAATTAATTTGATACCATATTCGATCATTTCAGACTTGATTATACTCATTACTCGAACTATTTGAACCATACACTCTGTGCCGTACCCAGGATTTGTTTACGGTGGGGCGGGGGGAGGACTCAAACATTCATACTTAACTCTATAGGAAAATAGGAAATCATTTAAAAACATAATATATATATATACATATTATTTAAAATAAAAGATTTCGGGTAGAGATTAAGTCCAAAAGCCACCCCCCTGGATATGTCACTGCATGCACCTATAAACTATAACTACAGTAGCTTGCATAAAATTTCTGAAAGTAGGAAGTATTCAAAGTTTTTGAGAATGTGGGCTAATTAGACTCTAATCTATAATTATATAGATACATTATAACACAGAACCGAGAACAATATAGGTTTTAGCCGTTAATATAGGCGCAATTTGGGATAAATTTATGTTGACCAAAGTGACCCGTGGGGGGCTTTTCCCCCCACACCCCCCTTACAAAACCATTCATGCATTCATCGTATTAACTTATTATCTATAATTAATAAATAATAATTTAAAAAAAAACGCTTGCCAAATCAGAAATCGACATTTTCAATTTTTAGAAATGTATTAATTGTACCTATATGTTTAAGGTATTTTATTTTCATTTTCATTTGATGAGATAGATCTCTGATGACTCTGAAGCCGGATAACGAATTTTGTTGTTAGGATTCTTGTTGGATTCACATTGGCTAAGAGAAGTGCAGTGAAGATTTTCAGAACTTTATCTTTTATAGTTAATTTACTATAGAGTTTCAACAAAAAATTAAAACACATTTCATTATTAGGCGTTTTTTTTTATGTTTTTCAGCTTTATAGCTTTGTAGTGAGTAAACGATTGAAGATAAACTTCTGAATAACTTCACAGCACTTCTACTAGCCAATGTGAATATAACATTATAACAAGACCTTAAACAACAAAATCCAGTTTCAGAGATCTATCTCACTAAATGAAAATCTAGCAAAAAATAACTAAATAACTGTGAAAAATTAAATAAATTTTTTGAAAATTTTTAATCTCATACTTTGTATCTACTTGATAATCCCTTTTTAATGAGCTAACAACCAGCTTTTTACCTATAATAGTTTTGGAGAAAAGTTAAAAAATAGAAATTTTGGGATTTTTCACATCGACATTTTTGTGGATTCAAATCGTTATACCGCTTGGGTGTGATATCGAATCTCTCTCGTTAATATTTTATGTTAAAGCTAGGTAGCTTAATTATCCACCTACTAATTACAACTGAGTTACATTTTTATAATTTTCCTATTAACCAAAAATTCAGACTTTTTTAATTTAAATTGCCATACTTACTTGATTAAAATCAAGAAAGTAAAAAAAAAAAACATTAAAGTTTTACATTAAAGACATAGCAAAATTATTTATTATTTTATCTTTATCAATTTTATTGCTTAAATCTCTCTTAATATTAATAACTGACAAATTTGTCAAAAATTCGATTATTCTATTGAAAATTTTGGGGGGCTAATATGAAATTTGAAGGTGCTTACAACTTAGCACCCCTAAGCATCCCCCCCCCCCAAATTGCGCCTATGGGCCACCCGTTATAGAACTGATAGGTATAATTATAAATGCTTTTGAACAAATTTTAAACACAATACATAAATATTACTGATGAATTATGATGTACTGATCAGTGATCACTGATGTACCTATTATAAAATAATTTTCTAAATGTTCAGTTAATAGTCATTCGACTCATTCGAAAAATAATCAATGAAGTACACACAACTATACACAAGTTTATACCAAAGTTAATGAACTTAAATAATTCTCTTATGGTAAAGCAGTTAAGATAAATTGAGTACCTAATTCAATTAATTGTAACTGAGTTCGCTCGTTTAATATATTATATACAAATAAATAAAGAAATAAAAAATTTAATATAAAGGTTTAAAAGCTATAAAAGGCAATAGATAATGTAGTATTCTGTAGACTGTAATTCATTCGTTTATGAAATACGCCAAACGGTTTCACCATCTAGCGGTGAAACGTGAAAATACTAGTAGTAAATATTGTTATCAAGATAAATATCACGCTCAACCCATTTATTTGGTGACCTTATCAATTTATTATGAATATTATTTATTTATTTAAATGATGATAAGAAATGGTTCCAACTTTCTTAATTATTTCATATTTGTTTAATTTAAACTTAAAACTTAGTAGTTTAGTACTTAAAAGTCAATTAAATAATATATTCACTGCAGATTTAGTATATAAAAACTAGAACTTTTTGAATCTAATTCTGTCTAATTATAATATTTAATATAAAATCGTTATGAATTTGCTGGTTTGGTCAATTATTATTAGTTTTTATAATATGTTTTCAATCAAATTTATACCAAAGGTAAATTATGAATTAATATTAGAACTAAGAATTAACCAATTACGTTCCATCTATTAAACAATCAAAGATAACATTGTAGTTGTGTTAAATTCTTGATTTTATACTTTATTTTTTTTTTCGTACAGTTTATATTATGGCTTATGAATATGAATAAAGAACATAAGAAATTAGTCAATGAAATATCAGTTTTAAAAAATGAACAATCTCAAATTTCAATTGTTAAGGAGTTTGCTAAACATACAAAATTACAACGAAGAATCAACAAGTTGAATGAAGAATTGAAAACCCATAGTATGTCCTGATAACATTTTTATTAAAGGAATTATTATATTCTAAAAATTATTTAATATTGTAAATATATATTTTTCAGTAAGAGAAAATTCATCTAAAAATTTAAAGACCAAATTTATGTGTAAAGTGTCTTTATATGCTTTCTCTGTAAGTATATCATCTAAACATTTATATTGTGTTAGTTATTGTTAATTAAAAACCAGAGACTGAATTATAGTTCTATAATTAATAGTACATAGATACTATTTTAATTTGCTTAAACAATTTTAAATTAAAAAAATAAGAACCAACAAAAATTATATAAATGTAATAAAAAAAATATGATAAGCCCAATTATTTTGTAATTGATTTAATTTATAACTTACACTTGATTTATACTGGGTTATTATTATTTTTTTAAAGTAAAATACAAATATCTGATCATTCTTTCAAAAATTATTACAATTTTTTCAAATAATAAAGTCAAATACTTAGTTAAAGTTTCTGTGTTTTACTTAGGTGACTGATCATGTATAGAGTTGCTAAATTCCATTATAATGTGTAACACTTATTTTAGTAATTCTCTTCCTATAGTACTTCTTCACACAAATTATTACTTTTGGCTTCCCCCCCCCACAAAAAAAAACTGATATAGAATTATAAATTTTAGTACCTTTATTATATTATCATTAAGTATAGAGCACTATAGAATTAATAATATACCTTATTAAAAAAATAATAAATAGGTTGCTTTTTTCCTAGATTCAATTTATTATTTAGTGTTAAAAATGTATTTAATATATTATTCTGAATTCATAAATGTAATATAATTCACATATAATTATATTTATACTTAAATACATTTTATATTTCACGTATCAAGTATTTAACTTATTTTCATCAAGAGAATAATAAATTATGTTTATATTTGTATAATTATTAATATATAATTATTATTATTTTGTTTCAGATACTTTTAAATTTTCTATTTGTATATTACAACTATCATAAAACTGTCTTGAGAGAACTTCCAACTAATTGGTTTATACCATTATCTTGGTTAGTTAGATGGCCTTCCTCGCAAGTTGGTACAATGAGTTTTGTCTTTTGGTATAGTATCACTAATTGTGTTGCTAAGGTGACAACTAATAATCTATTATGATTAAAATAATAATTGAAATTATTATTGAGTGATAACTGATCTTGTGTAAATCAAGTGTGTGAATTTACTAGAACATTATTTTAATTTTGTGAAACTATATTAATCGTTAAGGATTTGGGATTTGTTTGTTATATACTGTAATTTAATATTTTTCAGTTGTTAAATTTGAATATTTCCACTTTATTTACAATTTTAATAATTGAGATTTATTTATTCATATATTTATCAGAGAAAAATAATTTTACATGGTGAAATGGTGTTTTATATAATATCTAGTGTTAATGTATTATAACTATTTTTTTTATTATTGTATAAAAAAGTATAATAGCTGAATAATTAACCTTGTTTAAGTTATTCAATTGAACTGATATGAATATTGTGATTTATTTATTAAATTTAAAGTTTAATCAAACACTTATTTCTGAAATTCGTTAAATTTTATTTAATTTGTTTTCTCATATACTTTAGAATATTATTAAATAACATATTTTACTTAATTTTGTTTAAATTTTAATCAGTTATAATTGTAATTCTTACTCATTTTACTTGAGTTATTGAAAAATCGTACCATGGATATTAACTCAGATCATAGATTAACTTAGGTAAATTCATTGCAGTTATTTTCATGGTTTTAAAAAAAAACTTACTCCAATTATATAAAATTGTTCCTTAATTAGTAATTATTCATGCTTTTATGCTTTAAGAGTTAAATGTATCTATAATGTAATATTAATACCACTATATGAACTCTATATGGAATAGTGCATACCCCATATCAATATTCTTTATTGCTTGTATTCTTTTAGTAATGAGCTTCTTTTATTATGTTATTGATCCAATACTTGTTATTTTTCTTATACAATGTAATAATTTTAATGTATGAATTTTATTAAATAAATGTTCATAAATTTATTTTTAATTTTTACTTAAGTTATTAGGTTATCAAAAGGTTAGAATAATTTTTTAGTAAATTTTTTTTTTTATGATACTTATTGGTTTTTAAATTGTATATTATGTACTGTTTTAAGTATTTATTTATTCAGAGGAGTAAACAACAAGATTGTTATGGAAAATGTTTAACTTTTTTAATTGGACAAAAACAATTTCATGGACAATGATTGAAAATGGCAATATACAAAAATTTCTATTTAACCTTGATTTCCTTTTTGTTTTTTTCAATTACTTTTTAAATTTACTGGGAATTTCAAATTTTAACCTCACAAAAGTTAAATATCAAAGTGTTTTTTCAACTATACATTGTATATATTAAAAAACAATCAACAACCAGGGGTGTTTCTATAGAGCAGTGGTTCTTAACCAGTATTCCGTGGACTTGGTATATTAAGTGTTCCGCCAAAATCTTAAAATCAGTAAGAAAAATATTAAAAAATGTATATAATTACTGTTATATTTTACGGCTGTGTTCCGCGAAAACCTTATAAAATGTGAAGTGTTCCACCATTCGAAAAGAGGTTGAGAATCACTGCTGAGTATACTGGGTATACTACATATACACCATATATTCTCAAGATTTTTTTTCAATATTATTGGTATAATGTGTATGCCCTCAAATCTCAATCAATTTGTAATTTTAAGTCTCAAGATAATTTTACAAAATTCTAAATATAGTGCATATTATCAAATCATATACAAAGGAAAACACGAAAATTAATTTAATTAAGTAAATTTACTTGGCTTACTCCTAAAACCATAAAAAAACATTTTTATTGTATTAAATGTTTATACTTTGGTATTTTATAACATAGTATACTCTCAAAAAATTAATAGAAATACCTCTGCCAACAACCACATAATTTTAAAATCAATACATTCATTGCTTCACTCAGAATCTATAATTAATTGATACATTTTTATCATTTTTAATGTCAAAGGTTTTTGAATTAGTTTTGAAATATTCAAAACAAAATTTTGAAGCACAGATTATTTTCATAGATACAAAATCTTTTATTTACAAATAATAATTATTCAATTATATAAAATATTGTTCACATAAATAAAAAGTACAAAAAGACAATATAGCTTTATAACAAATATAGTTGTCAATTGAATTTAAAAAAAAAATTAACGTGAATTGTACAATTAACAAACAATATTTAAAAATAAACAAATAAATCAAAAGTAAAAGTACCTATTTGTGTTAACTTTTAAAACATCAAATAATACAATAATAAATCTTTGAATTGGTTCATACCAGCTATACACATTTAAAATAATTTGAAAAATAGAAAAGAGATGATAATTTTAAACTAGGATTAAAACATCTTTATTACACTGTTATTTTTTTGTCATAGGTCAGTCTCATACTCTTAAGGAAATTTCACAAGTTATTGTCTTTCTTATTAATGACCTAGGAATCTACTATTCCTCTAACTTATGCTATATTTACCACATCGACATATTCGTGTGTAGAGCACTAACAGTTCTCCATTTCATTAAACTTGTGTATGGGTTGTTCATTTGAAATCCCTACCTGAGTAATCTTCTCTCTCATTTAATGATGTACATGATTTTTATTTTTGCCTTATTACTATGATATGTTTTTAGCATGTAAAGTAATTTAAACATTACTTTTCATTTATATTGTACTTAACTATTTTCAAATTGTATATTGTAGTCTTGGTAATGAATATAAAAATAAATAAATATATTTTGATAAGTTAAAATATTCAATTTTAGGCTACAGTATCTATTTCAATTAATAATAATCAGCTCCTTTTAAACATGGTTCCATGTTATCAACCATTTCATCCATTATTTCATCAACTTCCCAAATGTAGTCTTCTTTCTTAATAACACGCTGAATGAAATTAGACCAATGTTGTGGTGTTATGTGTGCTAATGACTCATTCAGAAGATTCCTGACATCAGATAGTTTGGATGTTGTATTGTTCTGTTTAACATACTGCTTTACCATTGGCCAAACCAATTCAATGGGATTAAGTCAAAGATATTAAAGATATTATTTAATATCTATGGATTAAGTTCATAATGGAATGGTGGAAAACGTATTATGATATGACCAGCATTCTGAGCGATGGAATCAATAATAATATATGTACTAAATTTTGATTTAATTTGCCTCACTCGTTCTAGTAACATGGATTTCAACATCGATCTATCAAATATTTCTCCTTTTGACTAAAGCCAGTTACTGATGTCTCGCTTCTTCAATGTGGATGATGGAATTTTTTCTAACTTTTCAGAATGGTAAGGCACTGGTCCATCAGAATGACTGAATTTCTTTCAAGTTTTGGCAAAATGCATTCAAACTACTCTTTGAAGTGATAGTTCATTGTGTTTTTACTAGATTCAAAACACAACAAACTATCAGGAAGAAAACCTTTATCTGAGGCAATGTGAAATACAGTAAAACCTTTTTTTGTAGGATTAACAGCACTTGTTAAAATTGTTTTATTAAACAAATCATATTGTGATTCAACGATTGTATCATAATTTGATTCAATAGTTATATCATGCTTTGATTCAAAAGTTGTATCATACTCTGATTTGATACTATGCCGAACCGTGTTACAAAAATCACTAGCATTGATCCATGTTTCATCAAGGTAATAAATAGGCCCAGGCGCGGACTGGTAAAAAAGGGCACGGGATGCTACATAATTTAAAGGGCAAATTCAAAATATGTAAATTATTTATAAAATATTAAAATATTTTATTTTGTTTAAATAAATTATTGAAAATACGTAAAAAAACATAAATATATATTAAGTTACAACAAATATTCAAATAGTACAATATTAAATTACTTTAAATTCTTCAGTTGTATGATAAAAAATAAAAATATATTTTAGGGCAAGGGATGCTGTAGCATCCCAGCATCCCAGCCAGTCCGCGCCTGAATAGGCCTACCTTGTGCTCTGAATTTACGCTCATCATACAAATAATTTCTTCGCCTGATAATTAGATCATCCTTCTTTGTGAGGACATTATGTTTTCTTTTTTCAATAAAAGTAAATTTCAATTTTATTAAAAGATGGTGTAAGATAGCTCTTGGGATATTTACCAATCCGGGATCATCATTTATCTCTTGCGATATTTTGTTAAGAGTTGGTATCTCTTGTTTGAACCAAAATGAATGAACTTTTTGTCTTATGCTTTGCAATTCAATATTTTCAAATTAATCAAAAAGTTGTTTCCTTGACCTTTTAATGGTTGGAAATGAAACACGTCCACTATTTTGATATTCAGCTAGTATTTTTTTTTATAGTAGATTGTCCAATCCCAAATGTATTTGACAATGTCTGTAATAATATATGATATTTTATATTTGGTTCTCGTTCTTTAAGTTCTTTATATAAATTAATGATCATTTGTTTTTGTCCACTTCTTACAAACTATAAAAAGAAAAAAACATAATATAAACACATATTATAATATTATAATTAAATTTGTATTCGGTATTTGTTTTTAAACATTTTTTTAAAATTCTTTGTATTAACATAATCCATGTGGGTAACTAAATTATAAAAATATTATTATTAATTAGTTTATTACTATTAATATTTTAGCAAATAAATTATGAAACTTTGTTTGTTTTGTAAATTTTTTCGTTTTAATTATAAATATGGTTGTTTAATAATTTATAGATTTTATTTATTTGATAACAAATGTCATTATTATTGTAAATACTTAGTAGGTAGTAGGTACAAATAATTAACAAACAATAGGTACCAACTAAACAATTAGTTTGTATTTATTAGAATTTAGAAATAACAAGACTTAAAAACATTAAGTACAAATAAGAAATAATCTTACCTTTCCACTTTTATTTTTTATTTTGGTAAAACTGAAGGATCATATTTTCTGTCATTGTCACTGTCCATTGTAGTCATTGTATAAATTGCTTCACATATAATTTATCATCACTGCATAGTAATTATAGACTCTAAAACCTGACAATAGGGGCTAATAGCACTTTTTTTTAATGACAATTGCATCTCTGGGGCTGAAAAATTATTTAAAAAAATTTAATTTTTCTATGTAAAAAAAAATATTAGGTTATCTTGAAAATCATCATACCTAAAATGTATTTATATACATTTTAATGAATTGATCTTTAATTTTTTATTCAATGGATTTATAGGTGATTTTTAAGTAAGGAAAATTTAATGCCTATAATATTATTAATATTATGATTTATGATACATAATGAATTAGTTCACTAGAACTGTTAATAGAGCGCGCACCGTGTTATAATGAAAATATAAAAATAATATCAATAATAATTATAATTATAATTATATTATAGACCGTATTATTATTATTATAATTCAATTGTTCTTGTGCAGCTGACGTTGACACCTCTACGTAATTTACGTTTCATCACCATCATTATCTCTGCGATACAATGTTGCCTAATTGATCATAAATGAACGTTGCCGTTTACAATCTAAATGTAAGAAATTATTAATTGAAATATTTTATTTCCCGATCTGCGGAAAGCTGCAGTATTTGTATACTAACAGTATTGCGGAGTCAATAATCATTGAGTAAATTGATTAATAAATTATAAATAACATAAAAATTAAAAATACTATTGACTCCCGAAGACCCGTTCCTATATCATAATTTTTTTTTCTTTTCAATAAGGCATATAATTTCCAACGGACGACGGCTCCCTACTATAAGAAAATGCCGATTGATAATTACTAATAATTCAACCGAGGGGGGGATGAGTGTGATGACCCACCATACCCCCATTGCCCCAATTTTGAATACCTAAGGATTATTTTCGTTAAACTCAAATAAATACCTACAATTTCCTAAATTTTCATATTTTTGCTATATGGTTAATCTGTTGGTACATTTTAGATTCTGAACGGTATGATGAATGTATTGATTTTACAATGAAGTGTGTTTTTTTTATTTTTGTGTCTGGGGACAAAATTTGGAGCAGTATAATAGTGCTTCAATCTTAAAAATAATCAGGGGTGGTTTCGGGTAGCAAAGTGAATGTATATTGTACTTTGGGGGGTCAAAAGTGAAAAATTTTCAATAATTTTCAAACCAGTTGTGGAAAACAAAAAAAAAATTGTAGAAAAACGGTAATTTTAACGCAAAACCAGTTTTCGACAAAATTGAATTTTTAATTTGGCTGTTACTCAAAAACTAAAAACTTTGAATACTCGAAATTTTCACCAAATGTTTGTGGCAATATTGTAAAATGTTATATATATAATATATATATTATTCTATTGTATTATATTGATTGACTTGTGTATTAATATTTGCATATACGTCGTATGGTCGTATGGATGGTTTTCCCGACCTTCCCGTACGTCGTTATCGACGGGTGACGGACCATTATATTGTATTATATTTTATATTTATATTAATTCGATAATGTTATTTAATGTACGTCGGGTCGACGGCCGACTTCCGATTGCACCATATTTTTAGTTGCTCTTTGTCCGTCGTCGACTAATAAACGTATATCTTGTATTATAATTTATATTGCGACTTACTCATTTATTTTTCACACCACGCACAGTCCCAGGTTGTCTACAGTTCAGGTGTGGTATTCATGTGTGTGCGTGTGTGAATATTGGGTAAGTCGTGAGTCGTGAGTGCGTTTTTTTCGATACAGTGGTGCAAAATTGTATTGTCGTATACTCGAATATTTTGTTTTGCGAACGAAACGTGTGCGTTGTGTTTTTTCGAAGAACCCTTAGCCGTTTCAGGCCAGGTTATTTGTAACTGGGACTGACTAATAGTGTAGTCGATGCAGAAATTATACAGTGATGGGTAGTTCGCGGATTAGAAAATGATCGATATCGTGATTATCTTGGTCCTCTTATTAAATACCAACGACCTACTGAATTATTACCTCATTTGATCGCCAAAAGCGAATATATACGAGATAAAAACGAATATTTTAACACAAAATTGGATAAAAATTCAAGTAAAAACGTGAATAGTAAAAATTACGGTCATCTATCGAATAATCGTATTACGAAAAAATCGGCGGTTATTTGTTTTCGACGTTCAAGAAATCGCGTTACTTGTGGGACATCCGTTTACCGAACAACCGCATATAATGATTGAAAATTAAAAGTTGAAGAAATTATACCGATCGGTGCTGAAAATAAAAATCACTAAAACGCCTATGTAGGCAAATGATGCGGTGTTGATTGATTACAAAAAATCATATAGGATATATTATTTCGGTTAGTAGAAATTTTCGTAGTACCGACTTATGTATAGAAGGTGGTATACGAGCGACACAACAGATGATTTCCCGATGTTTAGTCTCAACGGACGACCAAGGACTAGCAACAGTACCAGTAATGAATTTATCGGACATAGATTACTCTATAAAAAAAAGGCCAAACTGTCACTAGAGGTGTATTATTTACGGAAGATAAAATTCAGGCTACTAACCGTGAGGTAAATACTGAACCAATACGTACAGACGAAATCATAAATGATTTGTCGTCGGATCAGGTCGAAGACGAATGTATTGTGTTAAATGAATATAAGAAATTGGTCGCCCGAAATCTCCGCCAAGTTGGGTGCTCCATACTCCAGTCCGATCGTGTTGGTGAAAAAGAAAACCGGTGATATTCGAATGTGCGTTGACTATATTGGGAGCTCAATAAGACTGTTCCGGACAAGTATTCATTACTGCGTATTGATGACCAACTGGACCAGTTATATGGTAACAATTTTTACTAGTTTAGATTTGTTTAGTGGTTATTACCATGTACCTATAAAAAACCCTTCCACGCGTGAAAAACTTCTTTTATTACCCCAAACGGGCACTATCAATTTAAACGAATGCCTTTCGGACCGACAAATTGTCCGGCAATTTTTTCACGGATGGTTAGTTTAATGTTAAGTTATCTTTTATTTTTAGTAGCACTAGCATATTTGGACAACATAATTATACCCAGTAAGGATGTGGGTAAGGGCATTGAAAAATTAAAACTTGTGTTAGAAGCGTTTAAGGATGCAGGTCTCACTATTAGATTAGAAAAATGCAGATTTTTTATGCGTAGGTTAGACTATTTGGGTTTTTAAATAAGTAGTAGTGGCATAGAACCTGGGAAAAGGAAAATTCTGGCAGTAGAAAACATATTTCAGCTATAGATGGTTTCTCTATATTATCTATACTCAATGCCATTGGTTACTTAAAAAATATGATATTTTGATCGTTAATAACAATATAGTAAACTAATCTATCTTGTTAAAAATAACGATAACAATATTTTATATTACATAAAAGAAAGTGACGTTCTTGATATACTACATGATGCGCATCAATCGATTCAATCGTTAGGACGAAATACAACTTACTTAATAGTAATTTTTTTAAACGGCGCTTTGTGTATGCAATTTTAATGCAATTTGTATGTTTGAGTTATTATTAGAGACTTGACATTTTATTGTACTTATAATTTATGTAAACGCGTTCTACTTTGTCATCAATGTAAAACTATTAAAAGATTGTTGGATATTAAAAAAAAAAGTAGTAGAAGGTATATAAAGAGATTCAAAATATGATTATTAAAACCTTAACCTATGGTTTAACAGATTAAAATATTAAATGAAATTATAAATTAATGGAACTAAAATATTGACTACTATATTATATTTTCTGAATATTTTGAATATTTTGAATCCCAACCAATTTATTTTAACAGACAAAACTTAACTCAAACAAAGGTTAGGCTTCTAGGAATTCGCCTAAATGAAAAAAACGGAATTGATGTGCCATCTAGCTTCATGGTCAAGCTTTTTCTACTTCCTTAGATATATGGCTACAAAACGATTTTTATTTTATGAATAAAAATTATATATTGTAAGTTTAGATGAGTGAACAGAATATATAGATTTTTTTTCAGAAATTTAGCTTTATACCTATATGCAATGATTTTAAACCATTAAAAAAATATATATATTCAGAAATGTAATCTAACCTTAATTTTTCTGGATTATGAGTGTTTACCTTTATAAGAACTATTTTGTGTCATAGAAATATTTACAGCTTGCGATGGTTTATATTTTAGCCGTGTAATTTATTTATTAATCTTGCATGTATAATTATAATTTTAATTATAATTCGAGACGTTGTTATGCATAGATAATGTTGAGATGCGCTTATAAAACACAAAATATAAACATAATATATACATATCGAAATTCTCGTCTTAGGTGGATAAGTATAGAGTACACAAATATTAACATTATATTGTATGGCCGATGGTTGTTAAACGATTATGTACGTTATTATTATTTTATTGTCTGCCCGCGTGCGGTCCATATTGGTTTGGCGAGTACCATTATAACAGTGAAACCTCCACAATACGTTTAATGATATATATGTATATAATGTTTTCGGATATCCTAATAGGTAATAGTAATATTTCTACTATATAGGTGTAAGGACACCTCCTGTCAGCCGGCGGCTAAATTAGCGATTTTGTAATTGTCGTGTTTTTTTCGTTGTTTTTAATTTCATTATTTACGTGTTACCTACGTATAGAGTACGTCATTGTCTGTGCGATTACTATATAGGTATAATAGTATAATACGCGTTTACACCGTGACCACAATATTCACAAATCCAGGTATAGTTGTATTCATATAGACAATGGTTATGTCAGTTTAATTGTTTGATATTATATAGTATTATATAAACACGTTGTGGATTAACGCGCTCGTTTAAGGAAGTCGATTCGTGGATTGATTTCTCTTAATGAGCATATATATTATCATAATGACTAATCACTAATCAGATAGGTACACATTAAACATGTAGATGTGTTCGAGTACGCTAATAGGTATACATCGTACGAGTAAAATTTACCTACCCGGTAAAGTTAATGTAAATGTATATAATACAACAAAAATGGACTATTATAATCTAAAGATGCCAATATATTTTTTTTTTTTGGTATTATTTTATTATTTCTAAAATGAAATGATGTAGTATTACAATAAAACGATAATAGATTTATTAATGCATTAAATGTTAAATATGTCTTTATCGACATTAATTTAATTTATTAGGTATCATTTATCACTAATTTAAACATAGTATCCTTACAGCCTACAGGTTACACTTTAGGTTTTAGTGTTAAATCACAATTATATAGGTAACGTATATGAGTACAGATGAGACTCAGACTACGGTTTACGACTGACTACCTATACCTATATTCAGGAGGCGAATTAAAGTTGCTAAATGTATACACCTCTCAATTTAATATTGCATATGAAATTTACTTTACCTATATTGATTTATTGTAAAACAAATATAATATGTATAAATTATTAATTAAAAGAGAATAATTTAATCTATAACACCTACACGGCTTCGCCAACACCAAAAAAAACATTGTACTTTTACAATTTCGGTATGAATCAGATATCGTAATTCATTATAATATAATACATAACCTATTAATACTACAAGAATAAAAAAAACTTGTCCTTCATTTAAAAGATAGATGAGTCGTGAGTATGATTATCTCTGGATTTATTCAATATCATTATTCACTGAATTATTTTATAACTTAACTAATAACACAATTGCAATTATTATTATACGCTTACTTTAAATGATTATATTAATTACATCTAGAACAGTAAATGCACTCAACACAAATCACAATTAATTGTTTATATCCATTTGGTTGAACAATCACAATATCTAATATAACATAACATATAAAGGCTATTTTCGTAATTACTAATTAGTAATTAAAAATTGTCTATGTTGGATATGAGTATGGACAAAGGTGTCACATTAGGCATACTGCAAATTTGTAATATTTTAAACTTTTAAAGGATTACTTAAATATTTGCTAACTGTAATATTAATTATTTTTTCTTTAAAATATTTAAAAAGATATCTAAAATATAATTGAACATATTGTGTTCGACATTTATATTAAAATATTATATATTAATAAATATTTCTTATGTAATATTTTTTAAAGGAATGATGCAATATAATAAATGCTTAATCTATGAATTAATATAAATGTATAATTTCTTACAGCAAATATTGTATTACTCCAGGATAAACTTGTCTAAATAATTAATATATAGGTATAGTAGGTATACGTATACCTATATAATAGGTATCAGTATTTTGCATCTATATTATTTTTATTTAAATACCTACCTGTAATAATATTATGAATAAAATTACATAGTTGTTTTCAAACTAAATTAAACTACTTTTATTTATCTGAAGAAAGACAATTTGTTAAATATTTATCATTATTTTTTTTTAGCTTTCATGTATAATATATATGTCGTATCCACTTGATAAAATTGTCCTTTTCGTGAACTACATAATTTTTCATAAAATGTATACTAAAATTTCATATTGTGTAATTGTTTTCATCAAATAGCCATCCACTTGGTGATACAAAATGTAATATACAGTTATATAATTATAATATTATACTGTCATTGGTTGTAATAATACATAAATAATGTATCACAATATTTGTATTATTATTATCAATATTTTAATATTGTAATAATATCAATGTTGCGATACACGGTTTATGTATTATTTCAACTAATGGCAGTATAATAATATTTTATTTTGTTTCATCAAGTGGATGGTCATTTAAAGAAAACAATTTCATAATATAAAATTTTTTAGTATTTGTTTTGAGAAAAGATATCCACTTCGTGAAATTTTTAATTATTCCACTAAGTGGAAAAAAACGGTTTCTATTTCATGAAATGGACAATTTTATCAAGTGGATGCGACATATACATTTTTTAGTTCCATAATCCATATGGTACATAAACATATTGTAGTAAAACTCGATACAAAGACAAAGATATTGTTAAAATTCGTTAAATTTTCTTCACATAACATTGATTTTAATTTCTTAATAACATTTTACATTTCATATTGTATTGTATTATATTGTTTTGTATAGAAAAAAAACAATAAAACAATTTTAATTTATTAAAAAGTATACCTATATAAATTTAAATTAGTTAAAAAACAGTTTTACATAATATCATATTATAGTTTTAGTTTAATATAGTAAATTATATATTTATTTGAAAAAGTTTAGAACATCAAATGTATAACGAAAAAGTCTTGATTTATTATTTATAGTATCTATATACTATAAACATGATAGGAAAAACAAACGAATGTCTTCAAAATCTTTGTATACGATTGGTAATGAAGAAATAATAGTCGTGGAAAGATTTTTCCATAGTTTAGGAAATAGTGTACATTATAGTTATGTTTATATATGTATTATATACGTTGATAGTTTTATGTAATAATTATTGATTATATAAAACATATATTTGTGATTGGTTTGTACTTTTCTCCTCATTGATATGTTGCTGAACTACCACGGTCGTCACTGCAGCGATTTTTATAAATTCATTATTATTTATTATCCTTCTTTGCTAAAGTAGTCAATTCTATTAAATTTAAATAAAATTGACTAATGACTGTATGATAAAGGTGAAAAAAAAAAAAAAGTTTTAGGATAAAAAATAAGATTTCATCAAAATATATAATGTAAATTATAAAATATAAGTCCTACTCGTATGTAGGTATAACTTATATACCTACAAATTACAACCAATTTTTCCCATAAATAATGGGAAATATGTTATCCAAAAACAGTATACTAAAACTTGTTTGACAGAGTTCCATTATATGTACAGACTATTCAAAAATTTAAAACGAAATCCAAAAACAGTATACGCAAGCAAAATAACGTTGTTTTTTAGTAGCGCGAACCGATTTTGTAGATGGCGCTGTAGTGAGCTCGTGTTGCACAGCGACCGCGTGCCGCCAAAACCAAACGCGATCAGTTAGTCAGTTAGTCTCACGGTCTCACCGTGGTTAGTCTGTATTGCACGCCGGTCGTGTGTGTTCCTATTGTACGTTTATTGTTCGTTAAATTTATTAATTTCCTTTTTTAATTGGTGTAGTCGTGCGTCATCGATCATATTGATAACTATTCATATGCACATATTATTTTATATATTATATAACATTTTTGTGATAAATTGTAAGTGACCACATGCTGTCGTCAGTATATCCAATAACATAATGGGTTAAATATTGGAATGTGTGCGTGTTACAAGAATAATTATAATTGTTAATGTGCGAATGTGAAACGATGGTGATATTTGTGCGGTTGTAGTGCGTTTTCTCGGATAACTTTTAGCCGGAGCTGCGTAAAAACCATAATGGATACGAGTAATGTCGACCGATAAGATGCAGTGCAAGTGCGGCCTTTGGTGCGCATTCCTCGTATTTTTGGCAGTGTCTGCCATTTCGGCCGCTCAACTAATCAAAGGTATGGTATTTAAGACAGTATATTTAATCTTATACTAGTACCTATAGGTACTTACATCTATTTCTTTTAGATAATTTGTTTTGGAGCTAAGAGTGTAAGTCTGGAAAGCTGTATCTCTTTGCTGGTTAGATAGATGTTTTTCAAAACATCTTTTAATAGTGTAATCATTAAACGGTATAAATTTATAATTAGCAATGTAGTATACAGATTACTGAAGTGGTGTTATACATATATATATATCACATGTGAGAAAGAGCGTCGTTATATTCTTGTCTGTGTATTAGGCATTGATAATATTGGTAATAATTGTTACTAGTTCTGGATACTAATACTCGGTATTGATTTAAAAATCAATGGTACACGTTGTACAGTAAAAACACTAAACATAGTAACAATATATCTACTATAATAGTCAATAGGTTTTTTTACTTCATAATTATAGTACATTATACAATATAATTATACTAATAAGTTATATTGATATAGTTTAGTATATTATATATTTTTTAAGTACATTTAACCACCAAGTATAAATATTTTAATATTAGACAAACTTTTTATACAACTATTACATGGTAAGCCTCGAGGTCTGGGGTATGGGAAAATGCCCAGCGTCATGACTCCCGATGAATACCCGTGTTAAGTTGCATTGAAAATAGGTACTTCTTTATATTATAGGTGTAAAATCTTTATTAAAATCAAACACAAGTACTTAAAATAAAACAAACATAAGATATTATTATTTTTCGTTCCGGCTTTAAGATCCCGCATCAAAAATATACATTTTTAGACATAGTTAGTTTTTGCATAGAATTATTTAATTTATATTGACATTATTAAATTATTCTCATAAACTTATTGACATAAATCTACCATTTATTTTAAATATAAGTTTCGATATATAAAGTAATATAGTCAATGTATTCTGTTGTTTAATTGTATGCATATTGGCATACCTACTACATTAGTGCAGACTTATTATGAATATTTTATTTATGAAAGGTAATAATATAGAATATAAACAGTCACAATTTTTCAGAAAATACAACTTTTTATGAAAATATGATCTGTGGGTATTAGTTGCTATGTAGACAGATTGTTTATTTTTAAAAGGAGAATAATTCAGATGATATAGTTCTTTTGTATTAATCATATAAAACTATATTAAGCTATTAAAATGTTATAGGTATGTGTAGTAACAGGTTATTTTAATTTTTCGTAATGTTAAGTTTATCGATTTCACCCATTTCATAAATAATTTATTTATTAATATATATTTTAAAAGGTGAATATTAAGTTAATATAATATGGCTGTTTAAACTTTAAAGTTAGGTTAGGATAGTCTCAATATTTAAAAAAATATTCCGTAATTAATAGTGATTAAACACTCTTACCCAATTCAGAGAGTAGGTACCTATCTATTATATGAAGATTCAAAATCAACATGGACAATTTTTAATTACATAGTCAATACATATTTATTTGTATTAATAAATGACGAGTACTTATTAGTATTTTAGTCCCGTTTGACTTAGCTGTAACTGAATAGTATATACTTAATTATTTAACAAATATATTAATCATTCTTTATTTTATTTGGATTATGACTATTACAGCAACATAGTATATTATTATGTACTTTTTAGTATAGTATAAAGATTAAAGATTAAATCATTTCGTTAGTAGAGATTTATAAAACTTATACAAAAATTTTATTAAAATTCATTGATAAGGATTTTAAACTTGAAAATTAAAATACCTTTTAGTGGTATTTGTAAAAAATCGAGTAAAAATTTATTTTATAAATTATTTACAAATTTTGTTACTAATAAAAATATAATGAATATTATAGATACCTACAAATTTGGTTTTATTAATTATTATTCATTTATATACGTTCAACTGCTATATAATATAGGTAATATTGTCTTTGAACAATTTTCTATATGCAAATTGTATGCTGTCACTGTTTTGACTAAAAATTTGAGAGTGTTTTTAACCACGATTTTGAGATAAGTTCGTCACGAAATAATAACTGTTCAAAAACTATGTATAGGTGACAGCTACATAATATAATAATAATATATTATATGTTTACATTATTCTGTACATTCACTACGAGTATAACGGTTCATCAGATTCCATATAAAACGCATATAGAGGTTTCTATACAAGAATAGATTTGCTACAGTGTAATGAAATAAGGTTTTCGTACTAGAAACCAAATATTCGAGTTTGTCCGCTGTCGTATCGTAGAAGATGTCACGTCAAAATTAGAGTATAATATTTTTGCAAAGAAAAAGACTTGTCAAGTCAGTGCGTGGTAACTGGTAACAACGGATACGTATTAGATAGACGTAAAATATGTTAAGAACTAGAAAAAAACGTTTTCGATGAAAGTCAAATACAGTCTCGACTCTCGATTGATAATGGAAAACGACGAGAAGTTATGGAAGGTATAAAATATATTACAATACAGTCAATATGCAATACGTATACGCTCACACGAATTGTATTCCTTAGTACAATAATATAATATTACCTTGACAAAACTGATTGTTTTGTCACTAGAACAATGCATTAATTCAGCCCGCAGTGTCGTCTGATTTTATTATCGAACTATTTAAAACTAGCAATGCGTATTTGTGCTTCGTCGAACTAAACTCGTTCAAAGATGGAAACATTTTTCTTTGTCGCTAAAACTATAATATACATTTAATACGAAGCAAAAGAAAATAATATCCACTGGACAAGACGTTCCTCGCGCATACACTCATAGTATATTCGCCGTAGCTCTAATAAATCTCTTCTTTATCACAACAACTATTCGACTTCATTATTGAATCGATTTGGTCTGTGCCTGCTTAGTGCTTACCTACCTGCCTACCTACATACGCCGTGGTAATAAACTAAGTATCATTTTTCCATTGGATGTGTAGAATATACACATATATTTCTAATAGGAAATTACAATACCTATCGGCACATATCTCTTGCCATACATCTCGACCGCATTTAAGTTCGTCGGCTGTGTTCAAAGGAACATTTCTCTTGCTAGTGATAGGCACGTTCTTGTATGTAATTACACCATGTGTGTATACAACAGACTTATAAATACAAACACAGATCTGCCAGTTTGATCTGCGAAATGTGTACAGTATAAAACTGTTAAGTTTATAATATTATATATATATATCAATAATGGCTAATATGTTAAGTTATCAGCGGGAATCCACGCATGCGTGGCCTATGAAGTTGTATTATGACTAGTGAAAATTTATTTTTTACCGCTGACTTAATTATCCTGTAATAGCTATTGTTAAAATATTCCATGCACATTATGAGATATTATAGTCGCTTATACGGGCCCTATTGTCTTTTTCATACTTTAATTTTTTTAACTATTCCTCCCACATTTTGTCGTTTGCACCCTTGACCAACATGAATTGTATTTGGAGCTATCTTGAAAAATCAAGTGAGTTTCCATAATTTTAAGTTCGAGGTCTTTACAATTGTTTTCAAACTTTTTTCAAGATTGAAAAAAAATTATTTTTATGAAATTTATTTAACCTTGAATTGTATTGATTTAAAGAAATTCTACCAAAGTTCATGAATTTATTTCTAAATTTCAATACTTTTAATATTATATCATATTATATTTTATATTATATGATGGAGTTATTCAAATTTTTCTAAATAATAAGTGTTTTTTAAATTTAAAGTTTAAGATTTAAAAAAGTTAGCATACATATTCTATTCCTATATAGTATAAATAATTCAAAACTAAATATTATAATATTCTTAGTATCTTTATATAATATAAAACAGTATAAGGACATGTAATATATATTACTTATAAATAAAAGGTAAAAAATACATGTTTTGTGGAATGATTTCTTTTTTATCGTTATTAACGGGAATTGTAATAATATTTGTTCTTCACATTGAGGAAAACTACTCTTTACTATACAATTATTTATCGGTTACCTTCAAATGTAATCATCACTGTGTAAGTCAGACTGTGATACGGCCATGATGTTCCTCATTGTATAATCATAGAAAATCCTTGTTTTAGCGACAATTATTGAAGCGATACATTTTAAGCATACAATTAGAAATCTACTTGTCACCAGAAGAAGATTTTTACTATCGTTTTTTTATAGATATTATTTGTATCGTAGTTTTTACGATCGATCCTGTTGACTGTTATAAACACATTGTTTATGTTGTAATACCAGCAATGTAATTAAAATATAGGACGACCTGATGGTTGTATATATGCAGTACATTGAGGTTAATTGCATGATACTTGTATAGTAAGTGTTTTATATTATTGTATGTAGTAGGTAGAACCGCTCTTCCATGACCCGTATCCGGAGGCTGAACTGATTCTATGCTTGATATTAAAACAAAATAATATTAGCTATTTAACATTTCATTTATTAATTGAATTTATACATATCTATAATGTAGTGTGAACTTTTTTGCGTTACACACATTTTTACTCCATTAATTTACTTCAATCATTTATAAGTTTAGTTAAAGAGTTTTTGTATAGTATGCCTAAATAGTGATTGTTCGCTGACCACCTGATAAGTTGATACTTGGTAGGACAAAATCAAATTAAATTTAAGGTTTAAGGCTTTCTGAATTATATTTTATTATAGGTATATCGTAAATTTCTATTGTAAAATACGCCATTTAAATTTTTTGAAATTGTATATTTGGGAACTCGTATCTGTATTTTTCGATGACCATTATCGAACATTATAATATGTAATGCAATGAATAATGACCATTGATAGAAAAACGATGTTATCATTGTATCAATACTTAAACTTAACACTATATTATATACATCATTATATATTTATATATAATATTATTGTTTGAAAAATTCGTGTGGGAAATACTGTGGGTCAAAAACCGATGTTATGTTACACTTTACCACCGTCCCTTGTATATTTGAGCGGAGCGATCGTGATGTATATTATATTAGTTTTATAATAATATGTTTTTTATCTGACGCAGTGGTGAATGGAGTAAGGGTATGTTGATGATGTATCCTCTCATAAGTTTTTTTTAGACAACTAGTGTATCAAAAATACTAGGTATGTTTTTTTTGGATTATTTATTTATTATTTATGCGCATAATACACACTAGTACATAAAATATAGTAATTTTATCACATGTACCCATACATGTTATACGTCAGTCTAAAATAATTGTAAACATTCACGTCTGTCAACTGTCATCAAGATTTGATTTGTATTAAATTAACCGCAATGGCTAAAAGCGGATCTAAACGTTTTAAGTACGATGGCACACTTCTATTATTTTTTTTTTTTAAGAAGTAAAATTCCTTTTTGTAGTCTACAAGATTAGTGATAATAGACCTAGAAGTGTAGTATTGTATTTGAAAAAAACTATACAATACGAATACAGTAATCAAACTATTAGTTACCAGATATTATAATTGATACTTGTCTGTAAATAAAATTGTAAAATTCATAATAATATAAAACACATAAAAGTTTAAATTCCAACCTTTTTTTAAATCATAAAAAAATAATAAGCATCGTTATTTATAGTTTAAATAAGTAATTTCGTCAAAATTTAAACTTTAAATGTACATAAAAAAAATGTGCCGATGTATTTTTAATATTTTTAATTCAGATATAAGAATAACTTTTTTTGAATCTGTATTAAATTTTCAAGAATTTTTTATCAACTTTTACTTAAAAAAACCGATAAAAATTTAAAATTTGTCATACCTATAAATAATTAAAAATTTGAAAATTTGAAAATTTGATCGTATAAACAAAATTATGATATAATCATTTGGTGGAAATTTCAAGTATTTATTGCAGTATAGTTATTTTTTCAAATCACAATAAAATATCAAAAATTGTATGAGGAGAAATAATTATTTTACGGGTGTCTGTCGTAAACATTTGAATTTTTAAATAGGTACTCATAAAATATTAATTAGGCTTTTCGCCTTCTGATATAATTTTTTTTAAGTATAAGTTAAAAAACTAATAAAGAACCTTATATTACATTTTTTAATCTTGGGTTTAAAACAAAAATTTACATGAATTTTCCACTACAAAATAATTAACTAATTTTTGTAATTTGTACGAATTTTATTTATATTCTAACTTTAAACGTTTATAAAATAATATTGTGACTATAGGTTTTCGATATTTTTTAATTAAAAAATTAACGACATGAGTTTTTTTTAAATTTTCAAGCATTTTTACTGAGCAAATAATTTTTTATCAACGTTTAAAAAATGTTATAAAAACATTAAAAGCATCGAAAATTTCTTATGCTTATAAATAGCTCAAAAATAGACAAAATATTTTGAAAATTTTAACGTAAATAAAGAAGAACAATTTAAACATTTGATTAAAGAATCCGTACATATACCGTTTGACGTATGAAATTTTTCGTACGTTGGTATGGATTTATAAGTTTTAATAACAATTATAATATTATATAATATTATTATCATTATTTAATATTATTACATTATTATTATTATTATACATTATAAATATTATAATTACAAAAAAAAATATTACTATACATTTTTATAGTATTATTCGTTTTATTGATTGCACAATTTTTTTAGTGATAAATATTATTCGTTATTTTTATGACTTATGTAACATCACATCCTGTTTAATTTAAAAACTATACAATACTTGTTTGTACTTTAGTCACCGTCAAAAGCCCTGCTTACTATATATTTGTTGTGTTACGTATGAACGATATTCCCATAATCAAATATCAATGAAAAACCAATCGCAAAGTACCTACTTGCGAAATACAAGCGCAATGACTTGAGGCTAATGGTCTCTTCATTCAATTTTCGTAATAGAGCGGTGTAGACGTATATAGTTTCCTTATAGTAATAATAACAATACTTAATGGAAGATACTTTTACGTAGCTCCGAGCCGTTGAATCTGCCTGGCTCATCCATGATTACTTTTCTTTGTGTAATATATTGTCCTTATTTGGTGTTGATAATTACATCACCTACGGGTCTATTGAGTATGTATGGTTGTATATAAATATGTATAGGTATAACTATAATATGTAATATACTAATATGTACAATATATTTATATATCTATAATGTTTATAATGAACATGAACCTCGATAGTATTATCATGGTTAAGTTTTGACCATATTATAGGTGCATTATTATCGAAGATAATCAAATTATGCTTTGCACGTCAGGAATTTCGATGGAACAATAGACCTCGAGGTGAAAACCAGAGAAATTAAATTGATTTTTCGCCGAGGGTCCGTGCAATGATATTATTTTATATGGAAATTTTTAGTTTTTCAAGGTGACTGTTTATAAATGCATTCCAAAGATCTACACATTGTTTACATGTGAATTATAACTTATAAACCTCCAATGAACATGTCAAATATACAGTCTTAGTATACGTGACTAGGATTTTATAATCTGCTACAATGGTTATAAATGGACAAAACGATGATTATGGATGCTGTAGGTATTATAATGTAAAGATATTACTTAAGTATGAAAGGTCGGACATCCGTATTAAAATATGTGTATATAGTTGTTGATCCGCGTTAATATAATAATATAACAAGGTTATATTGTTAATTTTCATATTGAAATTGACTTCCTCATGAAGAGTATATTATTTAAAATTTTAAGAATTTGTGTTTTGAATTTATTTTATGGAGAATTATTTAAATTAATATTTTGTAACTATTAAATTTTAGATAATTATATATTTTACAATAAGCTATATAAAAACTGCGTGTACTGACGCATTGTGTGAACTAAATGATTACTATATTATATTATTATCAAATATTTTATGTAAAGCACATTTTGATGGCGTAAATTTTACGATATAGTTGACGTTTATTAGTTTGTGATCACGATTCATTAGCTACAGTTAGTTCAGATAACATGCATTACAGATAGTGGTTATCGTTAGTTTCAAGACATTATAAGTAAATCATTACATAATACAAAGACAACATAGACTTAATTCGTAAAATAAAAACTTACTATATGTATAATATGTATATATTATTTATAGATATGTCATAATAAATGTATAATGTATATATAATATATATAATAATATATATATATAGAAAAACATTTTTTCTTTAGCTTACTCCTCGACCAACAAACCGCATTCGAAATGAAGTTATAAATATATGAAAATCATATATGGACAATGTAATTAGAACATATAAACTAACGTATTTTCTGTATATATTCATGTGTAGGTATATAAGTATGTAACTATATAAGTATTTTATATGTGACTGGAGCAGTTATATTATGTATACTGTAAGTCTGTACCTATCTATATACGATTCTGGTTTAAAAAGCGTCATTTGATTTGATAGAGAAGTTCTACGTAGTTATTTATGGGTTTCTTTTCTGTTGATTTATGTTGTTTTGCTACGTTAAAATACATTACAAATGGCGGAAAACAACGAACGAAATGATAATGCTCTGACTAAGCGCAAACTATCTAGATTGTGTAGATTGTGATAAATGCATAACTGGTTGTATATATAATACTATGTCTGGTGCTTAACTAATATGATGAGGTAAGTATATTTAAAAAAAATATATTTTGTTTTGGAAGTTATAAAACTATTAAAACTGACTTATTCAAATATTTAATTATTTAATGTTAATTGCACCCATACTTCAAAAAAAATATTAACAAATAAGTGAAATAAATATGAATTAAAACATTGGGTAGAAATTTGTTAAAGTAGATTTTATCATCGATATAGTAGTATGCTAGTAGTTAGTACTTAAATATAATATAAATGTATACAAAATAATTAAGTATATGTAGTTAAATATATTAATTGGTAATTAAACTAAAAAAAGTTAATATTCATAATTTACAGTCTTGCAGATATATATTATAATGTATGCATAATCTATATAATAAATGTTAAGATTATATGATGCCAACAAAGTATAGTTTAGTACTATTTTATAAATAAGCTTTATCTTGTGAAATATTAGGTTTTATTTTTTTATTCAAAAATTTTAAATGTACTATATTATATCTGTTTGAAATTATAATATTGTTCTACTAGTTTCTGATAGCTATTTAAATATCTATCTATTCTTTTAATACAAAACTTAAAATCATTTGTCTTAGATAGTTTCTCAAGTATAATTTGGAACCATTAAATAAAAAGGAATTTTAAATATACATTTAATAAAATTAATTGTATAGTGTATACATTTTCACGGAGTCTTTAAATCTAGCTAAAATTTATAATAATGCTAGATAATGCAAAAGTTATATGACTACTAGGTATAGTAAGTGACAGAATTTAAAATTTATCTGGTGGTACCTAAATTTTAGTTAGTAAAGCTATGATTAAAGTATCTATTTATTAAGAATATATACAAGAGTGGAAAAGGGTATTAAAATAATGTTTTTATATTAGTCGAATGTTATCGGCAATTTATAATAGGTAAATTAATTTTTCCAGCCAAGTCACTTTGTGATTTAGAGATATTTCATGACCACCTACATATTGCTATACATAAGTTTTTTATTTGTACATTGTATCAGAAAAAAAACACAAGTTAATTATAAAAGTTAAATGAAAACATTTTAATATATAATGTAAAATTATGTTAGCGAAAGTCAATAGATTTTTTAAATTTAAAAACGAGTAAATAATTTAGAACACTATCAACTATACTAAATGACGCACCGACGGTACTGTGTTAGTTTACCCACTCACTTTGATCAATTGAACCGGTAGACATGCGTTAATGTGTTCATGTCAAAATATAACTCGGCCATTCATCTAACGGAAGACTTGAGATCTAGGTCGAGCGGCTGTGTCATGCATATACAGCGTGTCTCGACAATTGACAGTATATGGTTTAGCATGTACGCACACATACACATACACACAAATACACATGAAATCCGTTAAGTAAATATGAACAACTTTGCTGGATAGATACTGTTTACGTAAAAGGAATGCTCATGGTATAGTCAGTTATGATATTTTATGACGCACGTGTATCGGATGTGAAATGTAACTGTACCGTGTAGGTACCTATAATACGGCTATACATCATATAATACTATTATCGTATAAATCCACTAAAAAAAAGATCCACAATGTGGATTCCACATACATAACTGTCCGACATCGCAAACTTTGGTGAAGTCTGTGCTGTACGGGCACGAACACGGGTATAGTGTACCTAGTATATGCGGGAGTCTTGTACACCGGATCAAGTTCAACGCCGTTTCAGTCATTTCGATGGGAACTGGAAAATCGTGTTACGAGTATACCCTCGCAAATTAATAAGTCACTACATCTCCAAATGTCGTAAACCATGTATACAAAACCTGTTTCGGTAGATTTGTATTTATGGATGATAGCTTTTTAGCTGGGATAACTCTGTACGGTTCGCTATACGCACATAAATATGTCACGCTACTTAACTGTTGCAACACCGCGTGTCACACAGACATCGGTTATATATATCGAGTGTACAATAAAATATGTGGAGACTATATTATTATGGACTGTGGGACTAGCGCGTGTATTTATAAGAGGGCACACCATCGCCGCTGCCGCCGCTGCATTGGCTCTGCATGATCGAGCGGATGTCGTGGGCTTAGTTATACACGATGAAATATTGTATATTTACAAGTTGAGCGAACGAAAGAAAGAGTTCAATTGCGAAGTGTGTATATGCACATGGACGTTATATATAGAATTATCTGATTGCATTGTGTATATATACATATATATATTATTTAAACAATAACATGGATGCTGTGGTTATAAAGGTAACATTTTATATACTGCCAATGATTTGGACTTAGTTATTTATTTGTTATTTTAATATAAAGATGGTGAATGGCTTTGATAAAATATTGATTTTGCTGTTGGTAACTTTTCAAACAGCTATACTCAATGAGAAAAATGATATATATATGTTCTATCTTTTTTTTAATTAGTAAATATAACATTAAAAAAAAGTGTTCAGTAATTAAGGTTTAAGAGGCCTTAATACTTTTCTATTTTAATCTCGCCATGTTCATTTTTTCGAAATAAATTATAATATATATATATATTATATGGTTTTCAAGGATCTAATAAGTAATTTTTTTAACATCTTTTAAATATATAGGTAAATATATTATTTAATCAAAAGGTATATAATTATTATAATTTATGAATAAAATAATTCACAAATAATCAGTAGTTGAATAAATGTTATTACGAGCATACATTATAATTTTGTTAATTTATAATTATCAGTTAAGAAGTTAAAAGGTTATAAAATACCATTTTTAAATTTTGACTCCAACTTAAGTTCGGAAATTGTAATCTTAACTTTTTAAATTTAATAATATAGCCAATAGAAATTAAAATTCAGGACTTTATTGAACTGGATATTAATTATTAGTATTTAGTATAATATAAGTATTGTTTGAAGTTTGAGTTGCTTAGTCTAATATATCGAGTATCTAAAACATTTATTTTGAGCTTTAAATTCACAAATCTACGCCATTGAAGTATTAGTTTTTGTAAGTAAGTTACAGTGTATATTTAAATTTTGTAAAAATGTTTTTATAAGTTATTTAGACTAGTTCAGTAGTTGTTTTACTTTTAAGTCATTATGTAATGCAGATTTTGATATGTACCAAAGAGCGTGTTGGTAACCGAAGTGAAATAAATTGGAATGACTTAATTGGCCTGATATTGGAAAATTTGATTCTAGAATCACAGAGTGGAATACAATAGAGCCAACAACAGGTCTTATGATTGTTTTGTATATTAGAAGTTTCTTATGTAGTGCATTTTGGAATTTAAAAGCGGAAAGAAGAGATGTTAGGTAATTTTCTTTTTTTTAATAATAATATACCTAAATATGTAATTTTAAATCGGACAGGGATAAATATAAACTGCTTTTGTATAAATAAAATACTTCTAAAGCAGGTTATATTTATTTATTTATTTAGCTACATAAAGTTACATAAGTCTACAAGAGATAAGAAAGAGAGGGAGAAAAATATTGGTAACAATTATAATAATACTAACTGGATGCGTTTTATTTTAGAAACATTTTAGCACTATATCTATATGCATGAAATAAAATATAAATATGCAATAGGTTTATGACATTTCAATGCCCTCTCTCATCCAATAGCTTCTTAAAGCCGCTCACTTTTCTTCTCAGTTATCGTGACGCTTCGCAAGTACCTATATGATAAGTTTTCGTAATCATTCCATTTGATATATACGTATACAGTGGCTGCTGCAGATATAATAATATAATATGTATTGCCGAATACAATACGAATAGACAGAGAGCATTAGCAGCAATTAAGTGATAATTATTATATTTTCCATCACTAGGTTAGTTACTCCCCCTTAAGATGACCTCAGAGGTTGCACGTTGGATAGAGTTGCCTCGTTACACAACTGCACGACGTTTGAATGGTTCTTTATTATTTATGTATACATTGGTAAGCACATGCATAAAAAAATATTCACTTCAGAATTCTCGTGTGGATGTGATCGTGAATAGTATACACTTTTACACATGCCCCTAGGTTTTTAAATCGATCTACGGAGTCCCGTACGCGGTTTTCTGGGTATTTGTATCCAAGGAGAAGTGAGTAGTAACTGCAGTTAACCAAACCCGACACGGATCGTAACGGTCGATGGCAAAAACAGGAAAAAACTTAATAGTGTTTAGAAAAATAAAAAACAGAAAAAACAACATTAAATTCACGGATGAACCCGTGCGTGAAGCAAACTGCTAAAAAATCATATGAAAATTGTAGTGTGTGAGCCGAAGTGTGAAGGTTGAAATTACGATTATTATTACGAATCGACCGTTTATTATGCGAATAATAATATACTATTGGTGGATGGATGCACCTGTAATATTTTAGTTTTTTTTCTAACTTCTAATAGACACATTAAGCCTTTAGATTTTAACCACCATATAAATTCAAGTAGGTATATTAACATTTTAACATTTCCAAAAATAAAACGATTTTATTAACTAACCAGCCAAAAATAAATAAATAAATAATAATAGGTAATAATAAATAAAAATAATATAAAAAAATAAAATAAAAATAATATCAATATAAAATATAAAATAAACTTATACGGGTACTGAGTAATTAATAAGAGTACATTTTTATTTAACTTGATATTTGTTTTTAATTTAGTGAATTTAATATTTCTAGTTTGTGTAGAATTAGGCATTTATAAATATATATGGGCAAATTTGTTTTTTGTTTTTTGATTTCTTATTTATTTTTTTTTTTTGATGTTAGTATACCATAACTAGCAGTTAGCACCCATTATAAGTATACTGTAATTTTGATATCAATTTACAAATTGTTATGCAAATTATACATTACAGTTTTTCATCGTGAAAATGATGCATGTTCACTGTTTAGGTCTAATATTTAATTCAATCAAATTAAAATGAACTGATGCGGACATTTATGTATTAAACAAAGTATGAATCCGTAAAATATGTAGGAGCTCGCAAAATTGTATATAGTTATTATAATTAATTCATACGGGATTCCCACGATATTAAATTAAAATTCGGAAAAATCTTTCACGTTCCCAGAGTAATCGTATGCGTTTCTTTCCGGTTACGTCGAATGTATCATTTAGTTTCCTATAAAAATACTTACAGTATAATCGGGCCCATGTGTGCTTTCGTAATGTTTTCTAAATACAAATTTATTAGGAGGTAATTGAATTTACGAAAATGTTTGTTTTTGGTATACTAAATATTTTACTCGTCGGAGTATCGCAGCACGTGGGACTGTTCAATAGGGTAAGTGGGTAACTATAACTATACTACATATTAAAGTATATTATAATTTTTAGAGGGAAACTCTCCAAGGTCATTAGTTGATTTGGTGCTCGTGCAAGACCATCCGGATAGTGCGCATGTTTGGCAATGTACTGTTGTACGCTTGTATTGTTGTTTTCTCAACTTGTTTTTTTTTCTTAGTTCGGTCAAATGAGCGGAAATTCAAATTTTATTCATAAATACCAACTTGGTTATTGAATATTTTGCTATGTACGTGCCTTCCTATTTCAAGGTCTGAATAGTTTGATTGTCAATTTCCTAGCGTTTACAACATACCGTCAAACGATTGTTTCGCACGAATCGATCCGATTCCCTCGATATGTCTGCACAATGCATGTATAAAATTATTTATTCCAATAATAATTATTTTTTTCACACACATTGGATTTAAATGTAAATATATATAGTTTACGAACTTATTTTTGAACTCAGTTTACCAAAAAAATATCAACTCGGACTCATATTTGAAACTATATGTAAAAATAATTATAAAATGGGTACCAAAAAGTGAGATAATTAATTTTTGTATACATATAAAAAAAAAATCTTCATTGAGTAAATATAACATTAGATTAATATTTCTTGTTTATAATTCAACTAGCTGCCCGAACTTTCTCCGGAAGAAATATTATTTTTTATAATTTAATTTAAAAACATAATATGACTATTTTAGATTTTGAACGGAGTGATGAATGTATTGATTTTACAAAGATGTGTGTTTTATTTTTTATTTTTGTGTCTGTCATCACGTTTTGGAGTAGTAATAATGCTCCGATTTTTTACTTCAGCCCCTCTTTGAATAGGAAAATTCATCTAGTTGGTACTTTGGGGAGTCAAAAGTTATTATTATTAGTACTAATGCAAAAATTGATAAATTAAATGTACTAAGTACATTTATTGCTAGTATATTATTTGTATTATAATTAAATTAATAATTGTATTATTAAATTATTTATTTGTGCAGGCTTGGCTACTGTAGTGACATCTTGAGTTGCATAATACATTTTTGGATCGGTATTTATATCTGTTACACATTTTTTCAAACAATCACACCTTATTAGTCCTTGTTCATGATATATATGAAAGTCGAAATGAAAATTCCCAAAGTTCATACTTAAATAATAATAATTATGATAGTCAAGATAAAAGTCGATCGCAGTTTAGTTGTCATAATATATAATAATAATAAAATATTATACTAATTAATATATTAGTCATTGATATAGTACCTACCTAATATATACTTAAATAATGGAACTCTCTCACAACTGTTCACTCGTAATCAGTTCATCTTATGTGAAGAAAATTTTTTAGAATCGGTAATTATACAAGATAATAAAATTGGTATTCGACAAGCAATATCGCTACAGTCTTTGACTGGTGAACAAGGACTAATAAGGTGGATTGTTTGAAAAAATGTGTAACAAACAGATATAAATACCGATCCAAAAATGTATTATGCAACTCGAGATGTCACTACAGTAGCCAAGCCTGCACAAATAAAAAATTTAATAATACAATTAATTTAATTATAATACAAATAATATACTAGCAATAAATGTACTTGGTACATTTAATTTATCAATTTTTGCATTAGTACTTAATAATAATAATAACAATAAAATAATATACTAACTAATATATTAGTTATTGATATAGTACCTACCTAATATACTTAAATAATAATAATTAATAACTTTGTTAAAAAATGTTTGGATTTTTACTAACACTGATTGTTTATCCTAAGATTTACCAAATCTCGTTTGTAAAAGTTCGAACTACAAAAATAATTCGGAGTTTGACCAAATGATGTTGTATATCCTAGGTTTTACCGAAATCAATTGGTAAATGTCCAAAATTCGGACATTTACCAACAGTAGTCGGCGAAACCTAGGATTTACCGGTAAATTCTAGGTTTAACCGGTATTCGTACTTTAACCGTAGTCCGTAACATATATAGATGAACCGTTCGACTCATTGGACATTCACACACCCATACACACGGAAATGTATTTTTACTACCTACTAACTACATTTGTAGAAAGTAGCTGAATAAAGATGTGCGAACTGCACTCTTACTTTTTTCGAAGTAAAAATAACACTCACATAATTACGAATACATACTATTATGATGACTACATATTATTATAGTTTAAATATATATGCATATAACATAATAATACATAATATTATATGATAATCCGCTTTACAACTGGTCTAAACAGGACGTAACTTTGATTTCGTTTCGGACCTCACCTTGTCGCCAATTATCCTTGACGCCATAGTTTTTATTTTTATATTTTTGACGTCGGTCAATCGATTTTCATAATGACGACCCACCTACTTCCGTCATTTTGTTTATCATCCGTGTCAGTAAATCCGATTTGGTCCATCAATGCATGACATGCATAAACCATACATGCGAGTGTAGTGTATTTACATGAACGGTGCGCGACCGTACAATAAACGGGTGGTTGGAAAGAATAAACATTTTACAATACTACCTATTCTATATAATATATATATATTATATATATTAATACTATACCTACGAAGGCTGTAAGTATATGTCGCATAAGAGACGTATGATTATTATTTTCACCGTCAAATCTCGTTTAAATATTATGTTGACGGAACAGAACATATTATACTCACAAACTGCCACTAAACGGTGGGGGTGGAAACTTTCGCCTGGTCTCTTTTCATAGTGTTATACGTTGTGATGATTAATGCGATTCATATTATATTCGCGTGTGTGCAGCGCGCGTGCGTGTGTTGCAAATGTAAATGTTTTGCAACCAGCGCAGGATCAGAAGTTAGCATGCACATAACCTTCGCTATCGTTTTCGTGACACACATTCAAATTAATAACGATAATAAACGGGCGCGTCTTACATTTACCAATCGACCAGCAGACGGACAATGGCCTTCGTATAAAAGTTTTATTGTCCCCTTTTTCTCTCTCTCTCCCCCCTAAGTAAAGCTACCATGTCATAATATTGATATTAATAATAATAATAATAAAAATAATAATAGGTATGAATGTTTGATGATATGATATAATACTTAGAATTAGTATATTATGCCGATTCTACAGTACATCCATATAATAGGCTGTTTTTATACAACTATAATATAACGAACGAAATGTTTTAAATTTATCATTAATTGATCAATACATTTCACAACGAGTTAAACTGCATAGTAAATGTATTTTAAACATTAGGCTGTTATTTGTCAAGTACTCTTTTAAAACACTAACACAAATCTTCAATCTAGAAACTGTAATAAAGTTAATTAACGAAAAATATTGGTCTTACTTTTACAAATTTATAAAAATACATTCTTATCAATTAAAATAGAAAGCTCCATCAAAAAATAATAATTTATTATTTAATTAAATTATCTTGAATATATTAGGTAGGTAAATAATAAATTATGTATGAATGTTTGATTTATGTTTATTGATTGTTTCATATAAATATATTATATTCTCATTATGATAGGTACTCTAATATTTAGAACTTACGCAAGATTTTTGTTTTTCGATGAAGTATGTACATCGTATAACCTTTATGTTATGTAAATATTTATTGGTATAATGTTATAAATAAAAATTTATAAAATTATACTTATATATTATTTACCTCGACCTAACAACCGATTGCTATGAAATTTTACGTAGCATCTCCATTTTAGCATCAAACATCTGTCTGTATAATTTATTAGAAATCAATTCGCGACACCACTATTAACCGCTGCCCGTTTAATAGATTAATAAACTTCATGTGTCACTCTGTCGTGTACACATAATACCATTGATTTTAGAATGAAAACTAAAACAAATATTTCGACATATTGTTACAGTTAATATAACATGCTTCATTATTGTTTTAGTGAACATTCTGCGTGATATCGTTAGATTCAGTAATTCAAAAACGTAGAAACAATCAATTGCGTAAAACTCATTGGCTATTGTATATATTATTTTAACAATAATATAAAATATTTTTATATTAATAAGCATTGTAGTGTTGCCTTTGAAATAATATTTTGATCGTCATTCGAATAATAATGTGATTTTTGGTTTTGATTATATAAGTACTGGGATTTTAAATTGTGTACTTATACATATTATAAAGTACTGTCAATAAACATTAACATTCACTGAAGAATTTTAAATTATAAAAATGGGCAAGTTTAATACTAAAGTATATGAATTTTTAAATAATGTTAATTTTATTATTACTTTGCCGTATTGTCACTTGTAGAATGTGATGCCTTCTGGCTTTCTAGGTTATAGGTTCTGAGCAGACCAAACAAGCTATAGATTTTACAATGATGTGTGTATTTTTTTATTTTTGAGTAGTCAAAATTATTATTTAACTTCTTTGTAATTGTTTAGAAAAAAGGATCTTTCAAACTTCAAAAATTCACATAAATCATATTTTATGTATACAATTTGAAACTGTAATAATTAGAAACATTTCTATAAACATTAAACATACACTAAAATTTAATTATAATTTTTGATTTTAATTACTATATAATACTCTGGAAAATAATTACTAAAGAACCAAGAACAATGCTTTATATTTGAACTTTATATGAATAGTATTAATTTATTATATATTATATAGGCTATAGAATTGTTTGGTTCTTTCCTAAAAATTGTCCGATTATTATAAATTTATAATAATATGTTGAAATTTTGAATAATATTGAAAAATATCTTTAATTACTCTTCGAAGTACGACATGAATTCTGCGTATTTTATGTGGATTATAGAGGTCTGTTCATAGAATTGATTTTTTAATACTGGAACTGGATTTTTTAAAATAACTTATTATTGTTTACGTTTTGTTACATTGTTTTCATCTTCTTTTTTGATCACGTACTTGTTGCAATTTGTCATACATTATTTTTAATATTTTAAATTCATAAAATTAATGAAAATGTCCATATATTCAAACATCAAGTATACCTATATGGCTATACGTATATTATATTTATGTATTATTATACATTTATTGGTCATTTATATTACTGAAACATTTTTGACATTTTATTCGATATGACATTTTTATTGTTTATTAATGTTGAAAATTGCCTCATGTGTAATGTGTTATGTGCATTAAAACGTTTGTTTAAACCGATTAAAATGCTTATGATTAAAAAAAATATTTGTTAATTTAAAGTTGTAATCGTTATACCTAATTATTACAAATTATAATATGCTATACTTAAAACAAATACAATATTATAAAATATTGTAATAATATTGTAGTTATTGAATATAATATTTAATATGTTTCATAGTTTGTATAACATACCTGTGGCCCTGTTATTATTATAAGTTGCAGCAACGTCTTGTTGATATGTGTTTATATATATATATTAGGTGCCTCAATAAATAATTAAATTTTTTGTTATCCAATATTTAGTAAATTTTTTACGAAAATATAAGTGTGTTATATTTTATTTTTAGCGAAATGCATTTAACCATATGATATTAATTATAATTTATAATATCCTCACAGACTATAGTACCAAGCGACTTACGGTGAATACACGGGCAACTTTTACAATCGTTTAGTGAGCGTTTTGTACCAACTGTGACTACTGCCCCATATGTGTTCTCATCGTCCAAGGTTGTGCCATTGTACGTATTTTGAAAATATTGTAATGATATGTTATTATATTATATATGATATATTATATTGTACATGCGTACATGGAGCATATAGCATTTTTTCACACATCTGTCAATGTCCCCACGACATTCAAACGTATTATAATGCACTTTATTTTTTTTCCGTTGTTGTTCCCAACAAAAATTCGGCCAATGTCTTATATTGCAATACAGACAAATTTTTAGCTAGCGCAGAAAATGAAGAAGACAAATAATGATGACTATAATAAAAAACCTAGAGCAATGAAAATATATCTTGTCACGGTCCGCGACTTCTCGGTCTCGGTCAGCTACCTCTCGCAATGTACTTACGTGTATGTACGAAAATCGTGCAGAAATACCATAATATAATAATATTTTTGTAATTTACAACTTTTTTCCCCTTTCTCAACCTCGCATACGTATGTGTATTTAACACAAGGACTTCTGTGACTGCGCGTATAGGTTGGACGCGACCGCACACAATATGATCCGAATGCTAATTAGTTGCAGTAGCATAGTCAGTAGTAGTCTCCGGTTAGATAATAGAAATGATTTTATGCAAATATCTACATGAAATATTTCTATTACTGAATCGAAACAATTCTACCGTTCGCCAGTACATTATCGGTGATTAACGACGAACAAATACAATTACCATATTGCGACATACAAGTATTTTCAATGAATTAATAGTCAGTATTATCCATGTACATAATGATTGTATTATCTAACGATAATGGTTGACGCGCATTAGTAAAACAGTTTTTAAACTCAATTAAGCGCCTGTTATGATGCTTCAAAGAATGCAAATCGTAATCGTTTATTTTCGAATTAGACTAAATTACTGTAATAAACGTTTTAAATCAATTCACTATCGTCTATCCTATTAATGTATAAACACCTATACGTATTTATTATGTGTGTAACTTCAAGTTACTTAATAATTATTTATGTTTATTCATTTAATATTTAATGAATTTAATTAAATTTATTAGTTTAGTATTCCGTTAAAAAAAGTCTGTAAATAATATATCTTCGAATCAATGTTAATATTTTTATAAATATTAAATATTTGGTTAGATTGTTTGGAAACTAAATATATAATATATGCATAATATTTCTTTGCATTGACAGATTTGCCTGTATTGATTCGTTTATCTATTTATTTAAATCAAATAATCTATAATAATTATTATCGTTATGGATTTGTGGTTGACAAAAATATTTTTATTTGAAGTAGGTGTATCTAAATATAAATTATGTGTTTTATAAATTCAAATTTTATTTCATAAAATTAAATGTCAAGCAGATTCAATAATGTATATTAAATATTGCATTATCCACATCAGAAATTTAATTTTCAATTGGTTTCACGCTGGACAAGTAAAAAAAATTGATAATAATAATTTACCTATGTGAAACATCACGTACACATTAAATTATAATAATCTTACTAAGTTGATGTTTTCTTTAGGAAGTGAAAGTATTAATAATTGTCACTATATCTATAAACTCACTAACTACAATGACATTAACATAAAAGAGGAACAAATGACAATATTATATTATGTAAATGTGAAAAAACACACCTTATACACCCTACGCATGTATACAATGTGAGCATTGGCGTTTGTGTGGTAGACTGCATCGGTTAAATTTCACACTTAATATAATTTCTATAATATATAGGACGCTACGAAAACTCAGATGACAATCGCTGTAAAAAAAAAAAAAAAAGTACACTAAAAAAAATATACGGAAAAAGACGATTCTATTACTAAAAACAGCAATTATAATATCATACATTTATATGTGTGTGTGTTATATGTGTGTGGGTACGGTAGATCCATTGTTCAAGATCAACTTTCTCTCGCATACCTATACACGACAGTATAAAATACGCGTAGGAATTGTAAATGCGATGTGCAAGTGTACATCATTAAAACTACGATTTTAATCTAGAATACCTACCTATTTATTGTACTATTGGTTAACAGTTATACCTATTCTTTTAATCTCTATAGTCAATACTTCATTATTATTATTAATATTAATAAAGGTACATAAACATATTCATTTTTATCGGCGTCACATGTGTAATATTATATTACTGAACAGTCGCCATGATAACTATAGACATTATTATTAACGTAAGCAGAGTTTTTCGCCGTGGTATCGTCGTGACCGAATTATAAGTTCACAACCGTGAACCAACATTATACAATTATAGTACTTACCTGTACTGACAGAAATATTGATTAAATAACATCTGTTAATTGACTGGGTTTGTGGAGCGAAAAAACCGCAAATTTCGAATAGCCGACAGTGTTTATAATAAACGATGGAGCAATGCGTGCCTAGTTATATTATCGAATAAAATCGATTACTTATTTATTTATATACTATTATGTGGATCATAGATACGGACTACCTGCAGGTAGTGAGTTTTGAATTTTTGATAATTATAGTATGTACATATTATACTATCATATTGTCAAGCGAAAATAGGGATAGCTTTAAGCCTCCCCTGAAAAATGTCAATAAAACTCCCTTCCCCCAAAGCATGTCCTGACATTTTTTTTATACTTATTAAGCATCATAGTTCGTGATTCAGGATTAACAATTATTTATCAATAAAAATATTAAAAAATTTACTATTGTTTATTGGTTAAAATAACTACCTCATCACTCATCAATGTATTTATATACTAATATACTATAGTAGTATAATGTATTTATAATAAATTGTTTTTAGTATATTTTTTATATAGTTAAAATGGTAAATTAGTAAAAATATAATATTGTATAAGTTGTATGTATTGTAAATTGTAATTGGGTAAAAATATTATATTTAAAATCAAGCTTAGCAAGGAAAATCTTTAAGTCTTTATTAAAAATACTTTGTAAAGTATCCCGAACTTAAATCTTCAGCCCCTTTACCCAAATTCAAAACATGGCTTGTGCCTATTTACAAGTCCTCCACTGCAGTTGTCAATTAAATTTTTGAAAGAATGGAAATAGGTATTACTATTTGAGTTAAGTTTCTACAATTTTAGTGTTTTTAGAAATTTATTTTATAAAATTGTCTTTATTATTAATTTATAATAAAGTAAATAATTTTATCTCAATGGCTATACCTATATGTATTTTTTTTTTTTTTTAGTACTATATGGTTTAATGTAAAATAGCCAAATAAAATGTCAACATTATGGTTGCATTAAATGTAAGTTTATGTGTATAATAACTAATAAACTACTAATATATGTTCACGATTAACTTAGATAAAGATAAACTATAGTAAAATCACGTTTTTCTTATAGACTTAACCATTCATAATCGAGAGTAAAATAATATTATTACAATATTCGAAAAATAATGGTAAAACGTGTTCCGCGTTTGAGCGAGACATAAATAAACATTTCATTATTTTTTTCCTTAGATTTCGGATTAATATACTGAGGAATCCACGAGAGAAATTCCATAGTGATTCCGTGACATTCCTATAGATTTTATATTTATTTTTCGTAACATTTTAATATCGACAGCGCGTGTTAATGTCGCAGAGATATATTATTTTCCTCGCTATCTCTTTCGGCGTTGGATTTACGTGCGCCGAACTGCGGAGTCTTAGCGCTGTTTAATAGATATGCCTGCAGTATAATTGGATTACGGTCTTATGTAAATGTTAGAAAGCGACCGATTCCGTCCGTTTTACAAACCGACAACTGACAAGTGTGAGCGCGTTTAACCACGCCACGCTACAACTAGCAAATAATAATATACACAATAATACAAATAATATTAGCATGTGGGTTAAAAATCTAAAATCATATGGCACGAAATGATGAAAGAAATCGAATTCAACGGTGTACTGTGTAGTGTAAGTACATACCGTATACGTGTTATTAAACTATAATAGTATAATCGTTTTCGTCGTATCGATTCCACGAGTGGATGAGGTCGTAAACTTCGTAACACCCGAGAGTGCAGACAGCTATAGTTGACAGTGGAGGTCATTTCACCACCGAAACGACATTTCTTTTATGACATTATATTATTATATACAACATATATTCAGATTCTAGCGCTGATAATAATTGTTAAGGAGTGAAGGTGGAGCTTGAGTATGACTTCAGATTTCAAATATCAAATTTATAACCACAAGTGTATCAACGAGTAGATTGACCATCATAATGTATAATTAATAGTTAATAAAATGATTATTGTCCTCCGTGGAATACGCGTATTTAAGAATAACTATATAGAATAGGGCTCAAATTACCATAAAAAACGGCTGAATTTTTGAGAACTGAAATCCTGTAAGTACCTATACCTAAATATCCTATTCGATTTAAATGCTAATTTTTAAGAAACTAAGATTACAGTAAGGTTTAAGCTCCACGGTTTTCAAAACATCTCCAGTTCGTTTCAGTTAAGTTTTATAGTGCAGCCTGCAGTCCTCGGTATGTAGTACGCCTATATATATTAGAATAACGCGCCTGCCCATTAACTGTCGAATCTGAAAACCAGTAGTTTTCCAGTATGCACCTATATCATATGAGTATATATGTGTAGTGTACTATTGAAGTAGACGTCATAATAAAGCATAGGCGGCTGTAAACTGATTGAGTACGACGTATCGATAGAATGACGTACCAATATATCGTGAATATAATATATGCTGACGAAGAAACGCGTGTTGATCATACATTATGTTTACAGCTGAACACCTATAGCTATATCATCATACTGTGGTGTATACAGTGTATAATACATATTATAGTGTAATATAATGCGTGTAATGGCCAATGGGTATGTATAGTAATTTCGCCAACTGTTTGCGCGGGTTTGAATTGTCCTTGGAGAACGTCGATCACGGGTAAGAGTAAATTAAGGAAGGAATACACACCATCTATAATATAGAATGGGTATTTATATACTTACATATGGCAAGAGATGATTTGCCGATCTCACTGATTATGCAGCGATGTATATACATACATATATATATTGTTTCTGATATAATGACAGGATGATGAACAATAATATATTTGTGTAATTATATACAAACGCATCATACTTGATCGCAATAATGCGATGAAAATTAATAAATTATACACTAAATTGCCTACCCGATAATAAAGCAACAAATATACAGGTATACTTTACCTAATTATACTAATAATTATTATAATAAATTATGGTATTTTATCATATCTAGGTATATATACAACTTGCCATAGGATAATACTATTTTATAGTCATGGCCAAACTATCTAATGTCTGTCGGAGGTTTATTATAATTTAGTTAACAAACACGTTAGATATTAAACCAAAATTAGAGAATGAAAACAACGATCGTCATCGGTACCGTGATAGAGAAACATTGTCATTTATTATCCGACAGTAAAATTTTTATAATATGGCAGCTACGTATATACTTTATGATACACATTTTGGCGTCGATGTAGACTATATAATTCATACATAAGTAATAACGTAAGGAAAAATGTGATGTAAAATTAGGATTGTGTGTTTATATACAACAAAAAATATATCTTTATATACGGAGAAAAATGCTAGCCTAACTCATTTAAAAATTATTTTTTAATGATTTAGCAACTTTCAACAATTTTATATCTATGTATTTTGTTAAAAATGCTTCCAAGTATTCAAATTTGTTTTTTATTCTTACATACTATAGCTGTAATGGTTTAGGCAATTATATGTTTTGCGTAATCTATAAATTATTAAATTAAGGAATATAACTTAATTGTTTGTATTTAAAATCGTTTTATACAGCATGGTGAAACAAAAAAAAAATATTTAATTAATTTTAACTACCTACAGTTATAGATACCTATCCATAAACGTTCTTAAATTCAACTGGAAAAAGCTAAGTTAATATACTGGATTCTTGAACTAGCTAAGTCAATAAGAAAATTTAAAAATAAGGTTTTTATTTAGCTCTAAATTTTTAACTGATTAATGAACACCGTTGCACATTATCGTAAATTTTAGAATATTTTAAATAGAGTATAGTTATAGTCTACCTAAATATTCCTTGCGTAAACGTATTATATCTGCGTTTTTGATTCGTTGTCGGTCATATGTCACTGGCTGCAAAATCGCTGCTGACCGTATCGAACCGTTTTTTTTAAATTAAATTTTTTTTTTATTATTATATACAACACCGCCTGCCACACGTGGACTACAATAATAATAATAATAGTACATATTATTATATAGTCCGATAATAAATTATTTCGAGTTAGATTAATCGCGTTAGACGGCTCGTGCGTGGATCCGTTATGGGCTTGCTCGGTGACAGGACTCTTAATTCGGGAGAAAACCTCTTACGAAGTTACGACTATATTATTATTATATTATACCACGTACAACACCGCAGAACACACACACCAAACGACCAAGCTATCGCGTTGGTTATTGTGTTTCCGCATACAGAGTTCCAACACGATGTAACTACGTAAATATAAATGAACAAACGCAGTAACCATTGCGGTTGCTTGACGTATTCGAACAGTCAATATTGATGATCCATAATCATAATGGAATGTATAAGTTTAGTAATATCTACCATCTATTTGTTGAGAATCTTTACATAAAGCATTTTATCGAAACAAGCATCATGCATCATATCGATTATAACTTCCATTTGTAACACAAATTACAAATCGTGGTTGTTTGTTCATACAATTCTTGTACTATTCTAAGTATCTCAGTGGTAAATTAATATAATAGTTTAATGTTAATTTATTAGCTGCAGTAGGTAATAAATAAAAAACTTACTATTTTATGATATAAAAATAAAATTCATAAAAGAAGTTTTTATACAATTCAATTTTTTTAAATTGTCCAAATTAAATCAGGTATAGTTTTAAATTTTTGTGTTAAAATGGATAACATCATCTTATACCTATTTAAAATTTTTTTTATAGATTATTGGCGAAAAAACTTCATACCTATATTGGTATATTTAGTTGCCACGTACTTGATATAGAACTTCTATGACGCATTATAAAAATGATAAAAATAATAGTATTGAATGAGTGTATAATTTTTTTTTAAATATCAATTTTATTTAAAAATACATGTACATATGTGTATAAATATAACATATAAGCTCAACTGTGTACCTATGTAATTTGTATATATGAAGCATGTTGTCCAATGTCTCACGCAACGATTTTATATATTTTTTGAATTTAATTTGTATATCCTTCACGTGAAAATATTCATTGTTGGTTAATGGTTATAAACTATAAATTATAATATATAATATTTTTTGTAATATTACGACAAATGTTTATGCGCGTGGAAGAAAGTATAAATTATTTGCCTGATACTGTAGTTATACATGGGGTTGCTATTTGAGGAGGCTATGATGGTAGCAGTGTCTATATTAGTTCTCCTATTTTTTTCTTCGTCTTATTGGCAACATAAATTTACAAACTCTCCGATAGCTGATGCATTATGTATACAATTTAAAATATATCCCTGTTATTTAACTCAAATGGCACCTTACTGAGTATACAGTAAATATATAGTTTGGTCAAGAAGCTGTGTAGATATTTTCACTGGCCCACAGTCTCAGACAATCGCGCACCATAGCAATCATCCGATTTAGTACCAATGTCGATCTCTAAATGATTATAACAGTACAATATTATTTATATTTTATACGGTCGAACAGACAAAATGCAATTTGTATTTAACTCGCTGAATTGTTTACGTTTATTTCTACCGTAACATTATCAATGTATACATATTTCGGGACGTTGACGTTTACACGTATATAAGACATTATAAAAACATATAGTAATTGTTGTTGTTGCTTGTCTATACATACTATCATAATAATATTAATATTATAACGCTTACCTTGTGTACGCTGCAGGGAATATTATCCAAGTTTCCGGCACATTTCACTTAGGGTGCGTATAGAGAGATATATCATTTTAATTAAAGTAATGAAATAATATATTATTTAGTATATAACTATATATAAGTGATAGATCACCGGTACACCACTTTCTAATAGAGCGCTTAACAGTAGGTACTTAAATAAACAATTTAATACGTCATACGTATATAAATGAGATTAAATAATTGTGTGTATATATTATGTATATATATTAGACTTTAAGTCTTCTACTCAAATCAATAATTATTACATAAGATAATTTCTCCTGTGGGTAAATTGTAAGTATTTTCTGAGTGGCTTAAGGTTCATAGACTGACAATACTAAATATATATTGTGAGCATAGTCGAGTCTGTTCATTTGTTGGTTCGTCCCGACTTTCGTTGACTTACTACCTATCGTACAGACGTAATTGTGACGTCAACAGATACTTAAAGCACCCAATATTTTTTATTATTGACTTATTTAAATTTGTTAATTGTTATCGTTTTTATAAGTACTTAATGTAGGTACATTTCGAAGTTGAATGTATATACAGTTTAATAAAATATGTTTGTTTAACTTCCGGTAGAATTTAATTTTAGATATCATTGCATATTATATAAAAACTAATATAGAGTTATATAGCTGATACTCATAAATTGTGATTTTCCTTACTCGCGTATACTACCTTCGTATATGAGAATATCAATACAACAACATTAAATAATGAATAATTATATAACTAAAGGTATAAAATGATTTATATTTCACACTATATTATTATTATGGTATATAAAATGAATTACACACACACATACACAATAATGCGATATATACCATCATAAATCATGAAATAATTCGATACAGATGGATAAGCTATTAATTAATATTAGAAATTGATAAATTAAAAAATGAGATTTTCAAGCGTTAAAAATACTGTAAAATATTTTAGTGTACCATCAAATTTGCATTATATTTTACAAACAGATTTCACTGAGCCTTTATTTTTACATAGGTAGTTAAAACTATTTACATTACGATGACTTGTATTTATTATTTATGGTCAAAATTAATTAAACAATGGGGAAATCGCGTGACACGGTTCTTCTGAATTAGTTTAGGCGTTAAATATTGAGCGAGAATTATAGTTTGGTTTGATTATTGGTCATGGCCAACGACAATGGTAGTACGAAACACAAACATTACCTACACGTTCGTATTAAATTAAAACACGATATTCTAAACAATAAATTAAAATAATATTAATTGAAAATCGAAAGTATGATGTTTGGTGATTATATTTTTCACTTTGTCGTTGTAAAAAGAATGACAGTGGATGATTTGATCTAAATAATTTGGACGTTACAGTTTCATTGTTCGTCAGGATTTCGCTCGCAGGGATGTTCTGTATTACAAAAATTATATAGGATAAAAAGAAGCTCGAATTTAGAAACTATTCTATTTCTAGAAGACGTGTTAATTTCTATTTATTTATTATATTGAAATGAAAAGAATTAAGTTTTGTAATTACTTTTTAAAACTTATATTCTCGACACAGAGGATAGACATATATAAAACTAAAAAAGTGAAAAAAAAATTGAACAGTATAATAAAATCTGACAAATATTTGTTATTTGAGATATGATATTATAATTACACCTTTCAATTGCTTTAAATGCTGTTCGTAATATTATAATATACACAAATTATTTGGACGTAATTTCATGTAAATTCCTTATGTCACACAAACAAAAAACTGCTGGTTATTGAATTGTGTGTTGTTTATTCATCGAATGTAAATAAAGTAATAAAATATGTATGTGAATAAAATTGAATACGGTTTAAAGAAAAAATTTTAAGCAATTTAATACGGCTACATATAATAATATAAAATTATATGACAAATGTATATTTGTAAACGTAATATCTACCTATAGTATATAAAATATAAATATATAATATAACCGTGTATAATGTTATAAATAAATGTGTGAAAAATGAAGATAATTTTGGCCATGTTCCTAAATATTTACGTAATATGTATTAAATTGATGACAAATTGCAACGTTTTTGGCCTTGAAACATTATTGTCATCGGTAACCGGTATGGTTTTTAGCGCATCCACTAAGTCTTATCGAATAGTACCTACCTATATCAAGGAAAACAAAATATCATCGGGTACGTTTCATTGATTTCGTCGATTTCGAATATTATATGTATGTATAAACACTGAAATATTATAACTAACTATTTAATATTTTTTGACTTGTAAATGCAATTCTGTAAAATGACACGATCTACCGTAACATGTTTACTTTATACAATTTGTCTGTGTCAACAAATTTTTTTGTTTATTAAATATGAATATAATATAAAACATAAGTAATAAGTAGATACCATTTTTACCATTCCCGTAACCCCGAAAACCACACATATTATACAAACAGTAAAACAATATATATTACTTATCGATTACATTCCGTTTCTTCGGTCCGTTTCTTCGGATTTCATATTTGTATCAATTCATCCGTATAATGTAATCTGCTTGGCTGAACCTCAGATGTATATAAATGACATTGCAAACCCACACGCATTCAAATAATAATTTTTTTGTAAAAAAATAAATAAATAAAAAATAATTATCGGTCATTTATCGAACTGTATACGATAATATAATAATAAATATAATATCCGTATCGATGGATCAGATTAAATAGCTGGCTAACGTCCCCCCAAATGAACAATATGCATTATGTATTAGGTATGAATCCAGAGAGCTAAGGGGATTTAGCACCTCCCTCTTGTAAATATTATATATTTATTTATATAAAATAAATAATTCATAAGTACATCTTAAAATCCAGAAATTTTAAATATATATATATATACAATTGTTAATATTGTTATCAAATTGTATTTTTTCTCAAAAAAATGTAGCCTCTATTTCAGGTTTCTAGATCCACAATTGTAGTTTGTTATACAAATATATTTTTTAATTTTTAATATGAAATAATTTCGCGATAAGGATAATTTTATAATAATATTAGTGAAAATTTGTACTACATAATAGTGAGTAGTGATACGATTTAATAAAATGTTTGTTTTTAAGTTGTAGTTTACGTTTATAATTTATTTCTTGATAAAATATTACTTTAGAGATGGATGTTTTATAATTTTACACAATATTTGTTTAATATATATAAATATATATAAATAATGTGTCCACCACTTTTCGGGTTTTCACGTTTCGGCTAAAGAATTCATAACATATCCGATACACGTGAGGTCTAATATGAATCAGAAGTTTCATATTATTTGTGTGTATAATAATTAATAACTTATAACCATGTGGAAAGTAGGTAATAATTACTTTCTATGTAATGAATTTGGAGTCATTAATTCAATGATAAACACCTGCGACGAATAGAATAAAACGACTGCTCTAGGCTATTATTCTTCTTGTGGTTTATTAAGTTTGAGTACTAGCTATTATATTGTTATCGGGATAACAAATATATAGGGCAGTCGCAGTCGTGAAAAATATTACAATAAAAAATTAGTTTCACATTTAAAAATGATAAACTAGTTATTAAAATTACCACTAAACGAAAATTATAGTCTAGGAATATTTTCGTGAGTATAAATGTAATATAACGTTTCATTATGTAACGTCCACGTCCAATACCATGGGTTAGACAAAAGAATATCCACATCTAATTGACATACCTAGACTACTAGATAGAAAATTAAAAACCAAATGTTTGATGCATAATACTATAAATCTTCTCAACCGTTGCAGCTCAACTCTATATAAAAGAATGATGCAATTCCTTGCTTGAGAAAATTCATTTATCGAGCTCTGCATTTTATTTTTGTATTCTAATGAAAAAAGTGACATATATTTTTTCCTGTGCCACGTGTGTCGTTTATATTGCTATTGCCCATCATTTGTTTTTGGAAAATCAAAAAAGATAATTTTTTAATGGATTATACTTACCTAGATTTAAAAAACTAGGTATAGGTAGTCTGTTGCATTGAAAACCAAATAAATATAAAGCTATATAATAATAATAATATATGTCTTAATATAATATTTCCGCATCTTTTTAAAGTTGCATAATTTTATATCAATAATATTATAGGTATTAGATATTTGATATTAAATCATACATGATACGTTTGAAATATTAAACAAGGTCTTCTGTGTTTGAATATTATAATATATTTATTATTTATAGTTGTATATTAAATATCAACTCAATAATAACACAAAAGTAATAATATGATATATGATAATCATTTATGTTTTAAATTATATAATGTTGCTTATCGAAAATATAGGTTGGTATTACAGATACGCGCTGCAGTATATTATGTCGACTGCAATCAATCTAAAAGTGACAATTATTGCTGAGTGATAATCGGAAAATCGAAACTGATTCAAATATTAAAGTAGGTATTTCGGTTATAATACGTGCAGAGTATCGATACTACCTACATAGGTTTTCGGGCTTTGAAATTGTTTCGAAGCGATTATGTTTGCGTTCACGTTTCTGTATACAAAAAATACGAAAATATTTTCGCCGAAGCAATCGAAAAACGCTATGACTATCATTATAATGCAGGACCAACAAGCGGTCCGCGATCGACCGACACCATTTGACCACCACTAGTTATATAAATACCTTTACGGCATATGCCTAATTTAATACAAGTATTATAATAAATACGCGATAGGCGTTTTCAACGACCGCTATATAGCGAGGATTGCCGGGCTCGCCGTAAAGCGGAAGAGGAATAAACAATAATAATAATAATGTATTGTACAGCGATTCCGACAATAGGTAGGTACGCCTAACATGAAAAAAAACCGTACGGATATACGAAATATACATAATAAATATAGTTATTGAAATAATATTATAATATGTTATATTTTATAACGCGTAAATTATCATCATTCTCATCGGCCCCACCTACTCAACACTGGCAACGAGACCGGAGACTCGTGCTATACACACATGGCGACGGACGCGTACAAAATCACATATAATATATAAAGATAAATAAATATATATAGGTACTTGTAAGTATTATATTACTATATATATATATATTGTATATTATATTTTATCTAAGTATATGAGTATATACAATGTACATCCAAAGACGGTCCGTCCGCTTGGCGACAAACGTGAAATAAGAGAACGAGGAGGCTATAACTAATGGACTTTGCCTGTTGTGCAGTGTGCACTGTGCATACATGTAATATATACCGGGTGTCTAGCTACAGTTCTCAATTATCATAGCTGCATTCGTCATAATTATTATTATTATAGTGCGCCTATACCTATATGTTTTTGTTTTCCTAAACCGGTAACGAAAAAACGATGTTAAACGTTTGGTTTTACGTTTCTCAAACGCCTACAGAGCTGACCGATTCGTAGAACTGTATAGGTATATACACAGTTGCTGAAAATATTTGAACAGTTTTGACTTTCACTGCTTGTGTTGTGATGTGAGTTTTTAAATACGAGTAGGCTTTGTCTTCGTTGAGGGCAGAGAGCAGATTATTTTGGCTAAATATGAGAAATTTCTACCTAAGTATAAATATTTTTATGTAATGTATTAGTTTTTTTATGGGACTTTTGCTTTTTATGCCAAAAAATAAAGATCACAGTAGAGCGGGTGATAAGTATAAAAATGCAAATTTAGTGATAAACACTCTGTATAATAGGTACGTGTACATACGTATATGTACACCGTATATACTACCGCACATAATAATATTATTATTACTCCTATACTTTAAACACACTACACTGTAAGTAAACGACCCTTTCGCGGTCGCAGCTACAACATAGGATATTACGCATTCTAATCGCGTAACGTTACGTCGTTGTCGTCGGCTGTCGTATCACGCACGAGGGGGGAAATCGCCATTGTTTTACCTGTGCTCCAGCGTGACGCCGTGATGAGATTCCTTAATGACTATACTGCAGCCGAGCGCGGTCGTTTGTCCGACGCAAAGTCCCTCAATCGCATACATATTTATACCTATAGTATTATATATACCATATCATTATGTTTCTTTGTCGATCCGAAAACACTTTGTTGCACCTACGTCGTGTATACAATAGTAGATATATAAATATCAATATAATAGGTACCTATATAATATATTAAATTGTGTTTAACCTTACAGCATATTATACATTATATTGTTATATTTATACACCTACTTATACAGGAGTCACAAATGTACCTGTGCCTGTGCCATATATTATACTATTTACTATTTTGCTGATCGCGACATTTAAAACGCTTAGATATAAGCCTTGCAAAATTATATAAGCTATAGGAACTATACGATTTTAAATTTTACAAATATTGAATAGTTGAAAACAAGCAGTAATTTTTTGTTTTATTTTTTTAAATATAATATACAGCCGTAAAGGTAGTCGTAGTGAATTTTAATACTAAAATAAAACGTTCTAATATATATATATAGAATACAAAACCATAATATAAAAATTTATCGGATTGGGAATTCTGCAATGATTACGTAATACCTAGGTATTTCAAAGTTCAAACAAATCGTGTTACAATAAATTTTAGTTTTAAAAATGTATAAATACTTTAGAATATTTTGTGAGGTTGACATATTTTGAAAAATTGTATATTATATAACCAGACATAAATAAGCTAAAAAATATTGAAGAAACATACAAATTTGAATCTCATTTATAGATTGATACCATAAATATATGCAAATGATTAAACTATATTATATTATATAAAAGTATAAACAAGTTATCATATATACGTAACCAATGAAGTACTGAATACATAATAATATAGATAGGTACATAGACATCTTTTTTTCTACTTCTAACCACGCTTAGAATATATATATATAATTATAAATATTAAATAATATATACATATAAACGGTATAGATAATAGGTTAATTAGTTTTATTTAATTGAAGTGTAACGAACCATTAACATTTCCGTTTACAACGAATAGACTCGATAAGTAAGTACAGTAAACATAATTATATATATTTATTGTAAATATATAATAGGTACAGTTTACATAAAATCGTACGCCGCACCAAGAGTCACCAGGTTTGAAGGTGCCAAAAATAAAAAAAATACAATTAAATATCATTTTACTACAAATTTATTATCTCTCGGGTATTCTTAGTCGATTATTCGTATAGGTATACTACGTTATTTTTTAAAAACACAGGTGGTCAGAATAAATAGTGATAAATCAAATTTAAGAGCGAGCGTTGAAGTCTCCTGCTATTCAGCTACATAATATTATAATAAAAAATATAGTTATTTATTTATTTTATGTTTATGTTATACAAGAATGTGTTCTCAATTACGTGAATATACAATGTACAAATTAAAATTTCATATTCTTATTCTTGTTTTTCTAGCTTTTATAATGTGTGAGTTTTTACTACCTAACTTGGCATTTTTCCCGATCTCAAATTATATATCTTTGATTGCTCACTTATACTCTTTATTCCTAGTCCTTCTCAACCACAATACCACATTCAAATGATCTGTTACTTAATCGTCCTCAGATTTTATATTTCAAATTAGAAAATATTACATGTAATAAATATAAAGTTTTTTTTTATTTCTACAACATATTTATAATTTATACTTGTCGAAACCATCATGAGCGAATTTTACTGTATAAGAGTAATAATTTATGTTTATGAATCGTTTGACGGAAGTAATCACCCTTTGATAACGCTACCTATATAAAACATACAAAGTTATCTTATATCTATTATTTTTTAACAATAGAAATTATAAATATAAAAGAGTTATATTGATTAGTATTATATACATTATTATTATCATAAAAATTATATTATACGTAAGCGCACATTTTATTGTTCTTGCATGTAAATGGTTTAAGAGAGGGCCAAGGCCTGAGGATGTCTTCTTTCGTCAAATGAAATAACTTTAATAAAAGATAATTATAATTATTAATACATGATATGATATGATATTAATACATAATATGTAACAAAATATCTTATAATTTCTTAAATATAAGTAAGTTTACGTAAATATACATTATATCATAATATATAATATTATATGAAATATGAATGTTCATCGTATGTTATTCGTAAACCATGCATCTTTTCGTTGTCCTATATATTGACATAATTATCGTGTAATTATTAGTACATTATTTTTGTATACTATTGAGCGATGACTGACATCAAAAAACAATATTTCGTGATTTATAAGAAGCGAAATTATTATAAAAATGAGTATCTATATCTGTTTAATAATCATGGCGTATACTTAAGGTGCAGTGTGCAGTAACACGGTATTATAATATAATATAAATTATAATATTTCTACGTAGGTAGGCATGGCGTATGGTATAAGTATAAATGTTTAGAATAATATTAACTATATAGGCATATAATATAATAACTACCAGCCGGTTTCACCGATGATGCCCGAAAAAACCGGTCACGTGTCGAAACGGAACGATTTCCAAACAACACCCACGGGCTTACTGCCTAGCTGCCCCCGCGGTCAGTCACAATAGTAACATCTTCACGGCGGATTATTCGCCGCCGGCGCGCGACCGGAGTTTTCGATGTTTATCAATCAGGCGAATTCGCGACCTGTCACGGTTACTCATTGCGTCATTCGTGTACATCCTGTGCCGATTGCACAAACCCCCCGTCATTACCACATCAACACTATCGAGTATAAAATAATATGTATTGGTACACAATGGACGTAAGCTGCACATGCAATTATGTGTATTATACCGCGAGTATACATATAGTACTGTAGTGCAGAGAGTATAATATTATAATATTATAACATAATATATTATTGTAGTTTTGCTTTCTAATCTCAAACGGACATACCTATGGCAACGCGTATACGCGTATACATGCGACCATAGAACGTCAAAGGTTTCCGTGTCCGCGTCGTGTTGGATAATGACGATGATGAGTATACCTACATATATTATCTACTATATAGGTACATATACTGTACACATATCACGCACGTAGAGAATGATAATTGGTCGGGTATGTAATAATATAGGTATACGCAGGCCTATCCAGAAATATTTAGTGGCCCGAAGCTTCAGAATCATGCAAGCGGACCCTTATTATTTTATAAATATTTTATTTCAGGATTTCAAATCTGTATACACACTTTTTACAAAAACGTGCTTCCGGTACTCGGTAGCTCTTATAATTATTACCCTTACTCAGGTAATAAGTATATTTTTTGTCAAATTAAGTAAAAAAATTGGAATTGGAATTTTTGCTCTTAATTTTTTTGTATTATTAAATACCTAATGATTACTAATGAATCATCATGACTTTTAATTAATTTTTGAATTCTATTAGTTTTTTTAAAACTCGATAGTTTGTAGAGTTTATTTTGGCTTTACTAAACAGATTATCCCAATAATATTTTAGTTGTTTAACATCAGCTTTGAATGACTAAAATACCTAACACCTTCTGCAGCATTATATATCTATATATATTATTATTTATTATATATTATACAGAGAGAATATCAGAAATCTTAGATATTTTTACTTGATTATAATATATGAAATCTTTTATCTTTGCAATTTATATTGCTCTATTTATAATATCTCATATAAATATATAATATTATATAAACAATATAGTGTTGTTTTGATATATTTATTAAATTTATGCACCCCATACGAATGTTAAAATTGTGACGGGTTGAGAATTTTTGATTAGATAAGGAGAAATGTTTTTAGCTTTAATCGCCTTGGAGCGTATAGGACCCCTTGATTAATTGGTAATCGGGAGTCTGTGGTCAATTTTGACCCAATAACCTCCTCTTCCTCTCTGAACAGATTTAAGTATCACAAGGTACAGCCGGTACAGATTAATGTTAGATTCTCTATTCTCTATTATTAGACGAGTATACATATTATATATATCATATTATCATGTCTATATAATATTATCGGCATTGCAGTATTGTAAAGGACGATTTTGTTATTTTCAACGTCAGTCCATCGACACGGTTTCGGTTATTACTCCCCCTCATTTATAGAGTTGCCAATACACGAAGACGGAATTATAAACCCGAGGCTCAAGTCTCGAAAACCATTCTTATTTAGAGCTCGAATCATTACCGAGATGAGGGAAAATACTCCTGATGCGTGGCAAGCTGAATGGCAGCAAGAGAGGGCCGGAGGAATCGAAATAGATAACGTACGCACCCCAGTTTTAGGCATGGACCTTCCAAGAAAAACCTGGGTTAGACTCAATAGAATACGTACGGGACAAGGAAGATGCAATGAACTCATGCATAAATGGAAGTTTAGATATAGCCCGGAATGCGACTGTGGTGCAACCATACAGTCAATGCAACACCTAATTTTGGATTGCCAATTAAGAAAATACGATGGTGACCTGGATGACTTCGTCAAAGTGACCCCTGAGGCAGTAGTCTGGCTAGATCATTTAGACATAGATATTTAAACTTAACATAATTTAATTTAATGTGATACTGACTGTGATATTTGTTTTGTTTTGCTTGCATGTTATTTACTCTATTAGGGCATTTTGTCCCAAAAAATGTTCATTTAGTTATAGATATTATAATAATAATTTAATTTAATTTATCCAGTTAGACATCTAACTAGGAAATTTCTTGTGCTAAATATGTTACTGCTCATTTTAAAGTCATACGAATAAATAAATTTATAGAATATTATTATTCAACCCATTATACTACGGAGTGCCGTAATCTCCTCGTCGATATTTCAATTTTTATTGCATTTCTTACTCTTATTATTATTAGTATTGCGTCAATGTATCTATATAGATACTTGTTTATCGTTGAGTCTAACAAATTCATCGGTGCGTCTTTTACCATGCATGCTATTTATTTTTAAATTGGTATTTTATTAATTTTATAATAATTTGATTTTAATATAAGTAGGTAGTATTTATTTTAATTTAATTTTTTTTTCCATCAAAGTTTCGTTATATAATGAATACGTATTACGAGTGATACGCATCATAATATTACTTTTACTTTAATTAGCTTAGTTTGTGATATGTTTAGAGTGTTTACTACTTATTAGTTATTACATATTTATACTAGTTATAATATACTTTATAACCGGTTATAAAATAACGTATTCATTCACAACTAAAATATTGAAATTTCGAATCATAGTAATGACATAAAACGATTAAATATTCATTTATTATTACATGATAAGTTATGTTATAAAACAGTCAGGTATAACCAAGGAAGTATACAAATGAATGTATAATATGTTAGTATATGTTATATTGTTGCCTGTTGGTTTTTACTTGTTGGCAATATTAATGATAAAATTATTATTGATTACCCTTGCGCGTGACTATACTGATAATTGGGTAATGGTATTATGAAGGAGTTTCAACAATTTTTGTGGTTTTAATTTAGTGTTTCAATCATTAGTTGGGGTTTTTCTTTTATCGTTGTAAGTCACGTTCGCGGGAAAAAAAAATGTTGGCTCGATAATTTGCTGAATCTAACATAAAACTATACAATATATACTTTGTATACCTACATTATACATTATATGTATGTAATAGCTGGTGCATAGATTACATATAGTAGTATATAATGTGTATACACTATTTATGCAAATATATTATTACATCCAATTTTAGCCCAGAGTTGCACAAACGCAAAATCGAATTTTTTTATATTCTATGATTAGATTGACCAATTTGCAGCTTACTCCGTAATCGTGTTTTCCGCAGTTTAAAGGTGCAGTTGCAAGTCGTAGTATATAGTATAAAGTCAATGTACTCGATGATGGCTGATTTATCATATGTTATGTATAGACTGTATAGTGTATAGCACAGGAAAAATCCTATAGTAAATTCGTACCTAACTTATTATTCTTATAGTACGTATAATATTACCAAATATGAACAACTAACCATGTACGATGTACCAATATCATATATGTACAGTGCTAGTATATTTATATATTATTATGCTGTTATAACGACTCATCACAATGTAGATAAAATATATTTTATTCAATTTTATTAAACTTTAATTATAATAAGCCGGAAGAAATTTGTTTATCCGCAGGCCCAGTCATATGTTATAATACGGTAGGTGAATCGTGTACATCATGTTCTGTACGCGCACCTATATCTTTATTTTGGTCGTCGTTAATTATCATTCAAATAATAAGTTAGGTAGGTATAATATTATAATATCGTTTGCTGGTTACAGTCATCATGTGTTTGTATTATTATTAATATTCATGTGGATGTGATGCATTGTTCATTGATTGGAAACATAAATTATGATACGGTGACGAGGTATAGGGACCCATTACTCGATAATACGGTAACAACTAACAATGCTTACATCACACCTACAGTATATTATTGAAGCGCGTGAAACCAAATATTAATCAATCGATCTATTGTCGGGTAGACAATAATGTGACGTAGGTATATAATATGTGTGATTGTTGTGTACAATATACATAATATGCATCTGCTGTATACCTTCTGTGCATAGATAATTCTTACGTTGTTCATATTATACCTATACATTGGTTTATTGTTATTATTGTATCGTATCTACACACAATATAGATTATAGAATCAGACAACAATTACGCGTTACCATATATACCTAACCTGAGACAACAACCCGACGCTAATCTAATAAATCGCAGTGTTGCACATGATCTACCGTAGCTGCTGCAGGTATACAAGACTTAATAATTTAAATTTTTTTCGTAGGCACTTGTATAGCAATAACGGATCGCATATTTCACGCAGTCGTCCGTTATATTTTGAATTTACGTAATGTCTCACCGTTATTACGACGCTAATGTGCGAGTTTATACCGACAATTAATTCTATGCAGTCATTCTCTTCTGCTGATTATATTTCCGGTAGTCATCATAAGATATAATATATTATTTCGGAGTTGAGACTTTCGCTGTATGATGGTGTGTACAGTGTGTTGTTGTGTGTGGACATCATTACTAAAATTGCCGTGTTAATATTGTTATAATGTCTGTGTAACTATAATTATATTCGAATTTAATGTCTGACAAAGTAATATTGCTTTTTGACATCTAACACAGTTACCCGTGTTTCACAATAATACATTTCAGACAAAATGCATAAATGCCTAGTAGCATTTTAGAGTGTAAAATCAACTTATTTTAAATAGTCGTGAGTGATTCAGTGATAGCTGCAGATGAGCAGATGTATTAAACGAACAACATCATTAGACTGGAATTAAAATTCAAGGTTTTTTGATCATCGCGACATATAGCAACCAAAGTGGATGCGTTCCTAGAATGTTTTGTAATAACTAATAAGACGTATTTGTTTACTTAGAAAAACAAAACTTGTACATGACGTAAGTATCATAACATTATAACGTCGATGATTTCAGTGCGATACACATAATAATAATATGTATTGTAATGACGATATACGAATGATAATATTATACGCAGTCGGTCGTACAAACCAACGTGGTTCTGCACGTTTTGCCCGGGAACCGAATTCTAGCAATTAGAAAACAATAACAAGACTTATACGCGTAGTATACCTACGAGTTTAATTTCTCCGAAAATAATAATTGAATTACTTATAAATTTTTGCGAGAAACAGAAAAAGTCCCGCGTGAGAATCGACGTAAATAAAAAAGATTTTCTCCGCATTTACCCGTTTCCCCCACACGCACGCGTGCACACGTATATACGTGATATTATTATATTAGTTGACAAACCAGAGACCTTTCTCCTGCCAACAGTCGCCGGTCATCACGACGACGACGACGACGACGACGACTACTACTACACGATGGTCGTTCACCTGTGTGCCGCTGCCGATATAATAATACGCACTTCGGCGAGCGGCGGCGGCTGTATCACTAAATCGATTAACCGGCTATTTCACCGGCCCGCGTGTCGTAATCCTCAGCCGGGACGGGGCCGTTTCGATATACCGCGTCGTAGTGGGTATTATATATTATTATTATATTATATTATGGATACGCGCGGCGGCGGCGACGAGGACGACTACCTCTCTACCTACTGCCACATTATTCATACACGCCGCGGTTGCAGTGTACTACAACAGGTGTATCTGATATAATACGCGTCGTTATGCGTGCGCCGTACCAGCGAACGAGAGAGAGAGTGATGTGGCGTGTTTTCGGACGCGGCCAAGCCAAGTTCTACGGAGAGCGGTTTTTTCTCCGCGTCTATCACATACAGGATGTAACAAATTGCGCGTGTATTTATCGGAGTTTTTAAAGAGTTTTATTTAAATATATGACCATAACTCTAAATCCAACCATCATGATGATGTTAACTTTTACCGATATTGTTCCCACACATCGCCTCGAGTCGTGTGTGTCCGCTGTAGGGTACCCACTACGTGAGTAACCCTCACGATATCCAACCAATACTCTAGTTCACCTCAAATCCCCTCTAACATGAGTAAGAGAAAGGAAATATATCCATAATCGGGGATGACGTTTATAAATGCTGCTGCACCCACCGACTTTTTCTAACTGCACTAATAGCACTAAATGTTTAAATTACCACCGTCGACTTTTCCCACACTCACATGAAATGCCGTTTCGTTACTTAAAAGTTAAAACCTAATGGTGATCCACAAACCTAAATTGACGTCGGTTTCGACACGTAAAATCCAACCGTCGTCGAAACGCCTGAACTAACCGCTACAGACGCGCGATACGGTTTAATTATCAACCGGTGCTGTGGCGTCATGAGAATGCCTTTTATACACAACGATTTTTTGTTACTAGTGTTACTACACTGGCCTCATCCCCAACTGACGTTACTTGGTGTGACTTATATTTTCGGGGATATGTAAAAGGCTAGAGTTAAAAAAAAGATCATTGTTGCATTTCCAATTATTGTCACCCTGATATATTACGTTGTAGAGAATTTAGGATGAACTGGAGTATCAGTTGAATATTGAGACAGTTACTCGTAGAGGAATAACTTTAGACAACGAGCAGGAGGAATAAAAGCACTAATTAATCAAAAATATTTTCAGATTTATAGTTTTCAAAGTAAATCTTTTTGACACTTTAATAATTATTTCGTTACACCCTGTACCTATTTTTCCTACGACTCGTTTAAAAACAAACACGTGCCGCAGACTCGAACGTGAAACGAATTTATCCGTTTTGTTTTATTAGTGTCATTTTTTTCCTAGGTTTCTTCTTTGTTATAAAAACCTACCGATAAACCTTTTTTAACGGACGAGTGTTTTTTTTTAATAATTATCGTGTTCTCGTAATTGGGAGGTGTACTATACATTAAACGATTAACGCATATCACTTGTTAACTATGTGGTGCTTACACGCATGTGCTTTAAAATTAGCGGCAGTCATTATTATGGTTGTATACATTATTTATAAACAGTCAACGATGTTGGTTAAATATTTTATGTTTAACGGAAGTATAAAAAATATTTGTGTTGTATATAATATAAAGAATTATTATTATTATCACCGTAAAATGTTTGTTTTCTGTGCGTTTTAACAGTTGTACGTCTTAACCGAATACCACCCATATTAGTATGTTAGGTACATTGTTTCTAATATATATTATTTGCATATTATGAGTTGTTGGATATAAACTATAGACTGTGTTTAGGTGTCACTTCTATTCGTTTTTAAACATTTATAGTACTTACATATTTGTAAAATAAAAATTAAACTATATTTGGGTTTAAAATACTACTTATATTATAAAAATATTTATGATTACTTTTATCATCGTACCTAAGCGAAGTTTATGATTATTTTAATAACTGTAAATATTATCATATAACTATGCACGCAAATGATAATTTAATTGTTACAAATGAAGAAAAAAACAAAAAGTCTCGATCGTGGTCATCGGTATTCTAGAATAATATATAGGCATTAGGTATATACTTCTTCTTTATATGTACCTACCTATGACATTATATTTATAATACCGTTCTACCTTGAAGTACCAACGATAATTATTTGATTCCGCTCACAGATATCATACAAATAAATACACTGATAGTCTGTGCATATATTATTATTATTATTTTATAGGTAGACCGTTTAATACGATTTATGTAAACTACCTACTGTGGTTGAACTGTTCACCGAGACGCGATTGTATTGAACAACGTTTAATATCCGCAATAAGTAATAATCTCTCGTTCGTTTATATTATATAATTATGGTAAATAATTGGAAATGTTATGTGTTTATTAAGATAGGTGATATTATTATTATTATTAGTTACCATTTTAAAAATATTATGATTACTATAATATATTTTACCTTTTATATATTATATATAGATATAGAAAATATTAACGTTACAGCGACATAATAATTTCTAAAATATGCCATCATTCATCAATTACTGGCATACGTATGTACGTAATCCTAGATTTAAGAAAAACAAAAAGGAGAAAACAAATTGGATCAATACAGGGCCGTATTTAAAAATTTGGCGCCCCCGGGCATATAATTTATATCCCCCCCACCACCACAATAAATTATAATAATACAACACTAATTATTTCGTTCATAATTGATTCTTTAATATTAAAATCTAACTTAACAATTGATAAATTAAAATCATTTAATACTTTTTTTAATTAACAAAATATAAAATAATAAAACATAAAATTACCTTTTTTTTAACCAACAAATTATAACATAATAAAAATACATTTTTTTTTTAATTAACAAATTATAACAATAAAACATACAATTTTCTTTAGTTTTTAATGTATTTTTTTCCTTGCTTGATTATTGGCAAAATCTTCAATTATGTCGCTATAATTAATCTGATGAGTTAATTCAGATTCAATATTTAAAATTGCCAATGCATTCAGTCTGTCTGTGGATATATTTGACCTTAGATATGTTTTTATACGTCTAAGTGTCGAAAATGACCGCTCTGCTGTACAATTAGTCGCTGGAGTACAAAGAAACATACGTAATGCTATACTCACATATGGAAAAATATCCTCCAACTCATGTTTTTTCATCATGGTACTCATATCAATTATACTTTTAGGATAATATTTTATATTTTGTAGATGACTTTGGAAATGGATGCACTCATTTATAAAAGTTTCATCTAAATCACTTTTGTACATCAAATATAAATTTTCAGCTGATACATATACTTCTGATGTTTTCATTATTTCAAGTTTTAAAAAAAAACTGTACTTAGTTATTACATTATCATATGCCAACTTTCTAGTAGTCAATTCGTTAATTATAGAGTCACAAATTACATAATATGTATTAACTTTGAATTCTACATCACTAGGCAAATCAACTTCTTCTAGATCAACTATTTCATCATTCTTTTTGTTTCTTTTTCTTTTACGTTTAAAAGTTGTTTCATAAACATTTACATCACATTTTGTTAATGCTTTTTCTTGATATTGTAAAAACATTACATCGTTCCTGAGATTTGAAATATACTTTATTAATGAATTGTAATGTTCACAAACCGTACAAATATCAATATTAACTGATTGTAAAAGTTTACTTATGGCATTAAATCGTTGTAGTAGGTCTCCCCAAAATAACAACATAAATGTAGTTTCAAGACGATTCATTGCATGAAGTAAACCACGAGCTTCATTACGTGTAATAGATTTTTCAATTAAATTGTTTGATATGTCAACTAAGGTTTGCTTCACGATTCCCCAGTTATCAATAAGAGCTTTGCATGCATCATATCGCGCTGACCATCTCGTTTCAGATAGATTTTTCAATGTCAAATTAACTTTAAGTAGATCCCAACGGTAAGTAGAAGCTGAAAAAAAGGTATAAACATTCTGGATAAAACAAAAAAATGAATTAGCTTCTTTACAACAACTAGCCGCATAAGATCCAATCAAGTTAAGTGAATGAGCTGAACACGGAATAAAATCAGCCAAAGGTGCAACTTCACGGATCCTAGCTTGAAGACCAGAATAAACGCCAGACATATTTTTAGCGTTATCATATGATTGTCCACGTAAATATAAAATATCTAAATTGTATTTTTTTAATATAGAAAAAACTGCATCAGCCATATTTTGAGACTTGTGTCCAACATTTTCCAAAAAGCATAAAAATCTTTCTACCGGTAACCCATCACTGTTAACATACCTAAATATAAATGAAAGTTGATCAATGTGACCAATATCAGGAGTTGAATCAATGCTTATTGAAAAATATCGAGCTCTTATAATTTCTTCAACCACTTTATTTTGAACTTTAACTGCCATTAACTTAATAAATTTTTCATATGTAAAATGAGACAAATAGTTTGTGTGACCTTTACCGTGATTTCCATGATTCGATATATGTTTGGCCAAAAACGGATCAAATTCTGCTATCAATTCAAGACACATCATAAAATTACCATTGTGTAAAGATCCAAACTGCTCATTATCACCTCTAAATGGCAAGCCACGACTTGATAAAGATTTTACAACAGCACAAACCCTTATTAGGACATTTTTCCAATATTCTTTTTCTGTTTCTACTTGATACTGAAGAGTTTTATCCACCCTATTTAATTCTGATGATCTATTTTTCATTTTAATTACACATGTTTTATGAGAAAGGGAGTTTTCATGCTTGTTGATTGATTTTGGTCTTTTCCAATCTGAGAAACCATTTCTTGAAAATTCTGAAGAATTTTGAAATAAATAACAAGGAACGCAAAAAACTGCACCTTTACTTTCTGAATAAACAAGATAACTTCTTTTACATTTTTCACCATTGATTAAAGTAGTTTCAAAATAACTTTTATTTAAATATCTATGAACATTCCTAAATGAACCTCTACGAACCGTCTGATAAAGTCGTTTGGATCGACTAAAATTTGAATCTAAATTTTGACTGTAACCGTTTTTACATACATAATCAATAGTAAATTCACTAATATTCCAGTCAGCTGGATCAGTCCTAAAAGCAAATAAAAACAAATAACCTTAAAAAAACTTGTGAAATAATAAACATTACCAATTGTTTGTTTTAATTAAATTTAAATGTTTAAGAATATCTTTTCAATAATAGTAAAAATATGGATCTTTACCCTGGTATTTTAAAATCATGAGTGAAATCAGTATCTAATGATTTAACATCATCTGAATTGTTACCACACTTCTGAATTATTTTGTTTTCTTCATTTAAAAGAATCTCACTATTTTTGGACCTAGAATATTAAAAACAAAATAACATAATACAATTTAATTAAAAATATTGTGTAATACTATAGTAAGAATATAAAATATTTTCATAATATTCATATAAAATAATTTCTTTTTGATAAAAAAAGTAAAAGAAAAACTTACTTTAATGATTTAACATCATCTGAATTGTTACCACACTTCTGAATTATTTTGTTTTCTTCATTTAAAAGAATCTCACTATTTTTGGACCTAGAATATTAAAAACAAAGTAACATAATATAATTTAATTAAAAATATTGTGTAATAGGCACTATAATAAGAATATAAAATATTTTCATAATTTACATAATATAATTTCTTTTTGATAAAAAAAGTAAAAGAAAAACTTACTCTAATGATTTAACATCATCTGAATTGTTACCACACTTCTGAATTATTTTGTTTTCTTCATTTAAAAGAATCTCACTATTTTTGGACCTAGAATATTAAAAACAAAGTAACATAATATAATTTAATTAAAAATATTGTGTAATAGGCACTATAATAAGAATATAAAATATTTTCATAATTTATATAATATAATTTCTTTTTGATAAAAAAAGTTAAAGAAAAACCTACTGTAATGATATAAAATCTTCTGGATTTTCACCATGTTTTTGAAGTACCTCATTTTTATTAAGCATCTGCATATTAGATGATGAACAATTGTTATTGGCTGAACCATCTGTGTAACTATCTATTAAAATCAAAATATTTTTTATAAAAGATATCAATAATTATTGAATTAGTATCAAAGGTAATAATATTATATTTACTTTTCACCGAGTTATTCAATTGATGAAACATTTTATCAACCCTGTTGGAGTTTTTTATTGTTTTATCTAGCTTCTCTTTTTTCTCTTTAGCTATCTTACGGTAATAAGCACCACTAGGTTTAATTCTTTTAGGTATAGGTGCCATTTTTAGAGGAGTATACTTTGCCTAAATAAATATAAATTATAGATTTATTTTTTCATTAATATATAAATATTATAAACTATAGATATATATCACAAATGTTCAATAAACAATTTAAGAACCAATATTAATAAAAAAAAATATTTATGTATAGGTATTGTGTAATTATACAATCTGTATAATAAATGTATTAATTATTATTAATTATACTATTTATACTAAACTAGTAACAACTACAAATAGTTTAAACCGTACCTAGGTAAAAATAATAAAACTTACCTTGTTATATAATATAATATAATATAAATGTTATATATTATATCAATTTACAATCATCGATGTATCAATTCATCACAATTTCATACTTTTTACAGTATACACGGTAAACACATGGAGCATAAGCATAACACAAGAGTCAACAGTACATAACAATTAAATATACGTCACAAGTTTAGTGTATAACGTATTAATAAAAATATATTAATACTGTCGTCTATCACAATTAAGTATTCACATTATTCACAATGCAATAACCATTGAATATCGATATCACTATACAATTATCATTGTTTTGATTTATTCAGTAAAATAATTCACCAATTTCTAAAATTAGATTTTTTCTGAATATTTTTATCAATAGTATAGGCAATAATCATGAACCAAGATTATACTATATATATATATATATAATATTTACTACATATTATCTTAGTTCGTAACAATAATACAGCTATATAGTCAGTGGTTCTTAACATTTTTCTAAATTACAAATTACAAAAATATTAAATAAAATGCAATTTTTTTTCATAACATTAAAATATTAAAATAATATTTTGCCGCCCCTGAAACATGCCGCCCCCGGGCATATGCCTACCCGTGCCCCCCCCTAAATTCGGCCCTGGATCAATAATCTAGTGATTGAGAAATATTAATAGAATTATGTATCGAGTCGTCAACGTCCACCGTACGGTGGTTTTTCGATCGATCGAATTAAATTATTCGTAAAACAAGGTCGGCGTAGCTCCATAACAGACTACGTATATATGTATATATATATATATCAGTATACACTTAGCACAACAGTCGTATCGATCGGACAAATTGATTGTTAACGGAGACTATACAATACAGTGACGGTGGAACTCAAATTCACCAGACGAATTATTATTCAATGGCGATTACTATCGTAAGAACCGATAAGAGAAAATGAATTGCAAAATCGTCGAAAAATGACAATCGCGTGTGACAACTAAAAAGTGTGTTATATGTATTATACAAATGGTATATTTTTATCAGACTACACAAAAAGATTGGAATTTAAACGATGGATTCTATAAAATGAACATTAAATAACGAAGACATTAAAAATATATCAACTGTGAATTATGATTCATTAGAAATTAGTATAAAAAATACGTTCCCAAATGTTTGGGAATTATTATTATATTACTGCTACTTATATAGTGTCTTCTATATAGTACTTTCTACCTATATAAATATAATCGTTATAATTTTATAATTCTGATTTGAGTGATACAGATATTTTGTTTTATAATATTCTGAAAACACTTTTTTTGGTAACTTTGATTAAAAAGTTTCTCTACTTAATATTTTGAAATTTAAATAGGAATTGTTGTTTTTGTAATATTGTGTGATTTTTAATATTGTCTGAAAATAAAAATGTAAGCAACCTAAATCATGAACATTATAAAATTAATAGAAATCTTCTTGAATTAATGTTTTTATATGAATGTTATATTTACTTTTAGTAGCATTAAAATTTAAATTAACAAAATATTGACCTTCACCGAGTTGAGCGAAGCGAGGAGACGAGTACCCAATGTCCAGTTCTGTAACCTGTTCGTATTCAATTTTATATAGAATCAAAGCGGAGCGAGCAGTACAATGATGAGCTAATTTCTTGTTAGAATATAGCTTAATGAAATTTATTAATGTTAATGTTATTGGCAGTCACGACTTTTATACATTTTTTTGTCGTAAAATATATGTTTTTATGTAAATGAATTTATTAATTATTTATTATTTATATATGACTATATTATAATGCTATGTATTTTTCGATTCGGTGTATTCAAGGACATTAATCTAGAGCGTTTCAAATCGATCAATCTATACCTACCAAAATATCATATTAAAAAATAATTTAAGCAAAGTAAATAGACAATGTTGAAAGTATAAACTAATTTATGTTTAGTCATACACTTCAAAATCAATTAAATAATTATTTTGAATTTAGTTCAATAAATAGCCTGATTGCAATGCGTTATTCCATTTTAAATTAAATATTATTACGAATTTAAACATCGAAAAAAGGCAATTTAACATTTTAATATACTTTTATATAGTATAATAACAAAAAAAATAGTCTTAAACGTATAAACTGGATTTTATGGAATTGGTAAATGTTGTGTAAAAAAATAATTCAGATTTAATGAATATTCTCTTATATAAAATATTATTCGACACAACTTCTATGATTAAGTTAAATGTATATTATTTATGTACAGTAATACAACTTAAATTAGCCTTACGGTTCTTATATAAGTTATGATTTATATATTATATATTATTAGGTTTATAATTTTATTATATAATAGAGTGCAGATAAACAGTAATATAGAGTTATTGACGCCGTCTTGTTTCTGTCTTACTCAATTATTATATGTATATAGTAAATATTTATGTATTGTATATTTTGTACGTTCATTAATTTTACATGATGTCTTTATGATATATACTATGTTATACATAAAGTTACTATGATAGCGTTCACACATTTTTTACTACCGAAAACTTTTTAAGTATTCTATTTCTGTTTGTTATAGCGTCCTGCATCCCTTTTTGGAGTTTATATTTACACAACTCTAATGTTTACTTTCAAATTGTAGAAAAAAAGATACAATTCATTCTTGTACAATTTTTGAATATATTTTAATGTATTCTATAAAACTTAATATGTGTTTTAAAATTATAGCATACATGATGAACAATTTACAACTTTGTGTAACGTTTATTTCGCATGTCATTCTTTATAAATAGAGGTATCTCCGTGCCGTCTATAGTATAAATGCGCAAATCATTAAACGTGAGTTTATCTTGCATGATTTTTATGGCAAGAAAAAAAACTAAAGAAATAACGTTAAACCTATTGTTACTCGTGTGCACCCAACTCGTGAATTATTATCGATATCCGGTTATCTGACGATTTAAAAAAAAACAAATATAATTTGAAATTATGCAATTGGATTTGAGTGCATTAAAACGTGCAATAACAACAATTGTGCGAAACCATTGACATCTAAATCCAGACGACAATTGCTTTTTGTCGCAATATTTAGCCAATTCCAATAATGCACCTATATATATAGTTTAATACTATATGCAACGCGACGCACGACATCATAAAACTGATTGTATTCGTGATATATATGTGGTAGTAGTTGTTCGGTGTACTCACAACTCACGGGACAGGCAATTAAAATAAAAATGACAAGAAGGAAATCGTTAAAATTGAAATTTACTCATACATACCAAGTCATTAAACTATTCGATTCTTGACAGCATTTGGCGTCTTCGTGGCGTTACTCCGATTTAAGTATATGTATTTATACGCATTATATGTATATAAAGCTTCCTTGTCATAAAATTCCGGTTTTTTTTTTGTTCGTGTATTCACTATTTTGACCTGAAAAGAAGATTACAACCAGTCATACATTTTTTTTTAAAGAACCGATGGGTGTAAAGTTTTGTATACTTTCTATATCCGTATGTATAATAATAGTATATTATTAATAATAATAAGAAAAAACAGATCGCGGGAGAAAGTGTTATATGAGGCATAAACCGGTCGCACCCAGTCCTGATTTACGCAAAGCGTCACAGACCTGTTATCATCACAGTTGACCAACTAATACGGTTTCATTTGACCTATACGTTATGCATTCGCCTTATGTACATTAAAATTGTTCAAATTGTTGAAGTTCCTCGGTTAATTGCTTTTCAACACGATTACTAGCAGTGACGGCTACGGAAGCTTGTATTGATGATGAGACATTTGAATAGGGCTTGTGACGTGGCTTGTAGGTATACCAGGTTTAATGACTCCCGCGTTTGTGTATTTTAAATTTATTTCCATAGACCAAACACATAAAAATAAAAGTATATTGATGATTGATTGAAACGATGGCATCGAAAACGACTATAACTAAAAAATGTTGTTCATGGCCATACAAAACACAACACCTCGGCTGTCGCTTGCCTGCTACTTACTATAGTTTATAACTAATTTAACGATTTACAAACCATTAGAATTTTTTTCTCACGCGTACGAATGTTTAATTATTTTTACGTTTAAATGCTAGAGTGATTTTTGTCACACACATTATTATAAAATACGTGAGTTGTAACTTTGTAAGTATATAGAAAACTAGAGAATAGGGGCACATGCAAATATTGTAATGTATATATTAGGATCATCGCGTTTAATGAGTATCTAATTTATTTTAAAAGATCCAGAAATTTTATTTTGAACAACTATATTAGTTTTAAAACGTGTTTTAATGTCTTCATTATGTTATTAAAACACCTAATAGGTACTAGTAATACTCATATTTTCGATTTTCCTACAAAACTGTATTTTATATTAATTCAGGTATTTGAATTAACAGTTAAAAGAAACGCTTTATAATATATATATTATTATGTTTATCAGTAGGTCGTAACAGTTATGTGATATAGCGAATATCGTAACAAATAGATAATCTATATAAAAGACTACGCTCTACAGACAAATACAGCAATAATTATAATTTAATATTATTATACTATAGCTAGCGGATATAAAACTATTTTTTCAAATACTTAATTTTTTTTCAGATGATTTGATGGTGGTGATTCCTACTAGCATGCCGGCTGATGATGGGCGAACCACGACCGACTACCGACGGCAGCGCAACGCAACCTCTAGGTCGGTGGTTGGCGCTCTCAGGAGAACGCCGATACCATCACTTAACCGAGGAGGATCCGGACTGGTTTCGCTGGACGCGCTGCCGGACACGGAAGAGACGTCGATGCCCCGGGTTAAGAAGAAGATCAAACACAAACGGACGTGGGATGAACCCGAGGCCCAAGGATCGGAAGTGCGAAACGCCACATCCAAGAGACCAGACCGGATCAAGACCCGTAGGAGGTTGTTAGTACCGTCGTCGAGCACAGCCAGGGCACTTCGGACGGCGGCCGTGTCGTCCCTGCAAGAAGACCCTTACTACGATTTCGGAAAAAAGATCAGACACCCACCGCAGCCGTCGTCCCCACAATCCACCTTAGATGGACTAGGCATACCATCTGACTCAGAGACTAGGACGTCGCTCAGATTTCCGGTGGTCGTTCAACAAGTGCTAGACGCCACGCCCCGAACCAGAGCGCTACCACCACCACCACCACATAACCGCAACCATAGTACTACGGCAACGACCAGGCGTCCCACGGAGAACTCGGCTGCGGTGGCAGCGGCAGCGGAGTGCCTGTACCCTAGATTCACCAGACGGAACAACAAATCGCGAGCTCGAAGAGACGTGCGGTGCTTGCCAGAATCGGACGTCAGGACCACGAGGATATTGTCGACCGTTGTCACGTCCGTGTCGGTGAAAGGTAACCCGCAGAAAAGAAACGACTCTACTGCCGAGCCCGATCAACATCCCATCGAGAATCACCGCCCGGATGCCAACAGTGGCAGGGACGCGACCAGTGCATACAATTTTGGGCCGACTACGACGAGTTCAGAACCTGCGATCGCCGTGTCGGCGTACCCAAAATACCTCCGAAACCGGTACCGAAACATTTCGCTGCCTGAATACTTGGAGATCACCAAAGTTAACCAGAGACGGTTGAACGGCACGACTTTGGCTGGAATCGCGTCCATAGCATCCACCACTGCCTCCACCACCACCGTATCAACAACAGCCACCACTCCCACATTTACGACAGCTTCCGGTCTGTCGTTCCCGGATCGTTCAGTTGTCGGCACAACAGAAACGTCGGATGCGTCTATTACCGGCGACCGGTCTTCCACCGACACCTCACAGCCACCTCCCACCGACTTGCAAGATTTCATTTACCTGAACAACGGTACGTCGGAAGCACCTGTCGACGATATTGCCACCGACGTCGTCGCCACGATCGCCTCCACCATTGCGGTGGACACTGCCATCGAAGCCCGCCAGAGGAGGCCGCTGCTACAGCTCAGCAACATCACTAGACCGTCAACCGAACACGATGTTGGCGTGGTATACCCGGACGGACTAGCCACTTCCGTTTACTTTTTAACGTTTTTAGCCATCGTGCCGTTAGTGTTGGTGATCGTATTTGCGTTCAAGCTGGCTATGCGGCGAAAAAAGAAGAAAGTGTTTGACAGTTCGGAATATTCATCCGAATACAATCGTAGCCCGCTGGACTTCAATACGATCACTTCATCGCCAATCACCACCAAACTTCCCAGGGTGCCGCAGCACATAGTGTGGGATGCCGAGAAGGCGCCTGTCGTCCCGGTGCCCACGGGTAACAGCCACTGGGAGTTCCCCCGAGAAAAGCTGCGGCTCCAGACCATATTGGGCCAAGGCAATTTCGGCCAAGTGTGGAAGGCCGAGGCGGACGACATTAGCGGACATGAGGGCCTAACCAGGCTGGTTGCCGTGAAAATGGTCAAGGAGGACGCAGCGTCCCGAGAGAGAGAAGATCTGATCAGAGAGCTGAGTATTATGCAACATCTGGGGTCGCATCCGAACGTCGTCACGTTGCTGGGATGCTGTACGGAGAAAGGTATACAATACACACAATATAATCTTATGAATACGTATATTTTATCTTACTGCATGCTATTGCATGCGAAAATCGCGATATTATAATACTATTATCGTTTCGTGTTTGTTACAGAACCGTATTTACTGATCATGGAGTACGTTATGTACGGCAAACTATTGGCGTTCCTCAGAGACCGACGGACACGATCGCATTATTTTAATTTTAGCGACTCTACTGCTTCGCTCACGTCTAGAGATTTAACCATGTTTGCCTATTGCGTAGCACGAGGAATGGATTTTCTGGTCTCGAAAAAAGTACGAAATGTGTTATTTTACGATTATATAAAAATCAAAACGTTTACACCTATCGAATCTAAGCATGTTTTTAATCGGTGTAAATCCTTATCAATTTGTTATTTAATGTAATATGGAAAGTATATATAATGTATAATTTTCACTTGATTTTAAAAATTAAAAAGACTATGTCATGTAATTAATAGTTAAAGATTAACTTAAACGATTAAAAATATTTGTAAGTATAATTATTCCAGTAATAAGTTATCTGAAGCAAATTAATTATCTCACCTCTTGGTGAGCTAAACTGAGCTCAATAAAACGTAAATTTTATCAAATAAATAATAAATTACATTTTGTTAAAAACTGTTGATTCAGCTTACTTATATTCAATAAGATTATTAATTGATGATATTGTTATAATAGATAGTACACAGGGACTTGGCCGCGAGAAACGTATTGGTTGACCATAATAAATTATGCAAAATAGCCGATTTTGGTATGTCTCGCAATGTTCGCGACACTAACCATATTTACGAACAAAGGCATACAAAGGTATGACTCCAAAATTTACTAAAAATAATGTAATAACTGTATAGTATAAAATCATTATTTATACTCATATTTTCAATTGCAGGGTGCTTTGCCTATCCGTTGGATGGCTCCGGAGTCGTTGCACTATAGTATATTCACATACAAGACTGACGTGTGGAGTTTTGGTGTACTAATGTGGGAAATTGTCACACTAGGTAAGTAAAAAGTGAGCTTGTATGAGCTTAACTGACTACGATACATTTCTTTAAATTATTTGTGAGTTGTGGCAACTATTTGAAAAAAAATAATTTCCATAATTTAAAATTAGTTAGAATAAAAATTATCGATATATGTGAATTTCTTTTGGGCTTTTTTGTTATTAATAATTACAGATAAAATTTCTGATACTAATTAAATGTTTAAATTTATAAAATATTACATTGATTTTATATAATAATTTTTTGTAAAACAATTTCATTAAATTGGTTATAATATAACACTTATATTGCGAAAAAAAATAATCTTTTTTATAAACATTAATATGATAATAATCAATCTATGACAAAAATTATTTTTAAATAGGTTTAATCAGAGTAGGTATATCTACTCTCAAAAATCTATTAAAAATCTATTTTTATTACCTAATAACCTAATTAATTTTATGTCCTGAGTTATATTTATACTACGTTACTTAATATAATAATCAATAGTCAATATAAAAATAATGTTTGCTCATAAAGTTATAAATTCTATTAATGCGTTTTTTTCAAAAAACGTCTATTTTGACCCCTTTTGTGTTTGTCAACGCCACCACCATTTTTGGGGATGTATTTGTAACGTAAGACTATTATTATAAATATATTTTCATATCTTTGATACGCTTTAGGTTCAACCCCTTACTGCACGATGGGTGCACGTGAAGTAATGAGACGTGTGCGTGAAGGATACAGACTTGACAAACCAGCGCATTGTCGATCCGAATTGTTCAGGGTGATCACCAAGTGTTGGGCGGCCGACCCGTCCAAGCGACCTACGTTCGCCGAGTTGAAACAAGAGCTAGGCGCACTCCTGGAAAACCCAGAATTCGAAGGCAGCTACGTGGACCTAGAGAGCCTCGTTGATGAGTCGGACAACAACGCCAAGGACAGACAATAATAATATAGTGTCGTGTACGCATATTAATATGCAGGCCGAAGTGATCTCGCTAGCTGGAACGTTTTTATCGATTTCTTCGCAAAAGAATCACAAAAAAATTACATTATTTTTTTATTTGTTGTATGTTTTAACAGTTTTTATTAGATTCCTTTTTAATTTACACGGCATTTAAGTAATTTTATACTTAGAACAAAAATATTGTAGACACACATGATTATTTTAGTCAGTTTGAATATGATTTATTTTTATTTAATCGTAACTGAAAATATCACGATTATTTATCTACATACTCGTAGTATGTTATTTAAAAACCATAATGCTATTTAAATATGATATATATATTTTTTTTTTACCTAAAAGTAGCGAAGTTGAAAAGAACTGATTTGTTTTTGATACAATATAAATTAATATGATTGTAACTTAATAAACATTTATATATTATATATGTATATAATATACTACATTTATATAGTATTTATATAAATAGATTTTAGGTTTATTTGTTTATACTTTATGTCAGTTGTAAATGTATAGTAAAATTAAAATGTATCATTATTTTTTGTTTAATGATAAATATAACTATCTTTGATGTGTATTTATTGTTTAATTTATTTTATCTGCTTCATTTCAATATCAAGTAATTTAAATTAATATTGTAATAATGGGAATTTTATTATTGAAGTACTCAAGTACAGAATTTTAATTTATAGTCAAAATTATATATATTTTTTTAAATTACATTTAATTCCTGATCGAAGAAAGAATTGTATTAGTTTTGCTATGTCAAACCACTCAAACAACTCAAACATAATTAGCAATAGCATTTTTTTTAAATGACAAATTTTCAAAATATTTTATCTACTTTAAGCTATTATTATTTTAAGCTATACATTTTAAATTTTTGAGAAAAAGTACTAATACACATAACAATAATTAAAAAAATCTCATTTTGCTGTACTGTAGGTATGAGGTAAAACTATATATATACTCGTATAGCCCCAACCTCGTCATTGAGTAGGTTAAATTCAATTCAATTTTAAATCAATACATGCATAAAACGAATCTATTAGTCTTTAGGTACTATAAATATATTTATATTCATCTCAGTAAATTTATTGACTTAATGTTATAAACATAACTATAGCCATTCAATTGAGTGGGCTCAAGCCTATAATTAAAATGTTCAATAGAGGGAATGGGTTATGATAGTTTTCAATTCATATATTTCATTTTAGGTTGGCTAGAGAGGCTGATGGGTGGGCTAAGCCCACTCAAACCACCCTATTTACGTCTATGCTTACTGGCCTACTGTACATCTAGCTTGAATTTATTTTTGCAAAAAACATCATTATATTATTAATAACTATTATTTATTATTATTTATAGTTTACTATACATTAATATCATATATATTATTATTATTATTGTTATAAACTTTTGAAATAATATCGACTTACCGTAAATAGCCAAAATAGCCGCAATGTGAATAAGTTTTCTTTTACTTCATGACATCATTAGTGAGTTGCTTAAACTGAATCTAAATATTTTGAAAATTATGTTGTATATTTTAGTAAAATAATAACGTAAAAAAGTTTTGAATCCTTCCAAATCATATTTTTTAAATAATAACAAAGTAGTTAAAAATTTTTTTTTTAAATATGATGATGTTTATAGGACACCTCCGAAACAGTCGAAACTATCCGTTAAAAATATTTTTTCCATGACTATTAATTACTATTTGTCATCGCAAGGTTATAATTTTTGTTTTCCTATGCTTAAGAGAATGCCAGCGTATAGTATTAGTTATTTCTCTTTAACCCACGCGTAACATAGAACATTTTACCTTCACAAAAATGACTATAACCATATAATTTTCTCAAATTAGAGTGAAATTACCTATTATAGAATTTAAAGTTAAAAACATTATCTAAGGCATCTCATAAGCGTTTTAATTTATTTTTATTTAAAGCGAGTTATAAGTATTTTAAAATTATAAATTGTTTATACATCTTAAAAAACGCATAACTCACTTTAAAATAAAACGTTTATGAGATGCCCTACATAATATTCTTAACTTTAAATTTTATAATAGGTCATTTCACTTTAATTTGAGAAATTAATATGGTTATAGACTTAGGCCCGTTCTTACAATATCTGGTTAAGTGTTAACGGACTCTTAGGCCCGTTCTTACAATGTCCGGTTAAGCCTTAACGGACACTTAACCGGCGGAATGTGTACCATCTATACAAACTTTATCGTTACCAAATTTTAAAAACATTTCTGATTGAAATTGTGTCATAATGATTAAACAAAAATCATTTTTAGTAAAATGTGGAACATCTTCATCATCTTCCCCTTGTTCCTTAAAATATAAAACCGGATTACCTTCACCTTTTTTTTTCATAGCTTCTACCCACAATCTCACACTGACAGCATCATTTTCATGTGATTTAGTATTGTATGAAATATTATAATCTCTCTTAATATTGTATAAATCTTTTTTTTCAATCAAATGAATCCTTTTTAATTCTGTCCCAACTTCTAATCCTCGAATGTCATCTAATATTCGGTTAACTGGTACACCAATTGCTAATTTTCCTGAAAAAGAATGGATGGTATGCCAATAATTTTAGAGGAAAATAATATTTTAAATTTTTACTATATAATTTGTATTTTTTTTTCAGATAAAAAATGACAAAAATACAGTTTTTACAGTACTTCTAAAATGTATTACCTGCAATTTTATTTCTTTCTTCAATGGGGATTCGCTGCTTTGCAATTTCAATACCATGCCAAAGATGAGTACTACAATAGTCAATACTAACCTTTGAATTCTCTATATGGACCACTATATTTGATGGGCATACATGACCAGTTTTTACAGATCCTCCACTTTTTGAACTTTTTTTGCCCTATTTTATAAAGTATTTAATTTGATTGATATATTTTTTTTTACCTATTGTATGACTTAATTTAATTTCTTACATTATTAGTAGTCCTTGAATCAAAAGATCTATGACAAAAGAAATATATATATTCTTTATCTCTACTTTGTTTTTGAGATGTTCGTTTTACATACTGGCACCCTTCCTTTTCTTCGACTCCAGATTTCCATTCATTAAATTCTTTTAAAATTTAAATAATTATCAGTTATATTTGAAAGTCATAAAAATAGTGTTATAGTAGCTAATATACACGTACCTTCAATTGTGTTAAAATTAAATTTATTGTGATCTATGTTTATTCCATGTATAGTTTCAAGATGATTACTATACATCTTAAATGTTTTAAACATTTTGTTGCAATTTTCAAATGAACATACTTGTTTATAAATTTGTGTCAGCTGCAACTCATTTTTTAAGTGACTTATCAAAAGTTTTTTATTATGAAATATTGTATTGCAATTATTACATGTATAAATTTTTTTTTCATGTTTCACATGTTTTGTTCTCATATGTTTATTATACCCTGATTTTGAATTATATTGGAATTCACAAACTTTACAACTGAACATATTACAAATTTAATATACTTATATTGAAAAAAAATAATAAAATGTATTAATGTACTTTGTTAAAGAAATTAATGTAAATATTTTTGTATCACTTCACTAAAAACAATAAAAATAACTGAAACATTCACATGCCAACATTTCACTCAAATAAGCAAACCATACTAAAATTAAATCAAAGAAAGAATTTGTTTCTTTCATTTTGTTAGGAAAATATAAAATACCAGTTTTGCAACAATTCTTTATTTATATTTTCTTCTAATGTATATCATATAATAATATTATTATATTATATTATATTTATTTTTTATATACCTACTAAAGTACTACAGTTATTGTATTATAGTACTATAGTATAATAATTAATAAGATAACATATTAAACAGCTTGAGAATACTCCATATTATGACATATCATTATTTCTCTAGTATTATCTTAATTTCATCAATTCCATGGTAGTACACAATAGATTTTATTGCACCATTTGCACCTACATTGTATAATATTACATATCAAACTAATTGGGTACAATACAATGATATTACCTACATTAAATTTAACTCATGGAATCACCAAAGTCTCAAATATCAACAGAATTGAAGCCTCTCAATTAAACTACCCCTTCATCAAAAACATTTCCCCCCTTGTCAGAAAGTCATATTATTGAATAGTCTCTCCAATAAAATCCTGTAATGTATTATTCTATCTCTATTGTGCTTGTTGTAAAAATATTTATTTAATATAAAATATAATTTAAACAAATGGCAAAATTAAATCGCCGCGCATTTAATCGCCATAACATTTGATAAGAATACTATTGATAACACGACTAATGACGTCATGGATCCGGAGTTTTTTCCTGCGAAGATCCATTCGTCTCCCTAGTCCCTAGTCCCTATATCAGCAACGAAAAAAAAACGGTCAGGTCACGACAGGCGGTAATTGATGCTATCCCCTCTACAGTCCACTGTACGGCTCACAGTCACAGCATTACAGCACAGAATAAATTGAATGAAAATAATTGAATTAAATTTGAAAATTTCTTTTATTCTAAATTTTAATATTCTGTAGTCACATTTAGACGCGGCGTCAATAGTAGGTATAGGGTAATAATAATATTACTTATATATAATTGTATAATTACTTTTATAATTTATTTATTCAAATTAATAAACGTCAAATGTTAATAATAAACATGTATGGCTTTAAACATTACATCGTATTAAACTTACATATTATTAAATAAAAGTCAATCTAATTGGATACAATGATCAGTGACGGATTTGAGGAGGGGGACAGAGGGGCCTGCTCCCCCAATAAGATGTGTAAAAATATAACTGAATTTTCAATTTTCATACTTTTTTTATGTGCATACCTACACTTGTATAATACATTATAATTAATAATACATTGTAAAGTACCATTATACTAATATAAATGTTTTTGTATAAAAATATGTACTAATGTAAAAAAATATTTCCCCTTTTCCTCAAAATAAAATCATAGATCCACCACTGCCCATCATAGGTGCACTTTGAGTTTTAAATTTGAGGGGGCTATTATAATTTTCATGCATGTACTATGTGCTTTGGAATTTTATAACCTTGAGATATATATAAGTGGAAGGGGATTTATATAAATCGTTTTTTTTTTTTTTTGGGGGGGGGGCAATGAATGATTTTGAGGGAGCTTAGCCCTCCAAGCCCCCCTCAAATTATGCTTATGTGCACCATTGTAGGTAATAAGATTTAAAACATTTGCCATAGTGTTATTATTAAAAAAAAATAACCCCCTCTGACGGCCCCTTTCATAATTTTATCCTACCCTATACGTAATATTGGATATAGTTAATTTAATTATTCACAGCATTTCGATAATGAAATGTTCATGAATTATATCATAAATATATTTATAAATAATTTATAATATAAAAAATATAAAATCTATGAACAATTCTTATTATTTATAATATGTTACTCAGATTGAACTACCAATAGATACGGACATTTTTAATTATTAATCCACATTTGTTAACAGTTAACACCTAGAAAATAGTATGTTTTCAGAAGCAAAATTTTTATTTTTATTTTTTTATGACTCCTTATTTCATATTGTCTTAATTAATCTAACATCGACTCTTGAATCTTAATATTGACCATTGTTTATTATTATATAATATTATAATCGAAAATAATATAATAAAATATATGATTGTAAAATACATCTGTATAAGTCGTTGTTTATTATAATATATTAATCTATTAAATATTTGATATGTTATATTAATTTAATGATTCAACTTTTCAACATTTAAAAAAATATTAAGTATTTAGCACAGCCAAACCGTTAACTAAAGCCTAGGTACAAATAAGTTATCTGTTTGCTGTACACTAGGTGTTTATATATAGACTAGATTAACTTGACCATTGTGTACAATGTAAAATTATACTGATCGAAGTTGGTGAAAAAGTTTACCAAACAATTATTGAAATAATAATATTATAATTTATATACAATTTAAGATGTACAATTATTATAATTTTGCGTATGAAATTTATTAGATACTAAAAGTTTCGTATGTCTGACAGCTGAAATAGAAAAATAAATCCTATAATATCACAAAGAGTTTTATAAAAAAAACATATGATGTATCATATTAAGTATAATAATAATATTATAATATTTATCATCCGTGGCAAATGGCAATCGTCGTCATTCATAGAAGACTATTAATAATTCTAATAGTTTTATTGAACAGTCTTCAAACGACAGCCTTTAGTGTATGACAAGTACTCTCATTTTTATAGAATATTTTAATAATTCCATTTTGAAGCGCAAAGAAGATGAATGAAGAAATAAACTTGCTGTTTCTTCGGTGGTAGTGCACGTTTGAACTGTAAATGTGTTACAGCTCGATTTCGCCGAACAGCGTCAAAGAATACTTACGTAAGTTTATTTCCCCATAATTTTGGAATATTAAATTTATCTTTTATAATTTATACTATTATACCGGGTGACGTAATGTATACATTATTCCCGAACGCGCGATGCATAAAATACGTGAGACCACGAAATATAATAGTCTAACCGACTAATATACGTTTTCTCATAAGCTTTTTTATCCCTAACAAAAATAAAAAGTTTTCCGATAAGTCACTTTAATAGTTTAATGTTCTATAATTGTTTAAATTTTGAATTTTTATGACATTAAATATTCATTTTACACATCTATAATAACTATTAATTCTCCTCAACCAATTTTAGTTTTTTTATAATTATTTAAAAACAAATAACTGTAGTTATTTGAAAACTTGACTAATTATTAATGTTTGCATTTTTTTACACAATTTATTATAATTTTCAAAATATTTTGACTATCCGCCTATAGGATATAATATACACAGCATAATAGCATATATAAACGTGCATACATTACATATGTCAGTATCGCAGACTATCTGAGCATATAAATTAGAACCTATCGCGATTAATTTTAAAATCAGTGAAAAATAGAATATATGAGTATGTATTATTCTTAAAAGGGACAGTATACCGAAACGGGAATGGTGTAGTCACTTATGTTTAACGAGGCAAATCTTAAAAACTGCTTGTATTTAGAAATTAATTTTATTGATTTTGTAAGTCCTCATTATACGTAGGTCATAATCTATTAACTATATCTGGTATGTAATATTAATGTAATGATTAAACTTTTCAACATTTTTAAAATTATTAATCATTTAATTCAGCCAAACTGTAAACAAATAGAGAAAAATAAAGACTTCAAATAAGTCAACTGTCCGCTATTTCAACTTTTTAAAAATTTCGAGGGTGAGGGGGTCCGAACCCTTAGACCCTCCCCCCAATTACGGCCTTGTGACTACATGCGTAGACTAGGTTAAGAATGCTACTATAGCAAATTTGTTTAATTTGAATTCAATATATAAGCATTGTGTAAAATGTAAAATAATGCTGGTCGAAGTTGGTCTTGTTTTTTGGTGACAAAATTTATCAAACTATTCAAACAATAACATTATAATTTAGCTATATAAAATTTCGGATGTATAATTATTACTATAATTTTACGTACTATGTAATTTATTAGATATAAAAAGTTTCGTATGTCAGACAGCTGAAATAGAAAAATAAATTCTATAATAGTATAATCTCACATAGAGTTTTATAAAAAAAAACATATGGCCTATCATATAATTATAATATTTATTATCCGTGGCAAACGACAATCGCCGTCAGTCGTAGAAGACTATAGAATATTCTAGTCAATATTTTTATTGAACAATGAACAGTCGTTAAACAACAGCCTTTAGTGTATGACAAGTGCTCTCATTTTTATAGAATATTTTAATAATTCCATTCTGAAGCGCAAAGAAGACGAATGAAGAAATAAACTAGCTGTTTCTTCGGCGGTGGTGCACATTTGAACTGTAAATGTGGTACAGCTCGATTTCGCCAAACAGCATCAAAGAATTCTTACGTAAGTTTATTTTTCATAATTTTGGAATAATAAATTTATCTTTTATACTTAATATAAATATTTATTGACGTGTACAAGCTGCTACTTAGATGATAGATTTATATTTTATTTTCGATCGTTCAATGCAATGGTCGGCAACCAGTATTATAGGCTATGTATATACGGCCCGCTTTAAATTCTAAAACGACGAATTTTTTTTAAAATTTTTTTTTTTATTTTAAAGTTCTAGACAATATCTTTTTGCATAACAAATAATTTATGAATATAAAATTTTTATTTATTTTTTTGGCCAGCAAACAGTTTTTAATTTGTGAATGAGGCCCGAGTGTCCAAAAAGGTTATTGACCAGTGTAATGTATAAAATAGCTAAGAATAAAATTAAGTCGTCAACTATACCTTGGATCCTGGACGTACCATTGAATGTATTGACAATTATAAAGTTTTTTTTTTGTTCATACATTCTTGTAGCAAATATGAATAATTTAGTACTTTAGGTGGTTAAAAGTAAAATAAAATAAAAATTTCGAATTTTGTCATAATATCGATAAAACAAAAAAACAAATGGAATTATTACTCTATATTATACTTGTATAATATCGACAAAATTAATTTATTAATTTATTTTTAACTCAAAAATGCTAATTATATAATGTCGAAAATTTTACCAAATATCTACATTATGATTTCTCTATAGGTAAATGTAAATTGTATAATTTTAAAAGCATTTTAACTATTTAAAACAATTAAAATAATTACATTTTTTTTTTCATTAAGCCGAAAAAAAATTATAGATAGGCAAATATGATTTAAAATTTAATACGGGGTCCTTCATCAGTCGTTCAATAATTTAGTGTGAATATATAGTCACGGTATATTTTTATAAACGTTAAAAATTAAAATTTTGTAAATTCGGCTAAATTAATAAAATTTTCTAAATATTTTTTTCATTAGCTGATATTCTTATAAATATTTTCTTTTTATATCTACATTTTAAAAATATTATATAGGAATTCTTATTAGTTTTTTTTAACCTAAAACAAAAATAATAAGTTTACTAGAAAGTCATATTATTTTTTTATGGCTGTTTGAAGTTCAGTATTATACCTATAACTTATTAAATATAAATTATACACCCTAAAAATAAATATTTTTTCTCAAACAATTTTTATATTTTGTTATAGTTCAAAAACCAATAATCTTAGGGTACTTAAAACTTTAGTCAAATTCTTATGAGTGTATTTCTTACACATAATATCTTTTTAAAATATTTTGAAATTATGTATATATTTATGATATTATATAATATCTCGTATAATATTTTGTTATTATTAAAAACATTAATTGTAGGAACATAAAAGTTATACATATATATGTTATACTTTACGCAATGACATTTTTGACATATGTAGATTGTAGATTAATCGTAAGATATTATTTATTCACATTATTTTACGGTAAAGTTGTCCCTAAAATCTAATAACTCAAAAGTATATAGCAAGAATATAATACGGTATAAATTATATTTATTATTTATTGCAATGTTTTCGGACAACATGTAGCCTGTCAAACTTAACACAAAAAAAAATACTTAGCAATATCAATCAATATAATATAATTTTATAAGTCATAATACACAAAAATTATACTTATTAATGAAGGTTGACTGACCGTATTTCTCCAATTAAAATTTACAATAATATGTATACTTAATCATTAATGTATAAAACCGCTGTAAATACTTCCTTACCTTTAATTTAATGTAATTTTTGTTTATTTTGTGAAATAGTACTGAAAATGAATTCTCCTAATCACTGACTAGGTACTATTTGTTACATGAAACCACAACAAAATATATATGTATGCATATTTGTTATTATTACGATAGGTGTTTTCAGACACAAAATCTACAAACAGAGGCAATTTAATCTAATGCAATAATATGTACGGTTAAGTTAAAACAATTACAATTACAACCAAAATAATGCAGAAATATTAACACTGAAACATAAAGCTATTAATCATAATTTTTTTTTTAAATATTTAATAATATAATTATTTTTATTTAGTTTACTATTTTCATAGATTAAATTAAATGATTTGTAGTCATCTACATTTGAATAAAATATTAATACTTTGCATTATCTATGAAGATTTGGTCTAGTTTATATGTTTCAATTTTACGTATGTCAAACAGCTGAAATAGAAAAATAGATCGTATAATATCACAAAGAGTTCTATAAAAAAAAACATAGATTTATCATTTTATAATATTCATCATCCGTGGCAAACGACAATCGACGGCATTCGTCGGAGACGATTAACAATTCTATAATAGTCTTAATGAACAGTCAATAAACAACAGTCTTTAATACATGACATGTACTCTCATTTTCATTTTGCGCAGTTTATTTTCATAAAATATCTTTATACTCCCATTTAGAATCACGATGAAGATCGATAGGAAGAAAATTTGGAGTTTCTTCGGCGGCAATGCACTACTCCGTATACATTGTAGATTAGTACAACTCGGTTTCCCTGGAAGAGTCTACGCTTACGTAAGTTTTTTTTCTTATTCTTTTTTGGGATTAAAATAAAATATATTAATTTATATGAACAATCCGCTAGTCGAACGATATAGTCGATATTGACGCATATTTTATTCTCTTGGGTCCAATGAAAAAAATTGTAAAAAAATGCCTGTTTATTTTACACATAATGTATAGTAGACAAAAAATGTGCGATTTAACAACGATGTATTCGTATCATTCGCGATTATATAATATTAGAATAGAGTATTATAAGTATCTATTACAATAAGTACCTACATACAATAGTTACAATAAGCAATTTATTATTATATTATTATAGATTTATTAGTACACATTTGATTAAATACATTTTTACCAGAAATATTATACATAGTACATATTATTATACGATTATAAAATTGTATCATAATATGTTATTTTTGTACATTTTAACTCAATACTGATGTATCGAATAAGCATAACGCTTTAAATGGATATGTGACATTAAAAGATTTAACTTATTTTAGATTTTCGACGGAGTGATGAATGTATTGATTTTACAATGATGTGTTTTTTTTAATTTTTGTGTCTGTCATCATGTTTTGGAGTAGTAATAGTGTTTTGATTTTTGACTTCAGCCCCTATATTTGAAAAGGAAAACGAATCTAGTTTGTACCTACTTACTTTGGTGTTTAAAAAGTAAAAAATGTCCAGTAGTTTTTAAAAGCGTCATGAAAAACCCTAAAAAAGTAACGAAAAAACGAGACTTTTTATGCATAATCAGTTTTCGACAAAATCGATTTTTTTTATTTTGCTGTAACTCATAGGCGAATCATTGTAAGTAATTGAGATTTTCACCAAATGTTTATACTAAAAGTATCAATAAAAAATTATTTGTTGGGTCAAAATCTCAAAAATGTTAAACAAGGCTCCATTTAAGGTTATCTGATTTATGTAAAATTATTATAAAACGAAATTATATATTTAAACTATAAATATTGACATTTAATAACTAATTTATCGATGTTAATTATTTTGTTAAAATTTAAAATGTTTAATATATTCTTGAGAACTTATGAATTTTACGTAACTGTATTAAATATTGATAGTGATTATACTATATTCAATGAATTTATGGTTTATTTTAAAAAATTATTTTTATTTATATTATGATGATCATATTTTTACAGTATTCACAAAAACATGTTAAATTACATTTTTAAATTTATAAGTTAAAATTTAAATGTTAAAAAATACATATCATCACAATAATTAAAAACTAATAACATAATAAATGCAATATTTTTGAAAATATATCAAATCATTGTAATACTAAAACTATAATAAACTCTCGAATAAACTACTTTAATAGCTATATAAAAAAATATATTATCAAATATACATATTGCTAAATGCCGGTAGCCAGTCTCCATTCAGAATTGTTTTTTGTATAAAATGTTATATTATATTATTTAATTAAAATTCATTATTTAGCACACCTATAATAACTGATATCCAGTCGGCACTAAATGCACAGAGCGCTACCAAATTACAAAATTTTTTAATTTTTAAAAATTTAAAAATTAGATTAAAGCCTCAAACTGTTTATAGGGTTTTGATTGTTTCAAATTAAATTAGACCGCAGTCACCTGCAGTTTATACCAAATAAATAATTTTTTTTTTAAATTGTCTGTTGTACGTACGTTAATAAAAATGTGTGAGGTTTATAAAAGGTGGCGATTGATGTTGTACAGCACAGATACATTACAGATTTTCTCAATTTTTTTTTATTTCAAATTATATATTTTTATTTACAAAGAATAAAATAAATTACTTAGTACTGAAATTGAAGTACCAAGTACATAATTGGGGGAATTAGGTATTATTTGTTATTGTTACATGAAAACACAATAAAAGAAATATTATATGGATTTGTTTCTATTATGACTCGGTTTCCCGGGAACAGTCGATGATTACGTAGGTTTTTTTAAAATTATTTTTTGAGATTAAAATTACTTTTTAAACTTAAAATAAAATATATGATGTACCTAGTCGATATACATGTATATTTTACTCTTCGGGGTCCAATGAAAAAATAGTACACAATGCCTGTTTATTTTACTCATTATGTATAGTAGACAAAAAATGTGCGAGTTAATAACGATGTATTCGTATCATTCGCGATTATATTATATTAGAATATAGGGTATTATAGTCATTTCTTAATATGTGCTTTGCCCTGCTTTAACGGTTATTCTCTGTAAAAAAGTACACGGTCGTGTCTGTATGAGAATGTTGTATATTTATTTTTAGCATTGATAAATAGTGTTAAATTTGAAGGCATTGACAGGTATCATTGTATACAAAAAACGATTATGAACGGAGAATCAGTCTAGGATAATTAGTAAGATATATTATATTATTAATTATATTTAAATTGTAATATAATAACGTTATTTTACTAGAATTCTTAAAAAAAAATAAATTTCATACGCTCATTAAATTTTTTCTATATTGACGCTAGAATTTTTTTTTACAGTTACTTGAAAGAAAACTTATGGATAACCTTTTATAGGGTTTTTAAACTTTAGATATAAATTACAAAAATTTTATGAATTTTCAACTTCAAAATTTCTTGCAAATTTTCGCGATTTTGATATATTTCATAAATATTCGAACAATTTTTGATTTTTTTTTTTACTTCAATAGGAACAACTTACAATAAACCTTGTATTAAATTTCAAAGATTTACTTAACCGTGGAAACTTTAAATTATCGAGAAATGATTATATTAGAATTTTAATATTTTATATATTATATTATTATAATATAATTTTCAAATATTTTAACTATTTATAATGTTTATAGACAAAAGACTGATTTAATTTATATTTTGTGTTTTGTTCTCTTATTAAATGCCGATTAAAAGTATGTTAGTATGTATATTTAATTTGAAAAATGCTTGTATTTCTAATACACGGTTTCTGATAAAAAGTCAATTCTCAGTTAAAAATATAAACAATTTTAAATTTTTGTTGTGATTCATTAACGAATTACCGTAAATACTTAAAAATGTTACCAAAGTATATATAATCATACATAGTATTATTTTCTAAACTCTAATTATTTTTTAGCTATTTATATGCATACAATTTTTACGATGATTTGTTTTCTATAAGTGTCAAAATAAAAAAATATTTACTGGGTCAAAACCTCAAAAATTTAAAAAAAGGTCCCCTATAAGTTTTCATGGTTTATTTAATTTTAAAATTATTATAAAACGAAATTATGTATTTAAACATTAAATATTGACACTTAATACCAAATTTATCGATGTTAATTATTTTGTTAAAATTTTAACATATTGTTCGTGAGAATTTAAGACTCTATAATATATTGTTACTTATTACTCATATAATAATAATTATGATAAATTCAATGTTTTCGGAAAAAATGTAACCTGTCAAACTTAATACAAAAAAATTAAATAAATTACTTAACAATATCAATAATCAAAATAAAATATAATGAGTCATATTGTAATAAATCAAGTTATACTTAGTGATATAGATCGACTGACCGTCTCAGTATCATTTTTCCTATTTAATTACAGTATCTACCTAATGTAAAAAGCAGCGGAAACCACTACACTAATATTAATTTAATGTAATTTTTGATTATTTTGTAAAATAGTACTGAAAATGAATCCCTTTAACCACTGACTATAGGTACTACTGTTTACATGAAACCAAACAAAATATATGTATTCATATTTGTTTCTATTATGATAGGTGTTATCAGAGGCAATTGCATCTAATGCAATAATATGTAAGTTTAATTTAAAACACTGCGTGATAAGGGTCAAAATAATGCAAAAACAATAACTCAGAAACATAACGCTATTAATCATCGCTATTACATTCTGAACGGAGTGATGAATGTATTGATTTTACAATGATGTGTGTTTTATTTTTTATTTTTGTGTCTGTCATCACGTTTTGGAGAAGTAATAATGCATCGATTTTTGACTTCACCCCTCTTTGAATAGGAAAATTCATCTAGTTGGTACTTTGAGGGGTCAAAAGTAAAAAATTTGGTACTATTTTAACTTACAATAAAATATATTAATTTATATGAACAATCCGCTACCCTGACGGATGTAATCGACGTAAACACATATTTTATTCTCCTGGGTCCAATGAAAAAATAGTACAAAATTATGCCTGCTTATTTTACCCATTAAGAAAAATAGATAAAAAAAGCGGGTAAGTGAGTATCGTACTGCTGTACATTAGGGGGTGGGGTGGACCTAGGACTAGGGTAGGTTAAATTTGAATGCAATGATAGGTATTATTGTATACGAAAAACGATTCTGAACGGAGATGATTTGTCAGTCTAGGATATGTTAATATATTATATTTAAATATTGTCATATATTCTACTTTGAAACTAATTCAAACATTTAAGTAAAAGTTTCAAGATCTTACGTCAAGTAATTTTTTAAAAATATCAAAAATTGAAAATTATTTATTAGTAAAACGTTATTTACATGTGTATTTTTGATTTCAAATTAAAATTAAAACTTTAAACACTCGTAAAATTTTTTAAATTGAATAATTATCAAACTTTTTTATAATTATTCTAAGCTTAACTTATGGACAGCATTGTATTAAAATTTCAATTCTTAGCTTTTGATAGTAAAATATTTATAAATTTTTAACTACCAAATAGTGAAAAATATTGATGATTTTGACGAATTTTTGTCAATTGTGCTTTTGTATTTTTATAATTTTTTAATGAGAGTTAGAACAAGTTATGTAGACCCTTCAATTAAATTTTCAAGTTAATTGTCCCAGCTAAATTTTTTTTATCAACATTTATAAAAAAAAAATGAAAATTTCAATTGTCTATAAATAGCTCAAAAATAGTCAACATATTTTGAAACTCAAATCACGTAAAGAAAATGGCAATCTAAATAACTGGTAAAATTTTCAAGTATTTACGATTTATACTATTTGAATAACAACAAATATCAAAAACCGTTTGAGGCAAAACCGTTATTTAACGCGGTTTTGTAAAAATTTAAATTTCAAACACTCATAAAAATTTTTTGTCTGAATCCGGTAGAGTTTTTTTTATAGATATTTGAAGAAAAATATATGGAGCACCTTGTACCAAATTTTCAAAACTTAGTTATAAAAGAAAAAAATTTTACGATTTTTCAACCACAAAATTACTTACAAACTTTCGCAATTTTTACATATTTGGTATAAATTCGAACTTTAAGCACTTATAAAAAAAAATTGTGACTAACGATTTCGGATTTTTTTTATCACTTTAAGAACAACTTATAAGAAACCTTGTATTAAATTTTCAAGATTTTCTGGGCGGCCAAAAAAATTTTATCGTTATGTTAAAAAAAATTAAAAATTTCAATTGTCTATAAATAGCTCAAAAAAAGTAAGTCAAAATACTTTGAAAATTTAACGGTGTATGGAGAACGCTAATATAAACATTTGATAAAAATTTCAAGTGTTTACATCGATTAGTTTTTGAGTTATAGCAAAATAAAAAATTCGAATTTGTCGAAAACTGGTTTTGCGTAAAAATTCCCGTTTTTCTGTCACTTTTTTTTTGTTTTTCTCGATTTTTTTGAAAACTGTTGGAAAATGTTTACTTTTCACCTCTATAATGCACCAAGGATATCCACTTTGCCATCGGAAACCACCCCCAAAGTTTGAAATTGAAGCATTATTTCGACTAGTTATGCTGTACACAGACACAAAAAAAAAAAAAAAACACACATCATTGTAAAATCAATACATTCATCACTCCGTTCAGAATCTAAAATGTTCGAGTTAACAACGATGCATTCGTATCATTCATGATTATATATATTTTATATAGAATAGAATATTATAGGCTACTGCCTACTATTAATATGTGCTGCGCCCTGCTTTAACGGTTATTCTCTGTAAAAAGTACACGGTCGTGTCCGTATGAGTACGTTGTATATTTATTTATAGCATTGATAAATAGTTTTATTGTTTTCAATGTTTTCATTCAAATATATAATTTAAATCATACATATCATTAAATTTGATTTTTTTAATTATACAATAAATACAAAACTATAATTATTAAAAATCCTTATAAAAAAATAGTTAAAATAGGTACATCAAAAGCAATATTATTTTGTATTTTAGGGAGGTCAAATAAAAAATATTTTTCAAGTATTTTAACTGTTTTTTTAAATATTTATAGACAAAAGACAGTATCAATTTATATTTGGTATTTTTTTCTCTTAATAAATGCTGATAAAAATTATGTAATTACTATATTTAATTTGAAATAATGCTTGTAAATGTAATACACTGTACCTGATAAAAATTAAATTCTCAGTTAAAAATATAAACAATCTTTTAAACGATTTTTAATTTTTGTTGTAATTCATTAATGAATAATCGTAATTACTTAAACATGTTACCAACGTTTATATAATCATTTTCTGTACATGGTATTATTTTCTAAACAATAATTACTTTTAAGCTATTTATATGCATACAATTTTTACGATGATTTATTTTCTATGAGTGTCAATAAAAAATATTTACCGGGTCAAAATCTCAAAAATTTAAAGCAAGGCCCCCTATACGTGTTTTGGTTTATTTAAATTTCAAATTATCATACAACGACATTATGTATTTAAACAATAAATATCGACACTTAATATCTAATTTATCGATGTTGATTACTTTGTTAAAATTTTAATATATTTTTCGCGAAAACTTAAGACTTTTATGTATACAATTTATATTTTTATAGATTATACAATACTCAATGCAATTATGGTTTCAATATGTTATAATGGTATTACTTTCATTTATATTATGATCATATTTTTACGTCATTCACAAAAACATGTTAAAATACATTTTTAATTTTATAAGTTAAAATGTAAATGGTAAAAAAATACTTATTATCACAATAATTAAAATGTATTAATAAAATAATAAATGAAATATTTTCGAAAACAGTATACGAACTTACTGTAAGATTATAATAAACGATTTTAATAGCTATATATAAAAATATATTATCAAATATACATAATGTTAAATGCCGGCAGACAGTCTTCGCTCAGAATCGTTTTTCGTATAAAATTGTATACTATATTATTGAATTACAATTCATTATTTAACATACATATATAAAATAACTGTTATCCACTCCGGCAATAAATGCACAGTGTACTACCAACCTGTAAACCTCTATTATGTTGAAGAATTTGTAAATTAGATTAAAGTCTCAAAGTGTGTAGGGCTTAAATTATTTTAAGTTAAATTAGATTGAAGACACCAGTTTATACCAAATATATAACTTTTTTTTAAATTGTTTGTTGTCCGTACGTTAATAAAAAAAAGTGTGAGGTTTATAAAAAGTGGCGATTGATGTTGTACAATACAGATTTTCTGAATTTTTTATCTCAAATAGTATAGTTATAAAATAGTTAAAATTCTATAAGTTTGTATAATGTTACTTTTTTTTTCTTTCATTGCTAGAATCATTATATGTAATAGTTTTTTGAGTAAACGCAATTATTGCGTATTGACTGTATTCTTCTACTTCTAATTCTACTTACATAATTATTAATTTATTTTTTATTTTAATATGTATTCTTTTCTGTATTGAATTATCATTCTAATTTTTTGTTCCTGTTTTTTTGGTACCGTAAACATTTGTTCACCAGTAATTCTAGTATTTTTTATTTAATATGTTTTGTTCATTTATAAAACTAGATAAAACATCCTGATATAGGTACTATATATTTAAACTTTAGCCCGATATATCTATGATATTTTTTAATAATTATTTATTGAAATTATATATAATTATACCATATATGGTTTTACCTTTTACTTTTACCTTTTTTTAATTTCATTATATCTTTACTCTTAAATTTTTCATTTAAATATCTTATTTCAAAATTTGAACTATGATATCTGTAGAAAAAATTAGCGAATATTAGATTTTTGTAAGTTATGAATGTTTCTTTAATATTAATTATTGAGGAATCTTGTATTCAATTATCAAAAATTATGTGTTCAAATTGAAAATGTAATACCTACATTGCGATAATATAAGAAATAATTTATAAAATTCCGCCAAAATTAGCTAATTTAAAAAAATACAATTATACCTAAGTTTTTTATTATAGTCAATTTTATTTTTAATATCTTAATAAATTTGTTTGCAGGAAACATATTGTTCTTTATTATTTTTTAATATGATCAAAATAATTTAATTAATAGTTTTGATAGTAGGTACCTAATTCTTTCCCGATTCTTCTATTAATAATAATGATTATTTTTATATTACCATAAAAGTGTTTTTCTATTATTATAATATATATACATATTTTTCTATTTTTATTTTTCTGAATGTTTAATCTTAAAAATACATGCTGTAATTGGACTAAATTTCAGTAAATAATTTAAATAAATAATAAAAAAAAATTATTAAATAATCATTCAATAGGTAATTTAATAGTTATACTTTTATTATCAATTTAATACATCACAATAGACTAGAATATTGAATTTTATGGAAACATTAATTATATTTTATTTCAATTTGTATAATATATGATACGGTTCGTCCGGATGGACGATCCGTTTCGTAAATAAATACACTTCTTTGTTTGAGTATTAGCGTATTTCTATTTCTATGTAAAATAATAATTATATTAAACAAATTAATGGGCTGAGTAAAGCGTCGATTTGTGCCGACCAGACTTGTATAAGTGGGTCGACACAATCGGGGGCGCTTGGATTTTAGCCGGGCAATTACCGGGCTCTAACTATAACATAAGGGAATAAGTTATTTTACAACTTTATAAGGTGTGGGATCCGGCCGACGTCGGTACAAGCTTATATAAGCGGTACTCCGACGACGATCCTGGATCGGATAGGACAGCTTAATTAAGCGCCTGGGTGGGTAGTGTGTTGGCCCTGAAAAGGGCCGTTTTGTTGAAGCGTCGCCGGATTGCACGGCGGCACGGGTCTTCTACCGTGGAGCGATAATCGCGTGGATAGTCGGCGCTGATTATTCGTCTCCGGACGATGCTGGTATCCGTAGGGCGGCGTTTCGTCGTTGTCGGTCAGCCGATGTGCCAGTTACTGCCGTGGAACGGCAGTTTCGTGGAGCGGCAGTTTCGTCCGTAGTCGGCCGCTGATGATGCCTGATACCGTTGAGCGGTATTTCGTCGTTGTCGGTCAGCCGACGATGCAGGTTACTGCCGTGGAGCGGCAGTTTCGTCCGTAGTCGGCCGCTGATGATGCCTGATACCGTTGAGCGGTATTTCGTCGTTGTCGGTCAGCCGGCGATGCAGGTTACTGCCGTGGAGCGGCAGTTTCGTCCGTAGTCGACCGCTGATGATGCCTGATACCGTTGAGCGGTATTTCGTCGTTGTCGGTCAGCGGTCTCAATAGTGGTCCGGGTCTTCTTCTGTCTGGATTCTTGATTGAAGTTGACAGTTTGAAGGTTTTGAAAAGACTGACTAGATGGTCGAAAGTGTCCGGTATTTATACCGTCTTCGACCACCTAGTCCGTTACTGACTGGTCCGCGTGATTTGTTCTGGCAGATAAAAATCACATCGTTGTCCTGCTATTTGTATTCACCCGGTGTGGTTTTTATCTGCCAGTCTTATTTGTCTTACCTAATAGATGTTGTTGGTCTTGAAAAAGACCTTTTTATTGAGCAGCAACTCATTTATAGTACAACCCACAGTTTATTCCGTAACAGAACCCCCCCCAGATTTGTGCCGGGGTGGGAACCATCTAGCACAAATTTTCAGGCGTTCGGAATAAACACATGCGTGTTTGAGCTGCTTTGTAAATGGCTGTTCGTAGTCGATTATTGCTCATGTACCATATTAATGTTGGTTCATTTTCTGTTTTGTGTTTTTTCATTGGACGCTCGTACTGTGCCAGTTGATCCCTTACATAATCCACTGCTTGTGCCATGTTGATGTTCTGTTTTTCAAATGGGATGTATTGGTGTAAAGTTTTGGCTGTTACCATTCTCCAATCTACCGGTTGGTTCCAATCTGTATTTTGTTTGTTTCTTGCGGCATTTACGTCCATGACCCATTGAGTGATGTATAAGTGTTTGTCTTTATTAATTATTCGTGCTTCTTCTGGTGTGTTCTGTACTGCCAGTTGATACGGTTCTGCCTGTACTTTAGTTGCTTGGATTGATATTAATCCCAACACGTTTTCTTTTTCTACAGGTTTTCTCCTTGTTTTTTCTGCCAGCTCTCGTTCTTTCCGTCTAGCTTCCGACACGAGTGCCATTGTGACTGTTTAATTTTATTTAAAAATCTTGTCTTATATAGTTTTTCTGACCCATTTTCTGTTCGATGATTGGTTCGTCGTTCTAGTGACGTGATTGGGTCTTATTATTTTGTTTTTTTTTTTCTAGTTTTGTTCGTCCATACGGTAGTACGGACGTACTTCTGCCACGTTAATCAGAAGTTCCTTTTTTGTATGACTCTCTGGAAATGTGATCAAGTTCTCAATTTCGTGCTTTGACCTATTTCCCGTCATCAACTGTTCCGGTGTCATTTCTATTACCTCCGACCTTACTCTGTTCGTCCATTTTTCTATTTGTTTGAGGTATATTGGCCATTTTCTATGTTGGTCATGACAGTACGTGCGTAATAATCGTCCTATCTCCCTGTTGTACCTCTCTACTGCATTCGATTGTGGGTGGTATTTTGTTGAATATATTGCTTTTATATTCCACTTTTTTAGTGTTTCCTTCCACAGTTTTGCTGTGAACTGAGTACCATTATCGGATTGGATTGCCTCCGGACACCCAATCGTAGGTATATAATCCTTTTCTAATCGATGTATTATGGCTTTTGACGTTGCTTTCTTTAATGCGTACAATTTTATGTATCTAGAAAATGTGTCTAATACTGCTAAAATGAAGTGTACCCCTCCTCTACCAGTAGGTAACGGGCCCATTAAATCGATTGATACCTTTTCTAGGATTCTGGTTGATTTATGTATTTTGATTTGTCCACTCGGGTCATAGTTAATTGGTTTGTTTTTCTGACAATCATCGCAACTTCTGATGGTGTCCATGACAATTTTGTGCATATTTCTGAATGTTCCTATTTCTCTAATTAAGTGGTATGTCTTATATCTTCCTGGGTGTCCGAATATCGTGTGTGTTTCTAGTGTGAGCCTCCTTGCCATTTGTTCTGGTATTGCGATCTGCCAATCTTCTTTGTCTTTTACAAATATTATACCGTCCTTAGTCGTAACATGTTCTGACTGTTTTGTTTTTAATTTGCTTATTCTTTTGTCACGCTCCTGTAATTGTTTTAGATTATTGATGTCGTTTCGCAATTCCTTGCTGTATCTATCAAATATTATTTTTTTCAGGTGTAGCTTTTTTTCTTTTCTATTACCGGTCGTTCTCGGATATCTTGTCAATGTATCAGCTATTATATTGTCTTTGCCTGGAATATATATGATCTCTAACTCGTATTCTTGTAAATGACCTGGTAAGTTTTTTATTCTATTTTCCTTATGAACTTCTGTGACAGTTTTCGTTGATATTGCCCTTAGGTGTACTGGATTTTCCTGTATTTTATCCATTAGTTGTATTTCGTGTATTTTGTTATTAATTTTCAATACCAATGTTCTTCTCCCGAAATTGATTGATGCTTCGTGGTTTTCCAGGAAATCGTTTCCTAATATTCCGTTTTCGTTAAGATTCTTTATTACCATAAATGGTGATTGCAATATATTTTCTCCAATTTGGATTGGTAGTAATATTTGAGTCGTTATCTTTGTCATTTTGTCCCCTATTGCATTGTATATGTGTAGTCCGTTCACCGGTATTATCGGTGTTTTAGGGTTTTCGTTAGTTATTAATTGTTGATAGTGCTCCGAAATTGCACTTATTTCTGCCCCGGAGTCTATTAACATTTCGTATGTTCTGTCCTTGATTTTGATTTTAACGTATGGGCATCCTTTTGATATTGTATTTTTTATTTCTTCGTCATATTCGTCGTCTTGTAGTAGGTCCGATGCTTTTAATATTGCTAATTTTTTTGTGGTTTGTATTTGGTCAGGGGTGTTTATGACAGTGGCTGATCCAGGTCCATCGTCCCCCATTTTTGGTTTTTTGACTCATCGCTGTTTTCAGTTTCTATATCGTTTTCCTCGTATGTTTCATTATCATTATCGTTGTATATTATCATTTGTTTTACTGCTTTCGGGACGTATTGGTTCTGTTGCGTTTTTTCTCCCGCTGATTGTCGCGTGTTTGGTTGGTATGGTGTTTGATTATTCCCGATCGGCTGTCGTGTCTGTTGTATTGCATTATTTTGCCCCTGCCGATAGTTGAAGTTTCGTGGTTGTTGCTGCATATTATATCGACTTGCAAATTGTTGTGTTTGATTATTTTGTTTGATTGGTTCCTCTTCGTGATTTTTATTATTTTCTAATTCACCTAATTTTTCCCATATAGGTAAAAATTTCTTTTCTTTTGTCGTCTGTATGTATGCTTGGATAGCTATCGGAAAATGTTTTGTAATCAGGTTAATTGCTTGTTCTTCATTCATTTTAGGCGAGTCTAAGTGTTTTAACTCCGCCATCCAATGGTGAAAATGTTCTTGAAAATCTTTTTTAATATGCTTTTTTCCCGCTTCTGTGCATTTGATAAAAGTCTCCCATTGATGATTTTCGGAGAAAAAATGTTTGAGGAACAGTTCCCTGAATGTTTCTTCGTCTAATGCTGCATCTTTGATCATTGTGTACCATTTTGATGCTTTTCCACGAAGGTTATTTTCAATGACTATCATTTTTTCTCTGCTGGCGGTAATTTGTTTGTGTTCCAGGTAGTTATGTATATCTTTAAGGAATTGTTTTGGGTGTTCTTCATTGCTCTCTCCACTGAATGTCGGGGCTACAATATCCACCGCTGATTTGGTGATAGTGTTAATAATATTACCATTGTTTTTTATATTCTGTAATGAAGTAACGCTGGTCTGTAGTGTTTGGACATCTTTTTCTTGCCGTGCTGTCGCCACTAATAATTTAGTATCTGTATCGTTAATGAGTTGTCTTAACATTTCATATTGATTTTCCATCGTCTCTATTTTCTTCTGTAACTGTTGTGTGGTATTTTCTAATGCTGTTATCTTTTCCTCTAACTGTCGTGTTTTTTCGGTCGGATCCTCCCCAAGTGTTGCCTGGTTCCGTCTAGTCATGTTGTCGTATTGTTAATTAACAGTGTGTATTAACCTTCTGCCGTACCGACTAGTAAATTTGTTTGCTGATTCTATCTTTCAGCCGTGCTAGCTTGGCAATTTGTTTACAATGAATAGCCGTTCGGGTATATACTTCTGCCGTACCGACTAGTAAACTTATTTGCTGGGTATATCTTTCAGCCGTGCTAGCTAGGCAATTTGTTTACAATGAATAGCCGTTTGGGTATATACTTCTGCCGTACCGACTAGTAAACTTCGTTTACTGATTTTCAGCCGTGTTAGTTGACGTATGTGATCTTCTAATTGGTCGTGTCGAGTCACGGGTTGGGCGCCAGTTGATACGGTTCGTCCGGATGGACGATCCGTTTCGTAAATAAATACACTTCTTTGTTTGAGTATTAGCGTATTTCTATTTCTATGTAAAATAATAATTATATTAAACAAATTAATGGGCTGAGTAAAGCGTCGATTTGTGCCGACCAGACTTGTATAAGTGGGTCGACACAATCGGGGGCGCTTGGATTTTAGCCGGGCAATTACCGGGCTCTAACTATAACATAAGGGAATAAGTTATTTTACAACTTTATAAGGTGTGGGATCCGGCCGACGTCGGTACAAGCTTATATAAGCGGTACTCCGACGACGATCCTGGATCGGATAGGACAGCTTAATTAAGCGCCTGGGTGGGTAGTGTGTTGGCCCTGAAAAGGGCCGTTTTGTTGAAGCGTCGCCGGATTGCACGGCGGCACGGGTCTTCTACCGTGGAGCGATAATCGCGTGGATAGTCGGCGCTGATTATTCGTCTCCGGACGATGCTGGTATCCGTAGGGCGGCGTTTCGTCGTTGTCGGTCAGCCGATGTGCCAGTTACTGCCGTGGAACGGCAGTTTCGTGGAGCGGCAGTTTCGTCCGTAGTCGGCCGCTGATGATGCCTGATACCGTTGAGCGGTATTTCGTCGTTGTCGGTCAGCCGACGATGCAGGTTACTGCCGTGGAGCGGCAGTTTCGTCCGTAGTCGGCCGCTGATGATGCCTGATACCGTTGAGCGGTATTTCGTCGTTGTCGGTCAGCCGGCGATGCAGGTTACTGCCGTGGAGCGGCAGTTTCGTCCGTAGTCGACCGCTGATGATGCCTGATACCGTTGAGCGGTATTTCGTCGTTGTCGGTCAGCGGTCTCAATAGTGGTCCGGGTCTTCTTCTGTCTGGATTCTTGATTGAAGTTGACAGTTTGAAGGTTTTGAAAAGACTGACTAGATGGTCGAAAGTGTCCGGTATTTATACCGTCTTCGACCACCTAGTCCGTTACTGACTGGTCCGCGTGATTTGTTCTGGCAGATAAAAATCACATCGTTGTCCTGCTATTTGTATTCACCCGGTGTGGTTTTTATCTGCCAGTCTTATTTGTCTTACCTAATAGATGTTGTTGGTCTTGAAAAAGACCTTTTTATTGAGCAGCAACTCATTTATAGTACAACCCACAGTTTATTCCGTAACATATATATTAATCAAACAATGCCTTATAAAAAAGTACCAACACTATAGTCACTAATACAATTTCAACAATTTTTTTTATTTAAATTGTCTATTTAGACAATTCAATATAAAACAATTATTATGATATTAACTATTTGATATGTAATATTAATTTAATGATTAAACTTTCCAAAATTTTTAAAATTATTTATCATTTAGTTCAGTCAAATTGTAAGCTAATAAAAAAAATAAAAATAAAGCCTTAATTTTAGTCTTATTTTCTGGTAAGAAAGTTTATACCATTGAAAAACCATGCAAATATGATTTAAAATTTAATATAGGTTTCCTCATCAATCGTTTACTAAATTACTGTAATCAAAAATCTAATTGTCCCGATATATTTGTATAAACGTTTTAAATTAAAATGTTGACAATTTAATTTTGTCTAAATCTATATAATTTTAAAATTATTTTTTCATCAGATATTCATACAATATTGTCTTTTTATATAAAAATTTAATGTAGCAATCCTCATTAATATTTTTTATCTATAACAAATATAAAATGTTTACTGGAAAGTCTCATTATTTTTTATGACTTATTGAGTATTAACTTAATTATTCGTCCCCAAAAAAAAAATAAACTAATTTTTCTAAAATGATTTTTATATTGTGTTATAGTAAAAACAAATAATCTTATACACTGATAACTTAAATTTTTAAATAACTTTTTATGAGAGTATTTCTTACTTATGTTATTATTTTAAAAACATTTTGAAATTATATAAACGATGTTCATTATTGTTTTATTATTTAAAAACATTATTCTTAGGAACATAATACTACTTTTACGTGTATGTTATATCAAGCCTGGACAAGTTAATGATAATATTTTTAACTAAGATAAATTAAGTTAATAGAAAAAAAAAATTGATAAGTTTAAATTAATGGTTAATCTAATTTATTTTTTACTCAGTTAAGTTAAAATTTATATGAAAACTTTCAAATAACTTATTAACTCAATATAAGTAATTATTATTAATTTTTAGATTATGAACGAAGTATGAGTAATGTATTGATTTTAAAATAATGTACCGTTTTTAATTTTTTTTTTGTGTCTGTCATTATGCTTTTGGGTAGAAATAATGCTTTATTTTTAATGTAACGAAAACACGGGAATTTAAGCATAATCAATTTTTGACAAAATTGATTTTTTTACTCTGCTGTAACTCAAAAACGAATCTTTGTAAATACTTGAAATTTTCACCAAATGTTTATATTAGCGTTATCTATTTACAATTAAATATTCAGAATATTTTGACCTTTTTTATGCTATTTATATACAATTGAAATGTTCGATTTTTCTAAGTTTTTTTTTCTAATTTACTGTAAAAAAAATATGCTATCCAAAAAATCCTTAAAATTTAATACGTGGTTTATTATAATCACAATTTTTATTTATAACCATTTAAAGTTCAAATGTTTACGGAATATAAATATAAATGTATTTTTTTACGAATTCAAGTAAAATAACAATATGTTAGACTGACAAATCATCTGCGTTCAGAATCGATTTTCGTATACAATAATACCTGTCATTACATTCAAATTTAACACATCCATTGTATTGATTTACTCTCTATCACTACTATATACGTCTATATAACAGAGCGATACCCACTTACTCATTCTCTTATTTTAAAGTTACATTATAATTATAAATAAAAAATAATATATTCATATTTTGAGAAACATTGTATTAGATTTCAATTAAAAAAAAAATGGTTTAAAATATATTTTGAAAATAAATTAACAAATTAAAATATTCTTAATACTTATACTATAATTTATAATTTTTAGATTTTAATCAGTGTTTTACCAATACATTGATTTTATAACTATGTGTGTTTTTCCTTTATTATAAATTGGTCGAACTTTCAACTTTGAGGGAGTTATGGATTGCAAATTGGATCTAGTTTGTACTTTAGGGAGGTCAAATACAAAATGTATTTTCCAAAATGATTGTTAAACACAAGTAAACATTTAAGGAAAAACTGTATTTTTTTCTTATAAAGAATTTTCAACATAATTAATTTTGTTTAGGCAATGTGATTAAAAAACGAAAAAACCATAGAAACTTGAAATCATCTATAAATAATTACCTATATATAATATAGGTACCTAATTATTATAATTTTTTAAATATTTTAACTGTTTTTTAGATATTTATAGGCAATGGACAATTTTGATTTGTATTTGGTATTATTTTTTCTTTATAAATGCTGATAAAAATAGTATGAATATTTAATTTGAAAATATGCTTGAAAATGTAATACAAGGTTCCCAATAAAAAGTTCAATTCCCAGTTAAAAATATCGAATATTTTTAGTTATAATATTTCTATAAAACAATTTTTGTGTTTTTTGTAATTATATAATAAATATCCGTAAATATCAAAAATATGTAGCAATTTTTATATAATCATTTTGTAAGCAATTTAATTATTTTATTGGCTATTTAGCTATGTTATAGACATAACACATATTTTGCGATAATTTGTTTTTCTAAAAGCATAAATAAAAAATTATTCGTTGGGTCAAAATCCCAAAAATTCCAAACACGGCACCGTTCAAGGTTATCTGATTTATGTAAAATTATTATAAAACAAAATTATGTATTTAAACGATAAATATCGATACTTAATACCTATTACTTAATTTATCAATGTTAATTATTTTCTTAAAATTTCAAATTTTTAACATATTAACACTTTTACGTAACTATATTGATATAGATTGTACTATAATCAATGAATTCATGATTTATTTAAAAATATTATTTTTATTTATATTATGAACCTATTATTATATAAGTTAAACAGTCTTTCATTTTATATGAAAAAATATTTTGGCGATTGGGTTTCCAGTAAATTATTATATTAGAATTTTCGTAAATTCTATAGATTATAAATTAATTAATTTTGAATTGGTCATAAATAAAAGCTAAGTCGTCGTGCTTAAGTCCTTAGGGTAATAGTGTGATTTTAAATTAGGTATAGTTAACATTTTCAAGATTTCTATACTTATTTCTATATTTATATTTACTTATATTTCTTTAATGCGTAGATTCCACAATCACCATCGCTCGCTACTTCTTTTAACTTAACGAACGAGCCGGCAATAAGTGCTATCTTATTTTTCAAATTGTCGTTGAAATCAGAATCTAAGATTAGTAAGATTATATTATAACTGGTACCTATTTGAAATGTTATCATTTTGGTCATTCTCGTTTTTAGGTAAGGAGTATATTCTAATTTTCGTTTCGTAATTGAATTTTAAAAAATAAATTGAATCATATAAGATATTATATATTTATATCCCATTATTTTTTATCTGAACCTGTGCATATGGTAAGGCCAAGTTTGTGATTTTATTTTCAGTACAAAATTGTTTAGTATTTTTCAAGGTTTTAAAAATATTTAAATAGGTTGATTTATCATAATAATTGTTTTTTGTAATAAGGTATAAAATCCATTAGTCGTTTTATTTTAAATGAGATACTTCGGTAATATTTTTATGTTGATTAATCAGTTTTTCCTTAATATTAAATTATTTTTTAAATTGTGCGGATATTCCTTTTGACATGGTGAAACATTGCCGGCTAACGCAGTGTCCGATCGCAATGTTTGTATTTAAAATAAAATATATCACCGTAGTTTCTGCATTGTCGCATAGTATTTTATAACATAATATTGTATTATTAATTTGATTTTTGTATTCCCGAGACCCGAGTTGAAAATTCCTAATCTTTTCCTAACTTGGTCCTTAATCGTTTTTTGACAAAGTACACCTATCAACGTAATGCCCCTTTTCATTGCATTTGTAACTTGTAACTCTTTTTAATTTTTTTTCGTAATTGTCCCTATACTGTTCACGTGTTCTTTCGCAACTAATATTCCTACTGTATTGACGTTTAAAGTTATGGTAGTTATTTCCTCTATTGTCTCTATCTCTAGAATTTGACCTATTTCTATGATCTCCATTATTATTTCTATATAGACTAGATTCTCTTGGTCTTTTATTATAATATTCTCTATCTCTGGATAGTGACCTGTCTCTACCGTATTTTCTATCTATATATACTAGATTCTCTATTTCTTTCTCTATTTCACCCCCTGGGTATAGACTATTGTCTCTATAGTCACGTTTGTGTCCTTGATAATCTATTTCTCTTTCGTAACTACTACCTCTGTCGTCATAACGGTTATAATTTCTGTTATTTTTTCATATTTATAATTTTCAAAGTTAACTGATTTATGTAGTATTTTACCAAATAAACTTAATTTTTTTATCTTATCACTTAATTTACTTATCTCTCTTTTAAATTTTCTGTTCTGTTTCTTTCTACTAGTTCACTTATAAATTCTGCAATTTCTATCACTGTTTTTTCACTTGTTTTTTTGTTTAATTGAAGTACTTGTTCATTAAATATTTTTGGGTATTCGTTTTGGTTTTGATCTCTTGAATTTATTCTGAATTGCATTAGTTCAAATTTTTTTAAGTTATTTTTAATTTTGTTTAAATTGCTATTTTCATACAACAAAATTGCATTTAAAATTGGTTCTTTCAATCTTTTTAGTATACAGGGTGTTCTAAATTTCACGTGACAGCAGATTTCAGCATGATATATTTTAGGAAAAAATGACCTATGTAAAAACTTTTATGAATGATATAATCTAAATTAATTTGATATTAAATATTTTTTTTATTAATTAGGATAGGGAGGTTCGAGGGGTAACTTTAAAAATTTAAATGGGAACCTATATGTTTGAAATATGATTTGTACACAGCTTAATTTTAAATGAATTTTGACGGGTCATTAACAAAAATGTCTTAATAATTGGAGCCTGGAGGAGTTATCAATATCTGAATATTGGTGTTAATTTATAAAATTCTACAGTGAATAATATTAATACTAAAAGTACTTCTGTTGTACGATCTTAATCGGGGTTAGTGTAATTATCAATTTATTACAGTAAACAGTAGTCAGTACAAAACGTATATCAGTATTATCGTTTGACATTATAACCAATTACGAATTATTTTTATTTATGATGTCCTAATTGCATTTCTTATTCTGTGAATAGATGAATAGTCCAAACTTAACTAATTAGAATAAAGCAAATGTTTAATTACACTAATAAATATTTGCATGTATGGTTTATTTGTTGGTCTGTGTTAATAAAATAATAGAATTTATAAATTTTTAAAGTCTTGCAATTTTATTTTATAAGGTTATTCATACAAAGGCCACAATTTTGAGGATATTATGAGCCTTATCATTATTTTTTACTAATTTGTTCAAACATAGATCGCATTTATAATGTTGTATTAAATGTAGCAAAATAGTTAATACCTATATTATGATTAATTTATTATTTGATTAAACTAGATAACCTCTGGCATGAGCTAAAATTCTGTAAGTTAATTTATCAATCAAGTTTAATATAAATATACACATAGGTAATATTACTTGTAGCTAATAAATTAAAATATTGCGAGTGTTGTAAACAATTAGAACCTATATTTATATAACTTTTAAAGACTAGTACTTATATTTTATAATGTTATTCACTCAGAAACAACTTTTTTTAACTAATTTGTTTATATGAATACTTAAACATAATTGTTAAGTAATTTGTTTAAACATTTGTCACATTTAATAGTATAATAAATATAGCAAACTAATAATTTAGTTTACCATACATATCTTAATGGGTCATTTATTTTATACTAAAATTAACTAAATGACAACATTAATTCACCACTCAGAATATATTATAATTTTTTACTGATGTAATTTGAAATATTTGAAATACTTACTTATTATGTTTGTTATCATGGTTGAGACTTTGATGTTGTTATAATTAAATAAAAAATTCATAAGTATTATAATATTTATAATTATATGTAAATATACAACTATACATAACTATACATTTCGTATGTATATTTTTTATGCATATTATACTATTGATTTGAATTAAATCTGTTTTGGATATGATCCATTTTCTTCAGTTTTAGACAAAAGTTTATTGAAATGTATGGTAGCTAATTAAATTAAAGCAAACGTTTAACTACTCTAAAATTCATTGTAGGTAGGTACCTAAGACTGCAAATGTGACATAAATTTTTTTCATTAAATTGTATTGTCCTTATTGATATTGTAACCTTTGATGGTACATTTTTATTTTCATGAAAAATAATAAAATTCAGTGAATTTTAGCTGAAACTTTTAGATTTGTTAATGTATTTAATTTAATTTAATTTTTATTTCTTGCTCATGAGTAATAATTAGGTACATAGAATTCATAAATTTACTTAATAAATATTATTATATTGTATGGTTTATTGTTGGTTTGTGTTAATAAAATTATAGAATTTCTAACGTTTTAAAGTCTTGCAGTTATATTTTATAAGGTTATTCAAACAAAACCTACTATTTTGAGCTTATCGTTATTTTCTATTAATTTGTTTAAACATTGTCGCAATAAATATAGCAAAATAGTAAATACCTATATTATGATTTATTATTCGATTGTACTACATGAAACCGCTGGCATGAACCAAAATTCTGTAAGTTTCTGTAAGTCAATTATGTTAAGCATAAATATAATAAATATAGCAAAATAGTAAATAACTATATTATGATTTATTTTTCGATTGTACTACATGAAACCGCTGGCATGAACCAAAATTCTGTAAGTTTCTGTAAGTCAATCATGTTAAGCATAAATATAATAAATATAGCAAAATAATAAATAACTATATTGTGATTTATTTTTCGATTGTACTACATGAAACCGCTGGCATGAACCAAAATTCTGTAAGTTTCTGTAAGTCAATCATGTTAAGCATAAATATAATAAATACCTATAGCAAAATAGTAAATAACTATATTATGATTTATTTTTCGATTGTACTACATGAAACCGCTGGCATGAACCAAAATTCTGTAAGTTTCTGTAAGTCAATCATGTTTAGCATAAATATAATAAATATAACAAAATAGTAAATAACTATATCATGATTTATTTTTCGATTGTACTACATGAAACCGCTGGCATGAACCAAAATTCTGTAAGTTTCTGTAAGACAATCATAATAAAATATATACATATCATAAGTAATATTACTTGTAGCTTAATTTAAATATTGCGAGTGTTATAAACAATTAGTACCTATATTGATATAACTTTTTAAAGATTAGCACTTATATTTTATAATGTTATTCACACAGAAGCAACTATTTTTAACTAATTAATTCATATGAATACTTGAACATAATATTTAAGTAATTGGTTATTATCACATTTAATAGTGTAATAAATAAAACAAATTTGTAATTTTAGTTTTGCAAATTTAGTTTACCATACATAATAGTATGATACATATCTCAATGGGTCGCAGGGTTGCTTATTTTATACTAAAATGTACCTACCTACTAAATGACAACAATAATTTGTCTTGACAAAATTATACACATTTCAACTATCTTCACATTCATTAAAATTAAATTATGAATTTTAAAATTGATAGTCTTTTAAAATGTATTAATTTGCTTTTAAATTTAGTTTACCATACGTACCTTAGTCTTAGTGACTAGATTATTTTAATATACTAAAATCAACTAAATGACAAAAATAATTCACCACTCAGAATACATTATGAACATTTTTTTACTGATGGCTGATGCAATAGGACTTACTTAAAATACTTATTTTGTTTGAAGTCATGATTTGGACTTGGATGTTGTTAGAATTAAATTAAAAACTCACATTATAATATTTTTTATTATATAAAACTATACATAATACATTTGTATACGTATAAATATGGTATGCAACTAATAAAATTAGCAAATACGTACGTTAAACAGTTTACTTATTAGAGGAAAAAATGTCATGTAAATTTAGTTTAAAAATTAAAGTTCTTATTGGTGCTTATATTATGTAATGTATTTTACCAATGTTATGTAAATATTGTGTGAATTTTATATCATTGGCTTTGCTCTCCATGCCACAGATGCATATTATACTTCATATTAACCTATTAGTTATTTTATTCAATGATATTGATATTGGATCAATAGGTAGGTACAATTATTCAAAAAAAGGAAAAATTGATAATACAAATAATAGACACATTTTCAAATAAATTCAGTCAAAATTGCCTTGTTCTAGTGTATGTTTGTATTTGCTCATATTTTTATTTGTATTTGTCTGTTTTTATAACGTTTAAATTCCCAAGTCTAGCTATAAACCTTAAGTCTTTAATAACTTTTAATCATTGTAACAACATCCAAGTCCTAGTTATTATTATTTAATATTTGATAAATCGTATCTTTATGTTGTGAAAGGATGATGGTCTTTCAAAAACTGTTTGATTTTTATGCATCATTTAGCTATATATTGAACGCGAAATTTAATCATACAAATTTTCGAAATCAATGTTATCTTTTTGTAGTGTTTAGAAATGGTATATCTAATATTAAGTTTATTCAAACAAAATGTGAAAGTAGTTATGATAATAGTATTAATAGGGCCTGAAATTTCATACATTAAAAACTATCAAAATATACGCTTAAAATCACTAAAATATGAGCTAAATGTGTATTTTGTTTATTTTTACGTTAAGGTTTTTTTGTTTTCTGTAAAAATAATAATTAAAAAATGGGAAAAATATCCACAATTTTAATATGATTTAATATGTTATATTTACTTCAAGAATTAAAATTTACAAATATGGATTTTGAATATTTTGTTAGGGTTTCAAATACAAGTGAATGACAATTATCAGCCCGACCAAGCAATGACACTAATAATTTTAATCAGTTTTTTATTTTATATTGACAAAATTCAAAGGACATATTTTTCAACAAATACATTTTGAAATATAGTCAATGTCCGACATTATCATGAAATATTAATAAAAAAAAAAAAAAAAAAACAATAATAATAATAACACTAAAATGCAGTAAAATGCAATTTTATTTTAAAGTATGCTTATACTCGTATTTTTAAAAAACCTTAAAATATGCGAAAATATGTACATTAAAATTTCATTTTTGAACTCATTTGATTGTGATTCAAATTTTTATCTCATCCAGCAACGTTTTGATGCACTCAGTAAAAACATGCACATGCATGAATTTCCGGGCCCTAGTTATTACCTATTATTTAAATTAAAAAATATATTTAGGTTCCTAAATTAGTCGAAAAATACAGGTGCCTATTTGTATATATTTTAAATAGTTATATGCTGTATAATATAATTTATACAACAATTTGGTATAAATAGCTATTGCCTATTTATTTACTGTATGATATTTGTTTATAATTTTATATTACAAATAATGAATTTTATGTTATGATTATAAATAGAACAATATAGGTACAATATATTAGGAACGTATTGTATAATATTATGTAGGTATTATAAATATAATGTGTTTTTTTTCAATACAATGCTTTTACCTATGTAATATATTAAGCTTAAATTAAGATATCAAACATACGTTTTATGACTATAATAACACAGAATAAATTATTAAATATTATTATTAATAAATTATTTATTATGTGATAATAAATTGATAGTTAGATAGCGTAAAGATTATTAAGATTGCATAAGAATGCATCAGCGTATAACAGAAGCACAAATGTCTATAATTATTAATAATAATATTTAATAATTTAAAATACAAAATTCAAATGTTAATAATTATTAACTTCTTTAATTGTTTATGCATAATTATGAATGATACGTCAAAACTCATTAAAAAATAAATTTTAGGTATATGAATCATATTTAAAAAATATATGTTCCCATTTGAATTTTAAAAGTTGCCCCTAAAATTTCCCCTTTTTAATTAATAAAAAAAAATAATTAATATCAAATTATTTTAGATTATATGATTCAAAAAGGTTAACGTAGAAAATTTTATAAAAATTAAATAATCTTAAGGTTATAATTATAAATAATCATATCTTTAATCTTATATCCATGAACATAAGAATTTCTCTAATATTCATGCTTATATCACTATTATCATTGATAAAATAATTGAATAATACAAAACGCTATTATCACGGTCTCAGACTCTTATAGGTTATACCTACATATTAATATATTATTTTATTTTATAAAATTTTAATTAAATTCGTCGATTGTCAGATTTAGAAATGCAATTAGGACACCATAAATAAAAATAATCTGTGATTGGTAATAAACTAATAATATCTCAAGCGATAATTTTGATATACGTTTTGTATTGCTACTGTTTATATTGTAATAAATTGATAATTACATACCCAGATTATTAAAGTCGTACAACAGAAGCACTTTTAGTATTAATTATTCACTGTAGAATTTTATAAATTAACACCAATATTCAGATATTGATAACTCCTTCAATTATTAAGACATTTTTGTTAATGACCCGTCAAAATTCATTTAAAATTAAGCTGTGCACAAATCATATTTCAAAAATATAGGTTCCCATTTGAATTTTTAAAGTTACCCCTCGAACCTCCCCATCCTAATTAATAAAAAAAATATTTAATATCAAATTAATTTAGATTATATCATTCAAAAAGGTTTTCACATAGGTCATTTTTTCCTAATTTAAGTATATCATGCTGATATCATCTGTAACATGAAATTTGGAACACCCTGTATATATATATATCTTTCTCTTTCATATTATCTTTTATTTACCTGTCTAAACAAATTTTCAATATTATTGACGTAACTCGTTGTTAATTCCAAATTTTCTTGTCTATTTATATGGTATAGATAAAATATTTCTAAGGTTTTTATTATAAATAAAACGATTTAGGTTTTATCTACTGTTCTAGTTAGGAAATAGGAATACGATTATTACGACTTGTACAACTTGTACAACAATTAACTTGAAAACTTGGTAGTTTGTAGTGAATATAACAGAAGACGTAAATACAAAACTGTATTACACTTATAACCAATCTTCAAGTAACTGTAAAAAAAAATTCCAGCGTCAATATAGAAAAAATTTTATGAGAATATTTAATTTAATTTTTGTAATTTTTGAAAATTTTATTTATTTATATTTTTAAAAATAACAAAAATCGAAAATTATTTATTAGTAAAACGTAATTTTACACGTGTATTTTTAATTTCAAATTAAAATTAAAACTTTAAACACTCGTAACATTTTTTTAATTGAACAATCCTCAAACTTTTTTATAGTTATTCTAAGCTTAACTTATGGACAGCATAGTATTAAATTTTCAATTCTTAGCTTTTGATAGAAAAATATTTATAAATTTTTAACTACCAAATAGTGAAAAATATTCATGATTTTGACGAATTTTTGTCAATATTTGAACTTCAAATGCGAATAAAAAAAAATTGTGCCTATGTATTTTTATAATTTTTGAATGAGAGTTAGAACAAGTTATGTGGACCCTTAAATTAAATTTTCAAGTAATTTGTCCCAGCTAATTTCTTTTTATCAACATTTATAAAAAAAAAATTAAAAAAAAAAATGAAAATTTCAATTGTCTATAAATAGCTCAAAAAAAGTCAAAATGTTTTGAAAATAAAATCACGTAAAGAAAATGGCAATCTAAATAACTGGTAAAATTTTCAAGTATTTACGACCTCAAAAATCGTTTGAGGCTAAACCGTTATTTAACGCGGTATTGTAAAAATTTAAATTTCAAACACTCATAAAAATTTTTTGTCTGAATCCGGTTGAGTTTTTTTTACAGATAATTGAAGAAAAATGTATGGAGAACCTTGTATCAAATTTTCAAAACTTAGTTATAAAAGAAAAAATTTTACGAATTTTCAACCACAAAATTACTTGCCAATTTCCGCAATTTTGACATATTTCGTATAAATTCGAACTTTAAGCACTTATAAAAAAAAATTGTGACTAACGATTTCGGATTTTTTTTTATCACCTTAAGAACAACTTATAAGAAACCTTGTATTAAATTTTCAAGATTTTCTGGCCGGCCAAAAAATTTTTATCGTTATTTTAAAAAAAAATACTAAAAAAAATTAAAAATTTCAATTGTCTATAAATAGCACAAAAAAGTCTAAATTCTTTGAAAATTTAACTGTGTATGGAGAACGCTAATATAAACATTTGGTGAAAATTTCAAGTATTTACAATAATTCGGTTTTGAGTTATAGCAAAATAAAAAATTCGATTTTGTCGAAAACTGATTTTGCGTAAAATATCCCGTTTTCCCTCATTTTTTTAGGGTTTTTCCCGACTCATTTAAAAAATATTGAAAATTTTTAACTTTTGACCCCCCAAAGTACCAACTAGATTCGATTTCCTTTTCAAAGAGGGGCTGAAGTCCAAAATCGAAGCATTTTTACTGCTCTAAATGTTGTCGCCAGACACAAAACTAAAAAAAAAAAAAAAAAAAAAAAAAACACACATCATTGTAAAATCAATACATTCTTCACTCCGTTCAGAATCTAAAAAACACACATCATTGTTAAATTTAATAGATTCATCACTCCGTTCAGAATCTAAAAGTATTAAATTGGTATAAATCGTATAATCCCGATGTATAAAATTCAGCCATATTATAGTTAAAAATAATAAATGTATATAAGTATACTTAAATTCCAAGTTCCAACAATTGATGTTAAAAGGTGACACAGATACAGATTACATATTCTATTTAGTTTTCTGGCGTTGCGCAAATTACTGAAAACTGAAATTAATTTTTAGATGTGGCGCACTGGCGCAACTGCGCAAAATACCATCTCTCGGTTTATCCGTTGTTTATCGGTTTATAATATTATATATATAGTATTTCATCACACGGTATTTATTATTTTTAAAGTAGCACAATACGACTACCTACCATGATTTAATATAATATCTACAAACTAAATGGTTTATGAACATTTAAAATAATATATTTTAGAAGCTCAATCGGGTAATGGATGTAAGGGCCAATTTAGCCGACTCGCCGACCTGGCCAGGCCGCCACTGCTTATCTTGCTCTACGCGTGTTACGAACTATCGCATCCGATGATTACGATAATTTCGCGTTGACGCGTCAAACCTACGTCGACGACATTTGCGACGGGGCAGATACAATTTCGAACGTATTAACATTACAGTCCGATTTAATCTCTGTTAGGAACAAAGCGGGATTAGAACTGAAAAAGTGGGCGTCAAATACGCCATGCGTTTTAGACGCGGTACCAGCCGCAGATCGCGTGTGTGCGCCTATGCCGTTCGAATCGGTCGACGGCAACGGTACTAAGGTGTTCGGCTTACAATGGCATCCCGAGAGGGTCTATTTTTGTTGCGCGTTAAGTTTCGATTCAGCACCCGTATGCACTAAACGTGGCATTGTTTCTTTAGTAGCGCGTATATTCGACCCACTAGGTGTGTTCGCTCCCGTGGTATTTTGAGCTAAGTCTATAATGCAGCGTACCTGGCAACTCAGCATGACTTGGGATGAGCCTTTACCAAACAATATTCACGACGAATGGATCGCTTTCGTCTCCGACTTACTGCCGTTATTAAATATTCGGGTTCCGCGTTATTTGAACTCGATTCACGGCGCGCCGTGCTATTTACTTGGATTTTGTGACGCCTCGCAACTCGGCTACGCGGCGGTCGTGTATGTGCGCATGGTTGACGTCGATGTTAACGCGTCCGAATTTTTAATTGGTACGAAAACTAAATTAGTGCCCATAGAATCATTAACCATCCCCCGATTAGAATTAAACGCAGCGTTGTTATTGGCTCGATGGTTAAGTCGCGTCCGCGACATTTTGGCCCCACAACTTAATATTTATTGTCGGCAAACATGCGTGGTCAGATTCCACGATAATATTATCATGGTTAGGGGCCCCACACGAAGCATTTAAAATTTATGTGTCGAATCGAGTGCACCGAATTCGCACTTTACTGCCAGATTGTCGATGGCGGCATGTTGACTCGGTCAATAACCCCGCCGACTGCGCATCGCGTGGCATAATGCCAGCTGCCCTAGCGTGGCACAAATTGTATGGTACGGCCCACAATTAGCGTATGGTGACCTATCGGAATGGGACGATGCTCATTCGCCGTTCCCGTTGTGTGACCTGCCCGAACTTCGTCCAGTGTCCTGCGCCGCCTGTGTTGATGAAATTGAAATCGAATGGTTTAATCGTTTTTCTAGTTACGACCGTATGTTACGAGTATAGTGGCGTATATGCGCCGGTTTATTGCCGCCGGTATTCGTCGAGTACATCGACAACCGGACCACATCGCGCCCGCATATTTGCAAAAGTCGGAACTAAATAGCGCCGCTCGCATATTAGAGGCTGAGTCCCAGCGCGTACATTTCGCCGTTCTGTTACGCGAATTGTCGACAGGTAAACATGTCTCGTCGAAGCCGCTTGCCCATTTAGCGCCCTTTATCGACCCGGTCGGCTTGATTCGCGTGTGCGGACGACTGCGGCATTCTTTGTTAACTTATGATTGTAAGCATCCGGTTTTATTAGCTAAGCATTCGCATTACGCTTATTTATTGTGCCACCGTTGACACCGGGTGACGTGTCATGCCGGCCCGCGGGTTCTTACCGCGCTTGTTTCACGTCGGTTTTGCATTGTCTCGCTTCGATCAGTGTTACATAGTATCATTACTAACTGTTCTGTATGTGTAAGGTTTGATGCCAAGCCTGTTCAACCGTTAATGGCAGATTTGTGGTATGTCAAACAGCTGAAATAGAAAAATAGATCGTATAATATCACAAAGAGTTCTATAAAAAAAAAACATATGATTAATCATATTATAATATTCATCATCCGTGGCAAACGCCAATTGACGACATTCGTTGGAGACGATTAACAATTCTATAATAGTCTTAATGAACAGTAGTTAAACAACAGTCTTCAGTACATGACATGTACTCTCATTTTCATTTCATACAGTTTATTTTCATAAAATATCTTTATACTCCCATTTAGAATCACGATGAAAATCGATATGAAGAACATTTGGAGTTTCTTCGGCGGCGGTGCACTACTCCGTATACACTGTAGATTAGTACAACTCGGTTCCCCTGGAAAATTCGACATTTACATAAGTTTTTTTTCTTATTCTTTTTTGGAATTAAAATTAATTTTTAAACTTAATATAAAATATATTAATTTATATGAACAATCCGCTACCGGACAGATGTAATCGACGTAAACACATATTTTATTCTCCTGGGTCCAATGAAAAATTAGTACAAAATTATGCCTGCTTATTTTACCCATGGAAAATAGATAAAAAATGTTCGATTAAACACCGATGTATTAGTATCATTTACGATTATATTGTATAAGAATAGAATATTATAGGGCCTATAATATATAGGCTATTATTAATATGTGTTATTAACGGTATTTAACGTATTTAACGGTTATTCTTTGTAAAAATGGTCGTATCCGTATGAGTACATTGTATATTTATTTCTTGAATTGATAAATAATTTTATCGTTTTCATTCAAATATATATCTAAATATATAATTTAAATCATTCGTAATGTTTAATTTAATTTTTTTTAAATTATAAGAAATTATAATTATTAAAAATCCTTATAAAAAAATAGTTAAAATAAGTACATCAAAAGCAATATTATTTTGTACTTTAGGGAGGTCAAATAAAAAAAGTATATTTCAAAATGATCGATAAACAATAAGTAAACATTAAAGAAAAAACTGTATTTTTTCATAAATCGAATTTTCAAAATAATTCATTTAGTTTTTTCAATGTGATTCGAAAACGAATAACTATAGAAACTTGAAATTATCAATAAATGATTATATTAGCATTTCAATATTTTATAAATTATAATATAATGTATTTATAGTATTTTAACTGTTTTTAAATATTTATAGACAAAAGACAATTTAAATTTATATTTGGTATTTTTTTGTCTCTTAATAAATGCTATTAAAAAGTATGTATATTTTATTTGAAAAAATGCTTGTAAATGTAATACACTGTTCCTGATAAAAATTAAATTCTCAGTTAAAAATATAAACAATCATTTAAACGATTTTTAATTTTTGTTGTAATTCATTAATGAATAATCGTAATTACTTAAACATGTTACCAAAGTTTATATAATCATTTTCTATACATGGTATTATTTTATAAACAATAATTATTTTTTAGCTATTTATATGCATACAATTTTTACGATGATTTATTTTCAATGAGTGTCAATAAAAAAATATTTACCGGGTCAAAATATCAAAAATTTAAAACAAGGCTCCCTATACGTTTTATGGTTTATTTAAATTTAAAATTATCATACAACGAAATTATGTATTTAAACAATAAATATCGACACTTAATATCTAATTTATCGATGTTAATTACTTTGTTAAAATTTTAATATATTTTTCGCGAAAACTTAATACTTTTATGTATACATATTATATTGTTATAGATTATACAATACTCAATGCAATTATGGTTTTAATATATTATAATGATATTACTTTTATTTATATTATGATCATATTTTTACGTCATTCACAAAAACATGTTAAAATACATTTTTAATTTTATAAGTTAAAATGTAAATGGTAAAAAAATACTTATTATCACAATAATTAAAATGTATTAATAAAATAATAAATGAAATATTTTCGAAAACAGTATACGAACTTACTGTAAGATTATAATAAAAGATTTTAATAGCTATATATAAAAATATATTATCAAATATACATAATGTTAAATGCCGGCAGACAGTCTTCGCTCAGAATCGTTTTTCGTATAAAATTGTATACTATATTATTGAATTACAATTCATTATTTAACATACATATATAAACTAACTGTTATCCACTCCGGCAATAAATGCACAGTGTACTACCAATCTGTAAACCTTTATTATGTTGAAGAATTTGCAAATTAGATTAAAGTCTCAAAGTGTGTAGGGCTTAAATTGTTTTAATTTAAATTAGATTGAAGACACCAGTTTATACCAAATATATAATTTTTTTTTAAATTGTTTGTTGTGCGTACGTTAATAAAAAAAAGTGTTAGGTTTATAAAAAGTGGCGATTGATGTTGTACAATACAGATTTTCTGAATTTTTTATCTCAAATAGTATAGTTATAAAATAGTTAAAATTCTATAAGTTTGTATAATGTTACTTTTTTTTTCTTTCATTGCTAGAATCATTATATGTAATAGTTTTTTGAGTAAACGCAATTATTACGTATTGACTGTATTCTTCTACTTCTAATTCTACTTACATAATTATCAATTTATTTTTTATTTTAATATGTATTATTTTTTGTTATTTATTTATTTATTCGTATGGCTTAACAAATCATTTACAGCAAAATTAAACAATAAAATAATAAAATAAAATATAAACATAAAACATAATTTAACTAAATTTAGATTAGAAAGGTTAAGGTTTTATAAATATATTATATAATATGACATAACAATGCGTTACAGTTTACAGGTTACAGGTGTACGTCCAGTTCCCTTATCCACTTTACTGCTTCCGGTGTTATCGCGTGGATTCCTTCGATGCCCTGGTTGAATTTCCTTATCTGGCATTCCTTTATTATGTGATTTATGGTTTGTCTATCATTGCCGCAATCGCATGCTGGGCTATCTTGGAGTCGCCATTTAAACATCATATCAGCGCAACGGCCATGGCCTGTTCGAAGACGATTTAGTACAGACCATTCATGTCTAGGCAGTTCCATACCCATAACTCCTTGATTGGGGTCCATCACCAGATTTTTGTTTTTGATTGGTAAAGTAGAGTTAGTCCATTCATCGCACCAGCACTTTTTGGTTTCAAATCCTGATCTTATTAGGTCTTTAGCTGTCTTCCAAGGCGGTTTCCTTGACTTTAGTCTAAGTGCTGGTACATCTTCTAATCTTTCGGCTAGCAGTGAGTTCCTCCTATCTTCGGCTTTCCTGATAGTATTAATAAGTTTCTGCTTTCTTCGTAGGTCTGGTGGAGCTATATTGGTTAGAACTGGTAGCCATTGTAACTGAGTGGACTTCACCGTGCCGCTAATCACTCTCATTACGCTATGCAATTGTGTGTCAACTTTTTTCACGTGTGCACTATTACACCACACTTGGGCACCGTATTCAGCTGCACTGTATGTTATTCTTTTCTGTATTGAATTATCATTCTAATTTTTAGTTCCTGTTTTTTTGGTACCGTAAACATTTGTTTATCAGTAATTCTAGTATTTTTTATTTAATATGTTTTGTTCATTTATAAAACTAGATAAAACATCCTGATAAAGGTACTATATATTTAAACTTTAGCCCGATATATCTATGATATTTTTTAATAATTATTTATTGAAATTATATGGTTTTACCTTTTACTTTTACCTTTTTTTAATTTCATTATATCTTTACTCTTAAATTTTTCATTTAAATATCTTATTTAAAAATTTGTACTATGATATCTGTAGAAAAAATTAGCGAATATTAGATTTTTGTAAGTTATGAATGTTTCTTTAATATTAATTATTGAGGAATCTTGTATTCAATTATCAAAAATTATGTGTTCAAATTGAAAATGTAATAGGTACATTGCGATAATATAAGAAATAATTTATAAAATTCCGCCAAAATTAGCTAATTTAAAAAAATATAATTATACCTAAGTTTTTTATTATAGTCAATTTTATTTTTAATATCTTAATAAATTTGTTTGCACGAAACATATTGTTCTTTATTATTTTTTAATATGATCAAAATAATTTAATTAATAGTTTTGATAGTACCTAATTCTTTCTCGATTCTTCTATTAATAATGATGATTATTTTTATATTACCATAAAAGTGTTTTTCTATTATTATAATATATATACATATTTTTCTGAATGTTTAATCTAAAAAATACATGCTGTAATTGGACTAAATTTCAGTAAATAATTTAAATAAATAAAAAAAAAAAATTATTAAATAATCATTCAATAGGTAATTAAATAGTTATACTATTATTATCAATTTAATACATTAGAATAGACTAGAATATTGAATTTTATGAAAATATTAATTATATTTTATTTCAATTTGTATAATATATATTAATCAAACAATGCCTTATAAAAAAGTACCAACACTAATACAATTTCAACAATTTTTTTTATTTAAATTGCCTATTTAGACAATTCAATATAAAACAATTATTATGAAACATATTACATAGATATTTATGAAACACAATTGTATCCATACAATAATTAATAAAACCTATGAACTATATATTTAAATATATTAACAATGCATGTTCAATCCGGACATATTGTTTACGTAATAAGTTGGTCACCCTATCTCTGTCTAACACCTGCGCAAGTTGCGGCAGACAACTGCATATATCGTAAGATCTGTCGCAGCGACAACAATGCATATCAAACATTTTTAGATACTAATAATATAAAATAACTGAGTTCATTGTATTAGAACATATAAAATATTTTTAGTTATAATATTGCTTTTGAAAAATATGTCTGAGCATATTAACTAGAACCTGTAGATTAATTTTAATATCAGTAAAAAATAGTATATGGATATGTATTGTTCCTAAACAGAACAGTACCGAACGGGATTGGTATAGTCACTTGTGCATAAAAAGTCGAATGTGAATATAACTGCTTATACCGATATAGAAATTAATTTTATTGATTTTGTAAGTCCTTCTTTATTGTAGGTACGTAGATCATAATCTATTAACTATTTGATATGTAATATTAATTTAATGATTAAACTTTCCAAAATTTTTAAAATTATTTATCATTTAGTTCAGTCAAACTGTAAGCTAATAAAAAAAAAATAAAAATAAAGCCTTAATTTTAGTCTTATTTTCTGGTAAGAAAGTTTATACCATAGTAAAACCAGGCAAATATGATTTAAAATTTAATATAGGTTTCCTCATCAGTCGTTTACTAAACTACTGTAATCAAAAATCTAATTGTCCCGATATATTTGTATAAACGTTTTAAGTTAAAATGTTGACAAATTTTGTCTAAAATCTATACAATCTTAAAATTATTTTTTCATCAGATATTCATACAATATTGTCTTTTTATATAAAAATTTAATGTAGCAATCCTCATTAATATTTTTTATCTATAACAAATAAAAAAGGTTTACTGGAATATCTCATTATTTTTTATGACTTATTGAGTATTAACTTAATTATTCGTCCCCAAAAAAAAAAAAAAACTAATTCTTCTAAAACGATTTTTATATTGTGTTATAGTAAAAACAAAGAGTTGTCAGTTTAGGATATATTAAATATAAATATTGTCATATATTCTATTGTGAAACAAATAGTATAGTTTTTATATGATACTATAGTTACTTTATAGTATCTGTTTATTAATAAAAAAAAGTATTTGCCAACATACGCATAATGAGAGTATGAAATTTAATTTAAATTTTGACATATTTCGTATAAATTCGAACTTTAAGCACTTATAAAAAAAAAATTGTGACTAAAGATTTCGGATTTTTTTTTATCATGTTAAGAAAAACTTATAAGAAACCTTGTATTAAATTTTCAAGATTTTCTGGCCAACCAAAAAATTTTCATCGGCATTTGAAGAAAAAAACTTAGAAAAGTCGAAAATTTCAATTGTCTATAAGTAGCTTAAAAATGGTCAAAATATTTTTTAAATTTAACTGTAAAGAGATAACCATAATATAAACATTTGGTGAAAATTTCAAGTATTTAAAATGATTCGTTTTTGAGTTACAGCAAAATCAAAAAATCGATTTTGTCGAAAAGTGGTTTTTCCGTAAAATTTCCATATTTTTGTCATTTTTTTTTTGTTTTTCTCGATTTTTTTGAAAACTATTAGAAAATTTTAATTTTGACCCCCCTAAAGTACCAACTAGATTTTTAGATACTAATAATATAAAATAACTGAGTTCATTGTATTAGAACATATAAAATATTTTTAGTTATAATATTGCTTTTGAAAAATATGTCTGAGCATATTAACTAGAACCTGTAGATTAATTTTAATATCAGTAAAAAGTAGTATATGGATATGTATTGTTCCTAAACAGAACAGTACCGAACGGGATTGGTATAGTCACTTGTGCATAAAAAGTCGAATGTGAATATAACTGCTTATACCGATATAGAAATTAATTTTATTGATTTTGTAAGTCCTTCTTTATTGTAGGTACGTAGATCATAATCTATTAACTATTTGATATGTAATATTAATTTAATGATTAAACTTTCCAAAATTTTTAAAATTATTTATCATTTAGTTCAGTCAAACTGTAAGCTAATAAAAAAAAAATAAAAATAAAGCCTTAATTTTAGTCTTATTTTCTGGTAAGAAAGTTTATACCATAGTAAAACCAGGCAAATATGATTTAAAATTTAATATAGGTTTCCTCATCAGTCGTTTACTAAACTACTGTAATCAAAAATCTAATTGTCCCGATATATTTGTATAAACGTTTTAAGTTAAAATGTTGACAAATTTTGTCTAAAATCTATACAATCTTAAAATTATTTTTTCATCAGATATTCATACAATATTGTCTTTTTATATAAAAATTTAATGTAGCAATCCTCATTAATATTTTTTATCTATAACAAATAAAAAAGGTTTACTGGAATATCTCATTATTTTTTATGACTTATTGAGTACTAACTTAATTATTCGTCCCAAAAAAAAAAAAAAACTAATTCTTCTAAAACGATTTTTATATTGTGTTATAGTAAAAACAAAGAGTTGTCAGTTTAGGATATATTAAATATAAATATTGTCATATATTCTATTGTGAAACAAATAGTATAGTTTTTATATGATACTATAGTTACTTTATAGTATCTGTTTATTAATAAAAAAAAGTATTTGCCAACATACGCATAATGAGAGTATGAAATTTAATTTAAATTTTGACATATTTCGTATAAATTCGAACTTTAAGCACTTATAAAAAAAAAATTGTGACTAAAGATTTCGGATTTTTTTTTATCATGTTAAGAAAAACTTATAAGAAACCTTGTATTAAATTTTCAAGATTTTCTGGCCAACCAAAAAATTTTCATCGGCATTTGAAGAAAAAAACTTAGAAAAGTCGAAAATTTCAATTGTCTATAAGTAGCTTAAAAATGGTCAAAATATTTTTTAAATTTAACTGTAAAGAGATAACCATAATATAAACATTTGGTGAAAATTTCAAGTATTTAAAATGATTCGTTTTTGAGTTACAGCAAAATCAAAAAATCGATTTTGTCGAAAAGTGGTTTTTCCGTAAAATTTCCATATTTTTGTCATTTTTTTTTTGTTTTTCTCGATTTTTTTGAAAACTATTAGAAAATTTTAATTTTGACCCCCCTAAAGTACCAACTAGATTTTTAGATACTAATAATATAAAATAACTGAGTTCATTGTATTAGAACATATAAAATATTTTTAGTTATAATATTGCTTTTGAAAAATATGTCTGAGCATATTAACTAGAACCTGTAGATTAATTTTAATATCAGTAAAAAGTAGTATATGGATATGTATTGTTCCTAAACAGAACAGTACCGAACGGGATTGGTATAGTCACTTGTGCATAAAAAGTCGAATGTGAATATAACTGCTTATACCGATATAGAAATTAATTTTTTGATTTTGTAAGTCCTTCTTTATTGTAGGTACGTAGATCATAATCTATTAACTATTTGATATGTAATATTAATTTAATGATTAAACTTTCCAAAATTTTTAAAATTATTTATCATTTAGTTCAGTCATACCGTAAGCTATTAAAAAAGTAAAAATAAAGCCTTAATTTTAGCCTTATTTTCTGGTAAGAAAGTTTATACCATAGAAAAACCATGCAAATATGATTTAAAATTTAATATAGGTTTCCTCATCAGTCAATTACTAAATTGAAGCGCTCTGTGCAATAACCAGACAGCTCCGTTTTATCATTTAGCACATATTTAAGGTTTAATATATACATAAGTGAAGAATAATAAAAATAAAAATTATTTTATATACTTAAAATAGTGATAAAAACTGTGGTGCCCTTAATGAAGTTGTTACATGAATATTTTTTACACTTTTAGCCAAAAATTAGAAATTTTTCTGGAGTTATCTTGTTTATTGCTCGGAGACTCCGAGTCGGAGTTAGTAAATCCTTATTTTTTTTTTTTTTTAATGTAAAAAGCTTACTAAGAATATTAGTTTTTTTTATTTAACTGAGTTAATAATTATCATGTTTAATAATAATTGTCTATGATATAAGATCTTTTTAGTAATACATAATATATTCACGTTCATTTAATTAAGTTTATTATTTATAAATACCCAGTTATGAATATTTTTTTTTTTTATAGATTTCTATAAATTTCTAGAATTTTTGCTTTTTGTTGTAATTCAATAATAACTGACCGCAAATACTTAATAATGTTATCAAAGCTTATATAATCATGTCCTACACATGGTATTATTTACATAGATTAAATTAAATAATTTGTAATCATCTATATTTGAATAAAATATTAATACTCCACAATATCTATAAACATTTGGTCTAGTTTGTATGTTTCAATTTTACGTATGTCAAACAGTTAAAATAGAAAAATAAAACATATAATATCACAAAGAGTTCTATAGAAAAACCATATGATTTTTTTATATTATAATATATTTACTCCGTGGCAAACGACAATCGACGGCATTCGTCGGAGACGATTAACAATTCTATAATAGTCTTAATGAACAGTCGTCAAACAGCAGTCTTCAGTACATGACATGTACTCTCATTTTTATTTTGTGCAGTTTATTTTCATAAAATATCTTTATACTCTCATTTAGAATAACGACGAAGATCGATATGAAGAAAATTTGGAGTTTCTTCGGCGGCGGGCACCACTCCGTACACAGACTGTAGATTGGTACAACTCGGATTCCCGGGAAGAGTCAACACTTACGTAAGTTTTTTTTTCTTATTCTTTTTTGGGATTATATTATTTACTTTTTAAACTTAAAATAAAATATATTTATTTATTTGAACAATCTACTAGTCGGACAATGTAGTTTATGTAGACGCATATTTTATTTTCCGGGGTTCAATGATAAAATAGAACACAATGCCTGCTTTTTTTACTCATTAGTCATTATAGTTATAGTAGACAAAAAATGTGCAAGTTAACAACGATGTATTCGTATTATTTGCGATTAATGATTATATTATATTAGAATAAAACTATTAATATGTACTGTGCCCTGATTTAACGGTTATCCTCTATAACGGTCGTGTCCGTATGAGTATGTTATTTTTAGCATTGATAAATAGTTTTACCGTTTTCATTTAAATATATAATTTAAATCATTCATATTGTTAAATTTTATTTTTTTTAATTATATAAAACCATAATAAATAATTTAAAATCCTTATAAAAAAATAGTTAAAATACATAGAAAGCATTATTATTTTGTTCTTCAGGGAGGTAAAAAAAAAAAATATATTTTTCAAAATGATTGATTAACATAAGTAAATGTTTAAGGAAAAATTGTATTTTTTTCATAAATCGAATTTTTAATATAATACATATTTTTGTTTTTTCAATGTAACTCAACAACAAATAACCATCGAAATTTAAAATTATCAATAAATTATTATATTAGCATTTTAATATTTTATACATAATATAATTTTTCAAACATTTTAACTGTTTTAAATATGTATAGATAAAAGACAGTTTCAATTTATATTTAGTATTTTTTTTTCTCTTAATAAATGCCGATAAAAAGTATGTATATTTAATTTGAAAAAATGCTTGTAAATGTAATACACGATTCCTTTTTATTTTTTTTTTTAAATGCCCTGGGGCTTTATTATTTAAACTACCTGAAGGTCTTTATAAATATGTTTAACAATTATATGTATTTTACATACTAGATGTAAATTATATAATATACTAAATACACGATTCCTGATTAAAATTAAATTCCCAGTTAAAAATATAAACAATTTTTACTTTTTGTTGTAATTCAATAATGACTAACGCAAATACTTAAAAATGTTACCAAATTTTATAATATAATCATTTCCTATAGATACATGGTATTATTTTCTAAACACTTTAATTATTTTGTAGCTATTTATAATTTATATGCTTACAATTTTTACGATGATTTGTTTTCTATAAGTGTCAATAAAAACATATTCACTGGGTCAAAATATTAATATAAAAAATTTAGAACAAGGCCCCCTATAAGTTTTTATGGTTTATTTAAAATTATTATAAAACGAAATTATGTATTTAAAAGTTAAATATTGACACTCAATACCTAATTTATGGATGTTAGTTATTTTGCTAAGATTATAACATATTGTTTGCGGGAACTTAAGACTTTTATGTATAATATATTGTTATAGATTATACTATACTCAATGCAATTATGGTTTTAATATATAATGATATTACTTTCATTTATATTATGATCCTATTTTTTAATGTATTCACAAAAATATGTTAAATTATATTTTTAATTTTATAAGTTAAAATTTAAATGGTAAAAAATACATATTATCACAATAATTAAATACGAATAACATAATAAATGCAATATTTTTGAAAAAATTATATGAACTTACTGTAATATTAAAATTATAATAAACGATTCCTTTTAATAACTATATAAAATAATATATTATCCAAGTATACATAATGCTAAATGCCGGCAGACAGTCTCCGCTCAGAATCGTTTTTCGTATACAATTTTGTATTAGGTTTATTATTGAATTAAAATTCATTACTTCACACACCTATATAATATTATAATAACTGTTATTCACTCCGCACTATAAATGCACAGAGCGCTACTAACTTGCCAACCTTTTTTTTTATATTCAAGAATTTACAAATTAGATTAAAGCCTCAAAGTGTATAGGGTTTTAGTTGTTTTAAATTTAATTAGATTGCAGTTCACCAGTTAATACCAAATATATAATTTGTTTTTAAATTCTCTGTTGTACGTACGTTCATAAAAAAGTGTGAGGTTTATAAAAGGTGAAGACTGATCGGATGTTGTACAGTACAGACATATGAAAAATTTTCTCAATTCTTTATTTCAAATAGTATATTTATAAAATAGATAAAATTCTATAAGTTTGTAATGTAACTTTTTCTTTCTTTCATTGGTATTACTGATAAGTAATATTTTTTTTTCAATCGTAATAGACTGCAGTATTCTTCAACTTCTAATTCTACTTACATATAATTATTAATTTATTTTTATTATTTAATATGTATTTTCTTCCATTTTCAGTTTTCATCCTGATTTTTAGTTTTTTTTTTGTTACCGTGAACATTTGTTCATCAGTAATTATAATATTTTTTGTTAATATATAAAACTAGATTAAACATTCTTATATAAGTACTATATATTTAAACTTTAGCCCGAAATCTCTAGGATATATTTTAATAATTATTTATTATTGAAACTATATGGTTTACCTTTTACAATCTACTAAAACAGAAGACCACACCTATGTCTTATAAAGTCTTATACTATTGCATATTACACAAATAAAAAATAATTGTATATGCATTTAGATTTTTAATTTCACAATACGTTTGTTTGTTTGTTATGTACATTGTCTATACCCTTAAATTTTTCGTTTAAATCTCTAATTTCAAAATTTGAACTGAAATGTCTGTAGAAAATATTAGTGAATATTACATTTTTGTAGGTTATGAATGTTTCTATAATATGAATTATTTGCATAATTTGAATTTTTTGTATAATTATTTTAACTAGTTGTTACATGAAACCACAATAAAAGAAATGTATGCATTTTTTTCTATTATGATAGGTGTGTTCAGACACAAAATCTACAGAGGTAAATACATCTAAATATCTATTGGAATATATACTGCGTGATTAAAATCAAAATAATGCAGAAATAACAACTCAGAAATATAACACTATTGTCGCTATTAATCATAATTCTTTTTTTAAAAATATTTTATAATATTATTATTTTTATTTAGTTTATCATTTTCTTCATAGATTCAATTAAATGATTTGTAGTCATCTATATTTGAATAAAATATTAATTCTCCGCAATATCTATAAGTATTTGGTCTAGTTTGTATGTTTAAATTTTACGTATGTCGTAGCAAGACCCACCCAGGGCAGACTTGAGCGATTAAGAAAGTCATCTGGATATCCATATTCTTTGTCAAAGATTTTTTGATTTTTAGCAAATCACGTTGCTTGAATATCATATTGCTTGTACTCGTATTATTAAGTAGTGATTTTATTCATGTCTACATTCATACCTATTCGCAGCTCCAACATTTCCGTAAGTGTTCAAGTATATGTTTCCCAAACAGAACGTATATTCGTAAAACCCCGTTTCCCTGTGCGTTGTCGTCTTTGTCGACATACGGCAGAGCTACAGCGGGGTACGTTCTGCAGAAATGACGAGTCGCGCGTACGTCGGATCTAGCGAGCATATGGCACAGTTCCAGTGACTCGTCAGAGTTCCGCGTTACGGGCGTATCGCTCTCGTTTGAGCTGCCCGTCTCGTGTGCCGCTGTAATGATCTGACAACGCGTGCGATTTGATTCTGATCCGATTATTCGGTGGCTGTGATGTCGTTGAATGACATACGAATCTGTTCGAAACATTGCACACATTACGAAAAAGTTAATTTTTTTTTGGTAATACATTTATCCACGTTAATATAATTAGGTTTGTTATTTATAAGCATCTAGTTATGGGGTTTCGGCGGTTTCTTGTTACCTGTCACAGAACACGAGACCGGTCCTGTGTTATCTCTAATGAATCAGGAATAAAGCCTGACGAAACGACTAGCATTGACATTCACTGTCTTTCCTCCGTCGTAGCAAGACCCACCCAGGACAGAATTGAGCGATTAGGAAAGGCATCTGGATATCCATATTCTTTGTCAAAGATTTTTTGATTTTTAGCAAATCACGTTGATTGCATATCATATTGCTTGTACTCGTATTATTAAGTAGTGATTTTATTCATGTCTACATTCATACCTATTCGCAGCTCCAACATTTCCGTAAGTGTTCAAGTATATGTTTCCCAAACAGAACGTATATTCGTAAAACTCCGTTTCCCTGATGATCTGACAACGCGTGCGATTTGATTCTGATCCGATTATTCGGTGGCTGTAACGTCGTTGAATGACATACAAATCTGTTCGAAACATTGCACATATTACTAAAAAGTTAATTTTTTTTTGGTAATACGTTTATCCACGTTAATTTAGTTACGTTTGTTATTTATAAGCACCTAGTTATGGGGTGTCGACGGTTTTTTGTTATCGGTCACAGAACACGACACATTGCACACATTACGAAAACGTAAATTTTTTTTTTGGTAGTGTTTGTAAAATTGTAACGTTTAATAATAATTGTCTATGATATAAGATCTTTTTAGTAATACATAATATATTCACGTTCATTTTATTAAGTTTATTATTTATAAATACCTAGTTATGAATATTTTTTTTTTTTATAGATTTCTATAAATTTCTAGAATTTTTGCTTTTTGTTGTAATTCAATAATAACTTACCGCAAATACTTAATAATGTTATCAAAGCTTATATAATCATGTCCTACACATGGTATTATTTACATAGATTAAATTAAATAATTTGTAATCATCTATATTTGAATAAAATATTAATACTCCACAATATCTATAAACATTTGGTCTAGTTTGTATGTTTCAATTTTACGTATGTCAAACAGTTAAAATAGAAAAATAAAACATATAATATCACAAAGAGTTCTATAAAAAAACCATATGATTTTTTTATATTATAATATATTTACTCCGTGGCAAACGACAATCGACGGCATTCGTCGGAGACGATTAACAATTCTATAATAGTCTTAATGAACAGTCGTCAAACAGCAGTCTTCAGTACATGACATGTACTCTCATTTTTATTTTGTGCAGTTTATTTTCATAAAATATCTTTATACTCTCATTTAGAATAACGACGAAGATCGATATGAAGAAAATTTGGAGTTTCTTCGGCGGCGGGCACCACTCCGTACACAGACTGTAGATTGGTACAACTCGGATTCCCGGGAAGAGTCAACACTTACGTAAGTTTTTTTTTCTTATTCTTTTTTGGGATTATATTATTTACTTTTTAAACTTAAAATAAAATATATTTATTTATTTGAACAATCTACTAGTCGGACAATGTAGTTTATGTAGACGCATATTTTATTTTCCGGGGTTCAATGATAAAATAGAACACAATGCCTGCTTTTTTTACTCATTAGTCATTATAGTTATAGTAGACAAAAAATGTGCAAGTTAACAACGATGTATTCGTATTATTTGCGATTAATGATTATATTATATTAGAATAAAACTATTAATATGTACTGTGCCCTGATTTAACGGTTATCCTCTATAACGGTCGTGTCCGTATGAGTATGTTATTTTTAGCATTGATAAATAGTTTTACCGTTTTCATTTAAATATATAATTTAAATCATTCATATTGTTAAATTTTATTTTTTTTAATTATATAAAACCATAATAAATAATTTAAAATCCTTATAAAAAAATAGTTAAAATACATAGAAAGCATTATTATTTTGTTCTTCAGGGAGGTAAAAAAAAAAAATATATTTTTCAAAATGATTGATTAACATAAGTAAATGTTTAAGGAAAAATTGTATTTTTTTCATAAATCGAATTTTTAATATAATACATATTTTTGTTTTTTCAATGTAACTCAACAACAAATAACCATCGAAATTTAAAATTATCAATAAATTATTATATTAGCATTTTAATATTTTATACATAATATAATTTTTCAAACATTTTAACTGTTTTAAATATGTATAGATAAAAGACAGTTTCAATTTATATTTAGTATTTTTTTTTCTCTTAATAAATGCCGATAAAAAGTATGTATATTTAATTTGAAAAAATGCTTGTAAATGTAATACACGATTCCTTTTTTTTTTTTTTTTTAAATGCCCTGGGGCTTTATTATTTAAACGACCTGAAGGTCTTTATAAATATGTTTAACAATTATATGTATTTTACATACTAGATGTAAATTATATAATATACTAAATACACGATTCCTGATTAAAATTAAATTCCCAGTTAAAAATATAAACAATTTTTACTTTTTGTTGTAATTCAATAATGACTAACGCAAATACTTAAAAATGTTACCAAAGTTTATAATATAATCATTTCCTATAGATACATGGTATTATTTTCTAAACACTTTAATTATTTTGTAGCTATTTATAATTTATATGCTTACAATTTTTACGATGATTTGTTTTCTATAAGTGTCAATAAAAACATATTCACTGGGTCAAAATATTAATATAAAAAATTTAGAACAAGGCCCCCTATAAGTTTTTATGGTTTATTTAAAATTATTATAAAACGAAATTATGTATTTAAAAGTTAAATATTGACACTCAATACCTAATTTATGGATGTTAGTTATTTTGCTAAGATTATAACATATTGTTTGCGGGAACTTAAGACTTTTATGTATAATATATTGTTATAGATTATACTATACTCAATGCAATTATGGTTTTAATATATAATGATATTACTTTCATTTATATTATGATCCTATTTTTTAATGTATTCACAAAAATATGTTAAATTATATTTTTAATTTTATAAGTTAAAATTTAAATGGTAAAAAATACATATTATCACAATAATTAAATACGAATAACATAATAAATGCAATATTTTTGAAAAAATTATATGAACTTACTGTAATATTAAAATTATAATAAACGATTCCTTTTAATAACTATATAAAATAATATATTATCCAAGTATACATAATGCTAAATGCCGGCAGACAGTCTCCGCTCAGAATCGTTTTTCGTATACAATTTTGTATTAGGTTTATTATTGAATTAAAATTCATTACTTCACACACCTATATAATATTATAATAACTGTTATTCACTCCGCACTATAAATGCACAGAGCGCTACTAACTTGCCAACCTTTTTTTTTATATTCAAGAATTTACAAATTAGATTAAAGCCTCAAAGTGTATAGGGTTTTAGTTGTTTTAAATTTAATTAGATTGCAGTTCACCAGTTAATACCAAATATATAATTTGTTTTTAAATTCTCTGTTGTACGTACGTTCATAAAAAAGTGTGAGGTTTATAAAAGGTGAAGACTGATCGGATGTTGTACAGTACAGACATATGAAAAATTTTCTCAATTCTTTATTTCAAATAGTATATTTATAAAATAGATAAAATTCTATAAGTTTGTAATGTAACTTTTTCTTTCTTTCATTGGTATTACTGATAAGTAATATTTTTTTTTCAATCGTAATAGACTGCAGTATTCTTCAACTTCTAATTCTACTTACATATAATTATTAATTTATTTTTATTATTTAATATGTATTTTCTTCCATTTTCAGTTTTCATCCTGATTTTTAGTTTTTTTTTTGTTACCGTGAACATTTGTTCATCAGTAATTATAATATTTTTTGTTAATATATAAAACTAGATTAAACATTCTTATATAAGTACTATATATTTAAACTTTAGCCCGAAATCTCTAGGATATATTTTAATAATTATTTATTATTGAAACTATATGGTTTACCTTTTACAATCTACTAAAACAGAAGACCACACCTATGTCTTATAAAGTCTTATACTATTGCATATTACACAAATAAAAAATAATTGTATATGCATTTAGATTTTTAATTTCACAATACGTTTGTTTGTTTGTTATGTACATTGTCTATACCCTTAAATTTTTCGTTTAAATCTCTAATTTCAAAATTTGAACTGAAATGTCTGTAGAAAATATTAGTGAATATTACATTTTTGTAGGTTATGAATGTTTCTATAATATGAATTATTTGCATAATTTGAATTTTTTGTATAATTATTTTAACTAGTTGTTACATGAAACCACAATAAAAGAAATGTATGCATTTTTTTCTATTATGATAGGTGTGTTCAGACACAAAATCTACAGAGGTAAATACATCTAAATATCTATTGGAATATATACTGCGTGATTAAAATCAAAATAATGCAGAAATAACAACTCAGAAATATAACACTATTGTCGCTATTAATCATAATTCTTTTTTTAAAAATATTTTATAATATTATTATTTTTATTTAGTTTATCATTTTCTTCATAGATTCAATTAAATGATTTGTAGTCATCTATATTTGAATAAAATATTAATTCTCCGCAATATCTATAAGTATTTGGTCTAGTTTGTATGTTTAAATTTTACGTATGTCGTAGCAAGACCCACCCAGGGCAGACTTGAGCGATTAAGAAAGTCATCTGGATATCCATATTCTTTGTCAAAGATTTTTTGATTTTTAGCAAATCACGTTGCTTGAATATCATATTGCTTGTACTCGTATTATTAAGTAGTGATTTTATTCATGTCTACATTCATACCTATTCGCAGCTCCAACATTTCCGTAAGTGTTCAAGTATATGTTTCCCAAACAGAACGTATATTCGTAAAACCCCGTTTCCCTGTGCGTTGTCGTCTTTGTCGACATACGGCAGAGCTACAGCGGGGTACGTTCTGCAGAAATGACGAGTCGCGCGTACGTCGGATCTAGCGAGCATATGGCACAGTTCCAGTGACTCGTCAGAGTTCCGCGTTACGGGCGTATCGCTCTCGTTTGAGCTGCCCGTCTCGTGTGCCGCTGTAATGATCTGACAACGCGTGCGATTTGATTCTGATCCGATTATTCGGTGGCTGTGATGTCGTTGAATGACATACGAATCTGTTCGAAACATTGCACACATTACGAAAAAGTTAATTTTTTTTTGGTAATACATTTATCCACGTTAATATAATTAGGTTTGTTATTTATAAGCATCTAGTTATGGGGTTTCGGCGGTTTCTTGTTACCTGTCACAGAACACGAGACCGGTCCTGTGTTATCTCTAATAAATCAGAAATAAAGCCTGACGAAACGACTAGCATTGACATTCACTGTCTTTCCTCCGTCGTAGCAAGACCCACCCAGGACAGAATTGAGCGATTAGGAAAGGCATCTGGATATCCATATTCTTTGTCAAAGATTTTTTGATTTTTAGCAAATCACGTTGATTGCATATCATATTGCTTGTACTCGTATTATTAAGTAGTGATTTTATTCATGTCTACATTCATACCTATTCGCAGCTCCAACATTTCCGTAAGTGTTCAAGTATATGTTTCCCAAACAGAACGTATATTCGTAAAACTCCGTTTCCCTGATGATCTGACAACGCGTGCGATTTGATTCTGATCCGATTATTCGGTGGCTGTAACGTCGTTGAATGACATACAAATCTGTTCGAAACATTGCACATATTACTAAAAAGTTAATTTTTTTTTGGTAATACGTTTATCCACGTTAATTTAGTTACGTTTGTTATTTATAAGCACCTAGTTATGGGGTGTCGACGGTTTTTTGTTATCGGTCACAGAACACGACACATTGCACACATTACGAAAACGTAAATTTTTTTTTTGGTAGTGTTTGTAAAATTGTAACGTTTAATAATAATTGTCTATGATATAAGATCTTTTTAGTAATACATAATATATTCACGTTCATTTTATTAAGTTTATTATTTATAAATACCTAGTTATGAATATTTTTTTAGATTCTGAACGGAGTGATGAATGTATTGATTTTACAATGATGTGTGTTTTTTTTTTTTTTTTTTTTTTTTTTTTTTTTTTTTTTTTTTTTTTTTTTTGTTTTTTTGTTTTTGTGTCTGTGTACAGCATAACTAGTCGAAATAATGCTTCAATTTCAAACTTTGGGGGTGGTTTCCGATGGCAAAGTGAATATCCTTGGTGCATTATAGAGGTGAAAAGTAAACATTTTCCAACAGTTTTCAAAAAAATCGAGAAAAACAAAAAAAAAATGACAGAAAAACGGGAATTTTTATGCAAAACCAGTTTTCGACAAAATCGAATTATTTATTTTGCTATAACTCAAAAACTAATCGATGTAAACACTTGAAATTTTCACAAAATATTTATATTAGCGTTCTCCATACACAGTTAAATTTTCAAAGAATTTTGACTTTTTTTGAGTTATTTATAGACAGTTGAAATTTTCAATTTTTTTAAGTATTTTTTTTAAAAATAACGATAAAAATTTTTTGGCCGGCCAGAAAATCTTGAAAATTTAATACAAGGTTTCTTATAAGTTGTTCTTAAAGTTATAAAAAAAAATCCGAAATCGTTAGTCACAATTTTTTTTTATAAGTGCTTAAAGTTCGAATTTATACGAAATATGTCAAAATTGCGAAAATTGGCAAGTAATTTTGTGGTTAAAAAATCGTAAAAATTTTTCCTTTTATAACTAAGATTTGAAAATTTGGTACAAGGTTCTGCATAAAATTTTCTTCTACTATCTGCAAAAAAAACTCTACCGGACTAAAACAAAAAATTTTTATGAGTGATTGAAATTTAAATTTTTACAAAACCGCGTTAAATAACGGTTTAGCCTCAAACGATTTTTGATATTTGTTGTTATTCAAACAGTATAAGTCGTAAATACTTGAAAATTTTACCAGTTATTTAGATTGCCATTTTCTTTACGTGATTTGATTTTCAAAACATTTTGACTTTTTTTGAGCTATTAATAGACAATTGAAATTTTCAATTTTTTTTAATTTTTTTTTTATAAATGTTGATAAAAAAAATTTAGCTGGGACAAATTACTTGAAAATTTAATTGAAGGGTCCACATAACTTGTTCTAACTCTCATTCAAAAATTATAAAAATACATAGGCACAATTTTTTTTTATTAGCATTTGAAGTTCAAATATTGACAAAAATTCGTCAAAATCATGAATATTTTTCACTATTTGGTAGTTAAAAATTTATAAATATTTTTCTATCAAAAGCTAAGAATTGAAAATTTAATACTATGCTGTCCATAAGTTAAGCTTAGAATAATTATAAAAAAGTTTGAGGATTGTTCAATTTAAAAAAATTAACGAGTGTTTAAAGTTTTAATTTTAATTTGAAATCAAAAATACACGACGTGTAAAATCACGTTTTACTAATAAATAATTTTCGATTTTTGTTATTTTTAAAAAATTACTAAACGTAAGATCTTGAAACTTTTACTTAAATATTTGAATTAGTTTCAAAATAGAATATATGATAATATTTAAATATAATATATCCTGGACTGACAAATCATCTCCGTTCAGAATCGTTTTTCGTATACAATGATACCTATCATTGCATTCAAATTTAACCTACCATAGTCCGAGGTCCACCCCACCCCCTAATGTACAGCAGAGCGATACTCACTTACCCGCTTTTTTTTTTATAGATTTCTATAAATTTCTAGAATTTTTGCTTTTTGTTGTAATTCAATAATAACTTACCGCAAATACTTAATAATGTTATCAAAGCTTATATAATCATGTCCTACACATGGTATTATTTACATAGATTAAATTAAATAATTTGTAATCATCTATATTTGAATAAAATATTAATACTCCACAATATCTATAAACATTTGGTCTAGTTTGTATGTTTCAATTTTACGTATGTCAAACAGTTAAAATAGAAAAATAAAACATATAATATCACAAAGAGTTCTATAAAAAAACCATATGATTTTTTTATATTATAATATATTTACTCCGTGGCAAACGACAATCGACGGCATTCGTCGGAGACGATTAACAATTCTATAATAGTCTTAATGAACAGTCGTCAAACAGCAGTCTTCAGTACATGACATGTACTCTCATTTTTATTTTGTGCAGTTTATTTTCATAAAATATCTTTATACTCTCATTTAGAATAACGACGAAGATCGATATGAAGAAAATTTGGAGTTTCTTCGGCGGCGGGCACCACTCCGTACACAGACTGTAGATTGGTACAACTCGGATTCCCGGGAAGAGTCAACACTTACGTAAGTTTTTTTTTCTTATTCTTTTTTGGGATTATATTATTTACTTTTTAAACTTAAAATAAAATATATTTATTTATTTGAACAATCTACTAGTCGGACAATGTAGTTTATGTAGACGCATATTTTATTTTCCGGGGTTCAATGATAAAATAGAACACAATGCCTGCTTTTTTTACTCATTAGTCATTATAGTTATAGTAGACAAAAAATGTGCAAGTTAACAACGATGTATTCGTATTATTTGCGATTAATGATTATATTATATTAGAATAAAACTATTAATATGTACTGTGCCCTGATTTAACGGTTATCCTCTATAACGGTCGTGTCCGTATGAGTATGTTATTTTTAGCATTGATAAATAGTTTTACCGTTTTCATTTAAATATATAATTTAAATCATTCATATTGTTAAATTTTATTTTTTTTAATTATATAAAACCATAATAAATAATTTAAAATCCTTATAAAAAAATAGTTAAAATACATAGAAAGCATTATTATTTTGTTCTTCAGGGAGGTAAAAAAAAAAAATATATTTTTCAAAATGATTGATTAACATAAGTAAATGTTTAAGGAAAAATTGTATTTTTTTCATAAATCGAATTTTTAATATAATACATATTTTTGTTTTTTCAATGTAACTCAACAACAAATAACCATCGAAATTTAAAATTATCAATAAATTATTATATTAGCATTTTAATATTTTATACATAATATAATTTTTCAAACATTTTAACTGTTTTAAATATGTATAGATAAAAGACAGTTTCAATTTATATTTAGTATTTTTTTTTCTCTTAATAAATGCCGATAAAAAGTATGTATATTTAATTTGAAAAAATGCTTGTAAATGTAATACACGATTCCTTTTTTTTTTTTTTTTTAAATGCCCTGGGGCTTTATTATTTAAACGACCTGAAGGTCTTTATAAATATGTTTAACAATTATATGTATTTTACATACTAGATGTAAATTATATAATATACTAAATACACGATTCCTGATTAAAATTAAATTCCCAGTTAAAAATATAAACAATTTTTACTTTTTGTTGTAATTCAATAATGACTAACGCAAATACTTAAAAATGTTACCAAAGTTTATAATATAATCATTTCCTATAGATACATGGTATTATTTTCTAAACACTTTAATTATTTTGTAGCTATTTATAATTTATATGCTTACAATTTTTACGATGATTTGTTTTCTATAAGTGTCAATAAAAACATATTCACTGGGTCAAAATATTAATATAAAAAATTTAGAACAAGGCCCCCTATAAGTTTTTATGGTTTATTTAAAATTATTATAAAACGAAATTATGTATTTAAAAGTTAAATATTGACACTCAATACCTAATTTATGGATGTTAGTTATTTTGCTAAGATTATAACATATTGTTTGCGGGAACTTAAGACTTTTATGTATAATATATTGTTATAGATTATACTATACTCAATGCAATTATGGTTTTAATATATAATGATATTACTTTCATTTATATTATGATCCTATTTTTTAATGTATTCACAAAAATATGTTAAATTATATTTTTAATTTTATAAGTTAAAATTTAAATGGTAAAAAATACATATTATCACAATAATTAAATACGAATAACATAATAAATGCAAAATTTTTGAAAAAATTATATGAACTTACTGTAATATTAAAATTATAATAAACGATTCCTTTTAATAACTATATAAAATAATATATTATCCAAGTATACATAATGCTAAATGCCGGCAGACAGTCTCCGCTCAGAATCGTTTTTCGTATACAATTTTGTATTAGGTTTATTATTGAATTAAAATTCATTACTTCACACACCTATATAATATTATAATAACTGTTATTCACTCCGCACTATAAATGCACAGAGCGCTACTAACTTGCCAACCTTTTTTTTTATATTCAAGAATTTACAAATTAGATTAAAGCCTCAAAGTGTATAGGGTTTTAGTTGTTTTAAATTTAATTAGATTGCAGTTCACCAGTTAATACCAAATATATAATTTGTTTTTAAATTCTCTGTTGTACGTACGTTCATAAAAAAGTGTGAGGTTTATAAAAGGTGAAGACTGATCGGATGTTGTACAGTACAGACATATGAAAAATTTTCTCAATTCTTTATTTCAAATAGTATATTTATAAAATAGATAAAATTCTATAAGTTTGTAATGTAACTTTTTCTTTCTTTCATTGGTATTACTGATAAGTAATATTTTTTTTTCAATCGTAATAGACTGCAGTATTCTTCAACTTCTAATTCTACTTACATATAATTATTAATTTATTTTTATTATTTAATATGTATTTTCTTCCATTTTCAGTTTTCATCCTGATTTTTAGTTTTTTTTTTGTTACCGTGAACATTTGTTCATCAGTAATTATAATATTTTTTGTTAATATATAAAACTAGATTAAACATTCTTATATAAGTACTATATATTTAAACTTTAGCCCGAAATCTCTAGGATATATTTTAATAATTATTTATTATTGAAACTATATGGTTTACCTTTTACAATCTACTAAAACAGAAGACCACACCTATGTCTTATAAAGTCTTATACTATTGCATATTACACAAATAAAAAATAATTGTATATGCATTTAGATTTTTAATTTCACAATACGTTTGTTTGTTTGTTATGTACATTGTCTATACCCTTAAATTTTTCGTTTAAATCTCTAATTTCAAAATTTGAACTGAAATGTCTGTAGAAAATATTAGTGAATATTACATTTTTGTAGGTTATGAATGTTTCTATAATATGAATTATTTGCATAATTTGAATTTTTTGTATAATTATTTTAACTAGTTGTTACATGAAACCACAATAAAAGAAATGTATGCATTTTTTTCTATTATGATAGGTGTGTTCAGACACAAAATCTACAGAGGTAAATACATCTAAATATCTATTGGAATATATACTGCGTGATTAAAATCAAAATAATGCAGAAATAACAACTCAGAAATATAACACTATTGTCGCTATTAATCATAATTCTTTTTTTAAAAATATTTTATAATATTATTATTTTTATTTAGTTTATCATTTTCTTCATAGATTCAATTAAATGATTTGTAGTCATCTATATTTGAATAAAATATTAATTCTCCGCAATATCTATAAGTATTTGGTCTAGTTTGTATGTTTAAATTTTACGTATGTCGTAGCAAGACCCACCCAGGGCAGACTTGAGCGATTAAGAAAGTCATCTGGATATCCATATTCTTTGTCAAAGATTTTTTGATTTTTAGCAAATCACGTTGCTTGAATATCATATTGCTTGTACTCGTATTATTAAGTAGTGATTTTATTCATGTCTACATTCATACCTATTCGCAGCTCCAACATTTCCGTAAGTGTTCAAGTATATGTTTCCCAAACAGAACGTATATTCGTAAAACTCCGTTTCCCTGATGATCTGACAACGCGTGCGATTTGATTCTGATCCGATTATTCGGTGGCTGTAACGTCGTTGAATGACATACAAATCTGTTCGAAACATTGCACATATTACTAAAAAGTTAATTTTTTTTTGGTAATACGTTTATCCACGTTAATTTAGTTACGTTTGTTATTTATAAGCACCTAGTTATGGGGTGTCGACGGTTTTTTGTTATCGGTCACAGAACACGACACATTGCACACATTACGAAAACGTAAATTTTTTTTTTGGTAGTGTTTGTAAAATTGTAACGTTTAATAATAATTGTCTATGATATAAGATCTTTTTAGTAATACATAATATATTCACGTTCATTTTATTAAGTTTATTATTTATAAATACCTAGTTATGAATATTTTTTTTTTTTATAGATTTCTATAAATTTCTAGAATTTTTGCTTTTTGTTGTAATTCAATAATAACTTACCGCAAATACTTAATAATGTTATCAAAGCTTATATAATCATGTCCTACACATGGTATTATTTACATAGATTAAATTAAATAATTTGTAATCATCTATATTTGAATAAAATATTAATACTCCACAATATCTATAAACATTTGGTCTAGTTTGTATGTTTCAATTTTACGTATGTCAAACAGTTAAAATAGAAAAATAAAACATATAATATCACAAAGAGTTCTATAAAAAAACCATATGATTTTTTTATATTATAATATATTTACTCCGTGGCAAACGACAATCGACGGCATTCGTCGGAGACGATTAACAATTCTATAATAGTCTTAATGAACAGTCGTCAAACAGCAGTCTTCAGTACATGACATGTACTCTCATTTTTATTTTGTGCAGTTTATTTTCATAAAATATCTTTATACTCTCATTTAGAATAACGACGAAGATCGATATGAAGAAAATTTGGAGTTTCTTCGGCGGCGGGCACCACTCCGTACACAGACTGTAGATTGGTACAACTCGGATTCCCGGGAAGAGTCAACACTTACGTAAGTTTTTTTTTCTTATTCTTTTTTGGGATTATATTATTTACTTTTTAAACTTAAAATAAAATATATTTATTTATTTGAACAATCTACTAGTCGGACAATGTAGTTTATGTAGACGCATATTTTATTTTCCGGGGTTCAATGATAAAATAGAACACAATGCCTGCTTTTTTTACTCATTAGTCATTATAGTTATAGTAGACAAAAAATGTGCAAGTTAACAACGATGTATTCGTATTATTTGCGATTAATGATTATATTATATTAGAATAAAACTATTAATATGTACTGTGCCCTGATTTAACGGTTATCCTCTATAACGGTCGTGTCCGTATGAGTATGTTATTTTTAGCATTGATAAATAGTTTTACCGTTTTCATTTAAATATATAATTTAAATCATTCATATTGTTAAATTTTATTTTTTTTAATTATATAAAACCATAATAAATAATTTAAAATCCTTATAAAAAAATAGTTAAAATACATAGAAAGCATTATTATTTTGTTCTTCAGGGAGGTAAAAAAAAAAAATATATTTTTCAAAATGATTGATTAACATAAGTAAATGTTTAAGGAAAAATTGTATTTTTTTCATAAATCGAATTTTTAATATAATACATATTTTTGTTTTTTCAATGTAACTCAACAACAAATAACCATCGAAATTTAAAATTATCAATAAATTATTATATTAGCATTTTAATATTTTATACATAATATAATTTTTCAAACATTTTAACTGTTTTAAATATGTATAGATAAAAGACAGTTTCAATTTATATTTAGTATTTTTTTTTCTCTTAATAAATGCCGATAAAAAGTATGTATATTTAATTTGAAAAAATGCTTGTAAATGTAATACACGATTCCTTTTTTTTTTTTTTTTTAAATGCCCTGGGGCTTTATTATTTAAACGACCTGAAGGTCTTTATAAATATGTTTAACAATTATATGTATTTTACATACTAGATGTAAATTATATAATATACTAAATACACGATTCCTGATTAAAATTAAATTCCCAGTTAAAAATATAAACAATTTTTACTTTTTGTTGTAATTCAATAATGACTAACGCAAATACTTAAAAATGTTACCAAAGTTTATAATATAATCATTTCCTATAGATACATGGTATTATTTTCTAAACACTTTAATTATTTTGTAGCTATTTATAATTTATATGCTTACAATTTTTACGATGATTTGTTTTCTATAAGTGTCAATAAAAACATATTCACTGGGTCAAAATATTAATATAAAAAATTTAGAACAAGGCCCCCTATAAGTTTTTATGGTTTATTTAAAATTATTATAAAACGAAATTATGTATTTAAAAGTTAAATATTGACACTCAATACCTAATTTATGGATGTTAGTTATTTTGCTAAGATTATAACATATTGTTTGCGGGAACTTAAGACTTTTATGTATAATATATTGTTATAGATTATACTATACTCAATGCAATTATGGTTTTAATATATAATGATATTACTTTCATTTATATTATGATCCTATTTTTTAATGTATTCACAAAAATATGTTAAATTATATTTTTAATTTTATAAGTTAAAATTTAAATGGTAAAAAATACATATTATCACAATAATTAAATACGAATAACATAATAAATGCAATATTTTTGAAAAAATTATATGAACTTACTGTAATATTAAAATTATAATAAACGATTCCTTTTAATAACTATATAAAATAATATATTATCCAAGTATACATAATGCTAAATGCCGGCAGACAGTCTCCGCTCAGAATCGTTTTTCGTATACAATTTTGTATTAGGTTTATTATTGAATTAAAATTCATTACTTCACACACCTATATAATATTATAATAACTGTTATTCACTCCGCACTATAAATGCACAGAGCGCTACTAACTTGCCAACCTTTTTTTTTATATTCAAGAATTTACAAATTAGATTAAAGCCTCAAAGTGTATAGGGTTTTAGTTGTTTTAAATTTAATTAGATTGCAGTTCACCAGTTAATACCAAATATATAATTTGTTTTTAAATTCTCTGTTGTACGTACGTTCATAAAAAAGTGTGAGGTTTATAAAAGGTGAAGACTGATCGGATGTTGTACAGTACAGACATATGAAAAATTTTCTCAATTCTTTATTTCAAATAGTATATTTATAAAATAGATAAAATTCTATAAGTTTGTAATGTAACTTTTTCTTTCTTTCATTGGTATTACTGATAAGTAATATTTTTTTTTCAATCGTAATAGACTGCAGTATTCTTCAACTTCTAATTCTACTTACATATAATTATTAATTTATTTTTATTATTTAATATGTATTTTCTTCCATTTTCAGTTTTCATCCTGATTTTTAGTTTTTTTTTTTGTTACCGTGAACATTTGTTCATCAGTAATTATAATATTTTTTGTTAATATATAAAACTAGATTAAACATTCTTATATAAGTACTATATATTTAAACTTTAGCCCGAAATCTCTAGGATATATTTTAATAATTATTTATTATTGAAACTATATGGTTTACCTTTTACAATCTACTAAAACAGAAGACCACACCTATGTCTTATAAAGTCTTATACTATTGCATATTACACAAATAAAAAATAATTGTATATGCATTTAGATTTTTAATTTCACAATACGTTTGTTTGTTTGTTATGTACATTGTCTATACCCTTAAATTTTTCGTTTAAATCTCTAATTTCAAAATTTGAACTGAAATGTCTGTAGAAAATATTAGTGAATATTACATTTTTGTAGGTTATGAATGTTTCTATAATATGAATTATTTGCATAATTTGAATTTTTTGTATAATTATTTTAACTAGTTGTTACATGAAACCACAATAAAAGAAATGTATGCATTTTTTTCTATTATGATAGGTGTGTTCAGACACAAAATCTACAGAGGTAAATACATCTAAATATCTATTGGAATATATACTGCGTGATTAAAATCAAAATAATGCAGAAATAACAACTCAGAAATATAACACTATTGTCGCTATTAATCATAATTCTTTTTTTAAAAATATTTTATAATATTATTATTTTTATTTAGTTTATCATTTTCTTCATAGATTCAATTAAATGATTTGTAGTCATCTATATTTGAATAAAATATTAATTCTCCGCAATATCTATAAGTATTTGGTCTAGTTTGTATGTTTAAATTTTACGTATGTCGTAGCAAGACCCACCCAGGGCAGACTTGAGCGATTAAGAAAGTCATCTGGATATCCATATTCTTTGTCAAAGATTTTTTGATTTTTAGCAAATCACGTTGCTTGAATATCATATTGCTTGTACTCGTATTATTAAGTAGTGATTTTATTCATGTCTACATTCATACCTATTCGCAGCTCCAACATTTCCGTAAGTGTTCAAGTATATGTTTCCCAAACAGAACGTATATTCGTAAAACTCCGTTTCCCTGATGATCTGACAACGCGTGCGATTTGATTCTGATCCGATTATTCGGTGGCTGTAACGTCGTTGAATGACATACAAATCTGTTCGAAACATTGCACATATTACTAAAAAGTTAATTTTTTTTTGGTAATACGTTTATCCACGTTAATTTAGTTACGTTTGTTATTTATAAGCACCTAGTTATGGGGTGTCGACGGTTTTTTGTTATCGGTCACAGAACACGACACATTGCACACATTACGAAAACGTAAATTTTTTTTTTGGTAGTGTTTGTAAAATTGTAACGTTTAATAATAATTGTCTATGATATAAGATCTTTTTAGTAATACATAATATATTCACGTTCATTTTATTAAGTTTATTATTTATAAATACCTAGTTATGAATATTTTTTTTTTTTATAGATTTCTATAAATTTCTAGAATTTTTGCTTTTTGTTGTAATTCAATAATAACTTACCGCAAATACTTAATAATGTTATCAAAGCTTATATAATCATGTCCTACACATGGTATTATTTACATAGATTAAATTAAATAATTTGTAATCATCTATATTTGAATAAAATATTAATACTCCACAATATCTATAAACATTTGGTCTAGTTTGTATGTTTCAATTTTACGTATGTCAAACAGTTAAAATAGAAAAATAAAACATATAATATCACAAAGAGTTCTATAAAAAAACCATATGATTTTTTTATATTATAATATATTTACTCCGTGGCAAACGACAATCGACGGCATTCGTCGGAGACGATTAACAATTCTATAATAGTCTTAATGAACAGTCGTCAAACAGCAGTCTTCAGTACATGACATGTACTCTCATTTTTATTTTGTGCAGTTTATTTTCATAAAATATCTTTATACTCTCATTTAGAATAACGACGAAGATCGATATGAAGAAAATTTGGAGTTTCTTCGGCGGCGGGCACCACTCCGTACACAGACTGTAGATTGGTACAACTCGGATTCCCGGGAAGAGTCAACACTTACGTAAGTTTTTTTTTCTTATTCTTTTTTGGGATTATATTATTTACTTTTTAAACTTAAAATAAAATATATTTATTTATTTGAACAATCTACTAGTCGGACAATGTAGTTTATGTAGACGCATATTTTATTTTCCGGGGTTCAATGATAAAATAGAACACAATGCCTGCTTTTTTTACTCATTAGTCATTATAGTTATAGTAGACAAAAAATGTGCAAGTTAACAACGATGTATTCGTATTATTTGCGATTAATGATTATATTATATTAGAATAAAACTATTAATATGTACTGTGCCCTGATTTAACGGTTATCCTCTATAACGGTCGTGTCCGTATGAGTATGTTATTTTTAGCATTGATAAATAGTTTTACCGTTTTCATTTAAATATATAATTTAAATCATTCATATTGTTAAATTTTATTTTTTTTAATTATATAAAACCATAATAAATAATTTAAAATCCTTATAAAAAAATAGTTAAAATACATAGAAAGCATTATTATTTTGTTCTTCAGGGAGGTAAAAAAAAAAAATATATTTTTCAAAATGATTGATTAACATAAGTAAATGTTTAAGGAAAAATTGTATTTTTTTCATAAATCGAATTTTTAATATAATACATATTTTTGTTTTTTCAATGTAACTCAACAACAAATAACCATCGAAATTTAAAATTATCAATAAATTATTATATTAGCATTTTAATATTTTATACATAATATAATTTTTCAAACATTTTAACTGTTTTAAATATGTATAGATAAAAGACAGTTTCAATTTATATTTAGTATTTTTTTTTCTCTTAATAAATGCCGATAAAAAGTATGTATATTTAATTTGAAAAAATGCTTGTAAATGTAATACACGATTCCTTTTTTTTTTTTTTTTTAAATGCCCTGGGGCTTTATTATTTAAACGACCTGAAGGTCTTTATAAATATGTTTAACAATTATATGTATTTTACATACTAGATGTAAATTATATAATATACTAAATACACGATTCCTGATTAAAATTAAATTCCCAGTTAAAAATATAAACAATTTTTACTTTTTGTTGTAATTCAATAATGACTAACGCAAATACTTAAAAATGTTACCAAAGTTTATAATATAATCATTTCCTATAGATACATGGTATTATTTTCTAAACACTTTAATTATTTTGTAGCTATTTATAATTTATATGCTTACAATTTTTACGATGATTTGTTTTCTATAAGTGTCAATAAAAACATATTCACTGGGTCAAAATATTAATATAAAAAATTTAGAACAAGGCCCCCTATAAGTTTTTATGGTTTATTTAAAATTATTATAAAACGAAATTATGTATTTAAAAGTTAAATATTGACACTCAATACCTAATTTATGGATGTTAGTTATTTTGCTAAGATTATAACATATTGTTTGCGGGAACTTAAGACTTTTATGTATAATATATTGTTATAGATTATACTATACTCAATGCAATTATGGTTTTAATATATAATGATATTACTTTCATTTATATTATGATCCTATTTTTTAATGTATTCACAAAAATATGTTAAATTATATTTTTAATTTTATAAGTTAAAATTTAAATGGTAAAAAATACATATTATCACAATAATTAAATACGAATAACATAATAAATGCAATATTTTTGAAAAAATTATATGAACTTACTGTAATATTAAAATTATAATAAACGATTCCTTTTAATAACTATATAAAATAATATATTATCCAAGTATACATAATGCTAAATGCCGGCAGACAGTCTCCGCTCAGAATCGTTTTTCGTATACAATTTTGTATTAGGTTTATTATTGAATTAAAATTCATTACTTCACACACCTATATAATATTATAATAACTGTTATTCACTCCGCACTATAAATGCACAGAGCGCTACTAACTTGCCAACCTTTTTTTTTATATTCAAGAATTTACAAATTAGATTAAAGCCTCAAAGTGTATAGGGTTTTAGTTGTTTTAAATTTAATTAGATTGCAGTTCACCAGTTAATACCAAATATATAATTTGTTTTTAAATTCTCTGTTGTACGTACGTTCATAAAAAAGTGTGAGGTTTATAAAAGGTGAAGACTGATCGGATGTTGTACAGTACAGACATATGAAAAATTTTCTCAATTCTTTATTTCAAATAGTATATTTATAAAATAGATAAAATTCTATAAGTTTGTAATGTAACTTTTTCTTTCTTTCATTGGTATTACTGATAAGTAATATTTTTTTTTCAATCGTAATAGACTGCAGTATTCTTCAACTTCTAATTCTACTTACATATAATTATTAATTTATTTTTATTATTTAATATGTATTTTCTTCCATTTTCAGTTTTCATCCTGATTTTTAGTTTTTTTTTTGTTACCGTGAACATTTGTTCATCAGTAATTATAATATTTTTTGTTAATATATAAAACTAGATTAAACATTCTTATATAAGTACTATATATTTAAACTTTAGCCCGAAATCTCTAGGATATATTTTAATAATTATTTATTATTGAAACTATATGGTTTACCTTTTACAATCTACTAAAACAGAAGACCACACCTATGTCTTATAAAGTCTTATACTATTGCATATTACACAAATAAAAAATAATTGTATATGCATTTAGATTTTTAATTTCACAATACGTTTGTTTGTTTGTTATGTACATTGTCTATACCCTTAAATTTTTCGTTTAAATCTCTAATTTCAAAATTTGAACTGAAATGTCTGTAGAAAATATTAGTGAATATTACATTTTTGTAGGTTATGAATGTTTCTATAATATGAATTATTTGCATAATTTGAATTTTTTGTATAATTATTTTAACTAGTTGTTACATGAAACCACAATAAAAGAAATGTATGCATTTTTTTCTATTATGATAGGTGTGTTCAGACACAAAATCTACAGAGGTAAATACATCTAAATATCTATTGGAATATATACTGCGTGATTAAAATCAAAATAATGCAGAAATAACAACTCAGAAATATAACACTATTGTCGCTATTAATCATAATTCTTTTTTTAAAAATATTTTATAATATTATTATTTTTATTTAGTTTATCATTTTCTTCATAGATTCAATTAAATGATTTGTAGTCATCTATATTTGAATAAAATATTAATTCTCCGCAATATCTATAAGTATTTGGTCTAGTTTGTATGTTTAAATTTTACGTATGTCGTAGCAAGACCCACCCAGGGCAGACTTGAGCGAATAAGAAAGTCATCTGGATATCCATATTCTTTGTCAAAGATTTTTTGATTTTTAGCAAATCACGTTGCTTGAATATCATATTGCTTGTACTCGTATTATTAAGTAGTGATTTTATTCATGTCTACATTCATACCTATTCGCAGCTCCAACATTTCCGTAAGTGTTCAAGTATATGTTTCCCAAACAGAACGTATATTCGTAAAACCCCGTTTCCCTGTGCGTTGTCGTCTTTGTCGACATACGGCAGAGCTACAGCGGGGTACGTTCTGCAGAAATGACGAGTCGCGCGTACGTCGGATCTAGCGAGCATATGGCACAGTTCCAGTGACTCGTCAGAGTTCCGCGTTACGGGCGTATCGCTCTCGTTTGAGCTGCCCGTCTCGTGTGCCGCTGTAATGATCTGACAACGCGTGCGATTTGATTCTGATCCGATTATTCGGTGGCTGTGATGTCGTTGAATGACATACGAATCTGTTCGAAACATTGCACACATTACGAAAAAGTTAATTTTTTTTTGGTAATACATTTATCCACGTTAATATAATTAGGTTTGTTATTTATAAGCATCTAGTTATGGGGTTTCGGCGGTTTCTTGTTACCTGTCACAGAACACGAGACCGGTCCTGTGTTATCTCTAATGAATCAGGAATAAAGCCTGACGAAACGACTAGCATTGACATTCACTGTCTTTCCTCCGTCGTAGCAAGACCCACCCAGGACAGAATTGAGCGATTAGGAAAGGCATCTGGATATCCATATTCTTTGTCAAAGATTTTTTGATTTTTAGCAAATCACGTTGATTGCATATCATATTGCTTGTACTCGTATTATTAAGTAGTGATTTTATTCATGTCTACATTCATACCTATTCGCAGCTCCAACATTTCCGTAAGTGTTCAAGTATATGTTTCCCAAACAGAACGTATATTCGTAAAACCCCGTTTCCCTGTGCGTTGTCGTCTTTGTCGACATACGGCAGAGCTACAGCGGGGTACGTTCTGCAGAAATGACGAGTCGCGCGTACGTCGGATCTAGCGAGCATATGGCACAGTTCCAGTGACTCGTCAGAGTTCCGCGTTACGGGCGTATCGCTCTCGTTTGAGCTGCCCGTCTCGTGTGCCGCTGTAATGATCTGACAACGCGTGCGATTTGATTCTGATCCGATTATTCGGTGGCTGTGATGTCGTTGAATGACATACGAATCTGTTCGAAACATTGCACACATTACGAAAAAGTTAATTTTTTTTTGGTAATACATTTATCCACGTTAATATAATTAGGTTTGTTATTTATAAGCATCTAGTTATGGGGTTTCGGCGGTTTCTTGTTACCTGTCACAGAACACGAGACCGGTCCTGTGTTATCTCTAATGAATCAGGAATAAAGCCTGACGAAACGACTAGCATTGACATTCACTGTCTTTCCTCCGTCGTAGCAAGACCCACCCAGGACAGAATTGAGCGATTAGGAAAGGCATCTGGATATCCATATTCTTTGTCAAAGATTTTTTGATTTTTAGCAAATCACGTTGATTGCATATCATATTGCTTGTACTCGTATTATTAAGTAGTGATTTTATTCATGTCTACATTCATACCTATTCGCAGCTCCAACATTTCCGTAAGTGTTCAAGTATATGTTTCCCAAACAGAACGTATATTCGTAAAACTCCGTTTCCCTGATGATCTGACAACGCGTGCGATTTGATTCTGATCCGATTATTCGGTGGCTGTAACGTCGTTGAATGACATACAAATCTGTTCGAAACATTGCACATATTACTAAAAAGTTAATTTTTTTTTGGTAATACGTTTATCCACGTTAATTTAGTTACGTTTGTTATTTATAAGCACCTAGTTATGGGGTGTCGACGGTTTTTTGTTATCGGTCACAGAACACGACACATTGCACACATTACGAAAACGTAAATTTTTTTTTTGGTAGTGTTTGTAAAATTGTAACGTTTAATAATAATTGTCTATGATATAAGATCTTTTTAGTAATACATAATATATTCACGTTCATTTTATTAAGTTTATTATTTATAAATACCTAGTTATGAATATTTTTTTTTTTTATAGATTTCTATAAATTTCTAGAATTTTTGCTTTTTGTTGTAATTCAATAATAACTTACCGCAAATACTTAATAATGTTATCAAAGCTTATATAATCATGTCCTACACATGGTATTATTTACATAGATTAAATTAAATAATTTGTAATCATCTATATTTGAATAAAATATTAATACTCCACAATATCTATAAACATTTGGTCTAGTTTGTATGTTTCAATTTTACGTATGTCAAACAGTTAAAATAGAAAAATAAAACATATAATATCACAAAGAGTTCTATAAAAAAACCATATGATTTTTTTATATTATAATATATTTACTCCGTGGCAAACGACAATCGACGGCATTCGTCGGAGACGATTAACAATTCTATAATAGTCTTAATGAACAGTCGTCAAACAGCAGTCTTCAGTACATGACATGTACTCTCATTTTTATTTTGTGCAGTTTATTTTCATAAAATATCTTTATACTCTCATTTAGAATAACGACGAAGATCGATATGAAGAAAATTTGGAGTTTCTTCGGCGGCGGGCACCACTCCGTACACAGACTGTAGATTGGTACAACTCGGATTCCCGGGAAGAGTCAACACTTACGTAAGTTTTTTTTTCTTATTCTTTTTTGGGATTATATTATTTACTTTTTAAACTTAAAATAAAATATATTTATTTATTTGAACAATCTACTAGTCGGACAATGTAGTTTATGTAGACGCATATTTTATTTTCCGGGGTTCAATGATAAAATAGAACACAATGCCTGCTTTTTTTACTCATTAGTCATTATAGTTATAGTAGACAAAAAATGTGCAAGTTAACAACGATGTATTCGTATTATTTGCGATTAATGATTATATTATATTAGAATAAAACTATTAATATGTACTGTGCCCTGATTTAACGGTTATCCTCTATAACGGTCGTGTCCGTATGAGTATGTTATTTTTAGCATTGATAAATAGTTTTACCGTTTTCATTTAAATATATAATTTAAATCATTCATATTGTTAAATTTTATTTTTTTTAATTATATAAAACCATAATAAATAATTTAAAATCCTTATAAAAAAATAGTTAAAATACATAGAAAGCATTATTATTTTGTTCTTCAGGGAGGTAAAAAAAAAAAATATATTTTTCAAAATGATTGATTAACATAAGTAAATGTTTAAGGAAAAATTGTATTTTTTTCATAAATCGAATTTTTAATATAATACATATTTTTGTTTTTTCAATGTAACTCAACAACAAATAACCATCGAAATTTAAAATTATCAATAAATTATTATATTAGCATTTTAATATTTTATACATAATATAATTTTTCAAACATTTTAACTGTTTTAAATATGTATAGATAAAAGACAGTTTCAATTTATATTTAGTATTTTTTTTTCTCTTAATAAATGCCGATAAAAAGTATGTATATTTAATTTGAAAAAATGCTTGTAAATGTAATACACGATTCCTTTTTTTTTTTTTTTTTAAATGCCCTGGGGCTTTATTATTTAAACGACCTGAAGGTCTTTATAAATATGTTTAACAATTATATGTATTTTACATACTAGATGTAAATTATATAATATACTAAATACACGATTCCTGATTAAAATTAAATTCCCAGTTAAAAATATAAACAATTTTTACTTTTTGTTGTAATTCAATAATGACTAACGCAAATACTTAAAAATGTTACCAAAGTTTATAATATAATCATTTCCTATAGATACATGGTATTATTTTCTAAACACTTTAATTATTTTGTAGCTATTTATAATTTATATGCTTACAATTTTTACGATGATTTGTTTTCTATAAGTGTCAATAAAAACATATTCACTGGGTCAAAATATTAATATAAAAAATTTAGAACAAGGCCCCCTATAAGTTTTTATGGTTTATTTAAAATTATTATAAAACGAAATTATGTATTTAAAAGTTAAATATTGACACTCAATACCTAATTTATGGATGTTAGTTATTTTGCTAAGATTATAACATATTGTTTGCGGGAACTTAAGACTTTTATGTATAATATATTGTTATAGATTATACTATACTCAATGCAATTATGGTTTTAATATATAATGATATTACTTTCATTTATATTATGATCCTATTTTTTAATGTATTCACAAAAATATGTTAAATTATATTTTTAATTTTATAAGTTAAAATTTAAATGGTAAAAAATACATATTATCACAATAATTAAATACGAATAACATAATAAATGCAATATTTTTGAAAAAATTATATGAACTTACTGTAATATTAAAATTATAATAAACGATTCCTTTTAATAACTATATAAAATAATATATTATCCAAGTATACATAATGCTAAATGCCGGCAGACAGTCTCCGCTCAGAATCGTTTTTCGTATACAATTTTGTATTAGGTTTATTATTGAATTAAAATTCATTACTTCACACACCTATATAATATTATAATAACTGTTATTCACTCCGCACTATAAATGCACAGAGCGCTACTAACTTGCCAACCTTTTTTTTTATATTCAAGAATTTACAAATTAGATTAAAGCCTCAAAGTGTATAGGGTTTTAGTTGTTTTAAATTTAATTAGATTGCAGTTCACCAGTTAATACCAAATATATAATTTGTTTTTAAATTCTCTGTTGTACGTACGTTCATAAAAAAGTGTGAGGTTTATAAAAGGTGAAGACTGATCGGATGTTGTACAGTACAGACATATGAAAAATTTTCTCAATTCTTTATTTCAAATAGTATATTTATAAAATAGATAAAATTCTATAAGTTTGTAATGTAACTTTTTCTTTCTTTCATTGGTATTACTGATAAGTAATATTTTTTTTTCAATCGTAATAGACTGCAGTATTCTTCAACTTCTAATTCTACTTACATATAATTATTAATTTATTTTTATTATTTAATATGTATTTTCTTCCATTTTCAGTTTTCATCCTGATTTTTAGTTTTTTTTTTGTTACCGTGAACATTTGTTCATCAGTAATTATAATATTTTTTGTTAATATATAAAACTAGATTAAACATTCTTATATAAGTACTATATATTTAAACTTTAGCCCGAAATCTCTAGGATATATTTTAATAATTATTTATTATTGAAACTATATGGTTTACCTTTTACAATCTACTAAAACAGAAGACCACACCTATGTCTTATAAAGTCTTATACTATTGCATATTACACAAATAAAAAATAATTGTATATGCATTTAGATTTTTAATTTCACAATACGTTTGTTTGTTTGTTATGTACATTGTCTATACCCTTAAATTTTTCGTTTAAATCTCTAATTTCAAAATTTGAACTGAAATGTCTGTAGAAAATATTAGTGAATATTACATTTTTGTAGGTTATGAATGTTTCTATAATATGAATTATTTGCATAATTTGAATTTTTTGTATAATTATTTTAACTAGTTGTTACATGAAACCACAATAAAAGAAATGTATGCATTTTTTTCTATTATGATAGGTGTGTTCAGACACAAAATCTACAGAGGTAAATACATCTAAATATCTATTGGAATATATACTGCGTGATTAAAATCAAAATAATGCAGAAATAACAACTCAGAAATATAACACTATTGTCGCTATTAATCATAATTCTTTTTTTAAAAATATTTTATAATATTATTATTTTTATTTAGTTTATCATTTTCTTCATAGATTCAATTAAATGATTTGTAGTCATCTATATTTGAATAAAATATTAATTCTCCGCAATATCTATAAGTATTTGGTCTAGTTTGTATGTTTAAATTTTACGTATGTCGTAGCAAGACCCACCCAGGGCAGACTTGAGCGAATAAGAAAGTCATCTGGATATCCATATTCTTTGTCAAAGATTTTTTGATTTTTAGCAAATCACGTTGCTTGAATATCATATTGCTTGTACTCGTATTATTAAGTAGTGATTTTATTCATGTCTACATTCATACCTATTCGCAGCTCCAACATTTCCGTAAGTGTTCAAGTATATGTTTCCCAAACAGAACGTATATTCGTAAAACCCCGTTTCCCTGTGCGTTGTCGTCTTTGTCGACATACGGCAGAGCTACAGCGGGGTACGTTCTGCAGAAATGACGAGTCGCGCGTACGTCGGATCTAGCGAGCATATGGCACAGTTCCAGTGACTCGTCAGAGTTCCGCGTTACGGGCGTATCGCTCTCGTTTGAGCTGCCCGTCTCGTGTGCCGCTGTAATGATCTGACAACGCGTGCGATTTGATTCTGATCCGATTATTCGGTGGCTGTGATGTCGTTGAATGACATACGAATCTGTTCGAAACATTGCACACATTACGAAAAAGTTAATTTTTTTTTGGTAATACATTTATCCACGTTAATATAATTAGGTTTGTTATTTATAAGCATCTAGTTATGGGGTTTCGGCGGTTTCTTGTTACCTGTCACAGAACACGAGACCGGTCCTGTGTTATCTCTAATGAATCAGGAATAAAGCCTGACGAAACGACTAGCATTGACATTCACTGTCTTTCCTCCGTCGTAGCAAGACCCACCCAGGACAGAATTGAGCGATTAGGAAAGGCATCTGGATATCCATATTCTTTGTCAAAGATTTTTTGATTTTTAGCAAATCACGTTGATTGCATATCATATTGCTTGTACTCGTATTATTAAGTAGTGATTTTATTCATGTCTACATTCATACCTATTCGCAGCTCCAACATTTCCGTAAGTGTTCAAGTATATGTTTCCCAAACAGAACGTATATTCGTAAAACCCCGTTTCCCTGTGCGTTGTCGTCTTTGTCGACATACGGCAGAGCTACAGCGGGGTACGTTCTGCAGAAATGACGAGTCGCGCGTACGTCGGATCTAGCGAGCATATGGCACAGTTCCAGTGACTCGTCAGAGTTCCGCGTTACGGGCGTATCGCTCTCGTTTGAGCTGCCCGTCTCGTGTGCCGCTGTAATGATCTGACAACGCGTGCGATTTGATTCTGATCCGATTATTCGGTGGCTGTGATGTCGTTGAATGACATACGAATCTGTTCGAAACATTGCACACATTACGAAAAAGTTAATTTTTTTTTGGTAATACATTTATCCACGTTAATATAATTAGGTTTGTTATTTATAAGCATCTAGTTATGGGGTTTCGGCGGTTTCTTGTTACCTGTCACAGAACACGAGACCGGTCCTGTGTTATCTCTAATGAATCAGGAATAAAGCCTGACGAAACGACTAGCATTGACATTCACTGTCTTTCCTCCGTCGTAGCAAGACCCACCCAGGACAGAATTGAGCGATTAGGAAAGGCATCTGGATATCCATATTCTTTGTCAAAGATTTTTTGATTTTTAGCAAATCACGTTGATTGCATATCATATTGCTTGTACTCGTATTATTAAGTAGTGATTTTATTCATGTCTACATTCATACCTATTCGCAGCTCCAACATTTCCGTAAGTGTTCAAGTATATGTTTCCCAAACAGAACGTATATTCGTAAAACTCCGTTTCCCTGATGATCTGACAACGCGTGCGATTTGATTCTGATCCGATTATTCGGTGGCTGTAACGTCGTTGAATGACATACAAATCTGTTCGAAACATTGCACATATTACTAAAAAGTTAATTTTTTTTTGGTAATACGTTTATCCACGTTAATTTAGTTACGTTTGTTATTTATAAGCACCTAGTTATGGGGTGTCGACGGTTTTTTGTTATCGGTCACAGAACACGACACATTGCACACATTACGAAAACGTAAATTTTTTTTTTGGTAGTGTTTGTAAAATTGTAACGTTTAATAATAATTGTCTATGATATAAGATCTTTTTAGTAATACATAATATATTCACGTTCATTTTATTAAGTTTATTATTTATAAATACCTAGTTATGAATATTTTTTTTTTTTATAGATTTCTATAAATTTCTAGAATTTTTGCTTTTTGTTGTAATTCAATAATAACTTACCGCAAATACTTAATAATGTTATCAAAGCTTATATAATCATGTCCTACACATGGTATTATTTACATAGATTAAATTAAATAATTTGTAATCATCTATATTTGAATAAAATATTAATACTCCACAATATCTATAAACATTTGGTCTAGTTTGTATGTTTCAATTTTACGTATGTCAAACAGTTAAAATAGAAAAATAAAACATATAATATCACAAAGAGTTCTATAAAAAAACCATATGATTTTTTTATATTATAATATATTTACTCCGTGGCAAACGACAATCGACGGCATTCGTCGGAGACGATTAACAATTCTATAATAGTCTTAATGAACAGTCGTCAAACAGCAGTCTTCAGTACATGACATGTACTCTCATTTTTATTTTGTGCAGTTTATTTTCATAAAATATCTTTATACTCTCATTTAGAATAACGACGAAGATCGATATGAAGAAAATTTGGAGTTTCTTCGGCGGCGGGCACCACTCCGTACACAGACTGTAGATTGGTACAACTCGGATTCCCGGGAAGAGTCAACACTTACGTAAGTTTTTTTTTCTTATTCTTTTTTGGGATTATATTATTTACTTTTTAAACTTAAAATAAAATATATTTATTTATTTGAACAATCTACTAGTCGGACAATGTAGTTTATGTAGACGCATATTTTATTTTCCGGGGTTCAATGATAAAATAGAACACAATGCCTGCTTTTTTTACTCATTAGTCATTATAGTTATAGTAGACAAAAAATGTGCAAGTTAACAACGATGTATTCGTATTATTTGCGATTAATGATTATATTATATTAGAATAAAACTATTAATATGTACTGTGCCCTGATTTAACGGTTATCCTCTATAACGGTCGTGTCCGTATGAGTATGTTATTTTTAGCATTGATAAATAGTTTTACCGTTTTCATTTAAATATATAATTTAAATCATTCATATTGTTAAATTTTATTTTTTTTAATTATATAAAACCATAATAAATAATTTAAAATCCTTATAAAAAAATAGTTAAAATACATAGAAAGCATTATTATTTTGTTCTTCAGGGAGGTAAAAAAAAAAAATATATTTTTCAAAATGATTGATTAACATAAGTAAATGTTTAAGGAAAAATTGTATTTTTTTCATAAATCGAATTTTTAATATAATACATATTTTTGTTTTTTCAATGTAACTCAACAACAAATAACCATCGAAATTTAAAATTATCAATAAATTATTATATTAGCATTTTAATATTTTATACATAATATAATTTTTCAAACATTTTAACTGTTTTAAATATGTATAGATAAAAGACAGTTTCAATTTATATTTAGTATTTTTTTTTCTCTTAATAAATGCCGATAAAAAGTACGTATATTTAATTTGAAAAAATGCTTGTAAATGTAATACACGATTCCTTTTTTTTTTTTTTTTTTAAATGCCCTGGGGCTTTATTATTTAAACGACCTGAAGGTCTTTATAAATATGTTTAACAATTATATGTATTTTACATACTAGATGTAAATTATATAATATACTAAATACACGATTCCTGATTAAAATTAAATTCCCAGTTAAAAATATAAACAATTTTTACTTTTTGTTGTAATTCAATAATGACTAACGCAAATACTTAAAAATGTTACCAAAGTTTATAATATAATCATTTCCTATAGATACATGGTATTATTTTCTAAACACTTTAATTATTTTGTAGCTATTTATAATTTATATGCTTACAATTTTTACGATGATTTGTTTTCTATAAGTGTCAATAAAAACATATTCACTGGGTCAAAATATTAATATAAAAAATTTAGAACAAGGCCCCCTATAAGTTTTTATGGTTTATTTAAAATTATTATAAAACGAAATTATGTATTTAAAAGTTAAATATTGACACTCAATACCTAATTTATGGATGTTAGTTATTTTGCTAAGATTATAACATATTGTTTGCGGGAACTTAAGACTTTTATGTATAATATATTGTTATAGATTATACTATACTCAATGCAATTATGGTTTTAATATATAATGATATTACTTTCATTTATATTATGATCCTATTTTTTAATGTATTCACAAAAATATGTTAAATTATATTTTTAATTTTATAAGTTAAAATTTAAATGGTAAAAAATACATATTATCACAATAATTAAATACGAATAACATAATAAATGCAATATTTTTGAAAAAATTATATGAACTTACTGTAATATTAAAATTATAATAAACGATTCCTTTTAATAACTATATAAAATAATATATTATCCAAGTATACATAATGCTAAATGCCGGCAGACAGTCTCCGCTCAGAATCGTTTTTCGTATACAATTTTGTATTAGGTTTATTATTGAATTAAAATTCATTACTTCACACACCTATATAATATTATAATAACTGTTATTCACTCCGCACTATAAATGCACAGAGCGCTACTAACTTGCCAACCTTTTTTTTTATATTCAAGAATTTACAAATTAGATTAAAGCCTCAAAGTGTATAGGGTTTTAGTTGTTTTAAATTTAATTAGATTGCAGTTCACCAGTTAATACCAAATATATAATTTGTTTTTAAATTCTCTGTTGTACGTACGTTCATAAAAAAGTGTGAGGTTTATAAAAGGTGAAGACTGATCGGATGTTGTACAGTACAGACATATGAAAAATTTTCTCAATTCTTTATTTCAAATAGTATATTTATAAAATAGATAAAATTCTATAAGTTTGTAATGTAACTTTTTCTTTCTTTCATTGGTATTACTGATAAGTAATATTTTTTTTTCAATCGTAATAGACTGCAGTATTCTTCAACTTCTAATTCTACTTACATATAATTATTAATTTATTTTTATTATTTAATATGTATTTTCTTCCATTTTCAGTTTTCATCCTGATTTTTAGTTTTTTTTTTGTTACCGTGAACATTTGTTCATCAGTAATTATAATATTTTTTGTTAATATATAAAACTAGATTAAACATTCTTATATAAGTACTATATATTTAAACTTTAGCCCGAAATCTCTAGGATATATTTTAATAATTATTTATTATTGAAACTATATGGTTTACCTTTTACAATCTACTAAAACAGAAGACCACACCTATGTCTTATAAAGTCTTATACTATTGCATATTACACAAATAAAAAATAATTGTATATGCATTTAGATTTTTAATTTCACAATACGTTTGTTTGTTTGTTATGTACATTGTCTATACCCTTAAATTTTTCGTTTAAATCTCTAATTTCAAAATTTGAACTGAAATGTCTGTAGAAAATATTAGTGAATATTACATTTTTGTAGGTTATGAATGTTTCTATAATATGAATTATTTGCATAATTTGAATTTTTTGTATAATTATTTTAACTAGTTGTTACATGAAACCACAATAAAAGAAATGTATGCATTTTTTTCTATTATGATAGGTGTGTTCAGACACAAAATCTACAGAGGTAAATACATCTAAATATCTATTGGAATATATACTGCGTGATTAAAATCAAAATAATGCAGAAATAACAACTCAGAAATATAACACTATTGTCGCTATTAATCATAATTCTTTTTTTAAAAATATTTTATAATATTATTATTTTTATTTAGTTTATCATTTTCTTCATAGATTCAATTAAATGATTTGTAGTCATCTATATTTGAATAAAATATTAATTCTCCACAATATCTATAAGTATTTGGTCTAGTTTGTATGTTTAAATTTTACGTATGTCGTAGCAAGACCCACCCAGGGCAGACTTGAGCAATTAAGAAAGTCATCTGGATATCCATATTCTTTGTCAAAGATTTTTTGATTTTTAGCAAATCACGTTGCTTGAATATCATATTGCTTGTACTCGTATTATTAAGTAGTGATTTTATTCATGTCTACATTCATACCTATTCGCAGCTCCAACATTTCCGTAAGTGTTCAAGTATATGTTTCCCAAACAGAACGTATATTCGTAAAACCCCGTTTCCCTGTGCGTTGTCGTCTTTGTCGACATACGGCAGAGCTACAGCGGGGTACGTTCTGCAGAAATGACGAGTCGCGCGTACGTCGGATCTAGCGAGCATATGGCACAGTTCCAGTGACTCGTCAGAGTTCCGCGTTACGGGCGTATCGCTCTCGTTTGAGCTGCCCGTCTCGTGTGCCGCTGTAATGATCTGACAACGCGTGCGATTGGATTCTGATCCGATTATTCGGTGGCTGTGATGTCGTTGAATGACATACGAATCTGTTCGAAACATTGCACACATTACGAAAAAGTTAATTTTTTTTTGGTAATACATTTATCCACGTTAATATAATTAGGTTTGTTATTTATAAGCATCTAGTTATGGGGTTTCGGCGGTTTCTTGTTACCTGTCACAGAACACGAGACCGGTCCTGTGTTATCTCTAATAAATCAGAAATAAAGCCTGACGAAACGACTAGCATTGACATTCACTGTCTTTCCTCCGTCGTAGCAAGACCCACCCAGGACAGAATTGAGCGATTAGGAAAGGCATCTGGATATCCATATTCTTTGTCAAAGATTTTTTGATTTTTAGCAAATCACGTTGATTGCATATCATATTGCTTGTACTCGTATTATTAAGTAGTGATTTTATTCATGTCTACATTCATACCTATTCGCAGCTCCAACATTTCCGTAAGTGTTCAAGTATATGTTTCCCAAACAGAACGTATATTCGTAAAACTCCGTTTCCCTGATGATCTGACAACGCGTGCGATTTGATTCTGATCCGATTATTCGGTGGCTGTAACGTCGTTGAATGACATACAAATCTGTTCGAAACATTGCACATATTACTAAAAAGTTAATTTTTTTTTGGTAATACGTTTATCCACGTTAATTTAGTTACGTTTGTTATTTATAAGCACCTAGTTATGGGGTGTCGACGGTTTTTTGTTATCGGTCACAGAACACGACACATTGCACACATTACGAAAACGTAAATTTTTTTTTTGGTAGTGTTTGTAAAATTGTAACGTTTAATAATAATTGTCTATGATATAAGATCTTTTTAGTAATACATAATATATTCACGTTCATTTTATTAAGTTTATTATTTATAAATACCTAGTTATGAATATTTTTTTTTTTTATAGATTTCTATAAATTTCTAGAATTTTTGCTTTTTGTTGTAATTCAATAATAACTTACCGCAAATACTTAATAATGTTATCAAAGCTTATATAATCATGTCCTACACATGGTATTATTTACATAGATTAAATTAAATAATTTGTAATCATCTATATTTGAATAAAATATTAATACTCCACAATATCTATAAACATTTGGTCTAGTTTGTATGTTTCAATTTTACGTATGTCAAACAGTTAAAATAGAAAAATAAAACATATAATATCACAAAGAGTTCTATAAAAAAACCATATGATTTTTTTATATTATAATATATTTACTCCGTGGCAAACGACAATCGACGGCATTCGTCGGAGACGATTAACAATTCTATAATAGTCTTAATGAACAGTCGTCAAACAGCAGTCTTCAGTACATGACATGTACTCTCATTTTTATTTTGTGCAGTTTATTTTCATAAAATATCTTTATACTCTCATTTAGAATAACGACGAAGATCGATATGAAGAAAATTTGGAGTTTCTTCGGCGGCGGGCACCACTCCGTACACAGACTGTAGATTGGTACAACTCGGATTCCCGGGAAGAGTCAACACTTACGTAAGTTTTTTTTTCTTATTCTTTTTTGGGATTATATTATTTACTTTTTAAACTTAAAATAAAATATATTTATTTATTTGAACAATCTACTAGTCGGACAATGTAGTTTATGTAGACGCATATTTTATTTTCCGGGGTTCAATGATAAAATAGAACACAATGCCTGCTTTTTTTACTCATTAGTCATTATAGTTATAGTAGACAAAAAATGTGCAAGTTAACAACGATGTATTCGTATTATTTGCGATTAATGATTATATTATATTAGAATAAAACTATTAATATGTACTGTGCCCTGATTTAACGGTTATCCTCTATAACGGTCGTGTCCGTATGAGTATGTTATTTTTAGCATTGATAAATAGTTTTACCGTTTTCATTTAAATATATAATTTAAATCATTCATATTGTTAAATTTTATTTTTTTTAATTATATAAAACCATAATAAATAATTTAAAATCCTTATAAAAAAATAGTTAAAATACATAGAAAGCATTATTATTTTGTTCTTCAGGGAGGTAAAAAAAAAAATATATTTTTCAAAATGATTGATTAACATAAGTAAATGTTTAAGGAAAAATTGTATTTTTTTCATAAATCGAATTTTTAATATAATACATATTTTTGTTTTTTCAATGTAACTCAACAACAAATAACCATCGAAATTTAAAATTATCAATAAATTATTATATTAGCATTTTAATATTTTATACATAATATAATTTTTCAAACATTTTAACTGTTTTAAATATGTATAGATAAAAGACAGTTTCAATTTATATTTAGTATTTTTTTTTCTCTTAATAAATGCCGATAAAAAGTATGTATATTTAATTTGAAAAAATGCTTGTAAATGTAATACACGATTCCTTTTTTTTTTTTTTTTTTTAAATGCCCTGGGGCTTTATTATTTAAACGACCTGAAGGTCTTTATAAATATGTTTAACAATTATATGTATTTTACATACTAGATGTAAATTATATAATATACTAAATACACGATTCCTGATTAAAATTAAATTCCCAGTTAAAAATATAAACAATTTTTACTTTTTGTTGTAATTCAATAATGACTAACGCAAATACTTAAAAATGTTACCAAAGTTTATAATATAATCATTTCCTATAGATACATGGTATTATTTTCTAAACACTTTAATTATTTTGTAGCTATTTATAATTTATATGCTTACAATTTTTACGATGATTTGTTTTCTATAAGTGTCAATAAAAACATATTCACTGGGTCAAAATATTAATATAAAAAATTTAGAACAAGGCCCCCTATAAGTTTTTATGGTTTATTTAAAATTATTATAAAACGAAATTATGTATTTAAAAGTTAAATATTGACACTCAATACCTAATTTATGGATGTTAGTTATTTTGCTAAGATTATAACATATTGTTTGCGGGAACTTAAGACTTTTATGTATAATATATTGTTATAGATTATACTATACTCAATGCAATTATGGTTTTAATATATAATGATATTACTTTCATTTATATTATGATCCTATTTTTTAATGTATTCACAAAAATATGTTAAATTATATTTTTAATTTTATAAGTTAAAATTTAAATGGTAAAAAATACATATTATCACAATAATTAAATACGAATAACATAATAAATGCAATATTTTTGAAAAAATTATATGAACTTACTGTAATATTAAAATTATAATAAACGATTCCTTTTAATAACTATATAAAATAATATATTATCCAAGTATACATAATGCTAAATGCCGGCAGACAGTCTCCGCTCAGAATCGTTTTTCGTATACAATTTTGTATTAGGTTTATTATTGAATTAAAATTCATTACTTCACACACCTATATAATATTATAATAACTGTTATTCACTCCGCACTATAAATGCACAGAGCGCTACTAACTTGCCAACCTTTTTTTTTATATTCAAGAATTTACAAATTAGATTAAAGCCTCAAAGTGTATAGGGTTTTAGTTGTTTTAAATTTAATTAGATTGCAGTTCACCAGTTAATACCAAATATATAATTTGTTTTTAAATTCTCTGTTGTACGTACGTTCATAAAAAAGTGTGAGGTTTATAAAAGGTGAAGACTGATCGGATGTTGTACAGTACAGACATATGAAAAATTTTCTCAATTCTTTATTTCAAATAGTATATTTATAAAATAGATAAAATTCTATAAGTTTGTAATGTAACTTTTTCTTTCTTTCATTGGTATTACTGATAAGTAATATTTTTTTTTCAATCGTAATAGACTGCAGTATTCTTCAACTTCTAATTCTACTTACATATAATTATTAATTTATTTTTATTATTTAATATGTATTTTCTTCCATTTTCAGTTTTCATCCTGATTTTTAGTTTTTTTTTTGTTACCGTGAACATTTGTTCATCAGTAATTATAATATTTTTTGTTAATATATAAAACTAGATTAAACATTCTTATATAAGTACTATATATTTAAACTTTAGCCCGAAATCTCTAGGATATATTTTAATAATTATTTATTACTGAAACTATATGGTTTACCTTTTACAATCTACTAAAACAGAAGACCACACCTATGTCTTATAAAGTCTTATACTATTGCATATTACACAAATAAAAAATAATTGTATATGCATTTAGATTTTTAATTTCACAATACGTTTGTTTGTTTGTTATGTACATTGTCTATACCCTTAAATTTTTCGTTTAAATCTCTAATTTCAAAATTTGAACTGAAATGTCTGTAGAAAATATTAGTGAATATTACATTTTTGTAGGTTATGAATGTTTCTATAATATGAATTATTTGCATAATTTGAATTTTTTGTATAATTATTTTAACTAGTTGTTACATGAAACCACAATAAAAGAAATGTATGCATTTTTTTCTATTATGATAGGTGTGTTCAGACACAAAATCTACAGAGGTAAATACATCTAAATATCTATTGGAATATATACTGCGTGATTAAAATCAAAATAATGCAGAAATAACAACTCAGAAATATAACACTATTGTCGCTATTAATCATAATTCTTTTTTTAAAAATATTTTATAATATTATTATTTTTATTTAGTTTATCATTTTCTTCATAGATTCAATTAAATGATTTGTAGTCATCTATATTTGAATAAAATATTAATTCTCCACAATATCTATAAGTATTTGGTCTAGTTTGTATGTTTAAATTTTACGTATGTCGTAGCAAGACCCACCCAGGGCAGACTTGAGCGATTAAGAAAGTCATCTGGATATCCATATTCTTTGTCAAAGATTTTTTGATTTTTAGCAAATCACGTTGCTTGAATATCATATTGCTTGTACTCGTATTATTAAGTAGTGATTTTATTCATGTCTACATTCATACCTATTCGCAGCTCCAACATTTCCGTAAGTGTTCAAGTATATGTTTCCCAAACAGAACGTATATTCGTAAAACCCCGTTTCCCTGTGCGTTGTCGTCTTTGTCGACATACGGCAGAGCTACAGCGGGGTACGTTCTGCAGAAATGACGAGTCGCGCTTACGTCGGATCTAGCGAGCATATGGCACAGTTCCAGTGACTCGTCAGAGTTCCGCGTTACGGGCGTATCGCTCTCGTTTGAGCTGCCCGTCTCGTGTGCCGCTGTAATGATCTGACAACGCGTGCGATTTGATTCTGATCCGATTATTCGGTGGCTGTGATGTCGTTGAATGACATACGAATCTGTTCGAAACATTGCACACATTACGAAAAAGTTAATTTTTTTTTGGTAATACATTTATCCACGTTAATATAATTAGGTTTGTTATTTATAAGCATCTAGTTATGGGGTTTCGGCGGTTTTTTGTTACCTGTCACAGAACACGAGACCGGTCCTGTGTTATCTCTAATGAATCAGGAATAAAGCCTGACGAAACGACTAGCATTGACATTCACTGTCTTTCCTCCGTCGTAGCAAGACCCACCCAGGACAGAATTGAGCGATTAGGAAAGGCATCTGGATATCCATATTCTTTGTCAAAGATTTTTTGATTTTTAGCAAATCACGTTGATTGCATATCATATTGCTTGTACTCGTATTATTAAGTAGTGATTTTATTCATGTCTACATTCATACCTATTCGCAGCTCCAACATTTCCGTAAGTGTTCAAGTATATGTTTCCCAAACAGAACGTATATTCGTAAAACTCCGTTTCCCTGATGATCTGACAACGCGTGCGATTTGATTCTGATCCGATTATTCGGTGGCTGTAACGTCGTTGAATGACATACAAATCTGTTCGAAACATTGCACATATTACTAAAAAGTTCATTTTTTTTTGGTAATACGTTTATCCACGTTAATTTAGTTACGTTTGTTATTTATAAGCACCTAGTTATGGGGTGTCGACGGTTTTTTGTTATCGGTCACAGAACACGACACATTGCACACATTACGAAAACGTAAATTTTTTTTTTGGTAGTGTTTGTAAAATTGTAACGTTTAATAATAATTGTCTATGATATAAGATCTTTTTAGTAATACATAATATATTCACGTTCATTTTATTAAGTTTATTATTTATAAATACCTAGTTATGAATATTTTTTTTTTTTATAGATTTCTATAAATTTCTAGAATTTTTGCTTTTTGTTGTAATTCAATAATAACTTACCGCAAATACTTAATAATGTTATCAAAGCTTATATAATCATGTCCTACACATGGTATTATTTACATAGATTAAATTAAATAATTTGTAATCATCTATATTTGAATAAAATATTAATACTCCACAATATCTATAAACATTTGGTCTAGTTTGTATGTTTCAATTTTACGTATGTCAAACAGTTAAAATAGAAAAATAAAACATATAATATCACAAAGAGTTCTATAAAAAAACCATATGATTTTTTTATATTATAATATATTTACTCCGTGGCAAACGACAATCGACGGCATTCGTCGGAGACGATTAACAATTCTATAATAGTCTTAATGAACAGTCGTCAAACAGCAGTCTTCAGTACATGACATGTACTCTCATTTTTATTTTGTGCAGTTTATTTTCATAAAATATCTTTATACTCTCATTTAGAATAACGACGAAGATCGATATGAAGAAAATTTGGAGTTTCTTCGGCGGCGGGCACCACTCCGTACACAGACTGTAGATTGGTACAACTCGGATTCCCGGGAAGAGTCAACACTTACGTAAGTTTTTTTTTCTTATTCTTTTTTGGGATTATATTATTTACTTTTTAAACTTAAAATAAAATATATTTATTTATTTGAACAATCTACTAGTCGGACAATGTAGTTTATGTAGACGCATATTTTATTTTCCGGGGTTCAATGATAAAATAGAACACAATGCCTGCTTTTTTTACTCATTAGTCATTATAGTTATAGTAGACAAAAAATGTGCAAGTTAACAACGATGTATTCGTATTATTTGCGATTAATGATTATATTATATTAGAATAAAACTATTAATATGTACTGTGCCCTGATTTAACGGTTATCCTCTATAACGGTCGTGTCCGTATGAGTATGTTATTTTTAGCATTGATAAATAGTTTTACCGTTTTCATTTAAATATATAATTTAAATCATTCATATTGTTAAATTTTATTTTTTTTAATTATATAAAACCATAATAAATAATTTAAAATCCTTATAAAAAAATAGTTAAAATACATAGAAAGCATTATTATTTTGTTCTTCAGGGAGGTAAAAAAAAAAAATATATTTTTCAAAATGATTGATTAACATAAGTAAATGTTTAAGGAAAAATTGTATTTTTTTCATAAATCGAATTTTTAATATAATACATATTTTTGTTTTTTCAATGTAACTCAACAACAAATAACCATCGAAATTTAAAATTATCAATAAATTATTATATTAGCATTTTAATATTTTATACATAATATAATTTTTCAAACATTTTAACTGTTTTAAATATGTATAGATAAAAGACAGTTTCAATTTATATTTAGTATTTTTTTTTCTCTTAATAAATGCCGATAAAAAGTATGTATATTTAATTTGAAAAAATGCTTGTAAATGTAATACACGATTCCTTTTTTTTTTTTTTTTTAAATGCCCTGGGGCTTTATTATTTAAACGACCTGAAGGTCTTTATAAATATGTTTAACAATTATATGTATTTTACATACTAGATGTAAATTATATAATATACTAAATACACGATTCCTGATTAAAATTAAATTCCCAGTTAAAAATATAAACAATTTTTACTTTTTGTTGTAATTCAATAATGACTAACGCAAATACTTAAAAATGTTACCAAAGTTTATAATATAATCATTTCCTATAGATACATGGTATTATTTTCTAAACACTTTAATTATTTTGTAGCTATTTATAATTTATATGCTTACAATTTTTACGATGATTTGTTTTCTATAAGTGTCAATAAAAACATATTCACTGGGTCAAAATATTAATATAAAAAATTTAGAACAAGGCCCCCTATAAGTTTTTATGGTTTATTTAAAATTATTATAAAACGAAATTATGTATTTAAAAGTTAAATATTGACACTCAATACCTAATTTATGGATGTTAGTTATTTTGCTAAGATTATAACATATTGTTTGCGGGAACTTAAGACTTTTATGTATAATATATTGTTATAGATTATACTATACTCAATGCAATTATGGTTTTAATATATAATGATATTACTTTCATTTATATTATGATCCTATTTTTTAATGTATTCACAAAAATATGTTAAATTATATTTTTAATTTTATAAGTTAAAATTTAAATGGTAAAAAATACATATTATCACAATAATTAAATACGAATAACATAATAAATGCAATATTTTTGAAAAAATTATATGAACTTACTGTAATATTAAAATTATAATAAACGATTCCTTTTAATAACTATATAAAATAATATATTATCCAAGTATACATAATGCTAAATGCCGGCAGACAGTCTCCGCTCAGAATCGTTTTTCGTATACAATTTTGTATTAGGTTTATTATTGAATTAAAATTCATTACTTCACACACCTATATAATATTATAATAACTGTTATTCACTCCGCACTATAAATGCACAGAGCGCTACTAACTTGCCAACCTTTTTTTTTATATTCAAGAATTTACAAATTAGATTAAAGCCTCAAAGTGTATAGGGTTTTAGTTGTTTTAAATTTAATTAGATTGCAGTTCACCAGTTAATACCAAATATATAATTTGTTTTTAAATTCTCTGTTGTACGTACGTTCATAAAAAAGTGTGAGGTTTATAAAAGGTGAAGACTGATCGGATGTTGTACAGTACAGACATATGAAAAATTTTCTCAATTCTTTATTTCAAATAGTATATTTATAAAATAGATAAAATTCTATAAGTTTGTAATGTAACTTTTTCTTTCTTTCATTGGTATTACTGATAAGTAATATTTTTTTTTCAATCGTAATAGACTGCAGTATTCTTCAACTTCTAATTCTACTTACATATAATTATTAATTTATTTTTATTATTTAATATGTATTTTCTTCCATTTTCAGTTTTCATCCTGATTTTTAGTTTTTTTTTTTGTTACCGTGAACATTTGTTCATCAGTAATTATAATATTTTTTGTTAATATATAAAACTAGATTAAACATTCTTATATAAGTACTATATATTTAAACTTTAGCCCGAAATCTCTAGGATATATTTTAATAATTATTTATTATTGAAACTATATGGTTTACCTTTTACAATCTACTAAAACAGAAGACCACACCTATGTCTTATAAAGTCTTATACTATTGCATATTACACAAATAAAAAATAATTGTATATGCATTTAGATTTTTAATTTCACAATACGTTTGTTTGTTTGTTATGTACATTGTCTATACCCTTAAATTTTTCGTTTAAATCTCTAATTTCAAAATTTGAACTGAAATGTCTGTAGAAAATATTAGTGAATATTACATTTTTGTAGGTTATGAATGTTTCTATAATATGAATTATTTGCATAATTTGAATTTTTTGTATAATTATTTTAACTAGTTGTTACATGAAACCACAATAAAAGAAATGTATGCATTTTTTTCTATTATGATAGGTGTGTTCAGACACAAAATCTACAGAGGTAAATACATCTAAATATCTATTGGAATATATACTGCGTGATTAAAATCAAAATAATGCAGAAATAACAACTCAGAAATATAACACTATTGTCGCTATTAATCATAATTCTTTTTTTAAAAATATTTTATAATATTATTATTTTTATTTAGTTTATCATTTTCTTCATAGATTCAATTAAATGATTTGTAGTCATCTATATTTGAATAAAATATTAATTCTCCGCAATATCTATAAGTATTTGGTCTAGTTTGTATGTTTAAATTTTACGTATGTCGTAGCAAGACCCACCCAGGGCAGACTTGAGCGATTAAGAAAGTCATCTGGATATCCATATTCTTTGTCAAAGATTTTTTGATTTTTAGCAAATCACGTTGCTTGAATATCATATTGCTTGTACTCGTATTATTAAGTAGTGATTTTATTCATGTCTACATTCATACCTATTCGCAGCTCCAACATTTCCGTAAGTGTTCAAGTATATGTTTCCCAAACAGAACGTATATTCGTAAAACCCCGTTTCCCTGTGCGTTGTCGTCTTTGTCGACATACGGCAGAGCTACAGCGGGGTACGTTCTGCAGAAATGACGAGTCGCGCGTACGTCGGATCTAGCGAGCATATGGCACAGTTCCAGTGACTCGTCAGAGTTCCGCGTTACGGGCGTATCGCTCTCGTTTGAGCTGCCCGTCTCGTGTGCCGCTGTAATGATCTGACAACGCGTGCGATTTGATTCTGATCCGATTATTCGGTGGCTGTGATGTCGTTGAATGACATACGAATCTGTTCGAAACATTGCACACATTACGAAAAAGTTAATTTTTTTTTGGTAATACATTTATCCACGTTAATATAATTAGGTTTGTTATTTATAAGCATCTAGTTATGGGGTTTCGGCGGTTTCTTGTTACCTGTCACAGAACACGAGACCGGTCCTGTGTTATCTCTAATGAATCAGGAATAAAGCCTGACGAAACGACTAGCATTGACATTCACTGTCTTTCCTCCGTCGTAGCAAGACCCACCCAGGACAGAATTGAGCGATTAGGAAAGGCATCTGGATATCCATATTCTTTGTCAAAGATTTTTTGATTTTTAGCAAATCACGTTGATTGCATATCATATTGCTTGTACTCGTATTATTAAGTAGTGATTTTATTCATGTCTACATTCATACCTATTCGCAGCTCCAACATTTCCGTAAGTGTTCAAGTATATGTTTCCCAAACAGAACGTATATTCGTAAAACCCCGTTTCCCTGTGCGTTGTCGTCTTTGTCGACATACGGCAGAGCTACAGCGGGGTACGTTCTGCAGAAATGACGAGTCGCGCGTACGTCGGATCTAGCGAGCATATGGCACAGTTCCAGTGACTCGTCAGAGTTCCGCGTTACGGGCGTATCGCTCTCGTTTGAGCTGCCCGTCTCGTGTGCCGCTGTAATGATCTGACAACGCGTGCGATTTGATTCTGATCCGATTATTCGGTGGCTGTGATGTCGTTGAATGAATACGAAGTTAGATTGTCCAACTTTTTTCCAACCCTTAGTTAGATTGTCCAACGCGGAGTTAGGTTGTCCAACCTAATGTGGATTTTTGCAACCCTTAGTGAGATTGTCCAACTTTTTCCAACCCTTAGTTAGATTGTCCAACTTTTTTCCTACCCTTAGTTAGATTGTCCAACGCGGAGTTAGGTTGTCCAACCTAAGGTGGATTTTTTTCCAACCCTTAGTTAGATTGTCCAACTTTTTTCCAACTCTTAGTTAGATTGTCCAACCCTTAGTTCGATTGTCCAACTTTTTCCAACCCTTAGTTAGATTGTCCAACTTTTTTCCAACCCTTAGTTAGATTGTCCAACCCTTAGTTAGAATGTCCAACCCTTAGTTAGATTGTCCAACCTCAGGTGGATTTTTTCCAACCCTTAGTTAGATTGTCCAACCTAAGGTGGATTTTTTCCAACCCTAAGATTGTCCAACCCTTAGTTCGATTGTCCAACCTAAGGTGGATTTTTCCAACCCTTAATTAGGTTGTCCAACCTAAGGTGGATTTTTTTCCAACCCTTAGTTAGATTGTCCAACTTTTTTCCAACTCTTAGTTAGATTGTCCAACCTAATGTGGATTTTTCCAACCCTTAGTTCGATTGTCCAACTTTTTTCCAACCCTTAGTTAGATTGTCCAACTTTTTTCCAACCCTTAGTTAGATTGTCCAACCTAATGTGGATTTTTCCAACCCTTAGGTGGATTTTTTTCCTACCCTTAGTTCGATTGTTCAACCTAATGTGGATTTTTCCAACCCTTAGTTCGATTGTCCAACTTTTTTCCAACCCTTAGTTAGATTTCCAACCTAAGGTGGATTTTTTCCAACCCTTAATTAGGTTGTCCAACCTAAGGTGGATTTTTTTCCAACCCTTAGTTAGATTGTCCAACCTAATGTGGATTTTTCCAACCCTTAGGTGGATTTTTTTCCTACCCTTAGTTAGATTGTCCAACCTAATGTGGATTTTTCCAACCCTTAGGTGGATTTTTTTCCTACCCTTAGTTAGATTGTCCAACCTCAGGTGGATTTTTTCCAACCCTTAGTTAGATTGTCCAACTTTTTTCCAACCCTTAGTTAGATTATCCAACGCGAAATTAGGTTGTCCAACCTAAGGTGGATTTTTTCCAACCCTTAGTTAGATTGTCCAACTTTTTTCCAACCCTTAGTTAGATTATCCAACGCGAAATTAGGTTGTCCAACCTAAGGTGGATTTTTTCCAACCCTTAGTTAGATTGTCCAACCTAATGTGGATTTTTCCAACGCGAAATTAGGTTGTCCAACCTTAGGTGGATTTTTTTCCTACCCTTAGTTAGATTGTCCAACGCGAAATTAGGTTGTCCAACCTAAGGTGGATTTTTTTCCAACCCTTAGTTAGATTGTCCAACTTTTTCCTACCCATAGTTAGATTGTCCAACGCGAATTTAGGTTGTCCAACCTAAGGTGAATTTTTTTCCAACGCGAAATTAGGTTGTCCAACCTAAGGTGGATTTTTTCCAACCCTTAGTTAGATTGTCCAACCTAAGGTGGATTTTTTTCCAACCCTTAGTTAGATTGTCCAACTTTTTTCCAACCCTTAGATTGTCCAACCCTTAGTTCGATTGTCCAACCTAAGGTGGATTTTTCCAACCCTTAGTTTGATTGTCCAACCTAAGGAGGATTTTTTTCCAACCCTTAGTTCGATTGTCCAACCTAAGGTGGATTTTTTTCCAACCCTTAGTTAGATTGTCCAACCCGAAGTTAGGTTGTCCAACCTAAGGTGGATTTTTCCAACGCGAAATTAGGTTGTCCAACCTAAGGTGGATTTTTTCCAACCCTTAGTTAGATTGTCCAACTTTTTTCCAACCCTTAGTTAGATTGTCCAACCCTTAGTTCGATTGTCCAACCTAATGTGGATTTTTCCAACCCTTAGGTGGATTTTTTTCCAACCCTTAGTTAGATTGTCCAACTTTTTTCCAACCCTTAGATTGTCCAACCCTTAGTTCGATTGTCCAACCTAAGGTGGATTTTTCCAACCCTTAGTTAGATTGTCCAACCCGAAGTTAGGTTGTCCAACCTAAGGTGGATTTTTCCAACGAGAAATTAGGTTGTCCAACCTAAGGTGGATTTTTTCCAACCCTTAGTTAGATTGTCCAACTTTTTTCCAACCCTTAGTTAGATTGTCCAACCCTTAGTTCGATTGTCCAACCTAATGTGGATTTTTCCAACCCTTAGGTGGATTTTTTTCCAACCCTTAGTTAGATTGTCCAACCTAAGGTTTAATACGAATAACTGGACACACATTGAAAAAATTATTTATGATGGTGAATTTTGGGAAACTAAAATGGTTAATAAGCTTAAAACGTACATACATACCAGATATAGTTAATAGATTATGACCTACGTTAAAATAAAATTAATAAAATAAAATAAAATTAAATTAAATAAAATTAAATTAAAATAAAATAAAATTAAAATAAAATAAAATTAATCTCTATATACAAGCAGTTTTTAAAATTTGGCTCGTTATACACAAGTGACTAATATAAAATATATAATAATACATTGATAATACGATTATCATAAATAAGAATATGTTGACCAATCGGGTCTAAACTAAATTAATAATTACTTATATTGAGTTAATAAGTTATTTGAAAGTTTTCATATAAATTTTAACTTAACTGAGTAAAAAAGAAATTAGATTAACCATTAATTTAAACTTATCAAATTTTTTTCTATTAACTTAATTTATCTTAGTTAAAAATATTATCGTTAACTTGTCCAGGCTTGATTATAACATACACGTAAAAGTAGTATTATGTTCCTAAGAATAATATTTTTAAATAATAAAACAATAATGAACATCGTTTATATATATATAATTTCAAAATGTTTTTATAATAATAACATCGGTAAGAAATACTCTCATAAAAAATTATTTAAAACTTTAAGTTCTCAGTGTATAAAATTATTTGTTTTTACTATAACACAATATAAAAATCGTTTTAGAAGAATTAGTTTTTTTTTTTTTGGACGAATAGTTTAATTAATACTCAATAAGTCATAAAAAATAATGAGACTTTCCAGTAAACCTTTTTTATTTTTTATAGATAAAAAATATTAATGAGGATTGCTACATTAAATTTTTATATAAAAAGACAATATTGTATGAATATCTGATGAAAAAATAATAATAAGATTTTTGATTACAGTAATTGAAGGGCTCTGTGCAATAACCAGACAGCTCCATTTTTAACGAAATTAGTATTATCATGATTTCAAATAGAAAAAATTATTATCAGATTTTCTGTGCAAGAACGAGATAAATCCGACTATCCGTATAGAAATTATAATGGTTTTGGAGCTACCTGGTTTTTTGATTTCAGGCGAAAAACCAAACAACTCCGGAGCTGTCTTGATTTTGCCGTGAATATTACCTGAACTGTATTTAACACGTTAGGTTAGGAGTTATCTTGTTTATTGTACAGACATTTTAACTATTTTTTTTTTGTTTATTATTGAAAACATGCACAGGCTTAGTTTTTTTTTCTTAAAACTCAAGTATACTGTTTAATAGTATAAGAACATGATAATTATTAACTCAGTTAAATAAAAAAAACTAATATTCTTAGTAAGCTTTTTACATTATAAAAAAAAAAAAAAAGGATTTACTAACTCCGAGCAATAAACAAGATAACTCCAGGAAAAATTTCTAATTTGTGGCTAAAAGTGTAAAAAATATTCATGTAACAACTTCATTAAGGGCACCACAGTTTTTATCACTATTTTAAGTAAATAAAATAATTTTTATTTTTATTATTCTTCACTTATGTATATATTAAACATTAAATATGTGCTAAATGATAAAACGGAGCTGTCTGGTTATTGCACAGAGCGCTTCAATTTAGTAAACGACTGATGAGGAAACCTATATTAAATTTTAAATCATATTTGCATGGTTTTTCTATGGTATAAACTTTCTTACCAGAAAATAAGACTAAAATTAAGGCTTTATTTTTACTTTTTTAATAGCTTACGGTTTGGCTGAACTAAATGATAAATAATTTTAAATATTTCGGAAAGTTTAATCATTAAATTAATATTACATATCAAATAGTTAATAAATTATGATCTACGTACAATAAAGAAAGACTTACAAAATCAATAAAATTAATTTCTATATCGGTATAAGCAGTTATATTCACATTCGACTTTTTATGCACAAGTGACTATACCAATCCCGTTCGGTACCGTTCAGTTTAGGAACAACACATATTCAGATACTATTTTTTACTGATATTAAAATTAATCTATAGGTTCTAGTTAATATGCTCAGATATATTTTTCAAAAGAAATATTATAACTAAAAATATTTGATATGTTCTAATACAATGAACTCAGTTATTTTATATTATTAGTATCTAAAAATGTTTGATATGCATTGTTAATATATTTAAATGTATAGTTCATAGGTTTTATTAATTATTGTATGGCTTATAGGATACAATTGTGTTTCATAAATATCAATGTAATATGTTTCATAATAATTGTTTTCTATTGAATTTTCTAAATAGGCAATTTAAATAAATAAAATTGTTGAAATTGTATTAGTGTTGGTACTTTTGTATAAGGCATTGTTTGATTAATATATTATATTATACAAATTGAAATAAAATATAATTAATGTTTTCATACAATTCAATATTCTAGTCTATTCTGATGTATTAAATTGATAATAATAGTATAACTATTAAATTACCTATTGAATGATTATTTAAAAATTTATTTATTTTTTTATTTAAATTATTTACTGAAATTTAGTCCAATTACAGCATGTATTTTTAAGATTAAACATTCAGAAAAATATGTATATATTATATTATAATAATAGAAAAACACTTTTATGGTAATATAAAAATAATCATAATTATTAATAGAAAAATCGATCAATTATATCAAAACTATTAATTAAATTATTTTGAACATATTAAAAAATAATAAAGAACAATATGTTTCTTGCAGGCAAATTTATTAAGATATTAAAAATAAAATTGATTATAATAAAAAAATTAGGTATAATTATATTTTTTTAAATTAGCTAATTTTGGCGGAATTTTATAAATTATTTCTTATATTATCGCAATGTATTACATTTTCAATTTGAACACATAATTTTTGATAATTGAATTTAAGATTCCTCAATAATTAATATTAAAGTAACATTCATAACTTACAAAAATCTAATATTCGCTAATTTTTTCTATAGATATCATAGTTCAAATTTTGAAATAAGATATTTACATGAACAATTTAAGAGTAAAGATATGAAATTAAAAATGTAAAAGTAAAAAGTTAAATCATATAATTTCAATAAATAATTATTAAAAAATATCCTAGATATATCGGGCTAAAGTTTAAATATATAGTACATATATCAGGATGTTTTATCTAGTTTTATAAATGAACAAAACATATTTAATAAAAAATACTAGAATTACTGATGAACAAATGTTTACGGTACCAAAAAAACAGGAACTAAAAATTAGAATGATAATTCAATACAGAAAAAAATACATAATAAAATAAAATAAAAGCGGGTAAGTTGGTATTGCTCTGCTGTATATTAGGGGGTGGGGTGAACCTCGGACTATGGTAGGTTAAATTTGAATGCAATTATAGGTATCATTGTATACGAAAAACGATTCTGAACGAAGATGATTTGTCATTTTAGGATATATTATATTTAAATATTATCATATATTCTATTTTGAAACAAATAGTATAGTTACTATATGTTACTATAGTTACTTTATAGTATCTGTTTATTAATAAAAAAAGTATTTGGCCAACATAAGCATTATGAGCGTATGAAATTTAATTTAAATTTTGACATATTTCGTATAAATTCGAACTTTAAGCACTTATAAAAAAAAATTGTGACTAACAATTTCGGTTTTTTTTTTTATCACTTTACGAACAACTTATAAGAGACCTTGAAAAAAAAATTAAATTTTTTAATTAAATTTTCAAGATTTTCTGACCACCCAAAAAATTTTTATCGGCATTTGAAGAAAAAAAACTTAGAAAAGTCGAAAACTTCAATTGTCTAAAAGTAGCTTAAAAATGGTAAAAATATTTTTTAAATTTAACTGTAAAGAGATAACCATAATATAAACATTTGGTGAAAATTTCAAGTATTTACAATGATTGGTTTTTGAGTTACAGCAAAATCAAAAAATCGATTTTTTGAAAAATGTTTGAAAATGTTTACTTTTGACTCCCCAAAGTACCAACTAGATGAATTTTCCTATTCAAAGAGAGGCTGAAGTCAAAAATCGGAGCATTATTATTGCTCCAAATGATGTCGTCAAACACAAAAAAAAACACACATCATTGTAAAATCAATACATTCCTCACTCCGTTCAGAATCTAATACACAATGTACTCATACATACACGACCGTTTTTACAAAGAATAACCGTTAAATACGTTAAATACCGTTAATAACACATATTAATAATAGCCTATAATATTATATTCTTATACAATATAATCGTAAATGATACTAATACATCGGTGTTTAATCGAAAAAATTTTATCTATTTTCCTTAATGGGTAAAATAAGCAGGCATAATTTTGTACTAATTTTTCATTAGACCCAGGAGAATAAAATATATTTTTACGTCGATTACATCTGTCCGGTAGCGGATTTTTCATATAAATTAATATATTTTATTTTAAGTTTAAAAAGTAATTTTAATTCCAAAAAAGAATAAGAAAAAAAACTTATGTAAATGTCGACTTTTCCATGGGAACCGAGTTGTACTAATCTACAATGTATACGGAGTAGTGCACCGCCGCTGAAGAAACTCCAAATGTTCTTCATATCGATCCTCATCGTGATTCTAAATGGGAGTATAAAGATATTTTATGAAAATAAACTGTATGAAATGAAAATGAGAGTACATGTCATGTACTGAAGACTGTTGTTTAACTACTGTTCATTAAGACTATTATAGAATTGTTAATCGTCTCCGACGAATGTCGTCGATTGGCGTTTGGAAGGGATGACGAATATTATAAAATGATAAATCTATGGTTTTTTTATAGAACTCTTTGTGATATTATACGATCTATTTTTCTATTTCAGCTGTTTGACATACGTAAAATTGAAGTATATTATACACTAGACCAAATATTTATTAATATTGCAAAGTATTAATATTTTATTCTAATGTAGATGATTACAAATCATTTAATTTAATTTATAAAAATTAAAAATAGTAAACTAAATAAAAATAATTAAATTATTGAATATTAAAAAAATATAATATATGATTAATAGCGTTATGTTTCTAAGTTATTGTTTTTGCATTATTTTGACTCTAATCACGCAGTGTTTTAAATTAAACTTATATATTATTGCATTAGATGCAATTTCCTCTGAAAACACCTATCATAATAGAAACATAATATATGAATACATATATTTTGTTTTGGTTTCATGTAACTATTTGTTAAATAGTACCTAGTCAGTGTTAGGGGGATTCATTTTCAGTACTATTTTACAAAATAATCAAAATTTACATTTAATTAATGTTAGTGTAGTGTTTACAATTGCTTTATACATTAATGATTAAGTATAAGTACCTATTGTTATACATTTTAATTTGAAAGAGACGGTCAGTCAACCTTTATTAATAAGTTATGATATATATATAAATAATTATGAAATTGAAAATCTATTGAAATCAACAAATGATCGTTATCCTTTTTATGAATCAGGTTTATCTAATTATATTCTACTACAAATTGCTCAGTCTATATCCTACCCATTATCCTATCTTTTCAATTTAGCGATTTCTCTAGATACATTTCCTAACAATTTCAAAAAATGTGTTATTCTTCCTTTATATAAAACAGTAAGGTAAAAACGGTAAGAAGCGGTTAACCTATTAAAAAATGACTAGGCGTCAAACACTCGAAGTCATGCGGGTCCGTCGAAGCGGGCGTGAGCGGACGCGAGTTTATAACGGCCTCTACGCGCGCTAATATGGTCGTAAACTATTCGTACGTGAGGATGTGTGTCCCTATGACTTGTATTAACAGTCGTTTCGTCGATCGCACCGCCGCTTCCCATAAGCCTCCGAAGTGGAGGGGGGGGCGCTAGGTGGATTTAAATGCCACTCGCAGATACCACGCGAATTAGCGATAGCGGCCCGGCCTTTTGGGCTGTGGATAAGCGCGCGTAATTTCTTATCTGCAGCCCCGACGAAGTTAGTGCCGCAGTCCGAGAACACGTCGCTCGGTAAACCTCGACGGGCAATAAAGCGATCGAACGCGGCTAGAAAGGCGTCGGTCGACAGATCGGTTACTACTTCGAGGTGGACAGCTTTCGTAATGAAACAAATGAAGACCGCTATTTTGAAAACGTGTGATTTACGCAGTCTGGTCTCACGCATTTGTAAGGGGCCCGCATAATCGACGCCGACACGCTCGAAAGGTCGTCGCTGTTGGACACGAGTGTCGGGCAAATCTGTCATTAACGGTTGAACAGGCTTGGCATCAAACCTTACACATACAGAACAGTTAGTAATGATACTATGTAACACTGATCGAAGCGAGACAATCCAAAACCGACGTGAAATAAGCGCGGTAAAAACCCGCGGTCCGGCACGACACGTCACCCGGTGCCAACGGTGGCACAATAAATAAGCGGTAATGCGAATTCTTAGCTAATAAAACCGGATGCTTACAATCATAAGTTAACAAAGAATGCCGCAGTCGTCAGCACAAGCCGACCGGGTCGATAAAGGGCGCTAAATTGGCAAGCGGCTTCGACGAGACATGTTTACCTGTCGACAATTCACGTAACAGAACGGCGAAATGTACGCGCTGGGACTCAGCCTCTAATATGCGAGCGGCGCTATTTAATTCCGACTTTTGCAAATATGCGGGCGCGATGTGGTCCGGTTGTCGATGTACTCGACGAATACCGGCGGCAATAAACCGGCGCATATACGCCACTATACTCGTAACATACGGTCGTAACTAGAAAAACGATTAAACCATTCGATTTCAATTTCATCAACACAGGCGGCGCAGGACACTGGACGAAGTTCGGGCAGGTCACACAACGGGAGCGGCGAATGAGCATCGTCCCATTCCGATAGGTCACCATACGCTAATTGTGGGCCGTGCCAATACAATTTGTGCTGCGCTAGGGCAGCCGGCATAATGCCACGCGATGCGCAGTCGGCGGGGTTATTGACCGAGTCAACATGCCGCCATCTACAATCTGGTAGTAAAGTGCGAATTAGGTGCAATCGATTCGACACATAAATTTTAAATGCTTCGTGTGGGGCTCCTAATCATGATAATACTATCGTGGAATCTGACCACGCGTGTATGCCGACAATATTAAGTTGCGGGGCCAAAATGTCGCGGACGCGACTTAACCATCGAGCCAATAACAACGCTGCGTTTAATTCTAATCGGGGGATGGTTAATGATTCTATGGGCACTAATTTAGTTTTCGTACCAATTAAAAATACGGACGCGTTAACATCGACGTCAGCCATGCGCAGATACACGACCGCCGCGTAGCCAAGTTGCAAGTCGTCACAAAATCCAAGTAAATAGCACGGCGCGCCGTGACTCGAGTTCAAATAACGCGGAACCGTTCGTCGTGAATATTGTTTGGTAAAGGCTCATCCCAAGTCATGCCAAGTTGCCAGGTACAGTGCATTATAGACTTAGCTCAAAATACCGCGGGAGCGAACACACCTAGTGGGTCGAATATACGCGCTACTAAAGAAACAATGACACGTTTAGTGCATAAGAGTGCTGAATCGAAACTTAATAGACTTTATTTCATAGACATGAATAAAATCACTACTTAATAATACGAGTACAAGCAATATGATATGAAATCAACGTGATTTGCTAAAAATCAAAAAATCTTTGACAAAGAATATGGATATCCAGATGCCTTTCCTAATCGCTCAATTCTGTCCTGGGTGGGTCTTGCTACGACGGAGGAAAGACAGTGAATGTCAATGCTAGTCGTTTCGTCAGGCTTTATTCCTGATTCATTAGAGATAACACAGGACCGGTCTCGTGTTCTGTGACAGGTAACAAAAAACCGCCGAAACCCCATAACTAGATGCTTATAAATAACAAACCTAATTATATTAACGTGGATAAATGTATTACCAAAAAAAAATTAACTTTTTCGTAATGTGTGCAATGTTTCGAACAGATTCGTATGTCATTCAACGATATCACAGCCACCGAATAATCGGATCAGAATCAAATCGCACGCGTTGTCAGATCATTACAGCGGCACACGAGACGGGCAGCTCAAACGAGAGCGATACGCCCGTAACGCGGAACTCTGACGAGTCACTGGAACTGTGCCATATGCTCGCTAGATCCGACGTACGCGCGACTCGTCATTTCTGCAGAACGTACCCCGCTGTAGCTCTGCCGTATGTCGACAAAGACGACAACGCACAGGGAAACGGGGTTTTACGAATATACGTTCTGTTTGGGAAACATATACTTGAACACTTACGGAAATGTTGGAGCTGCGAATAGGTATGAATGTAGACATGAATAAAATCACTACTTAATAATACGAGTACAAGCAATATGATATGCAATCAACGTGATTTGCTAAAAATCAAAAAATCTTTGACAAAGAATATGGATATCCAGATGCCTTTCCTAATCGCTCAAGTCTGCCCTGGGTGGGTCTTGCTACGACGGAGGAAAGACAGTGAATGTCAATGCTAGTCGTTTCGTCAGGCTTTATTCCTGATTCATTAGAGATAACACAGGACCGGTCTCGTGTTCTGTGACAGGTAACAAGAAACCGCCGAAACCCCATAACTAGATGCTTATAAATAACAAACCTAATTATATTAACGTGGATAAATGTATTACCAAAAAAAAATTAACTTTTTCGTAATGTGTGCAATGTTTCGAACAGATTCGTATGTCATTCAACGACATCACAGCCACCGAATAATCGGATCAGAATCAAATCGCACGCGTTGTCAGATCATTACAGCGGCACACGAGACGGGCAGCTCAAACGAGAGCGATACGCCCGTAACGCGGAACTCTGACGAGTCACTGGAACTGTGCCATATGCTCGCTAGATCCGACGTACGCGCGACTCGTCATTTCTGCAGAACGTACCCCGCTGTAGCTCTGCCGTATGTCGACAAAGACGACAACGCACAGGGAAACGGGGTTTTACGAATATACGTTCTGTTTGGGAAACATATACTTGAACACTTACGGAAATGTTGGAGCTGCGAATAGGTATGAATGTAGACATGAATAAAATCACTACTTAATAATACGAGTACAAGCAATATTATATTCAAGCAACGTGATTTCCTAAAAATCAAAAAATCTTTGACAAAGAATATGGATATCCAGATGACTTTCTTAATCGCTCAAGTCTGCCCTGGGTGGGTCTTGCTACGACATACGTAAAATTTAAACATACAAACTAGACCAAATACTTATAGATATTGCGGAGAATTAATATTTTATTCAAATATAGATGACTACAAATCATTTAATTGAATCTATGAAGAAAATGATAAACTAAATAAAAATAATAATATTATAAAATATTTTTAAAAAAAGAATTATGATTAATAGCGACAATAGTGTTATATTTCTGAGTTGTTATTTCTGCATTATTTTGATTTTAATCACGCAGTATATATTCCAATAGATATTTAGATGTATTTACCTCTGTAGATTTTGTGTCTGAACACACCTATCATAATAGAAAAAAATGCATACATTTCTTTTATTGTGGTTTCATGTAACAACTAGTTAAAATAATTATACAAAAAATTCAAATTATGCAAATAATTCATATTATAGAAACATTCATAACCTACAAAAATGTAATATTCACTAATATTTTCTACAGACATTTCAGTTCAAATTTTGAAATTAGAGATTTAAACGAAAAATTTAAGGGTATAGACAATGTACATAACAAACAAACAAACGTATTGTGAAATTAAAAATCTAAATGCATATACAATTATTTTTTATTTGTGTAATATGCAATAGTATAAGACTTTATAAGACATAGGTGTGGTCTTCTGTTTTAGTAGATTGTAAAAGGTAAACCATATAGTTTCAATAATAAATAATTATTAAAATATATCCTAGAGATTTCGGGCTAAAGTTTAAATATATAGTACTTATATAAGAATGTTTAATCTAGTTTTATATATTAACAAAAAATATTATAATTACTGATGAACAAATGTTCACGGTAACAAAAAAAAAACTAAAAATCAGGATGAAAACTGAAAATGGAAGAAAATACATATTAAATAATAAAAATAAATTAATAATTATATGTAAGTAGAATTAGAAGTTGAAGAATACTGCAGTCTATTACGATTGAAAAAAAAATATTACTTATCAGTAATACCAATGAAAGAAAGAAAAAGTTACATTACAAACTTATAGAATTTTATCTATTTTATAAATATACTATTTGAAATAAAGAATTGAGAAAATTTTTCATATGTCTGTACTGTACAACATCCGATCAGTCTTCACCTTTTATAAACCTCACACTTTTTTATGAACGTACGTACAACAGAGAATTTAAAAACAAATTATATATTTGGTATTAACTGGTGAACTGCAATCTAATTAAATTTAAAACAACTAAAACCCTATACACTTTGAGGCTTTAATCTAATTTGTAAATTCTTGAATATAAAAAAAAAGGTTGGCAAGTTAGTAGCGCTCTGTGCATTTATAGTGCGGAGTGAATAACAGTTATTATAATATTATATAGGTGTGTGAAGTAATGAATTTTAATTCAATAATAAACCTAATACAAAATTGTATACGAAAAACGATTCTGAGCGGAGACTGTCTGCCGGCATTTAGCATTATGTATACTTGGATAATATATTATTTTATATAGTTATTAAAAGGAATCGTTTATTATAATTTTAATATTACAGTAAGTTCATATAATTTTTTCAAAAATATTGCATTTATTATGTTATTCGTATTTAATTATTGTGATAATATGTATTTTTTACCATTTAAATTTTAACTTATAAAATTAAAAATATAATTTAACATATTTTTGTGAATACATTAAAAAATAGGATCATAATATAAATGAAAGTAATATCATTATATATTAAAACCATAATTGCATTGAGTATAGTATAATCTATAACAATATATTATACATAAAAGTCTTAAGTTCCCGCAAACAATATGTTATAATCTTAGCAAAATAACTAACATCCATAAATTAGGTATTGAGTGTCAATATTTAACTTTTAAATACATAATTTCGTTTTATAATAATTTTAAATAAACCATAAAAACTTATAGGGGGCCTTGTTCTAAATTTTTTATATTAATATTTTGACCCAGTGAATATGTTTTTATTGACACTTATAGAAAACAAATCATCGTAAAAATTGTAAGCATATAAATTATAAATAGCTACAAAATAATTAAAGTGTTTAGAAAATAATACCATGTATCTATAGGAAATGATTATATTATAAACTTTGGTAACATTTTTAAGTATTTGCGTTAGTCATTATTGAATTACAACAAAAAGTAAAAATTGTTTATATTTTTAACTGGGAATTTAATTTTAATCAGGAATCGTGTATTTAGTATATTATATAATTTATATCTAGTATGTAAAATACATATAATTGTTAAACATATTTATAAAGACCTTCAGGTCGTTTAAATAATAAATCCCCAGGGCATTTAAAAAAAAAAAAAAAAAGGAATCGTGTATTACATTTACAAGCATTTTTTCAAATTAAATATACATACTTTTTATCGGCATTTATTAAGAGAAAAAAAAATACTAAATATAAATTGAAACTGTCTTTTATCTATACATATTTAAAACAGTTAAAATGTTTGAAAAATTATATTATTTATAAAATATTAAAATGCTAATATAATAATTTATTGATAATTTTAAATTTCGATGGTTATTTGTTGTTGAGTTACATTGAAAAAACAAAAATATGTATTATATTAAAAATTCGATTTATGAAAAAAATACAATTTTTCCTTAAACATTTACTTATGTTAATCAATCATTTTGAAAAATATATTTTTTTTTTACCTCCCTGAAGAACAAAATAATAATGCTTTCTATGTATTTTAACTATTTTTTTATAAGGATTTTAAATTATTTATTATGGTTTTATATAATTAAAAAAAATAAAATTTAACAATATGAATGATTTAAATTATATATTTAAATGAAAACGGTAAAACTATTTATCAATGCTAAAAATAACATACTCATACGGACACGACCGTTATAGAGGATAACCGTTAAATCAGGGCACAGTACATATTAATAGTTTTATTCTAATATAATATAATCATTAATCGCAAATAATACGAATACATCGTTGTTAACTTGCACATTTTTTGTCTACTATAACTATAATGACTAATGAGTAAAAAAAGCAGGCATTGTGTTCTATTTTATCATTGAACCCCGGAAAATAAAATATGCGTCTACATAAACTACATTGTCCGACTAGTAGATTGTTCAAATAAATAAATATATTTTATTTTAAGTTTAAAAAGTAAATATAATCCCAAAAAAGAATAAGAAAAAAAAACTTACGTAAGTGTTGACTCTTCCCGGGAATCCGAGTTGTACCAATCTACAGTCTGTGTACGGAGTGGTGCCCGCCGCCGAAGAAACTCCAAATTTTCTTCATATCGATCTTCGTCGTTATTCTAAATGAGAGTATAAAGATATTTTATGAAAATAAACTGCACAAAATAAAAATGAGAGTACATGTCATGTACTGAAGACTGCTGTTTGACGACTGTTCATTAAGACTATTATAGAATTGTTAATCGTCTCCGACGAATGCCGTCGATTGTCGTTTGCCACGGAGTAAATATATTATAATATAAAAAAATCATATGGTTTTTTTATAGAACTCTTTGTGATATTATATGTTTTATTTTTCTATTTCAGCTGTTTGACATACGTAAAATTGAAGTATACACTAGACCAAATATTTATTAATATTGCAAAGTATTAATATTTTATTCTAATGTAGATGATTACAAATTATTTTATTTAATCTATGTAAATAATACCATGTGTAGGACATGATTATATAAGCTTTGATAACATTATTAAGTATTTGCGGTAAGTTATTATTGAATTACAACAAAAAGCAAAAATTCTAGAAATTTATAGAAATCTATAAAAAAAAAAAATATTCATAACTAGGTATTTATAAATAATAAACTTAATAAAATGAACGTGAATATATTATGTATTACTAAAAAGATCTTATATCATAGACAATTATTATTAAACGTTACAATTTTACAAACACTACCAAAAAAAAAATTTACGTTTTCGTAATGTGTGCAATGTGTCGTGTTCTGTGACCGATAACAAAAAACCGTCGACACCCCATAACTAGGTGCTTATAAATAACAAACGTAACTAAATTAACGTGGATAAACGTATTACCAAAAAAAAATTAACTTTTTAGTAATATGTGCAATGTTTCGAACAGATTTGTATGTCATTCAACGACGTTACAGCCACCGAATAATCGGATCAGAATCAAATCGCACGCGTTGTCAGATCATCAGGGAAACGGGGTTTTACGAATATACGTTCTGTTTGGGAAACATATACTTGAACACTTACGGAAATGTTGGAGCTGCGAATAGGTATGAATGTAGACATGAATAAAATCACTACTTAATAATACGAGTACAAGCAATATGATATGAAATCAACGTGATTTGCTAAAAATCAAAAAATCTTTGACAAAGAATATGGATATCCAGATGCCTTTCCTAATCGCTCAATTCTGTCCTGGGTGGGTCTTGCTACGACGGAGGAAAGACAGTGAATGTCAATGCTAGTCGTTTCGTCAGGCTTTATTCCTGATTCATTAGAGATAACACAGGACCGGTCTCGTGTTCTGTGACAGGTAACAAAAAACCGCCGAAACCCCATAACTAGATGCTTATAAATAACAAACCTAATTATATTAACGTGGATAAATGTATTACCAAAAAAAAATTAACTTTTTCGTAATGTGTGCAATGTTTCGAACAGATTCGTATGTCATTCAACGACATCACAGCCACCGAATAATCGGATCAGAATCAAATCGCACGCGTTGTCAGATCATTACAGCGGCACACGAGACGGGCAGCTCAAACGAGAGCGATACGCCCGTAACGCGGAACTCTGACGAGTCACTGGAACTGTGCCATATGCTCGCTAGATCCGACGTACGCGCGACTCGTCATTTCTGCAGAACGTACCCCGCTGTAGCTCTGCCGTATGTCGACAAAGACGACAACGCACAGGGAAACGGGGTTTTACGAATATACGTTCTGTTTGGGAAACATATACTTGAACACTTACGGAAATGTTGGAGCTGCGAATAGGTATGAATGTAGACATGAATAAAATCACTACTTAATAATACGAGTACAAGCAATATGATATGCAATCAACGTGATTTGCTAAAAATCAAAAAATCTTTGACAAAGAATATGGATATCCAGATGCCTTTCCTAATCGCTCAAGTCTGCCCTGGGTGGGTCTGCTACGACATACGTAAAATTTAAACATACAAACTAGACCAAATACTTATAGATATTGCGGAGAATTAATATTTTATTCAAATATAGATGACTACAAATCATTTAATTGAATCTATGAAGAAAATGATAAACTAAATAAAAATAATAATATTATAAAATATTTTTAAAAAAAGAATTATGATTAATAGCGACAATAGTGTTATATTTCTGAGTTGTTATTTCTGCATTATTTTGATTTTAATCACGCAGTATATATTCCAATAGATATTTAGATGTATTTACCTCTGTAGATTTTGTGTCTGAACACACCTATCATAATAGAAAAAAATGCATACATTTCTTTTATTGTGGTTTCATGTAACAACTAGTTAAAATAATTATACAAAAAATTCAAATTATGCAAATAATTCATATTATAGAAACATTCATAACCTACAAAAATGTAATATTCACTAATATTTTCTACAGACATTTCAGTTCAAATTTTGAAATTAGAGATTTAAACGAAAAATTTAAGGGTATAGACAATGTACATAACAAACAAACAAACGTATTGTGAAATTAAAAATCTAAATGCATATACAATTATTTTTTATTTGTGTAATATGCAATAGTATAAGACTTTATAAGACATAGGTGTGGTCTTCTGTTTTAGTAGATTGTAAAAGGTAAACCATATAGTTTCAATAATAAATAATTATTAAAATATATCCTAGAGATTTCGGGGTAAAGTTTAAATATATAGTACTTATATAAGAATGTTTAATCTAGTTTTATATATTAACAAAAAATATTATAATTACTGATGAACAAATGTTCACGGTAACAAAAAAAAAACTGAAAATGGAAAAAAATACATATTAAATAATAAAAATAAATTAATAATTATATGTAAGTAGAATTAGAAGTTGAAGAATACTGCAGTCTATTACGATTGAAAAAAAAATATTACTTATCAGTAATACCAATGAAAGAAAGAAAAAGTTACATTACAAACTTATAGAATTTTATCTATTTTATAAATATACTATTTGAAATAAAGAATTGAGAAAATTTTTCATATGTCTGTACTGTACAACATCCGATCAGTCTTCACCTTTTATAAACCTCACACTTTTTTATGAACGTACGTACAACAGAGAATTTAAAAACAAATTATATATTTGGTATTAACTGGTGAACTGCAATCTAATTAAATTTAAAACAACTAAAACCCTATACACTTTGAGGCTTTAATCTAATTTGTAAATTCTTGAATATAAAAAAAAAGGTTGGCAAGTTAGTAGCGCTCTGTGCATTTATAGTGCGGAGTGAATAACAGTTATTATAATATTATATAGGTGTGTGAAGTAATGAATTTTAATTCAATAATAAACCTAATACAAAATTGTATACGAAAAACGATTCTGAGCGGAGACTGTCTGCCGGCATTTAGCATTATGTATACTTGGATAATATATTATTTTATATAGTTATTAAAAGGAATCGTTTATTATAATTTTAATATTACAGTAAGTTCATATAATTTTTTCAAAAATATTGCATTTATTATGTTATTCGTATTTAATTATTGTGATAATATGTATTTTTTACCATTTAAATTTTAACTTATAAAATTAAAAATATAATTTAACATATTTTTGTGAATACATTAAAAAATAGGATCATAATATAAATGAAAGTAATATCATTATATATTAAAACCATAATTGCATTGAGTATAGTATAATCTATAACAATATATTATACATAAAAGTCTTAAGTTCCCGCAAACAATATGTTATAATCTTAGCAAAATAACTAACATCCATAAATTAGGTATTGAGTGTCAATATTTAACTTTTAAATACATAATTTCGTTTTATAATAATTTTAAATAAACCATAAAAACTTATAGGGGGCCTTGTTCTAAATTTTTTATATTAATATTTTGACCCAGTGAATATGTTTTTATTGACACTTATAGAAAACAAATCATCGTAAAAATTGTAAGCATATAAATTATAAATAGCTACAAAATAATTAAAGTGTTTAGAAAATAATACCATGTATCTATAGGAAATGATTATATTATAAACTTTGGTAACATTTTTAAGTATTTGCGTTAGTCATTATTGAATTACAACAAAAAGTAAAAATTGTTTATATTTTTAACTGGGAATTTAATTTTAATCAGGAATCGTGTATTTAGTATATTATATAATTTACATCTAGTATGTAAAATACATATAATTGTTAAACATATTTATAAAGACCTTCAGGTCGTTTAAATAATAAAGCCCCAGGGCATTTAAAAAAAAAAAAAAAAAGGAATCGTGTATTACATTTACAAGCATTTTTTCAAATTAAATATACATACTTTTTATCGGCATTTATTAAGAGAAAAAAAAATACTAAATATAAATTGAAACTGTCTTTTATCTATACATATTTAAAACAGTTAAAATGTTTGAAAAATTATATTATGTATAAAATATTAAAATGCTAATATAATAATTTATTGATAATTTTAAATTTCGATGGTTATTTGTTGTTGAGTTACATTGAAAAAACAAAAATATGTATTATATTAAAAATTCGATTTATGAAAAAAATACAATTTTTCCTTAAACATTTACTTATGTTAATCAATCATTTTGAAAAATATATTTTTTTTTTTTACCTCCCTGAAGAACAAAATAATAATGCTTTCTATGTATTTTAACTATTTTTTTATAAGGATTTTAAATTATTTATTATGGTTTTATATAATTAAAAAAAATAAAATTTAACAATATGAATGATTTAAATTATATATTTAAATGAAAACGGTAAAACTATTTATCAATGCTAAAAATAACATACTCATACGGACACGACCGTTATAGAGGATAACCGTTAAATCAGGGCACAGTACATATTAATAGTTTTATTCTAATATAATATAATCATTAATCGCAAATAATACGAATACATCGTTGTTAACTTGCACATTTTTTGTCTACTATAACTATAATGACTAATGAGTAAAAAAAGCAGGCATTGTGTTCTATTTTATCATTGAACCCCGGAAAATAAAATATGCGTCTACATAAACTACATTGTCCGACTAGTAGATTGTTCAAATAAATAAATATATTTTATTTTAAGTTTAAAAAGTAAATAATATAATCCCAAAAAAGAATAAGAAAAAAAAACTTACGTAAGTGTTGACTCTTCCCGGGAATCCGAGTTGTACCAATCTACAGTCTGTGTACGGAGTGGTGCCCGCCGCCGAAGAAACTCCAAATTTTCTTCATATCGATCTTCGTCGTTATTCTAAATGAGAGTATAAAGATATTTTATGAAAATAAACTGCACAAAATAAAAATGAGAGTACATGTCATGTACTGAAGACTGCTGTTTGACGACTGTTCATTAAGACTATTATAGAATTGTTAATCGTCTCCGACGAATGCCGTCGATTGTCGTTTGCCACGGAGTAAATATATTATAATATAAAAAAATCATATGGTTTTTTTATAGAACTCTTTGTGATATTATATGTTTTATTTTTCTATTTTAACTGTTTGACATACGTAAAATTGAAACATACAAACTAGACCAAATGTTTATAGATATTGTGGAGTATTAATATTTTATTCAAATATAGATGATTACAAATTATTTAATTTAATCTATGTAAATAATACCATGTGTAGGACATGATTATATAAGCTTTGATAACATTATTAAGTATTTGCGGTAAGTTATTATTGAATTACAACAAAAAGCAAAAATTCTAGAAATTTATAGAAATCTATAAAAAAAAAAAATATTCATAACTAGGTATTTATAAATAATAAACTTAATAAAATGAACGTGAATATATTATGTATTACTAAAAAGATCTTATATCATAGACAATTATTATTAAACGTTACAATTTTACAAACACTACCAAAAAAAAAATTTACGTTTTCGTAATGTGTGCAATGTGTCGTGTTCTGTGACCGATAACAAAAAACCGTCGACACCCCATAACTAGGTGCTTATAAATAACAAACGTAACTAAATTAACGTGGATAAACGTATTACCAAAAAAAAATTAACTTTTTAGTAATATGTGCAATGTTTCGAACAGATTTGTATGTCATTCAACGACGTTACAGCCACCGAATAATCGGATCAGAATCAAATCGCACGCGTTGTCAGATCATCAGGGAAACGGAGTTTTACGAATATACGTTCTGTTTGGGAAACATATACTTGAACACTTACGGAAATGTTGGAGCTGCGAATAGGTATGAATGTAGACATGAATAAAATCACTACTTAATAATACGAGTACAAGCAATATGATATTCAAGCAACGTGATTTGCTAAAAATCAAAAAATCTTTGACAAAGAATATGGATATCCAGATGCCTTTCCTAATCGCTCAATTCTGTCCTGGGTGGGTCTTGCTACGACGGAGGAAAGACAGTGAATGTCAATGCTAGTCGTTTCGTCAGGCTTTATTCCTGATTCATTAGAGATAACACAGGACCGGTCTCGTGTTCTGTGACAGGTAACAAGAAACCGCCGAAACCCCATAACTAGATGCTTATAAATAACAAACCTAATTATATTAACGTGGATAAATGTATTACCAAAAAAAAATTAACTTTTTCGTAATGTGTGCAATGTTTCGAACAGATTCGTATGTCATTCAACGACATCACAGCCACCGAATAATCGGATCAGAATCAAATCGCACGCGTTGTCAGATCATTACAGCGGCACACGAGACGGGCAGCTCAAACGAGAGCGATACGCCCGTAACGCGGAACTCTGACGAGTCACTGGAACTGTGCCATATGCTCGCTAGATCCGACGTACGCGCGACTCGTCATTTCTGCAGAACGTACCCCGCTGTAGCTCTGCCGTATGTCGACAAAGACGACAACGCACAGGGAAACGGGGTTTTACGAATATACGTTCTGTTTGGGAAACATATACTTGAACACTTACGGAAATGTTGGAGCTGCGAATAGGTATGAATGTAGACATGAATAAAATCACTACTTAATAATACGAGTACAAGCAATATTATATTCAAGCAACGTGATTTCCTAAAAATCAAAAAATCTTTGACAAAGAATATGGATATCCAGATGACTTTCTTAATCGCTCAAGTCTGCCCTGGGTGGGTCTTGCTACGACATACGTAAAATTTAAACATACAAACTAGACCAAATACTTATAGATATTGCGGAGAATTAATATTTTATTCAAATATAGATGACTACAAATCATTTAATTGAATCTATGAAGAAAATGATAAACTAAATAAAAATAATAATATTATAAAATATTTTTAAAAAAAGAATTATGATTAATAGCGACAATAGTGTTATATTTCTGAGTTGTTATTTCTGCATTATTTTGATTTTAATCACGCAGTATATATTCCAATAGATATTTAGATGTATTTACCTCTGTAGATTTTGTGTCTGAACACACCTATCATAATAGAAAAAAATGCATACATTTCTTTTATTGTGGTTTCATGTAACAACTAGTTAAAATAATTATACAAAAAATTCAAATTATGCAAATAATTCATATTATAGAAACATTCATAACCTACAAAAATGTAATATTCACTAATATTTTCTACAGACATTTCAGTTCAAATTTTGAAATTAGAGATTTAAACGAAAAATTTAAGGGTATAGACAATGTACATAACAAACAAACAAACGTATTGTGAAATTAAAAATCTAAATGCATATACAATTATTTTTTATTTGTGTAATATGCAATAGTATAAGACTTTATAAGACATAGGTGTGGTCTTCTGTTTTAGTAGATTGTAAAAGGTAAACCATATAGTTTCAATAATAAATAATTATTAAAATATATCCTAGAGATTTCGGGCTAAAGTTTAAATATATAGTACTTATATAAGAATGTTTAATCTAGTTTTATATATTAACAAAAAATATTATAATTACTGATGAACAAATGTTCACGGTAACAAAAAAAAAACTAAAAATCAGGATGAAAACTGAAAATGGAAGAAAATACATATTAAATAATAAAAATAAATTAATAATTATATGTAAGTAGAATTAGAAGTTGAAGAATACTGCAGTCTATTACGATTGAAAAAAAAATATTACTTATCAGTAATACCAATGAAAGAAAGAAAAAGTTACATTACAAACTTATAGAATTTTATCTATTTTATAAATATACTATTTGAAATAAAGAATTGAGAAAATTTTTCATATGTCTGTACTGTACAACATCCGATCAGTCTTCACCTTTTATAAACCTCACACTTTTTTATGAACGTACGTACAACAGAGAATTTAAAAACAAATTATATATTTGGTATTAACTGGTGAACTGCAATCTAATTAAATTTAAAACAACTAAAACCCTATACACTTTGAGGCTTTAATCTAATTTGTAAATTCTTGAATATAAAAAAAAAGGTTGGCAAGTTAGTAGCGCTCTGTGCATTTATAGTGCGGAGTGAATAACAGTTATTATAATATTATATAGGTGTGTGAAGTAATGAATTTTAATTCAATAATAAACCTAATACAAAATTGTATACGAAAAACGATTCTGAGCGGAGACTGTCTGCCGGCATTTAGCATTATGTATACTTGGATAATATATTATTTTATATAGTTATTAAAAGGAATCGTTTATTATAATTTTAATATTACAGTAAGTTCATATAATTTTTTCAAAAATATTGCATTTATTATGTTATTCGTATTTAATTATTGTGATAATATGTATTTTTTACCATTTAAATTTTAACTTATAAAATTAAAAATATAATTTAACATATTTTTGTGAATACATTAAAAAATAGGATCATAATATAAATGAAAGTAATATCATTATATATTAAAACCATAATTGCATTGAGTATAGTATAATCTATAACAATATATTATACATAAAAGTCTTAAGTTCCCGCAAACAATATGTTATAATCTTAGCAAAATAACTAACATCCATAAATTAGGTATTGAGTGTCAATATTTAACTTTTAAATACATAATTTCGTTTTATAATAATTTTAAATAAACCATAAAAACTTATAGGGGGCCTTGTTCTAAATTTTTTATATTAATATTTTGACCCAGTGAATATGTTTTTATTGACACTTATAGAAAACAAATCATCGTAAAAATTGTAAGCATATAAATTATAAATAGCTACAAAATAATTAAAGTGTTTAGAAAATAATACCATGTATCTATAGGAAATGATTATATTATAAACTTTGGTAACATTTTTAAGTATTTGCGTTAGTCATTATTGAATTACAACAAAAAGTAAAAATTGTTTATATTTTTAACTGGGAATTTAATTTTAATCAGGAATCGTGTATTTAGTATATTATATAATTTATATCTAGTATGTAAAATACATATAATTGTTAAACATATTTATAAAGACCTTCAGGTCGTTTAAATAATAAATCCCCAGGGCATTTAAAAAAAAAAAAAAAAAGGAATCGTGTATTACATTTACAAGCATTTTTTCAAATTAAATATACATACTTTTTATCGGCATTTATTAAGAGAAAAAAAAATACTAAATATAAATTGAAACTGTCTTTTATCTATACATATTTAAAACAGTTAAAATGTTTGAAAAATTATATTATTTATAAAATATTAAAATGCTAATATAATAATTTATTGATAATTTTAAATTTCGATGGTTATTTGTTGTTGAGTTACATTGAAAAAACAAAAATATGTATTATATTAAAAATTCGATTTATGAAAAAAATACAATTTTTCCTTAAACATTTACTTATGTTAATCAATCATTTTGAAAAATATATTTTTTTTTTACCTCCCTGAAGAACAAAATAATAATGCTTTCTATGTATTTTAACTATTTTTTTATAAGGATTTTAAATTATTTATTATGGTTTTATATAATTAAAAAAAATAAAATTTAACAATATGAATGATTTAAATTATATATTTAAATGAAAACGGTAAAACTATTTATCAATGCTAAAAATAACATACTCATACGGACACGACCGTTATAGAGGATAACCGTTAAATCAGGGCACAGTACATATTAATAGTTTTATTCTAATATAATATAATCATTAATCGCAAATAATACGAATACATCGTTGTTAACTTGCACATTTTTTGTCTACTATAACTATAATGACTAATGAGTAAAAAAAGCAGGCATTGTGTTCTATTTTATCATTGAACCCCGGAAAATAAAATATGCGTCTACATAAACTACATTGTCCGACTAGTAGATTGTTCAAATAAATAAATATATTTTATTTTAAGTTTAAAAAGTAAATAATATAATCCCAAAAAAGAATAAGAAAAAAAAACTTACGTAAGTGTTGACTCTTCCCGGGAATCCGAGTTGTACCAATCTACAGTCTGTGTACGGAGTGGTGCCCGCCGCCGAAGAAACTCCAAATTTTCTTCATATCGATCTTCGTCGTTATTCTAAATGAGAGTATAAAGATATTTTATGAAAATAAACTGCACAAAATAAAAATGAGAGTACATGTCATGTACTGAAGACTGCTGTTTGACGACTGTTCATTAAGACTATTATAGAATTGTTAATCGTCTCCGACGAATGCCGTCGATTGTCGTTTGCCACGGAGTAAATATATTATAATATAAAAAAATCATATGGTTTTTTTATAGAACTCTTTGTGATATTATATGTTTTATTTTTCTATTTTAACTGTTTGACATACGTAAAATTGAAACATACAAACTAGACCAAATGTTTATAGATATTGTGGAGTATTAATATTTTATTCAAATATAGATGATTACAAATTATTTAATTTAATCTATGTAAATAATACCATGTGTAGGACATGATTATATAAGCTTTGATAACATTATTAAGTATTTGCGGTAAGTTATTATTGAATTACAACAAAAAGCAAAAATTCTAGAAATTTATAGAAATCTATAAAAAAAAAAAATATTCATAACTAGGTATTTATAAATAATAAACTTAATAAAATGAACGTGAATATATTATGTATTACTAAAAAGATCTTATATCATAGACAATTATTATTAAACGTTACAATTTTACAAACACTACCAAAAAAAAAATTTACGTTTTCGTAATGTGTGCAATGTGTCGTGTTCTGTGACCGATAACAAAAAACCGTCGACACCCCATAACTAGGTGCTTATAAATAACAAACGTAACTAAATTAACGTGGATAAACGTATTACCAAAAAAAAATTAACTTTTTAGTAATATGTGCAATGTTTCGAACAGATTTGTATGTCATTCAACGACGTTACAGCCACCGAATAATCGGATCAGAATCAAATCGCACGCGTTGTCAGATCATCAGGGAAACGGAGTTTTACGAATATACGTTCTGTTTGGGAAACATATACTTGAACACTTACGGAAATGTTGGAGCTGCGAATAGGTATGAATGTAGACATGAATAAAATCACTACTTAATAATACGAGTACAAGCAATATGATATGCAATCAACGTGATTTGCTAAAAATCAAAAAATCTTTGACAAAGAATATGGATATCCAGATGCCTTTCCTAATCGCTCAATTCTGTCCTGGGTGGGTCTTGCTACGACGGAGGAAAGACAGTGAATGTCAATGCTAGTCGTTTCGTCAGGCTTTATTCCTGATTCATTAGAGATAACACAGGACCGGTCTCGTGTTCTGTGACAGGTAACAAGAAACTGCCGAAACCCCATAACTAGATGCTTATAAATAACAAACCTAATTATATTAACGTGGATAAATGTATTACCAAAAAAAAATTAACTTTTTCGTAATGTGTGCAATGTTTCGAACAGATTCGTATGTCATTCAACGACATCACAGCCACCGAATAATCGGATCAGAATCAAATCGCACGCGTTGTCAGATCATTACAGCGGCACACGAGACGGGCAGCTCAAAGGAGAGCGATACGCCCGTAACGCGGAACTCTGACGAGTCACTGGAACTGTGCCATATGCTCGCTAGATCCGACGTACGCGCGACTCGTCATTTCTGCAGAACGTACCCCGCTGTAGCTCTGCCGTATGTCGACAAAGACGACAACGCACAGGGAAACGGGGTTTTACGAATATACGTTCTGTTTGGGAAACATATACTTGAACACTTACGGAAATGTTGGAGCTGCGAATAGGTATGAATGTAGACATGAATAAAATCACTACTTAATAATACGAGTACAAGCAATATTATATTCATGCAACGTGATTTCCTAAAAATCAAAAAATCTTTGACAAAGAATATGGATATCCATATAGATGACTTTCTTAATCGCTCAAGTCTGCCCTGGGTGGGTCTTGCTACGACACACGTAAAATTTAAACATACAAACTAGACCAAATACTTATAGATATTGCGGAGTATTAATATTTTATTCAAATATAGATGACTACAAATCATTTAATTGAATCTATGAAGAAAATGATAAACTAAATAAAAATAATAATATTATAAAATATTTTTAAAAAAAGAATTATGATTAATAGCGACAATAGTGTTATATTTCTGAGTTGTTATTTCTGCATTATTTTGATTTTAATCACGCAGTATATATTCCAATAGATATTTAGATGTATTTACCTCTGTAGATTTTGTGTCTGAACACACCTATCATAATAGAAAAAAATGCATACATTTCTTTTATTGTGGTTTCATGTAACAACTAGTTAAAATAATTATACAAAAAATTCAAATTATACAAATAATTCATATTATAGAAACATTCATAACCTACAAAAATGTAATATTCACTAATATTTTCTACAGACATTTCAGTTCAAATTTTGAAATTAGAGATTTAGACGAAAAATTTAAGGGTATAGACAATGTACATAACAAACAAACAAACGTATTGTGAAATTAAAAATCTAAATGCATATACAATTATTTTTTATTTGTGTAATATGCAATAGTATAAGACTTTATAAGACATAGGTGTGGTCTTCTGTTTTAGTAGATTGTAAAAGGTAAACCATATAGTTTCAATAATAAATAATTATTAAAATATATCCTAGAGATTTCGGGCTAAAGTTTAAATATATAGTACTTATATAAGAATGTTTAATCTAGTTTTATATATTAACAAAAAATATTATAATTACTGATGAACAAATGTTCACGTTAACAAAAAAAAAACTAAAAATCAGGATGAAAACTGAAAATGGAAAAAAATACATATTAAATAATAAAAATAAATTAATAATTATATGTAAGTAGAATTAGAAGTTGAAGAATACTGCAGTCTATTACGATTGAAAAAAAAATATTACTTATCAGTAATACCAATGAAAGAAAGAAAAAGTTACATTACAAACTTATAGATTTTATCTATTTTATAAATATACTATTTGAAATAAAGAATTGAGAAAATTTTTCATATGTCTGTACTGTACAACATCCGATCAGTCTTCACCTTTTATAAACCTCACACTTTTTTATTAACGTACGTACAACAGAGAATTTAAAAACAAATTATATATTTGGTATTAACTGGTGAACTGCAATCTAATTAAATTTAAAACAACTAAAACCCTATACACTTTGAGGCTTTAATCTAATTTGTAAATTCTTGAATATAAAAAAAAAAGTTGGCAAGTTAGTAGCGCTCTGTGCATTTATAGTGCGGAGTGAATAACAGTTATTATAATATTATATAGGTGTGTGAAGTAATGAATTTTAATTCAATAATAAACCTAATACAAAATTGTATACGAAAAACGATTCTGAGCGGAGACTGTCTGCCGGCATTTAGCATTATGTATACTTGGATAATATATTATTTTATATAGTTATTAAAAGAAATCGTTTATTATAATTTTAATATTACAGTAAGTTCATATAATTTTTTCAAAAATATTGCATTTATTATGTTATTCGTATTTAATTATTGTGATAATATGTATTTTTTACCATTTAAATTTTAACTTATAAAATTAAAAATATAATTTAACGTATTTTTGTGAATACATTAAAAAATAGGATCATAATATAAATGAAAGTAATATCATTATATATTAAAACCATAATTGCATTGAGTATAGTATAATCTATAACAATATATTATACATAAAAGTCTTAAGTTCCCGCAAACAATATGTTATAATCTTAGCAAAATAACTAACATCCATAAATTAGGTATTGAGTGTCAATATTTAACTTTTAAATACATAATTTCGTTTTATAATAATTTTAAATAAACCATAAAAACTTATAGGGGGCCTTGTTCTAAATTTTTTATATTAATATTTTGACCCAGTGAATATGTTTTTATTGACACTTATAGAAAACAAATCATCGTAAAAATTGTAAGCATATAAATTATAAATAGCTACAAAATAATTAAAGTGTTTAGAAAATAATACCATGTATCTATAGGAAATGATTATATTATAAACTTTGGTAACATTTTTAAGTATTTGCGTTAGTCATTATTGAATTACAACAAAAAGTAAAAATTGTTTATATTTTTAACTGGGAATTTAATTTTAATCAGGAATCGTGTATTTAGTATATTATATAATTTACATCTAGTATGTAAAATACATATAATTGTTAAACATATTTATAAAGACCTTCAGGTCGTTTAAATAATAAAGCCCCAGGGCATTTAAAAAAAAAAAAAAAAAAGGAATCGTGTATTACATTTACAAGCATTTTTTCAAATTAAATATACATACTTTTTATCGGCATTTATTAAGAGAAAAAAAATACTAAATATAAATTGAAACTGTCTTTTATCTATACATATTTAAAACAGTTAAAATGTTTGAAAAATTATATTATGTATAAAATATTAAAATGCTAATATAATAATTTATTGATAATTTTAAATTTCGATGGTTATTTGTTGTTGAGTTACATTGAAAAAACAAAAATATGTATTATATTAAAAATTCGATTTATGAAAAAAATACAATTTTTCCTTAAACATTTACTTATGTTAATCAATCATTTTGAAAAATATATTTTTTTTTTTTACCTCCCTGAAGAACAAAATAATAATGCTTTCTATGTATTTTAACTATTTTTTTATAAGGATTTTAAATTATTTATTATGGTTTTATATAATTAAAAAAAATAAAATTTAACAATATGAATGATTTAAATTATATATTTAAATGAAAACGGTAAAACTATTTATCAATGCTAAAAATAACATACTCATACGGACACGACCGTTATAGAGGATAACCGTTAAATCAGGGCACAGTACATATTAATAGTTTTATTCTAATATAATATAATCATTAATCGCAAATAATACGAATACATCGTTGTTAACTTGCACATTTTTTGTCTACTATAACTATAATGACTAATGAGTAAAAAAAGCAGGCATTGTGTTCTATTTTATCATTGAACCCCGGAAAATAAAATATGCGTCTACATAAACTACATTGTCCGACTAGTAGATTGTTCAAATAAATAAATATATTTTATTTTAAGTTTAAAAAGTAAATAATATAATCCCAAAAAAGAATAAGAAAAAAAAACTTACGTAAGTGTTGACTCTTCCCGGGAATCCGAGTTGTACCAATCTACAGTCTGTGTACGGAGTGGTGCCCGCCGCCGAAGAAACTCCAAATTTTCTTCATATCGATCTTCGTCGTTATTCTAAATGAGAGTATAAAGATATTTTATGAAAATAAACTGCACAAAATAAAAATGAGAGTACATGTCATGTACTGAAGACTGCTGTTTGACGACTGTTCATTAAGACTATTATAGAATTGTTAATCGTCTCCGACGAATGCCGTCGATTGTCGTTTGCCACGGAGTAAATATATTATAATATAAAAAAATCATATGGTTTTTTTATAGAACTCTTTGTGATATTATATGTTTTATTTTTCTATTTCAGCTGTTTGACATACGTAAAATTGAAGTATACACTAGACCAAATATTTATTAATATTGCAAAGTATTAATATTTTATTCTAATGTAGATGATTACAAATTATTTTATTTAATCTATGTAAATAATACCATGTGTAGGACATGATTATATAAGCTTTGATAACATTATTAAGTATTTGCGGTAAGTTATTATTGAATTACAACAAAAAGCAAAAATTCTAGAAATTTATAGAAATCTATAAAAAAAAAAAATATTCATAACTAGGTATTTATAAATAATAAACTTAATAAAATGAACGTGAATATATTATGTATTACTAAAAAGATCTTATATCATAGACAATTATTATTAAACGTTACAATTTTACAAACACTACCAAAAAAAAAATTTACGTTTTCGTAATGTGTGCAATGTGTCGTGTTCTGTGACCGATAACAAAAAACCGTCGACACCCCATAACTAGGTGCTTATAAATAACAAACGTAACTAAATTAACGTGGATAAACGTATTACCAAAAAAAAATTAACTTTTTAGTAATATGTGCAATGTTTCGAACAGATTTGTATGTCATTCAACGACGTTACAGCCACCGAATAATCGGATCAGAATCAAATCGCACGCGTTGTCAGATCATCAGGGAAACGGAGTTTTACGAATATACGTTCTGTTTGGGAAACATATACTTGAACACTTACGGAAATGTTGGAGCTGCGAATAGGTATGAATGTAGACATGAATAAAATCACTACTTAATAATACGAGTACAAGCAATATGATATGCAATCAACGTGATTTGCTAAAAATCAAAAAATCTTTGACAAAGAATATGGATATCCAGATGCCTTTCCTAATCGCTCAATTCTGTCCTGGGTGGGTCTTGCTACGACGGAGGAAAGACAGTGAATGTCAATGCTAGTCGTTTCGTCAGGCTTTATTCCTGATTCATTAGAGATAACACAGGACCGGTCTCGTGTTCTGTGACAGGTAACAAGAAACCGCCGAAACCCCATAACTAGATGCTTATAAATAACAAACCTAATTATATTAACGTGGATAAATGTATTACCAAAAAAAAATTAACTTTTTCGTAATGTGTGCAATGTTTCGAACAGATTCGTATGTCATTCAACGACATCACAGCCACCGAATAATCGGATCAGAATCAAATCGCACGCGTTGTCAGATCATTACAGCGGCACACGAGACGGGCAGCTCAAACGAGAGCGATACGCCCGTAACGCGGAACTCTGACGAGTCACTGGAACTGTGCCATATGCTCGCTAGATCCGACGTACGCGCGACTCGTCATTTCTGCAGAACGTACCCCGCTGTAGCTCTGCCGTATGTCGACAAAGACGACAACGCACAGGGAAACGGGGTTTTACGAATATACGTTCTGTTTGGGAAACATATACTTGAACACTTACGGAAATGTTGGAGCTGCGAATAGGTATGAATGTAGACATGAATAAAATCACTACTTAATAATACGAGTACAAGCAATATTATATTCATGCAACGTGATTTCCTAAAAATCAAAAAATCTTTGACAAAGAATATGGATATCCAGATGACTTTCTTAATCGCTCAAGTCTGCCCTGGGTGGGTCTTGCTACGACATACGTAAAATTTAAACATACAAACTAGACCAAATACTTATAGATATTGCGGAGTATTAATATTTTATTCAAATATAGATGACTACAAATCATTTAATTGAATCTATGAAGAAAATGATAAACTAAATAAAAATAATAATATTATAAAATATTTTTAAAAAAAGAATTATGATTAATAGCGACAATAGTGTTATATTTCTGAGTTGTTATTTATGCATTATTTTGATTTTAATCACGCGTAGTATAATATATAGTAGCAAGTATATATTCCAATAGATATTTAGATGTATTTACCTCTGTAGATTTTGTGTCTGAACACACCTATCATAATAGAAAAAAATGCATACATTTCTTTTATTGTGGTTTCATGTAACAACTAGTTAAAATAATTATACAAAAAATTCAAATTATACAAATAATTCATATTATAGAAACATTCATAACCTACAAAAATGTAATATTCACTAATATTTTCTACAGACATTTCAGTTCAAATTTTGAAATTAGAGATTTAAACGAAAAATTTAAGGGTATAGACAATGTACATAACAAACAAACAAACGTATTGTGAAATTAAAAATCTAAATGCATATACAATTATTTGTTATTTGTGTAATATGCAATAGTATAAGACTTTATAAGACATAGGTGTGGTCTTCTGTTTTAGTAGATTGTAAAAGGTAAACCATATAGTTTCAATAATAAATAATTATTAAAATATATCCTAGAGATTTCGGGCTAAAGTTTAAATATATAGTACTTATATAAGAATGTTTAATCTAGTTTTATATATTAACAAAAAATATTATAATTACTGATGAACAAATGTTCACGGTAACAAAAAAAAAACTAAAAATCAGGATGAAAACTGAAAATGGAAAAAAATACATATTAAATAATAAAAATAAATTAATAATTATATGTAAGTAGAATTAGAAGTTGAAGAATACTGCAGTCTATTACGATTGAAAAAAAAATATTACTTATCAGTAATACCAATGAAAGAAAGAAAAAGTTACATTACAAACTTATAGATTTTATCTATTTTATAAATATACTATTTGAAATAAAGAATTGAGAAAATTTTTCATATGTCTGTACTGTACAACATCCGATTAGTCTTCACCTTTTATAAACCTCACACTTTTTTATTAACGTACGTACAACAAAGAATTTAAAAACAAATTATATATTTGGTATTAACTGGTGAACTGCAATCTAATTAAATTTAAAACAACTAAAACCCTATACACTTTGAGGCTTTAATCTAATTTGTAAATTCTTGAATATAAAAAAAAAGGTTGGCAAGTTAGTAGCGCTCTGTGCATTTATAGTGTGGAGTGAATAACAGTTATTATAATATTATATAGGTGTGTGAAGTAATGAATTTTAATTCAATAATAAACCTAATACAAAATTGTATACGAAAAACGATTCTGAGCGGAGACTGTCTGCCGGCATTTAGCATTATGTATACTTGGATAATATATTATTTTATATAGTTATTTAAAGGAATCGTTTATTATAATTTTAATATTACAGTAAGTTCATATAATTTTTTCAAAAATATTGCATTTATTATGTTATTCGTATTTAATTATTGTGATAATATGTATTTTTTACCATTTAAATTTTAACTTATAAAATTAAAAATATAATTTAACATATTTTTGTGAATACATTAAAAAATAGGATCATAATATAAATGAAAGTAATATCATTATATATTAAAACCATAATTGCATTGAGTATAGTATAATCTATAACAATATATTATACATAAAAGTCTTAAGTTCCCGCAAACAATATGTTATAATCTTAGCAAAATAACTAACATCCATAAATTAGGTATTGAGTGTCAATATTTAACTTTTAAATACATAATTTCGTTTTATAATAATTTTAAATAAACCATAAAAACTTATAGGGGGCCTTGTTCTAAATTTTTTATATTAATATTTTGACCCAGTGAATATGTTTTTATTGACACTTATAGAAAACAAATCATCGTAAAAATTGTAAGCATATAAATTATAAATAGCTACAAAATAATTAAAGTGTTTAGAAAATAATACCATGTATCTATAGGAAATGATTATATTATAAACTTTGGTAACATTTTTAAGTATTTGCGTTAGTCATTATTGAATTACAACAAAAAGTAAAAATTGTTTATATTTTTAACTGGGAATTTAATTTTAATCAGGAATCGTGTATTTAGTATATTATATAATTTATATCTAGTATGTAAAATACATATAATTGTTAAACATATTTATAAAGACCTTCAGGTCGTTTAAATAATAAATCCCCAGGGCATTTAAAAAAAAAAAAAAAAAGGAATCGTGTATTACATTTACAAGCATTTTTTCAAATTAAATATACATACTTTTTATCGGCATTTATTAAGAGAAAAAAAAATACTAAATATAAATTGAAACTGTCTTTTATCTATACATATTTAAAACAGTTAAAATGTTTGAAAAATTATATTATTTATAAAATATTAAAATGCTAATATAATAATTTATTGATAATTTTAAATTTCGATGGTTATTTGTTGTTGAGTTACATTGAAAAAACAAAAATATGTATTATATTAAAAATTCGATTTATGAAAAAAATACAATTTTTCCTTAAACATTTACTTATGTTAATCAATCATTTTGAAAAATATATTTTTTTTTTACCTCCCTGAAGAACAAAATAATAATGCTTTCTATGAATTTTAACTATTTTTTAATAAGGATTTTAAATTATTTATTATGGTTTTATATAATTAAAAAAAATAAAATTTAACAATATGAATGATTTAAATTATATATTTAAATGAAAACGGTAAAACTATTTATCAATGCTAAAAATAAATATACAACATTCTCATACAGACATGACCGTGTACTTTTTTACAGAGAATAACCGTTAAAGCAGGGCAAAGCACATATTAAGAGATGACTATAATACCCTATATTCTAATATAATATAATCGCGAATGATACGAATACATCGTTATTAACTCGCAGATTTTTTGTCTACTATACATAATGAGTAAAATAAACAGGCATTGTGTGCTATTTTTTCATTGGACCCCGAAGAGTAAAATATACATGTATATCGACTAGGTACATCATATATTTTATTTTAAGTTTAAAAAGTAATTTTAATCTCAAAAAATAATTTTAAAAAAACCTACGTAATCATCGACTGTTCCCGGGAAACCGAGTCATAATAGAAACAAATCCATATATTTCTTTTATTGTGTTTTCATGTAACGATAACAAGTAGTATCTAATTCCCCCAATTAGGTACTTGGTACTTCAATTTCAGTACTATTTAACAAAATAATCAAATTGAATTAAATTTAAGTTAGGGAAGTGGTTTTCGCTGCTTTTTACATTATATATTAAGTAGATTATTGTAATTAGAGTGACAAATTTAAATTGGACAAACGATACGGAGCCGGTTAGTTGATCTATATCACTAAGTATAAGTATATTATGATGTATATTATAGTATGATTCATAATATTATATTATGTTTATTGATATCGTTAAGTAATTTATATTATTCTTTGTAAATATAAATATATAATTTGAATTAAAAAAAAATTGAGAAAATCTGTCATGTATCTGTGCTGTACATCATCAATCACCACCTTTTATAAACCTCACACATTTTTATTAACGTACGTACAACAGAAAATTTAAAAAAAAAAATATTTATTTGGTATAAACTGCAGGTGACTGCAGTCTAATTTAATTTGAAACAATCAAAACTCTATAAACAGTTTGAGGCTTTAATCTAACTTTTAAATTTTTTAAAATAAAAAAATTTTGTAATTTGGTAGCGCAATGTGCATTTAGTGCCGAGTGGATAACAGTTATTATAGGTGTGCTAAATAATGAATTTTAATTCAATAATATAATATAAAATTGTATACAAAAAACAATTCTGAATGGAGACTGGCTACCGGCATTTAGCAATATGTATATTTGATAATATATTTTTTTTTATATAGCTATTAAAGTAGTTTATTATAGTTTTATTATTACAATGATTTGATATATTTTCGAAAATATTGCATTTATTATGTTATTAGTTTTTAATTATTGTGATGATATGTATTTTTTACCATTTAAATTTTAACTTATAAATTTAAAAATGTAATTTAACATGTTTTTGTGAATACTGTAAAAATAGGATCATCATAATATAAATAAAAATATTTTTTTTTAAATAAACCATAAATTCATTGAATATAGTATAATCACTATCAATATTTAATACAGTTACGTAAAATTCATAAGTTCTCAAGAATATATTAAACATTTTAAATTTTAACAAAATAATTAACATCGATAAATTAGTAATTAAATGTCAATATTTATAGTTTAAATGTATAATTTCGTTTTATAATAATTTTACATAAATCAGATAACATTAAATGGAGCCTTGTTTAACATTTTTGAGATTTTGACCCAACAAATAATTTTTTATTGATACTTTTAGTATAAACATTTGTTGAAAATCTCAATTACTTACAATGATTCGCCTTACAGCAAAATAAAAAAATCGATTTTGTCGAAAACTGATTATGCATAAAAATTCTCGTTTTTTCGTTACTTTTTTAGGGTTTTTCATGACGCTTTTAAAAACTACTGGACATTTTTTACTTTTGACACACCAAAGTAGGTAGGTACAAACTAGATTCGTTTTCCTTTTCAAATATAGGGGCTGAAGTCAAAAATCAAAACACTATTACTACTCCAAAACATGATGACAGATACAAAAATTAAAAAAAACACATCATTGTAAAATCAATACATTCATCATTCCGTCGAAAATCTAAAATAAGTTTAATATTTTAATGTCACATATCCATTTAAAGCGTTATGCTTACCTATTCGATACATCAGTATTGAGTTAAAATGTACAAAAATAACATATTATGATACAATTTTATAATCGTATAATAATATATGTACTATGTATAATATTTCTGGTAAAAATGTATTTAATCAAATATGAACTAATAAATCTATAATAATATAATAATAAATTGCTTATTGTAACTATTGTATGTAGGTACTTATTGTAATAGATAGGTACTTAGAATACTCTATTCTAATATTATATAATCGCGAATGATACGAATACATCGTTGTTAAATCGCACATTTTTTGTCTACTATACATTATGTGTAAAATAAACAGGCATTTTGTACAATTTTTTTCATTGGACCCAAGAGAATAAAATATGCGTCAATATCGACTATATCGTTCGACTAGCGGATTGTTCATATAAATTAATATATTTTATTTTAATCCCAAAAAAGAATAAGAAAAAAAACTTACGTAAGCGTAGACTCTTCCAGGGAAACCGAGTTGTACTAATCTACAATGTATACGGAGTAGTGCATTGCCGCCGAAGAAACTCCAAATTTTCTTCCTATCGATCTTCATCGTGATTCTAAATGGGAGTATAAAGATATTTTATGAAAATAAACTGCGCAAAATGAAAATGAGAGTACATGTCATGTATTATAGACTGTTGTTTATTGACTGTTCATTAAGACTATTATAGAATTGTTAATCGTCTCCGACGAATGTCGTCGATTGGCGTTTGCCACGGATGATGAATATTATAAAATGATAAATCTATGGTTTTTTTTATAGAACTCTTTGTGATATTATACGATCTATTTTTCTATTTCAGCTGTTTGACATACGTAAAATTGAAACATATAAACTAAACCAAATCTTTATAGATAATGCAAAGTATTAATATTTTATTCAAATGTAGATGACTACAAATCATTTAATTTAATCTATGAAAATAGTAAACTAAATAAAAATAATTATATTATTAAATATTTAAAAAAAAAATTATGATTAATAGCTTTATGTTTCAGTGTTATTATTTCTGCATTATTTTGGTTGTAATTGTAATTGTTTTAACTTAACCGTACATATTATTAAATTAGATTAAATTGCCTCTGTTTGTAGATTTTGTGTCTGAAAACACCTATCGTAATAATAACAAATATGCACACATAAACATTTTGTTGTGGTTTCATGTAACAAATAGTACCTAGTCAGTGATTAGGAGAATTCATTTTCAGTACTATTTCATAAAATAAACAATAATTACATTAAATTAAAGGTAAGGAAGTATTTACAGCGGTTTTATACATTAATGATTAAGTATACATATTATTGTAAATTTTAATTGGAGAAAGACGGTCAGTCAACCTTCATTAATAAGTTTAATTTTTGTGTATTATGACTAATAATATTATATTATATTGATTGATATTGCTAAGTATTTTTTTTTTTGTGTTAAGTTTGACAGGCTACATGTTTTCCGAAAACATTGCAATAAATAATAAATTTAATTTATACCGTATTATATTCTTGCTATATACTTTTGAGTTATTAGATTTTAGGGACAACCTTTCCGTAAAATAATGTGAATAAATAATATCTTAAGATTAATCTACATATTATGTCAAAAATGTCATTGCGTATAGTATAACATATATATGTATAACTTTTATGTTCCTACAAAATAATGTTTTAAATAATAACAAAATATTATACGAGATATTATATAATATCGTAAATATATACATAATTTCAAAATATTTTAAAAAGATATTATGTGTAAGAAATACTCTCATAAGAATTTGACTAAAGTTTTAAGTACCCTAAAATTATTGGTTTTTGAACTATAGCAAAATATAAAATTTGTTTGAGAAAAAATATTTATTTTTAGGGTATATAATTTATATTTAATAAGTTATAGGTATAATACTGAACTTCAAACAGCCATAAAAAATAATATGACTTACTAGTAAACTTATTATTTTTGTTTTAGGTTAAAAAAAAACTAATGAGAATTCCTATATAATATTTTTAAATTGTAGATATAAAAAGAAAATATTTATAAGAATATCAGCTAATAAAAAAAATATTTTGAACATTTTATTAATTTAGCCGAATTTACAAAATTTTAATTTTTAACGTTTATAAAAATATACCGTGACTATATATTTAGGTACACTAAATTATTAAACGACTGATGAAGGACCCTGTATTAAATTTTAAATCATATTTGCCTATCTATAATTTTTTTTCGGCTTAATGAAAAAAAAAATGTAATTATTTTAATTGTTTTAAATAGTTAAAATGCTTTTAAAATTATACAATTTACCTATAGAGAAATCATAATGTAGATATTTGGTAAAATTTCCGACATTATATAATTAGCATTTTTGAGTGAAAACTAAATTAATAAATTAATTTTGTCGATATTATACAAGTATAATATAGAGTAATAATTCCATTTGTTTTTTTGTTTTATCGATATTTTGACAAAATTCGAAATTTTTATTTTATTTTACTTTTAACCACCCAAAGTACTAAATTATTCATATTTGCTACAGGAATGTATGAATATACACAAAAAAAAAACTTTATAATTGTCAATACATTCAATGCTACGTCCAGGATCCAAGGTTTAGTTGACGACTTAATTTTATTCTTAGCTATTTTATACATTACACTGGTCAGTAACCTTTTTGGACACTCATTCAAAAATTAACAACTGTTTGCTGGCCAAAAAAAAAAAAATAAAAATTTTATATTCATAAATTATTTGTTATGCAAAAAGATATTGTCTAGAACTTTAAAATAAAAAGAAAAATTTTAAAAACAATTCGTCGTTTTAGAATTTAAAGCGGGCCGTATATACAATAACCTATACTGGTTGCCGACCGTTGCATTGAACGATCGAAAATAAAATATAAATCTATCATCTAAGTAGCAGCTTGTACACGTCAATAAATATTTATATTAAGTATAAAAGATAAATTTAATATTCCAAAATTATGGAAAATAAACTTACGTAAGTATTCTTTGACGTTGTTCGGCGAAATTGAGCTGTACCACATTTACAGTTCAAATGTGCACCACCGCCGAAGAAACAGCTAGTTTATTTCTTCATTTGTCTTCTTTGCGCTTCAGAATGGAATTATGAAAATATTCTATAAAAATGAGAACACTTGTCATACATTAAAGACTGTTGTTTATCGACTGTTCAATAAAAATATTGACTAGAATATTCTATAGTCTTCTACGACTGACGGCGATTGTCGTTTGCCACGGATAATAATAATATTATAATAATATGATAGGCCTATGTTTTTTTTTATAAAACTCTATGTGAGATTATACTATTATAGGATTTTTTTTCTATTTCAGCTGTCCGACATACGAAACTTTTTATATCTAATAAATTACATAGTACGTAAAATTATAGTAATAATTATACATCCGAAATTTTATATAGCTAAATTATAATGTTATTGTTTCAATAGTTTGATAAATTTTGTCACCAAAAAACAAGACCAACTTCGACCAGCATAATTTGACATTTTACACAATGGTTATATATTGAATTCAAATTAAACAAATTTGCTATAGTAGCATTCTTAACCTAGTCTATGCATGTAGTCACAAGGCCGTAATTGGGGGGAAGGTCTAAGGGTTCGGACCCCCTCCCCCTAGAAATTTTTAAAATTTGAAATATTTTAATGGTGAATATAGTTTATTGAATATACATTTTTAACGTTTATATTTAAAAAAAATGTTGAACCCCCCCCCTCGAAATTGTTTTTAGTTACGGCCTTGTGTAGTCACCTACTATACAGCAGACAGTTGACTTATTCGAAGTCTTTATTTTTCTCTATTTGTTTACAGTTTGGCTGAATTAAATGATTAATAATTTTAAAAATGTTGAAAAGTTTAATCATTACATTAATATTACATACCAGATATAGTTAATAGATTATGACCTACGTATAATGAGGACTTACAAAATCAATAAAATTAATTTCTAAATACAAGCAGTTTTTAAGATTTGCCTCGTTAAACATAAGTGACTACACCATTTCCGTTTCGGTATACTGTCCCTTTTAAGAATAATACATACTCATATACTATTTTTCACTGATTTTAAAATTAATCGCGATAAGTTCTAATTTATATGCTCAGATAGTCTGCGTTACTAACATATGTAATGTATGCATATTTATATATGCTATTATGCTGTGTATATTATATCCTATAGGCGGATAGTCAAAATATTTTGAAAATTATAATAAATTGTGTAAAAAATGCAAACATTAATAATTGGTCAAGTTTTCAAATAACTACAGTTATTTGTTTTTAAATTATTTTAAAAAAACAAAAATTGGTCGAGGAGAATTAATTGTTATTATTAATAGATATGTAAAATGAATATTTAATGTCATCAAAATACAAAATTCAAACAATTATATAACATTAAACTATTAAAGTGACTTTTCGGAAAACTTTTTTTTTTGTTAGGGATAAAAAAGCTTACGATAAAACGTATATTAGTCGGGTACTCGGCTTGTTAAAAATGTAAAACGCTCCTTATACAACTAGTGTAAATATAAATTATTATTCTACAAAATAGGTCTGGGAATCAGACTATTATATTTCGTGGTCTCACGTATTTTATGCATCGCGCGTTCGGGAATAATATATTATATACATTACGTCACCCAGTGCGGCGGGTAGCAGATTGTCCACGATGTAGTAATCAGTATATTATATATATTTATTTTATATCTAAAAAAGTATAAAGCTCCAAAAGTATAGAAAATTAAATTCACGTAAACATCGATTTTTTTATGAACCTTAGTTGTGTCATATTTAATGTCCAAACGTGCAGTAACCACATCGCCAACGAAGGAACAGCTTTCCTCATCCTTTTTTACTCCGTTTCGAATTGAAGATACTAAGATATTTCATAAAAATAAGCTCTAAATTGAACGGCATATTATGTGTGTAAAATTGTATATACTCATAAAGTACCTACGGTTTACCTAACAATTTGTACGACTATTTTTTTCTCTGTCGAAATTATTACAACTGTCAATCATCTCCGACGAATAGTGATGATTGATTGCCGTAGATAATAAATTAATATGATAAATCTATAAACGACCGTACATACTGTATTATTATATTGTAATTATTATTATTAGCCAGACATTTAAATATTTAAACAACAACTAATAACTAATTTATTCGCAAAACAAATCAATAATGACTGATAAAAAAACCCGTATTACATTTTAAATCATATTTGCATATCGATAATTTTTTTCGGCATAAAAAAAAATAAAAACGTTAATTATTTAAAGTAGTGAAAATGTTTTTAAAATTATACAATGTATAGGAAGCCATAATTTAGAGTCTAAATTTTAGACTGTTGATAAAATTGTCAATATTCTATAATTATAATTTTTGAGTTAAGTCTAAATTAATAAATTAATTTTGTCCAAATTATACAAGTATACCATAATAATTCCAGTTTTCTTAATTTTGTTGTTGTTTTTCCGATATTATGATAAGAGATCTGTAGTTTTTTATTTTATTTTACTATTAATCACCCAAAGTACTAAATAGATTATAGGTATTTGCTACAATAATTCAAGACAAACAGAAAAAAAACTATATAATTGTAAAATCAATACATCATCACTACATCCAAGATACAAGGTATACTTGACAACTTTATTTTATTCATATTATTTTATAGCGCGAAAGAAGTAATTGAAAATAAACTTGTAAGTAATAAAATATTATGAAAATAATTATTGACTTCAATGAAATTTATATTTTATACTAATTATTATTTATTCGTCTAATTATGTACCTAATATAGCTATTTTGTATAACTTGTATTAAACGTTATACTTATATTTTAAATAGGTATTTTTATTTTTTTTAATTATAATAAATTTATTACATATTTAATACACCAGTTGCAGTACTGTATTATAAATAAAAACGGAACCATTGAATTAAAAAAAGAGCATAAGTACTACTATCAAATAATTGGTCAATTACGGATAACCGGGAGGAATATTTGTTTTTTTGTAGTTCATACGAATAACCGGACACACATTGAAAAATTATTTATGATGGTGAATTTTAGGAAACTAAAATGGTTAATAAACTTAAAACGTAAGAAATATATAAGATGGTTTTAAGTGTAAACGTAATTATCCAATTATTTTATGTGATTATATTGAGGTATGTTTTTTAGATTTTATTTGGAATGTATTTTGCCAGAAAAGTTGACCCATTGTAGGGAAGACGGTTACAAATATCATACATACGAGAACCACCTCATATATTAAAATCACAACAAGAAAAAAATAAAACAAAACGTTGTTCATTAAAAATTAAATATTAATTGTTTAAACCTATATAAGTTATAAATACTAGTGTCTAGTATACATACCTAGTAATGCTATACTTTTTTTAATGTTTATATTTTTATATTATATTATGTAACATATACTTTTACTATAATAAATTTCAAACAACAACCCTCTACAAGTCTACAATTATTACCTACTCATTGTAATATTATTTATTAATTACAAAATATATTTTTGAATGCGCGTGTGAATCTTATCTTTGCAATTCGTGAAGCATAGGTATACACGCATTAAGATAAATATTAGGTAGAAAAGTAGGATCTTGTAAATAATAGATGGCTTTGATGTATACAACTGTATGTCTGTATCTTGATAACATAAAAATTGCGATATAAAAAGTATGTATGATATTTGCAGGTACAATACTAATTGATAAGGAACGTAAAATATACGCAATACATATTTTACTTACAAGAAAACTAATATTTGTATATTTAAGTAATATTAGTTTAGGTTATTGTTATAAATTAGATAAGTATTATGTACTATATTATGTATATTTTTTATATCGTTGTATACAAAATAGTATATACAGTGATCATTTTATCATGAAGGACCACTCAAAATTTTCATATTTGTTTTTTACTTTTTTAAATGATAACATTTTATCATAGGTACCTATATATTATAATTAAAAAAAAGAATAATTTTTAGATTCTGAACGGAGTGATGAATGTATTGATTTTACAATGATGTGTTTTTTTTTTTTGTGTCTGACGACAACATTTGGAGCAGTACTAATGCTCCGGCTTTTTACTTCAGCCCCTCTTTAACTCTAACCTAACCTAATAGGAAAATTCATCTAGTTGGTACTTTGGGGGGTCAAAAGTAAACATTTTCAAACAGTTTTCAAAAAATCGAGAAAAACAAAAAAAAAGTGACAGAAAACGGCAATTTTACGAAAAACCACTTTTCGACAAAATCGATTTTTTGATTTTGCTGTAACTCAAAAACGAATCATTTTAAATACTTGAAATTTTCACCAAATGTTTATATTATGGTTATCTCTTTACAGTTAAATTTAAAAAATATTTTGACCATTTTTAAGCTACTTATAGACAATTGAAATTTTCGACTTTTCTAAGTTTTTTTCTTCAAATGCCGATGAAAATTTTTTGGTTGGCCAGAAAATCTTGAAAATTTAATACAAGGTTTCTTATAAGTTTTTCTTAACATGATAAAAAAAAATCCGAAATCTTTAGTCACAATTTTTTTTTATAAGTGCTTAAAGTTCGAATTTATACGAAATATGTCAAAATTTAAATTAAATTTCATACTCTCATTATGCGTATGTTGGCAAATACTTTTTTTTATTAATAAACAGATACTATAAAGTAACTATAGTATCATATAAAAACTATACTATTTGTTTCACAATAGAATATATGACAATATTTATATTTAATATATCCTAAACTGACAACTCTTTGTTTTTACTATAACACAATATAAAAATCGTTTTAGAAGAATTAGTTTTTTTTTTTTTTTTGGGACGAATAATTAAGTTAATACTCAATAAGTCATAAAAAATAATGAGATATTCCAGTAAACCTTTTTTATTTGTTATAGATAAAAAATATTAATGAGGATTGCTACATTAAATTTTTATATAAAAAGACAATATTGTATGAATATCTGATGAAAAAATAATTTTAAGATTGTATAGATTTTAGACAAAATTTGTCAACATTTTAACTTAAAACGTTTATACAAATATATCGGGACAATTAGATTTTTGATTACAGTAGTTTAGTAAACGACTGATGAGGAAACCTATATTAAATTTTAAATCATATTTGCCTGGTTTTACTATGGTATAAACTTTCTTACCAGAAAATAAGACTAAAATTAAGGCTTTATTTTTATTTTTTTTTTATTAGCTTACAGTTTGACTGAACTAAATGATAAATAATTTTAAAAATTTTGGAAAGTTTAATCATTAAATTAATATTACATATCAAATAGTTAATAGATTATGATCTACGTACCTACAATAAAGAAGGACTTACAAAATCAATAAAATTAATTTCTATATCGGTATAAGCAGTTATATTCACATTCGACTTTTTATGCACAAGTGACTATACCAATCCCGTTCGGTACTGTTCTGTTTAGGAACAATACATATCCATATACTATTTTTTACTGATATTAAAATTAATCTACAGGTTCTAGTTAATATGCTCAGACATATTTTTCAAAAGCAATATTATAACTAAAAATATTTTATATGTTCTAATACAATGAACTCAGTTATTTTATATTATTAGTATCTAAAAATGTTTGATATGCATTGTTGTCGCTGCGACAGATCTTACGATATATGCAGTTGTCTGCCGCAACTTGCGCAGGTGTTAGACAGAGATAGGGTGACCAACTTATTACGTAAACAATATGTCCGGATTGAACATGCATTGTTAATATATTTAAATATCTATGTAATATGTTTCATAATAATTGTTTTATATTGAATTGTCTAAATAGGCAATTTAAATAAAAAAAATTGTTGAAATTGTATTAGTGTTGGTACTTTTTTATAAGGCATTGTTTGATTAATATATATTATACAAATTGAAATAAAATATAATTAATATTTTCATAAAATTCAATATTCTAGTCTATTCTAATGTATTAAATTGATAATAATAGTATAACTATTTAATTACCTATTGAATGATTATTTAATAATTTTTTTTTTTTATTTATTTAAATTATTTACTGAAATTTAGTCCAATTACAGCATGTATTTTTAAGATTAAACATTCAGAAAAATATGTATATATATTATAATAATAGAAAAACACTTTTATGGTAATATAAAAATAATCATTATTATTAATAGAAGAATCGAGAAAGAATTAGGTACTATCAAAACTATTAATTAAATTATTTTGATCATATTAAAAAATAATAAAGAACAATATGTTTCGTGCAAACAAATTTATTAAGATATTAAAAATAAAATTGACTATAATAAAAAACTTAGGTATAATTATATTTTTTTAAATTAGCTAATTTTGGCGGAATTTTATAAATTATTTCTTATATTATCGCAATGTACCTATTACATTTTCAATTTGAACACATAATTTTTGATAATTGAATACAAGATTCCTCAATAATTAATATTAAAGAAACATTCATAACTTACAAAAATCTAATATTCGCTAATTTTTTCTACAGATATCATAGTTCAAATTTTTAAATAAGATATTTAAATGAAAAATTTAAGAGTAAAGATATAATGAAATTAAAAAAAGGTAAAAGTAAAAGGTAAAACCATATAATTTCAATAAATAATTATTAAAAAATATCATAGATATATCGGGCTAAAGTTTAAATATATAGTACCTTTATCAGGATGTTTTATCTAGTTTTATAAATGAACAAAACATATTAAATAAAAAATACTAGAATTACTGATAAACAAATGTTTACGGTACCAAAAAAACAGGAACTAAAAATTAGAATGATAATTCAATACAGAAAAGAATAACATACAGTGCAGCTGAATACGGTGCCCAAGTGTGGTGTAATAGTGCACACGTGAAAAAAGTTGACACACAATTGCATAGCGTAATGAGAGTGATTAGCGGCACGGTGAAGTCCACTCAGTTACAATGGCTACCAGTTCTAACCAATATAGCTCCACCAGACCTACGAAGAAAGCAGAAACTTATTAATACTATCAGGAAAGCCGAAGATAGGAGGAACTCACTGCTAGCCGAAAGATTAGAAGATGTACCAGCACTTAGACTAAAGTCAAGGAAACCGCCTTGGAAGACAGCTAAAGACCTAATAAGATCAGGATTTGAAACCAAAAAGTGCTGGTGCGATGAATGGACTAACTCTACTTTACCAATCAAAAACAAAAATCTGGTGATGGACCCCAATCAAGGAGTTATGGGTATGGAACTGCCTAGACATGAATGGTCTGTACTAAATCGTCTTCGAACAGGCCATGGCCGTTGCGCTGATATGATGTTTAAATGGCGACTCCAAGATAGCCCAGCATGCGATTGCGGCAATGATAGACAAACCATAAATCACATAATAAAGGAATGCCAGATAAGGAAATTCAACCAGGGCATCGAAGGAATCCACGCGATAACACCGGAAGCAGTAAAGTGGATAAGGGAACTGGACGTACACCTGTAACCTGTAAACTGTAACGCATTGTTATGTCATATTATATAATATATTTATAAAACCTTAACCTTTCTAATCTAAATTTAGTTAAATTATGTTTTATGTTTATATTTTATTTTATTATTTTATTGTTTAATTTTGCTGTAAATGATTTGTTAAGCCATACGAATAAATAAATAAATAACAAAAAATAATACATATTAAAATAAAAAATAAATTAATAATTATGTAAGTAGAATTAGAAGTAGAAGAATACAGTCAATACGCAATAATTGCGTTTACTCAAAAAACTATTACATATAATGATTCTAGCAATGAAAGAAAAAAAAAGTAACATTATACAAACTTATAGAATTTTAACTATTTTATAACTATACTATTTGAGATAAAAAATTCAGAAAATCTGTATTGTACAACATCAATCGCCACTTTTTATAAACCTAACACTTTTTTTTATTAACGTACGCACAACAAACAATTTAAAAAAAAATTATATATTTGGTATAAACTGGTGTCTTCAATCTAATTTAAATTAAAACAATTTAAGCCCTACACACTTTGAGACTTTAATCTAATTTGCAAATTCTTCAACATAATAAAGGTTTACAAATTGGTAGTACACTGTGCATTTATTGCCGGAGTGGATAACAGTTATTTTATATATGTATGTTAAATAATGAATTGTAATTCAATAATATAGTATACAATTTTATACGAAAACGATTCTGAGCGAAGACTGTCTGCCGGCATTTAACATTATGTATATTTGATAATATATTTTTATATATAGCTATTAAAATCTTTTATTATAATCTTACAGTAAGTTCGTATAATGTTTTCGAAAATATTGCATTTATTATTTTATTAATATATTTTAATTATTGTGATAATAAGTATTTTTTTACAATTTACATTTTAACTTATAAAATTAAAAATATATTTTAACATGTTTTTGTGAATACCGTAAAAATATGATCATAATATAAATAAAAGTAATATCATTATAATATATTAAAACCATAATTGCATTGAGTATTGTATAATCTATAACAATATAATATGTATACATAAAAGTCTTAAGTTTTCGCGAAAAATATATTAAAATTTTAACAAAGTAATTAACATCGATAAATTAGATATTAAGTGTCGATATTTATTGTTTAAATACATAATTTCGTTGTATGATAATTTTAAATTTAAATAAACCATAAAACGTATAGGGAGCCTTGTTTTAAATTTTTGATATTTTGACCCGGTAAATATTTTTTTATTGACACTCATTGAAAATAAATCATCGTAAAAATTGTATGCATATAAATAGCTAAAAAATAATTATTGTTTATAAAATAATACCATGTATAGAAAATGATTATATAAACTTTGGTAACATGTTTAAGTAATTACGATTATTCATTAATGAATTACAACAAAAATTAAAAATCGTTTAAATGATTGTTTATATTTTTAACTGAGAATTTAATTTTTATCAGGAACAGTGTATTACATTTACAAGCATTTTTTCAAATAAAATATACATACTTTTTAATAGCATTTATTAAGAGACAAAAAAATACCAAATATAAATTTAAATTGTCTTTTGTCTATAAATATTTAAAAACAGTTAAAATACTATAAATATATTATATTATAATTTATAAAATATTGAAATGCTAATATAATCATTTATTGATAATTTCAAGTTTCTATGGTTATTCGATTTCGAATCACATTGAAAAAACTAAATGAATTATTTTGAAAATTCGATTTATGAAAAAATACAGTTTTTTCTTTAATGTTTACTTATTGTTTATCGATCATTTTGAAATATACTTTTAGATTCTGAACGAAGTTATGAATGTATTGCATTTACTATGATGTGTGACTTCAGCCCCTCTTTGAATAGGAAAATTCATCTAGTTGGTACTTTAGGGGGGTCAAAATTAATATTTTCTAATAGTTTTCAAAAAAATCGAGAAAAACAAAAAAAAAATGACAAAAATATGGAAATTTTACGGAAAAACCACTTTTCGACAAAATCGATTTTTTGATTTTGCTGTAACTCAAAAACGAATTATTGTAAATACTTGAAATTTTCACCAAATGTTTATATTATGGTTATCTCTTTACAGTTAAATTTTCAAAATATTTTGACCATTTTTAAGCTACTAATAGACAATTGAAATTTTCGACTTTTCTAAGTTTTTTTTTCTTCAAATGCCGATAAAAATATTTTGGGTGGCCAGAAAATCTTGATAATTTAATACAAGGTTTCTTATAAGTTGTTCTTAAAGTGATAAAAAAAAATCCGAAATCGTTAGTCACAATTTTTTTTTATAAGTGTTTAAAGTCAGGGGTTAAAGTGAGGGGGGACGCAGGAGGACTCAGTCCCCTTACCTCTGACAGCGGTTAAAAAGCGTCCCCTTTAACAAATTAGAATTTTATATATTAGATATTATACATAAAATTATATATAGAACGCTTAAAACTATATGTAGACATTAGTCCCCTCTGGAATTGTTTCCCACTTTAACCCCTGTTTAAAGTTCGAATTTATACGAAATATGTCAAAATTTAAATTAAATTTCATACGCTCATAATGCGAATGTTGGCCATAGTAACCATAGTAACATATAAAAACTATACTATTTGTTTCAAAATAGAATATTTGACAATATTTAAATATAATATATCCTAAACTGACAAATCATCTTCGTTCAGAATCGTTTTTCGTATACAATGATACCTATCATTGCATTCAAATTTAACCTTCCATAGTCTGAGGTCCACCCCACCCCCTAATATACAGCAGAGCGATACCCACTTACCCGCTTTTTTTTTTTATTTGACCTCCCTAAAGTACAAAATAATAATGCTTTTGATGTACTTATTTTAACTATTTTTTTATAAGGATTTTTAATAATTATAATTTCTTATAATTTAAAAAAAATTAAATTAAACATTACGAATGATTTAAATTATATATTTAGATATATATTTGAATGAAAACGATAAAATTATTTATCAATTCAAGAAATAAATATACAATGTACTCATACGGATACGACCATTTTTACAAAGAATAACCGTTAAATACGTTAAATACCGTTAATAACACATATTAATAATAGCCTATATATTATAGGCCCTATAATATTCTATTCTTATACAATATAATCGTAAATGATACTAATACATCGGTGTTTAATCGAACATTTTTTATCTATTTTCCTTAATGGGTAAAATAAGCAGGCATAATTTTGTACTAATTTTTCATTGGACCCAGGAGAATAAAATATGTGTTTACGTCGATTACATCTGTCCGGTAGCGGATTGTTCATATAAATTAATATATTTTATATTAAGTTTAAAAATTAATTTTAATTCCAAAAAAGAATAAGAAAAAAAACTTATGTAAATGTCGAATTTTCCAGGGGAACCGAGTTGTACTAATCTACAGTGTATACGGAGTAGTGCACCGCCGCCGAAGAAACTCCAAATGTTCTTCATATCGATTTTCATCGTGATTCTAAATGGGAGTATAAAGATATTTTATGAAAATAAACTGTATGAAATGAAAATGAGAGTACATGTCATGTACTGAAGACTGTTGTTTAACTACTGTTCATTAAGACTATTATAGAATTGTTAATCGTCTCCAACGAATGTCGTCAATTGGCGTTTGCCACGGATGATGAATATTATAATATGATTAATCATATGTTTTTTTTTTATAGAACTCTTTGTGATATTATACGATCTATTTTTCTATTTCAGCTGTTTGACATACCACAAATCTGCCATTAACGGTTGAACAGGCTTGGCATCAAACCTTACACATACAGAACAGTTAGTAATGATACTATGTAACACTGATCGAAGCGAATATAAACGAATATACGTTCTGTTTGGGAAACATATACTTGAACACTTACGGAAATGTTGGAGCTGCGAATAGGTATGAATGTAGACATGAATAAAATCACTACTTAATAATACGAGTACAAGCAATATGATATGCAATCAACGTGATTTGCTAAAAATCAAAAAATCTTTGACAAAGAATATGGATATCCAGATGCCTTTCCTAATCGCTCAATTCTGTCCTGGGTGGGTCTTGCTACGACGGAGGAAAGACAATGAATGTCAATGCTAGTCGTTTCGTCAGGCTTTATTCCTGATTCATTAGAGATAACACAGGACCGGTCTCGTGTTCTGTGACAGGTAACAAGAAACCGCCGAAACCCCATAACTAGATGCTTATAAATAACAAACCTAATTATATTAACGTGGATAAATGTATTACCAAAAAAAAATTAACTTTTTCGTAATGTGTGCAATGTTTCGAACAGATTCGTATGTCATTCAACGACATCACAGCCACCGAATAATCGGATCAGAATCAAATCGCACGCGTTGTCAGATCATTACAGCGGCACACGAGACGGGCAGCTCAAACGAGAGCGATACGCCCGTAACGCGGAACTCTGACGAGTCACTGGAACTGTGCCATATGCTCGCTAGATCCGACGTACGCGCGACTCGTCATTTCTGCAGAACGTACCCCGCTGTAGCTCTGCCGTATGTCGACAAAGACGACAACGCACAGGGAAACGGGGTTTTACGAATATACGTTCTGTTTGGGAAACATATACTTGAACACTTACGGAAATGTTGGAGCTGCGAATAGGTATGAATGTAGACATGAATAAAATCACTACTTAATAATACGAGTACAAGCAATATGATATGCAATCAACGTGATTTGCTAAAAATCAAAAAATCTTTGACAAAGAATATGGATATCCAGATGCCTTTCCTAATCGCTCAATTCTGTCCTGGGTGGGTCTTGCTACGACGGAGGAAAGACAGTGAATGTCAATGCTAGTCGTTTCGTCAGGCTTTATTCCTGATTCATTAGAGATAACACAGGACCGGTCTCGTGTTCTGTGACAGGTAACAAGAAACCGCCGAAACCCCATAACTAGATGCTTATAAATAACAAACCTAATTATATTAACGTGGATAAATGTATTACCAAAAAAAAATTAACTTTTTCGTAATGTGTGCAATGTTTCGAACAGATTCGTATGTCATTCAACGACATCACAGCCACCGAATAATCGGATCAGAATCAAATCGCACGCGTTGTCAGATCATTACAGCGGCACACGAGACGGGCAGCTCAAACGAGAGCGATACGCCCGTAACGCGGAACTCTGACGAGTCACTGGAACTGTGCCATATGCTCGCTAGATCCGACGTACGCGCGACTCGTCATTTCTGCAGAACGTACCCCGCTGTAGCTCTGCCGTATGTCGACAAAGACGACAACGCACAGGGAAACGGGGTTTTACGAATATACGTTCTGTTTGGGAAACATATACTTGAACACTTACGGAAATGTTGGAGCTGCGAATAGGTATGAATGTAGACATGAATAAAATCACTACTTAATAATACGAGTACAAGCAATATTATATTCAAGCAACGTGATTTCCTAAAAATCAAAAAATCTTTGACAAAGAATATGGATATCCAGATGACTTTCTTAATCGCTCAAGTCTGCCCTGGGTGGGTCTTGCTACGACATACGTAAAATTTAAACATACAAACTAGACCAAATACTTATAGATATTGCGGAGAATTAATATTTTATTCAAATATAGATGACTACAAATCATTTAATTGAATCTATGAAGAAAATGATAAACTAAATAAAAATAATAATATTATAAAATATTTTTAAAAAAAGAATTATGATTAATAGCGACAATAGTGTTATATTTCTGAGTTGTTATTTCTGCATTATTTTGATTTTAATCACGCAGTATATATTCCAATAGATATTTAGATGTATTTACCTCTGTAGATTTTGTGTCTGAACACACCTATCATAATAGAAAAAAATGCATACATTTCTTTTATTGTGGTTTCATGTAACAACTAGTTAAAATAATTATACAAAAAATTCAAATTATGCAAATAATTCATATTATAGAAACATTCATAACCTACAAAAATGTAATATTCACTAATATTTTCTACAGACATTTCAGTTCAAATTTTGAAATTAGAGATTTAAACGAAAAATTTAAGGGTATAGACAATGTACATAACAAACAAACAAACGTATTGTGAAATTAAAAATCTAAATGCATATACAATTATTTGTTATTTGTGTAATATGCAATAGTATAAGACTTTATAAGACATAGGTGTGGTCTTCTGTTTTAGTAGATTGTAAAAGGTAAACCATATAGTTTCAATAATAAATAATTATTAAAATATATCCTAGAGATTTCGGGCTAAAGTTTAAATATATAGTACTTATATAAGAATGTTTAATCTAGTTTTATATATTAACAAAAAATATTATAATTACTGATGAACAAATGTTCACGGTAACAAAAAAAAAACTGAAAATGGAAAAAAATACATATTAAATAATAAAAATAAATTAATAATTATATGTAAGTAGAATGAGAAGTTGAAGAATACTGCAGTCTATTACGATTGAAAATAAACTGTATGAAATGAAAATGAGAGTACATGTCATGTACTGAAGACTGTTGTTTAACTACTGTTCATTAAGACTATTATAGAATTGTTAATCGTCTCCAACGAATGTCGTCAATTGGCGTTTGCCACGGATGATGAATATTATAATATGATTAATCATATGTTTTTTTTTTATAGAACTCTTTGTGATATTATACGATCTATTTTTCTATTTCAGCTGTTTGACATACCACAAATCTGCCATTAACGGTTGAACAGGCTTGGCATCAAACCTTACACATACAGAACAGTTAGTAATGATACTATGTAACACTGATCGAAGCGAGACAATGCAAAACCGACGTGAAACAAGCGCGGTAAGAACCCGCGGGCCGGCATGACACGTCACCCGGTGTCAACGGTGGCACAATAAATAAGCGTAATGCGAATGCTTAGCTAATAAAACCGGATGCTTACAATCATAAGTTAACAAAGAATGCCGCAGTCGTCCGCACACGCGAATCAAGCCGACCGGGTCGATAAAGGGCGCTAAATGGGCAAGCGGCTTCGACGAGACATGTTTACCTGTCGACAATTCGCGTAACAGAACGGCGAAATGTACGCGCTGGGACTCAGCCTCTAATATGCGAGCGGCGCTATTTAGTTCCGACTTTTGCAAATATGCGGGCGCGATGTGGTCCGGTTGTCGATGTAGTCGACGAATACCGGCGGCAATAAACCGGCGTATATACGCCACTATACTCGTAACATACGGTCGTAACTAGAAAAACGATTAAACCATTCGATTTCAATTTCATCAACACAGGCGGCGCAGGACACTGGACGAAGTTCGGGCAGGTCACACAACGGGAACGGCGAATGAGCATCGTCCCATTCCGATAGGTCACCATACGCTAATTGTGGGCCGTACCATACAATTTGTGCCACGCTAGGGCAGCTGGCATTATGCCACGCGATGCGCAGTCGGCGGGGTTATTGACCGAGTCATGCCGCCATCGACAATCTGGCAGTAAAGTGCGAATTTGGTGCACTCGATTCGACACATAAATTTTAAATGCTTCGTGTGGGGCCCCTAACCATGATAATATTATCGTGGAATCTGACCACGCATGTTTGCCGACAATATTAAGTTGTGGGGCCAAAATGTCGCGGACGCGACTTAACCATCGAGCCAATAACAACGCTGCGTTTAATTCTAATCGGAGGATGGTTAATGATTCTATGGGCACTAATTTAGTTTTCGTACCAATTAAAAATTCGGACGCGTTAACATCGACGTCAGCCATGCGCACATACACGACCGCCGCGTAGCCGAGTTGCGAGGCGTCACAAAATCCAAGTAAATAGCACGGCGCGCCGTGAATCGAGTTCAAATAACGCGGAACCCGAATATTTAATAACGACGGTAAGTCGGAGACGAACGCGATCCATTCGTCGTGAATATTGTTTGGTAAAGGCTCATCCCAAGTCATGCTGAGTTGCCAGGTACGCTGCATTATAGACTTAGCTGAAAATACCACGGGAGCGAACACACCTAGTGGGTCGAATATACCCGCTACTAAAGAAACAATGCCACGTTTAGTGCATACGGGTGCTGAATCGAAACTTAACGCGTAACAAAAATAGTCCTTCTCGGGATGCCATTGTAAGCCGAACACCTTAGTACCGTAGCCGTCGACCGATTCGAACGGCATAGGCGCACACACGCGATCTGCGGCTGGTACCGCGTCTAAAACGCATGGCGTATTTGACGCCCACTTTTTCAGTTCTAATCCCGCTTTGTTCCTAACAGAGATTAAATCGGACTGTAATTTTAATACGTTCGAAATTGTATCTGCCCCGTCGCAAATGTCGTCGACGTAGGTTTGACGCGTCAACGCGAAATTATCGTAATCATCGGATGCGATAGTTCGTAACACGCGTAGAGCAAGATAATAGCAGTAGCAGGCTGGCCAGGTCGGCGAGTCGGCGATCGTCGACTGGGCCCTCTGCTAAATTGGCCCTTACATCCATTACCCGATTGAGCTTCTAAAATATATTATTTTAAATGTTCATAAACCATTTAGTTTGTAGATATTATATTAAATCATGGTAGGTAGTCGTATTGTGTTACTTTAAAAATAATAAATACCGTGTGATGGAATACTATATATATAATATTATAAACCGATAAACAACGGATAAAGCGAGAGATGGTATTTTGCGCAGTTGCGCCAGTGCGCCACATCTAAAAATTAGTTTCAGTTTTCAGTAATTTGCGCCACGCCAGAAAACTAAATAGAATATGTAATCTGCATCTGTGTCACCTTTTAACTTTTGTTGGAACTTGGAATTTAAGTATACTATTAATATATACATTTATTATTTTTAACTATAATAGATATGGCTGAATTTTATACATCGGGATTATATCAATTTAATACTTTTAGATTCTGAACGGAGTGATGAATGTATTGATTTTACAATGATGTGTGTGTTTTTTTTTTTTTTTTGTGTGTCTGATGACAACATTTGGAGCAGTAATAATGCTCCGATTTTTGACTTCAGCCCCTCTTTGAATAGGAAAATTCATCTTGTTGGTACTTTGAGGGGTCAAAAGTAAACATTTTCAAACAGTTTTCAAAAAAATCCAGAAAAACAAAAAAAAAATGACAGAAAAACGGCAATTTTACGAAAAACCACTTTTCGATTTTTTGATTTTGCTGTAACTCGAAAACGAATTATTGTAAATACTTGAAATTTTCACCAAATGTTTATATTAGGGTTATCTTTTTACAGTTAAATTTTCAAAATATTTTGACCATTTTTAAGCTACTTATAAACAATTGAAGTTTTCGACTTTTCTAATTTTTTTTTTCTTCAAATGCCGATAAAAAATTTTGAGTGGCCAGAAAATCTTGAAAATTTAATACAAGGTTTCTTATAAGTTGTTCTGAAAGTGATAAAAAAAAATCCGAAATCGTTAATCACAATTTTTTTTTATAGTGCTTTAAGTTAGAATTTATACGAAATATGTCAAAATTTAAATTAAATTTCATATGCTCATAATGCGTATGTTGGCCAAATACTTTTTTTATTAATAAACAGATACTATATAAAGTAACTATAGTAACATATAGTAACTATACTATTTGTTTCAAAATAGAATGTATGAAATTTTCGTTCAGAATCGTTTTTCGTATACAATGATACCTATCTTTGCATTCAAATTTAACCTACCATAGTCTGAGGTCCACCCCACCCCCTAATATACAGCAGAGCGATATCCACTTACCCGTTTTTTTTTAATTAATTTTAATAATTTTCTAGAAATGTTTAACTATTAAAATGAACTTGATTATTAATCAATGATTAAAAATGCAATAATATGTAATCTGTAAAAAAATTGGTTTAGTTATTTAAAAGTGGTGTAAATTACAATTTGAATAAGGCGAATAATGGCTCAAATTACAATTTTTGAAGGTACAAATTACATAAATATTTTTTACTTCATGTTGTTTTTGGCGCAAAATACATACGCCATTAAGATAAATTATAGATATCTTTAAAAATGTAAAACTGTTACAAAAGGCCCATAGTCATTTGCTATTGGTCTTATTGGTTAGGGGCCCTTTTAAATTCTAGCCGACCAAAAAAAATGAACCCAGGCCGCCACTGAAGATAAGGCGCGCAATTAACGTCGAACGTAACGGTATTTAACTCGTATTCTACAAGTTCGTCGTGTGGCGACGGTCGCCATAAAATATTATGTTGGAATTGACGATATTCCGGCAAAATTAATATTTGTCTATACATTTTGCAGATGTCGGTCGTAAAAACGTACTTGGGGACCCGAAATCTTGTCAAAATGTCGAATATGTCCTGTTGTAATAAATTTAGGACCGGTAAACAATTAATTATTCAAAGACGGCCCGCGACTACTTTGCGCAGAAGCGTCGAATACAACGCGTATTTTGTTTTCGACGATCGCCGGACGATACACCGCGTGATGCGGAATAAAATGACGTCCCGGGGACGTCGCGACGGACATATGACCTAGCGAAATGTATTCCGACATGAACTGGACATATAATGATTTTAATTGAGGGCTCGTAGCCAATTTACGTTCAAGTGCGTCAAAACGTCGCACCGCGAGTTCGCGGGACCCGACAAAAGTATCAGCTGACGGCGGCGCACGAAAAGGCAACGGTATCAAAAAACGGCCGCACGGCAAACGTATAGACTGATCACAAAATAATTTTTCACAACGCCCCTCGTCCGTGAACGTCGCGGGCGCAGCCTCTGGCTCCTCAACCTGCCAAAACCGTTCCATTAACCCTTCAATGGAAACAGTCATAGCGACCGGCACCGATTAATACGGGTGAGCCTCTTGGTCGGACACTGAACCAATTAAGATCCAACCAAAGACCGAACTAAACGCCGTAGGTAAAGCTTTGTCCACCGAAAATTTCCGACCGTCCATTATTGACGCGTATACATCGCCGCCTAATAATACATCAATAGGTGAAGTGATATCGAATGACGGGTCGGCTGGCGCGGGATTCGAGTACCTCTCTTTAATTCTCGAGTGTAGCGTTGTTCGAGGCAAGTCACCCGTTATGGCGGGCAACACCCACGCATTTATGGAAAGCACAGGTTCGGACGCAAACCGCGGCTGTACGTTACACTCAACGCGACCTTGGACATTTACTACGGGAACCCCGGATAAACCGTTTGTCGGGGCTGTCCGACGGGAGCGCTTAAGGCCTAACCGATCGGCACACGTAATCGTAACGGCTCGTTTTGAACATCGCGATCTCTACTGCCCTACTGGACGACATATGATGAAGAAGCGAGTGGTGTTTTCGTGTGCAGTTCTGACAACTTGATTTAGCATTACACTTGGGAGCCTAATGCGTATCACTGAAACAATTAAAGCATAATTTTTTGTCGCGCGTCCATCGAGCGCGCTCGTTGGGACCCCAATTTTTGAACCGCGAACACGATGTTATTAGTGCGTGCGAACCCGTACTATTTGACTTGGACGTGACTAAAGACGTCAACCGAGGCTTCCCTGCGTAATCTCCCCCCTTTCGGAACTGACCTGTCGACTTTGACGGCGCATTATTAGTACTACTTTTGTGGGATTCGCCCACGACTTCGAGAATGGCCACTTGGGACCGGGGAAAGTCTAATAATTGTCCTATCGAAAAGTAATCGACTGTACTATTCGCTTCAAATAATTTGCGAGTAGAAACAGGTAGACATTGAAACGCTAAAGAGAATAAAATAAAAGACCCAGCGTCTCTTTTTTTTAGCGCGTCAGATAATGAGATGGATTCACTGAACATGCCTACAAATTTTTTCAAGTCGTTAAGCGACTCTTGTGTCATGGCCGACGATCGCAGTAACTTGTCGACGAGTGACGTTACGACCAAACGCGGTCGATTAAACCTATCGACAGCGTCGGCTGCGGCACCTTTTAAACAACCTACTAGATAATACATCTTATCAATGTTCTCGTATCGACAAGCGTGGAAAATCTGTCGCGAAAATTGGGCCACGATCGGTAATCACCCTCGAACGTGGGTAGAGGTATATCAGGTAAGCGGGAAAGTGACTTAACCAGATCCTCGCGCGGATTCTAAACACTTGATGGGACATCTCGAAGATATGACAAGTCGACGGCGTCGTCACCTGTCGGGATTAACCACTGGGTGATATTTACCGATAAAAGATCTAATACGGAATCGTCATCCGTCTTAAACTGAGACCATAGCGCGTTTAAATCCGCCACGTTTAACACAAACTCTGAGGCTAGATCAGGCTCCGATTGTACGTGCAACGCCATAGCATGTATAGCTCGAATCTGCGATATAATGGTAGTAAGCTTTATTTTAGCACGCGCGAAGTACGCTCAATTTCTTTCTCGTTAGCCATTACGAGCGAGGTGTAATATAATCTAAATATATCAATATAATATATAAATCAAATACAAATAAAAACAAACTATGTCGCTTATAAGCACCGTAGGAAACACTATGTAGATACCAGCTCACCAAAACACCAACACACCGCTACCGAATCCTCCACAAAAGTCGGAAAACCACGCTCTGCTACCAAAAATATTGTTCCGTCAGCAGTTTACTGACGACTCGTGAATGTGTGGGAGCAAAATGATACTAACACAATTGTGATACAAAAAGCATATAATTATTAATTGATGTATCAACAAACAATATAATATTTTACAATGCCGAAGACATCTCTTCGAATGATTGCATTACTAATAATAAGATCCACACGACAATATACAATAATATGAAATAATAAAAAAAGGGGGCACAACGAGTGTGTAATATGTAAAAATCAGTATAAATACAATTAATATAATGTTTTAACGATACCACTGGTCACCGTTTGTGGACGTCGGGATCCCACGACGATTTCCGAAATGTCTCCAAAATGACACGTAGTTTAGACAGCTGGGCATTGGTGAGGTCACTGACCTTACGCAAGACGCGTTGCAACGCCGCGACGTAGACTCAGATCGGCGCACACAAAAAATGTGAGCACGTATAGGTGTAATTAACGTGCGATGGGTGATATTCACGAATCACTCCCGCACATACAATAATAATATACGACAGATCGACGATCGACGCAGATATATAAGAATAATTATATAACACCGTCGGCCTACGGCATACACTGCGATCGACAAACACACAGTCGATCCACAAAGAAAAACTTAAGGTTTCTGGTCGACACACGACGACAACGGTCAACGTGGTACACCAAAAGGACCAACCCTAACCCCACGGTCACGGTGAACAATACCGGACGGCGGTGCGAAAAAGACAACGATGGCCGGACCGCGGACAAACGGTGGTGATGCCAAAAAAGTTCGCGCAAGCGCATTTCGGCGTTGGAACGTCAGCGGGGTGACAAGACATGTGTCAAATGAACACACTGTTCGTCACAAGTGCAAAAAGGCTCAGGTTCGAACAGTTATATAAATATTATACAGTTTTAAATTAATTTACAATTTGCATATATTATGTAGTATGTTAATGTGTTAAAAAAAATTAAAAGCACTTTCCAAGTATTGGGCCCCTAATTTTTCCAGGCTCGACCGGAAATTAAAGTCTGCGCACGCCTATGGTAATTGTTAACAAAACAATATTCGTAGTAAAAAAATATTGATTTTATTTCTCGCTTAGAAATTAAATTGAATAATTTGTATTAACAATATTTTTTAAAGGGTTGAATTTCAACGTCATAGACAGCCACATTGACTTTTATGCTGTTACTACGGAGTACTTTAATTCATACACTGATGACTTCAGAAATACCTTAACTGCTCCAATGAATGGATCAATTACAAATCATACATTGTTATTAAAACTTTAATATTGATCCAGTGAAAATTTTAATCTCATAATGTATTATATTGTTATAGGATAAATTAAAAGATGTCTTACAACAGGCATGTATTCTAATAGAAAAAACATATTTTTAATTTAAACTTAACCCGGATACACCTGATAATTATACTACTATGTGTGATGTGAATAATGAATAAGGTATACGAATTAAATTTAAAAATAAATTAATAAACAATTTACTATTTATCAATTTAGCTTAAGTTATTAGTATACCTAATCAAACACTATCCCGTAAGAGAATAATAATAATAGCATATTAATAAATTGAAGAACAGGTATCATATCATATCATGCACATTCCCAGTACATATGAAAAAAATTAATTTAATAAGAAATTTCAAACTTCACGATTAACCAACAAACTATTGAAATTATTACAATCCTTTATCATTATATATGTAGATTTAAAGATTCTTAATATTTTTTTAATATATTAACAAAAAAATGTTATAGATGTGTACACAGCCACAAGCAGCATGTGATTGGTGTGTAGAGACTTCATTATCATACAATGAAAAAGTAATTTTTTGGTAAATAGAATATACGTATTTTTAATAATTTAATTATTTTAGGATCAATTTGCGCATGCAAACGGAGCAGGATTTTTGGCTCGTTATATTGATTTTGATGACCCTGATAATTACTGCAATTGTGAAAAACCATTTCCTGTCTTTGACGCTATTCTAGATGATTTTAATGGTGTTTCAACAAAAACTTGTGATTTATTAAATTTACCTTAAAAAATAAATCATCAAACTTTGGAAAACGATCATAAATGCTACAGTTTTTAAAGTCAAATAATTATAATAAATTTGATGTATAAATTATTATATCAAATTTAATGTTAATTAATTGATTATAATTAATGTTTTAAAGTGTTTTAACCTTTTATTCATTATTTATTAGAGATTTAATCGGAGTTAAAATCCCGGCGAATGGGTCACGTCACCGGTGGCTACCAGTTACATAGTAGAGAATTCGAACCATAGACGAAACTAGACACTTATTAGGTCAGGCCAAATGAAAAATATAAAAAATACTTCTATGAACAACTTTACAATATAGTAATTGTGTCTAATGCATATATTATATATAAATATATATATTATAATGAATATTTTTTTATAATTTAAATATTTAATAATAAATAAAAATTTATAATAATTAATAAATTTATAATAATACACATATTAATGGAAAATTTCACAAATTTTAGATGCCAAAAATAAAGTTTTTAGTTTTAAATAAATATATTATTACTTATTAGGAATTTTAGATTCTGAGTGAAGCGAGGAATGTATTAATTTTGTTTTATACAATGATGTTTATTTCTTTTTCTTTTTCTTTTTTTATTCTGGAAACACATTTTCTCCTCCTAAACTTGCTCAAAAGTATCAAGTGTTGAAGTGTAGGTGTAGCATCTTTTCTGAAAGGTTATGTTCTTGAGCTGTAACCTTAGACAGGTCATTTTTCGATTTTCAAAACGGTACTCAAAATAAAAACGTTTAAATGAGAAAAACAGTAAGATTTCACGATTCTATAATATTAAATAATTACGGACGCCGTTTTCTACCAGAAAACCTATATTAATTAAGAACAAAGAATGTGATTTTGAATAATACCATAATATTTTTTAACTACATTTGTATTTTAGATGTACCTATTTATTTATTTTACTATTTAACAATTAACAAATTATAGATTGATAATGTAATGCTATCCACCGAGCTTCACTCAGAATCGTTTTTGTTAGCAGTGGTATACTGTTGCTCACAGATACAAATTAAATAATCTTTTGTATCGCACCTTCCCGACTTTTAAAAAAATCACTTTATTGTGTTATATTATAATCCTCATTTGTACCAATTATACCTATATACTATATTATATTATAGTATTATATAAAACGTACAAATGTATACGTTTCCATGTATAAATATATTATTAATTATAAGGCCTAAATAATTATTAAAATATATAATATATACAAATTTTTAGTCAATATTAGGTCAGGCCATGGCCTGACTGGCCTGACCCGTAGTTTCGCCTATGATTCGAACAACTGCAAGACTCTGTATCCATATCGGCTATTACAGATTTTATTATCAGTTATCATTTTTATTAGAAAAAAAAAGTTAAAAAAAAAAAAAGCGGGTAACACTCTGCTGTATATTAGGGGGTGGAGTGGACCTCAGACCATGGTAGGTTAAATTTGAATGTAATGATAGGTATCATTGTATACGAAAAACGATTCTGAACGAAGATGATTTTTCAGTTTAGGATATATTAAATTTAAATATTGTCATATATTCTATTTTGAAACAAATAGCAGAGTTACTATATTATGTTACTATAGTTACTTTATAGTATCTGTTTATTAATAAAAAAAGTATTTGGCAACATACGCATAATGAGAGTATGAAATTTAATTTAAATTTTGAAATATTTCGTATAAATTTGAACTTTAAGCCCTAATAAAAAAAAATTGTGACTAACGATTTCGGATTTTTTTTAATCACTATAAGAAAAACTTATAAAAAACCTTGTATTAAATTTTCAAGATTTTTTGGCCACCCAAAAAATTTTTATCGGCATTTGAAGAAAAAAAAACTTAGAAAAGTTGAAAATTTCAATTGTCTATATTCTATAAGTAACTTAAAAATGGTCAAAATATTTTAAAAAATTAACTGTAAAGAGATAATCATAATATAAACATTTGGTGAAAATTTCAAGTATTTACAATAATTCGTTTTTGAGTTACAGCAAAATCAAAAAATCGATTTTGTCGAAAAGTGGTTTTTCGCAAAATTGCCGTTTTTCTGTCATTTTTTTTTTCTCGATTTTTTTGAAAATGTTTACTTTTGACCCCTCAAAGTACCAACTAGATGAATTTTCCTATTCAAAGAGGGGCTGAAGTAAAAAATCGGAGCATTATTCTGCTCCAAATGTTGTCGTTAGACAAAAAAAAAAATAAATCACACATCATAGTTAAATCAATACATTTTCACTTCGTTCAGAATCTAAAATTTAATGTAGGAATTTAAAAACGAATATTTAATGATAATGATTATAATAAATAATAATAATAATAATAATAGTTGAAATTATGATCCACCGATATACTTTTATAACTGCATCTGAATTGTATCGTTTTATTTAATATTCACAGTGTCATCTTTTCCTATAATTTGGTAACATTTTAAATAAAATATTTCAGTCAGTTTCAATGCATGCGTTTAAAAAAAAAACATAGAAAAATAAAAAATAAAGTTTAAGTTTTACTCGTAAGTGCATGATAAATAAAGATAAACTTGTAAGTGGTAATAGGTAGTCGACATACAATTCGGACAGACCTCTCTAAGAGACAGCATGAAATTTGGACATTCCAATTTATGTTTTTTTTTTTTGGTACGCAATTCGGATGCACCAACTTTTATCTACATACACGTACTGCATACATATATTATAATATGATTCTTATACAGTAATATACGGGTAACGCTGTGATGGGATTTCAATCATTATATTATTTGTTCGTCGACTTTATATCTTTTATTATCTAAAATGGTTATTGCTTAGCTAGTATTTTCCCCGTTTGTACCAACATTTATATTTAAGATTAGTAGTCAATGTTTTATATTTTAAAATTATTTTGCATATTTTAAGGGCATATTTAGTGATTTTTTAGGTATAAATATTTTCCAATAAATTTAATGAACTGTGTTATAACGGTAATATGATATACATCATAATATACAGTAGCAGTATTAATTAAATTATAGCAAAATTACATATCATAATTATGATAATAATATGTGCACTTGCTCGACATCGTCAATTTTTTATATTGAAAAAATTTGCGCAAAGAGTTGTACTGAATGAATTATATTGAAAAATAAAATAAAAAAAAGCGGGTAAGTGGGTATCGCTCTGCTGTATATTAGGGAGTGGGGTGGACCTCGGACTATGGTAGGTTAAATTTGAATCCAATGATAGGTATCATTGTATACGAAAAACGATTCTGAACGAAGATGATTTGTCAGTTTAGGATATATTATATTTAAATATTGTCATATTATATTCTATTTTGAAACAAATAGTATAGTTTTTATATGTTTCTATGGTTACTTTATAGTATTTGTTTATTAATAAAAAAAATATTAGGCAACATACGCATAATGAGAGTATGAAATTTCATTTAAATTTTGAAATGTTTCGAATAAATTCGAATATAAGCACTTATAAAAAAAAATTGTGACTAACGATTTTGGATTTTTTTTTACCACTTTAAGAACAACTTATAAGAAACCTTGTATTAAATTTTCAAGATTTTCTGACCACCCAAAAATTTTTATCGGCATTTGAAGAAAAAAAAACTTAGAAAAGTCGAAAATTTCAATTGTCTATAAGTAGCTTAAAAATGGTCAAAATTTTTTGAAAATTTAACTGTAAAGAGATAACCATAATATAAACATTTGGTGAAAATTTCAAGTATTTACAATAATTCATTTTCGAGTTACAGCAAAATCAAAAAATCGAAAAGTGGTTTTTCGTAAAATTGCCATTTTTCTGTCATTTTTTTTTTGTTTTTCTCGATTTTTTTGAAAACTATTTGAAAATTTTAATTTTGACCCCCCCAAAGTACCAACTAGATTCAATTTCCTATTCAAAGAAGTCAAAAATCGGAGCATTATTACTGCTCCAAATGTTGTCGTCAGACACAAAAAAAAAAAAAAAAAAACACATCATTGTAAAAGCAATACATTCATCACTTCGTTCAGAATCTAAAAGACTACTTAAAATTTTAAAACGGGAAAGTATGAATCGAAATATCCGAAATCTTCGTTAAATCGTTATAATGTTAATATAGAGGTAATTCATATAAATATATAATGATAATAATAATAGTGTTTGAAAAAATAAAAGGGCCCGCGAAATCCTATAATGTCGGCCGGTTAGAATTGTAGACGAACGCGTTGGTAGTCGCTGCAGGCTAGTAATAAACGACACCGTGGGCTCGTTGCCCGGATGATCTGCCACGGTGTACGAAAAAATAAACTCTAAGCTTATTAACTATCCAGACGGCCAACGTACCACAACTGTTATCATTTTTCACTATTGAAAAAAAATGAAAGCATCAATGAATATTTGCGAAATTAAAATCGATTCTGCTTCACCAATCCAAATGTTTTGTGAAGAATTGGTGAGAGATTTAATCGACATAATCATCGTGGACAATGAATCAAAAGATCAAAGAACACTGGTAGCAGAACGCGAAGGCGAACCAGCAGGTTATAATACTGCAGATACAACAATCAGTTCATTGTGCGAAGAATTGGAAAGCGACGTCATAGACAGAATCATCGTGGACAATGAAACAAGAACGGCAACAGACAGTGACAGCAATTTGGTAATAGACGAAATACGTTGTATTGCGATGATCAACGATGTGGTGATGCTTGATGAGATGGCATGCGAATCGGGTGACAGCACCATTCAGAAGGGCGAAGCAGATCGTGGTGATCACAACGTGGAAAAGCCGGACGCGACGAAAAAGACAAAACGTGTTTCCCGCTGCCGGCGGCGACTGGCCGCGGCGTGGAAACACGTGAAGCGCGCCGTGTTACACGCTTGTTGCGTCCGCGCGGAATAGCGGCGACGGCGAAGAAGATCAGGCCCTTAGGCCGGTAGCGCATACGACAGTACGACGGCGATGACGAAGGACGAGGGGGAGGGGTACGAGAATGCGGGTAAGTCACCTGTGCACATTTCATCAGATCACTTGCGGGCGCAAACGGGTTCGCGGTCGTCGCGAGCTCGCGGGTCTCCGTGACGCGGTCAGCCCTCTGACGGTGGTGAGGGCGCTCGGACGCCCAGGTCGCGCGGAGCCCTAAACTCCCGCAACCGAGGCGGTCGGGCCTCTTACATAGTTACGATAGACACGTCGCAAACCCAAGCGGACGCGTCCGCGGCACTCGTTTGCCCGCAAGAGCGATCAGAAGGATTGTGCGCAGGTGAAGTTTTAACACCAAATTCACGTATCCCCTTCGTCCTTCGTCATCAGCGTCGTCTTGTCATATGTTTTTTTTGTTTATGTACCAATATAACTGTTTTCCATGTATCTATATTGTTTTAGATTCTGAATTCTCCGATGAATGTATTGATTTTACAATGATATGTGTGTGTTTTTTTTTTGTCTTTGTTTCTGTGTACAGCATAATTAGTCGAAATAATGCTTCAATTTCAAACTTTGGGGGTGGTTTTCGATGGCAAAGTGAATATCCTGGGTGCATTATAAATAGAGGTCTAAAATAAACATTTTCCAACAGTTTTCTAAAAAATCGATTTTTTTATATGGTTGTAATTCAAAAACAGTAATAGTTAGTGTTCTCTATACACCGTTAAATTTTCATAGTATTTTGACTTACTTTTTTTGAGCTATTTATAGACAATTGAAATTTTCAATTTTTTTTAAAATAACAATAAAAAATTTTTGGCCGGCCAGAAAATCTTTAAAATTTAATACAAGGTTTCTTATAAGTTGTTCTTAAAGTGATAAAAAAAATCCGAAATCGTTAGTCACAATTTTTTTTTATAAGTGCTTAAAGTTCGAATTTATACGAAATAATATGTCAAAATTGCGAAAATTTGCAAGTAATTTTGTGGTTGAAAAATCGTAAAAATTTTTTCTTTTATAACTAAGTTTTGAAAATTTGGTACAAAGTTCTCCATAAATTTTTCTTCAAATATCTGTAAAAAAAAACTCTACCGAACTAAGACAAAAAATTTTTAGGAGTGTTTGAAATTTAAATTTTTTCAAAACCGCGTTAAATAACGGTTTAGCCGCAAACGATTTTTGATATTTGTTTTTATTCAAATAGTATAAGTCGTATTTACTTGAAAATTTCACCAATTATTTAGATTGGCATTTATTTTGACCTTTTTTTGAGCTATTTATAAATAACTGAAATTATAATATTCAGGAAATCTTATAAATAAAATAAAAAAAGTAGTATTTTTCATGTATTTTCCATAATAATCATGAAAAACAAAATAAAAAAGTGGGCAAGTGGGTATTTCTCTGCTGTATAGTGGAGATAGAGGGTAGGTCACTGGCCACTATAATGGATGTGTTAAATTTAAATGCAATGACTGGTATCATTGTATACGAAAAATGATTCTGAACGGAGATGATTTATCAGTCAATGATAATTATTTGGATATATTATATATTATTATTACCTATATTTAAATTGTAATATATCGTTATCGTTATTTTACGCGATTTCGTAAAAAATTAAATTAAATATTCTCATAAAATTTTTTCTATATTGACGCTGGAATTTTTTTTTACAGTTACTTGAAGATTGGTTATAAGTGTAATACAGTTTTGTATTTACGTCTTCTGTTATATTCACTACGAACTACCAAGTTTTCAAGTTAATTGTTGTACAAGTTGTACAAGTCGTAATAATCGTATTCCTATTTCCTAACTAGAACAGTAGATAAAACCTAAATCGTTTTATTTATAATAAAAACCTTAGAAATATTTTATCTATACCATATAAATAGACAAGAAAATTTGGAATTAACAACGAGTTACGTCAATAATATTGAAAATTTGTGTAGACAGGTAAATAAAAGATAATATGAAAGAGAAAGATATATATATATACAGGATGTTCCAAATTTCATGTTACAGATAATATCAGCATGATATACTTAAATAAGGAAAAAATGACCTATGTGAAAACCTTTTTGAATGATATAATCTAAATTAATTTGATATTAAATATTTTTTTTATTAATTAGGATGGGGAGGTTCGAGGGGTAACTTTAAAAATTCAAATGGGAACCTATATTTTTGAAATATGATTTGTACACAGCTTAATTTTAAATGAATTTTGACGGGTCATTAACAAAAATGTCTTAATAATTGAAGGAGTTATTGACATCTGAATATTGGTGTTAATTTATAAAATTCTACAGTGAATAATTAATACTAAAAGTGCTTCTGTTGTACGACTTTAATAATCTGGGTATGTAATTATCAATTTATTACAATATAAACAGTAGCAATACAAAACGTATATCAAAATTATCGCTTGAGATATTATTAGTTTATTACCAATCACAGATTATTTTTATTTATGGTGTCCTAATTGCATTTCTAAATCTGACAATCGATGAATTTAATTAAAATTTTATAAAATAAAATAATATATTAATATGTAGGTATAACCTATAAGAGTCTGAGACCGTGATAATAGCGTTTTGTATTATTCAATTATTTTATCAATGATAATAGTGATATAAGCATGAATATTAGAGAAATTCTTATGTTCATGGATATAAGATTAAAGATATGATTATTTATAATTATAACCTTAAGATTATTTAATTTTTATAAAATTTTCTACGTTAACCTTTTTGAATCATATAATCTAAAATAATTTGAAATTAATTATTTTTTTTTATTAATTAAAAAGGGGAAATTTTAGGGGCAACTTTTAAAATTCAAATGGGAACATATATTTTTTAAATATGATTCATATACCTAAAATTTATTTTTTAATGAGTTTTGACGTATCATTCATAATTATGCATAAACAATTAAAGAAGTTAATAGTTATTAACATTTGAATTTTGTATTTTAAATTATTAAATATTATTATTAATAATTATAGACGTTTGTGCTTCTGTTATACGCTGATGCATTCTTATGCAATCTTATGCAATCTTAATAATCTTTACGCTATCTAACTATCAATTTATTATCACATAATAAATAATTTATTAATAATAATATTTAATAATTTATTCTGTGTTATTATAGTCATAAAACGTATGATTTATATCTTAATTTAAGCTTAATATATTACATAGGTAAAAGCATTGTATTGAAAAAAAAACACATTATAATACCTACATAATATTATACAATACGTACCTAATATATTGTACCTATATTGTTCTATTTATAATCATAACATAAAATTCATTATTTATTATATAAAATTATAAACAAATATCATACAGTAAATAAATAGGCAATAGCTATTTATACCAAATTGTTGTACAAATTATATTATACAGCATATAATTATTTAAAATTTATACAAATAGGCACCTGTATTTTTCGACTAATTTAGGAACCTAAATATATTTTTTAATTTAAATAATAGGTAATAACTAGGGCCCGGAAGTTCATGCATTTGCATGTTTTTACTGAGTGCATCAAAACGTTGCTGGATGAGATAAAAATTTGAATCACAATCAAACGAGTTCAAAAATGAAATTTTAATGTACATATTTTCGCATATTTTAAGGTTTTTTAAAAATACGAGTATAAGCATACTTTAAAATAAAATTGCATTTTAACTGCACTTTAGTGTTATTATTATAAATTATAATTTATAATTGTTTTTTTTTTTTTTTTTTTATTAATATTTCATGATAATGTCGGACATTGAGTATATTTCAAAATGCATTTGTTGAAAAATATGTCCTTTGAATGTTGCCAATATAAAATAAAAAAACTGATTAAAATTATTAGTGTCATTGCTTGGTCGGGCTAATAATTATCATTCATTTGTATTTGAAACCCTAACAAAATATTCAAAATCCATAGTTGTAAATTTTAATTCTTGAAGTAAATATAACATATTAAATCATATTAAAATTGTGGATATTTTTCCCATCATTTAATTATTATTTTTACAGAAAACAAAAAAACCTTAACGTAAAAATAAACAAAATACACATTTAGCTCATATTTTAGTGATTTTAAGCGTATATTTTGATAGTTTTTAATGTATGAACTTTCAGGCCCTATTAATACTATTATCATAATTACTTTCACATTTTGTTTGAATAAACTTAATATTAGATATACCATTTCTAAACACTACAAAAAGATAACATTGATTTCGAAAATTTGTATGATTAAATTTCGCGTTCAATATATAGCTAAATGATGCATAAAAATCAAACAGTTTTTGAAAGAACATCATCCTTTCACAACATAAAGATACGATTTATCAAATATTAAATAATAATAACTAGGACTTGGATGTTGTTACAATGATTAAAAGTTATTAAATACTTAAGGTTATAACTAGACTTGGGAATTTAAAAGTTATAAAAACAGAAAAATACAAATAAAAATATGAGCAAATACAAACATACACTAGAACAAGGCAATTTTGACTGAATTTATTTGAAAATGTGTCTATTATTTGTATTATCAATTTTTCCTTTTTTTGAATAATTGTACCTACCTATTGATCCAATATCAATATCATTGAATAAAATAACTAATAGGTTAATATGAAGTATAATATTCATCTATGGCATGGAGAGCAAAGCCAATGATATAAAATTCACACAATATTTACATAACATTGGTAAAATACATTACATAATATAAGCACCAATAAGAACTTTAATTTTTAAACTAAATTTACATGACATTTTTTCCTCTAATAAGTAAACTGTTTAACGTACGTATTTGCTAATTTTATTAGTTGCATACCATATTTATACGTATACAAATGTATTATGTATAGTTTTATATAATAAAAAATATTATAATGTGAGTTTTTAATTTAATTCTAACAACATCCAAGTCCAAATCATGACTTCAAACAAAATAAGTATTTTAAGAAAGTCCTATTGCATCAGCCATCAGTAAAAAAATGTTCATAATATATTCTGAGTGGTGAATTATTTTTGTCATTTAGTTGATTTTAGTATATTAAAATAAACTAGTCACTAAGACTAAGGTACGTATGGTAAACTAAATTTAAAAGAAAATTAATACATTTTAAAAGACTATCAATTTTAAAATTCATAATTGAATTTTAATGAATGTGAAGATAGTTGAAATGTGTATAATTTTGTCAAGACAAATTATTTTTGTCATTTAGTAGGTAGGTACATTTTAGTATAAAATAAGCAACCCTGCGACCCATTGAGATATGTATTATACTATGATGTATGGTAAACTAAATTTGCAAAACTAAAATTACTAATTTGATATATTTATTACACTATTAAATGTGATAATAACCAATAACTTAAATATTATGTTCAAGTATTCATATGAATTAATTAGTTAAAAATAGTTGCTTCTGTGTGAATAACATTATAAAATATAAGTGCTAATCTTTAAAAAGTTATATCAAAATAGGTACTAATTGTTTACAACACTCGCAATATTTAAATTAAGCTACAAGTAATATTACTTATGATATGTATATATTTTATTATGATTGTCTTACAGAAACTTACAGAATTTTGGTTCATGCCAGCGGTTGCATGTAGTACAATCGAATAATAAATCATGATATAGTTATTTACTATTTTGCTATAGGTATTTATTATATTTATGCTTAACATGATTGACTTACAGAAACTTACAGAATTTTGGTTCATGCCAGCGGTTTCATGTTGTACAATCGAAAAATAAATCATGATATAGTTATTTACTATTTTGCTATAGGTATTTATTATATTTATGCTTAACATGATTGACTTACAGAAACTTACAGAATTTTGGTTCATGCCAGCGGTTTCATGTAGTACAATCGAAAAATAAATCATAATATAGTTATTTACTATTTTGCTATATTTATTATATTTATGCTTAACATGATTGACTTACAGAAACTTACAGAATTTTGGTTCATGCCAGCGGTTGCATGTAGTACAATCGAATAATAAATCATGATATAGTTATTTACTATTTTGCTATAGGTATTTATTATATTTATGCTTAACATGATTGACTTACAGAAACTTACAGAATTTTGGTTCATGCCAGTGGTTTCATGTAGTACAATCGAAAAATAAATCATAATATAGTTATTTAATATTTTGCTATATTTATTATATTTATGCTTAACATGATTGACTTACAGAAACTTACAGAATTTTGGTTCATGCCAGCGGTTTCATGTAGTACAATCGAATAATAAATCATAATATAGGTATTTACTATTTTGCTATATTTATTGCGACAATGTTTAAACAAATTAATAGAAAATAATGATAAGCTCAAAATAGTAGGTTTTGTTTGAATAACCTTATAAAATATAACTGCAAGACTTTAAAACGTTAGAAATTCTATAATTTTATTAACACAAACCAACAATAAACCATACAATATAATAATATTTATTAAGTAAATTTATGAATTCTATGTACCTAATTATTACTCATGAGCAAGAAATAAAAATTAAATTAAATTAAATACATTAACAAATCTAAAAGTTTCAGCTAAAATTCACTGAATTTTATTATTTTTCATGAAAATAAAAATGTACCATCAAAGGTTACAATATCAATAAGGACACTACAATTTAATGAAAAAAAATTATGTCACATTTGCAGTCTTAGGTACCTACCTACAATGACTTTTAGAGTAGTTAAACGTTTGCTTTAATTTAATTAGCTACCATACATTTCAATAAACTTTTGTCTAAAACTGAAGAAAATGGATCATATCCAAAACAGATTTAATTTAAATCAATGGTATAATATGCATAAAAAATATACATAAGAAATGTATAGTTATGTATAGTTGTATACTTACATATAATTATAAATATTATAATACTTATGCATTTTTTATTTAATTATAACAACATCAAAGTCTCAACCATGATAACAAACATAATAAGTAAGTATTTCAAATATTTAAAATTACATCAGTAAAAAATTATAATATATTCTGAGTGGTGAATTAATGTTGTCATTTAGTTAATTTTAGTATAAAATAAATGACCCATTATAATATGTATGGTAAACTAAATTATTAGTTTGCTATATTTATTATACTATTAAATGTGACCAATGTTTAAACAAATTACTTAAAAATTATGTTTAAGTATTCATATAAACAAATTAGTTAAAAAAAGTTGTTTCTGAGTGAATAACATTATAAAATATAAGTACTAGTCTTTAAAAGTTATATAAATATAGGTTCTAATTGTTTACAACACTCGCAATATTTTAATTTATTAGCTACAAGTAATATTACCTATGTGTATATTTATTTAAACTTGATTGATAAATTAACTTACAGAATTTTAGCTCATGCCAGAGGTTATCTAGTTTAATCAAATAATAAATTAATCATAATATAGGTATTAACTATTTTGCTACATTTAATACAATATTATAAATGCGGTCTATGTTTGACCAAATTAGTAAAAAATAATGATAAGGCTCATAATATCCTCAAAATTGTGGCCTTTGTATGAATAACCTTATAAAATAAAATTGCAAGACTTTAAAAATTTATAAATTCTATTATTTTATTAACACAGGCCAACAAAAAAACCATACATGCAAATATTTATTAGTGTAATTAAACATTTGCTTTATTCTAATTAGTTAAGTTTGGACTATTCATCTATTCATAGATTAAGAAATGCAATTAGGACATCATAAATAAAAATAATTCGTAATTGGTTATAATGTCAAACGATAATACTGATATACGTTTTGTACTGACTACTGTTTACTGTAATAAATTGATAATTACACTACCCCCGATTAAGGTCGTACAACAAAAGTACTTTTAGTATTAATATTATTCACTGTAGAATTTTATAAATTAACACCAATATTTAGATATTGATAACTCCTTCAATTATTAAGACATTTTTGTTAATGACCCGTCAAAATTCATTTAAAATTAAGCTGTGTACAAATCATATTTCAAACATATAGGTTCCCATTTGAATTTTTATAGTTACCCCTCGAATTTCCCCATCCTAATTAATAAAAAAAATATTTAATATCAAATTAATTTAGATTATATCATTCATAAAAGTTTTTACATAGGTCATTTTTTCCTAAAATATATCATGCTGAAATCTGCTGTCACGTGAAATTTGGAACACCCTGTATACTAAAAAAATTGAAAGAACCAATTTTAAATGCAATTTTGTTGTATGAAAATAGCAATTTAAACAAAATTAAAAATAAATTAAAAAAATTTGAACTAATGCAATTCAGAATAAATTCAAGAGATCAAAACCAAAACGAATACCCAAAAATATTTAATGAACAAGTATTTCAATTAAACAAAAAAACAAGTGAAAAAACAGTGATAGAAATTGCAGAATTTATAAGTGAACTAGTAGAAAGAAACAGAACAGAAAATTTAAAAGAGAGATAAGTAAATTAAGTGATAAGATAAAAAAATTAAGTTTATTTGGTAAAATACTACATAAATCAGTTAACTTTGAAAATTATAAATATGAAAAAATAACAGAAATTATAACCGTTATGACGACAGAGGTAGTAGTTACGAAAGAGAAATAGATTATCAAGGACACAAACGTGACTATAGAGACAATAGTCTATACCGAGGGGGTGAAATAGAGAATCTAGTATATATGGATAGAAAATACGGTAGAGACAGGTCACTATCCAGAGATAGAGAATATTATAATAAAAGACCAAGAGAATCTAGTCTATATAGAAATAATAATAGAGATCATAGAAATAGGTCAAATTCTAGAGATAGAGACAATAGAGGAAATAACTACCATAACTTTAAACGTCAATACAGTAGGAATAGTAGTTGCGAAAGAACACGTGAACAGTAAAGGGACAATTACGAAAAAAAATTAAAAAGAGTTACAAGTTACAAATGCAATGAAAAGGGGCATTACGTTGATAGGTGTACTTTGTCAAAAAACGATTAAGGACCAAGTTAGGAAAAGATTAGGAATTTTCAACTCGGGTCTCGGGAATACAAAAATCAAATTAATAATACAATATTATGTTATAAAATACTATGCGACAATGCAGAAACTACGGTGATATATTTTATTTTAAATACAAACATTGCGATCGGACACTGCGTTAGCCGGCAATGTTTCACCATGTCAAAAGGAATATGCGCACAATTTAAAAAATAATTTAATATTAAGGAAAAACTGATTAATCAACATAAAAATATTACCGAAGTATCTCATTTAAAATAAAACGACTAATGGATTTTATACCTTATTACAAAAAACAATTATTATGATAAATCAACCTATTTAAATATTTTTAAAACCTTGAAAAATACTAAACAATTTTGTACTGAAAATAAAATCACAAACTTGGCCTTACCATATGCACAGGTTCAGATAAAAAATAATGGGATATAAATATATAATATCTTATATGATTCAATTTATTTTTTAAAATTCAATTACGAAACGAAAATTAGAATATACTCCTTACCTAAAAACGAGAATGACCAAAATGATAACATTTCAAATAGGTACCAGTTATAATATAATCTTACTAATCTTAGATTCTGATTTCAACGACAATTTGAAAAATAAGATAGCACTTATTGCCGGCTCGTTCGTTAAGTTAAAAGAAGTAGCGAGCGATGGTGATTGTGGAATCTACGCATTAAAGAAATATAAGTAAATATAAATATAGAAATAAGTATAGAAATCTTGAAAATGTTAACTATACCTAATTTAAAATCACACTATTACCCTAAGGACTTAAGCACGACGACTTAGCTTTTATTTATGACCAATTCAAAATTAATTAATTTATAATCTATAGAATTTACGAAAATTCTAATATAATAATTTACTGGAAACCCAATCGCCAAAATATTTTTTCATATAAAATGAAAGACTGTTTAACTTATATAATAATAGGTTCATAATATAAATAAAAATAATATTTTTAAATAAATCATGAATTCATTGATTATAGTACAATCTATATCAATATAGTTACGTAAAAGTGTTAATATGTTAAAAATTTGAAATTTTAAGAAAATAATTAACATTGATAAATTAAGTAATAGGTATTAAGTATCGATATTTATCGTTTAAATACATAATTTTGTTTTATAATAATTTTACATAAATCAGATAACCTTAAACGGTGCCGTGTTTGGAATTTTTGGGATTTTGACCCAACGAATAATTTTTTATTTATGCTTTTAGAAAAACAAATTATCGCCAAATATGTTTTATGTCTATAACATAGCTAAATAGCCAATAAAATAATTAAATTGCTTAGAAAATGATTATATAAAAATTGCTACATATTTTTGATATTTACGGATATTCATTATGTAATTACAAAAAACACAAAAATTGTATTATAGAAATATTATAACTAAAAATATTCGATATTTTTAACTGGGAATTGAACTTTTTATTGGGAACCTTGTATTACATTTTCAAGCATTTTTTCAAATTAAATATTCATACTATTTTTATCAGCATTTATAAAGAAAAAATAATACCAAATACAAATCAAAATTGTCCATTGCCTATAAATATCTAAAAAACAGTTAAAATATTTAAAAAATTATAATAATTAGGTATATTATATATAGGTAATTATTTATAGATAATTTCAAGTTTCTATGGTTTTTTCGTTTTTTAATCACATTGCCTAAACAAAATTAATTATGTTGAAAATTCTTTTTAAGAAAAAAATACAGTTTTTCCTTAAATGTTTACTTGTGTTTAACAATCATTTTGGAAAATTCATTTTGTATTTGACCTCCCTAAAGTACAAACTAGATCCAATTTGCAATCCATAAACTCCCTCAAAGTTGAAAGTTCGACCAATTTATAATAAAGGAAAAACACACATAGTTATAAAATCAATGTAATCGTAAAACCCTGATTAAAATCTAAAAATTATAAATTATAGTACAAGTATTAAGAATATTTTAATTTGTTAATTTATTTTCAAAATATATTTTAAACCATTTTTTTTCTAATTGAAATCTAATACAATGTTTCAATGTTTCTCAAAATATGTATATTTTATTTTTTATTTATAATTATAATGTAACTTTAAAATAAGAGAATGAGTAAGTGGGTATCGCTCTGTTATATAGACGTATATAGTAGTGATAGAGAGTAGATCAATACAATGGATGTGTTAAATTTGAATCTAATGACAGGTATTATTGTATACGAAAATCGATTCTGAACGCAGATGATTTGTCAGTCTAACATATTGTTATTTTACTTGAATTCGTAAAAAAATTAATTTATATTTAGATTCCGTAAACATTTGAACTTTAAATGGTTATAAATAAAAATTGTGATTAACGATTTTTGATATTTTTTTTACTATGAAATGTACAACATATAATAAACCACGTATTAAATTTTAAGGATTTTTTGGATAGAATATTTTTTTTTACAGTCAATTAGAAAAAAAAACTTAGAAAAATCGAACATTTCAATTGTATATAAATAGCTTAAAAAAGGTCAAAATATTCTGAAAATTTAATTGTAAATAGATAACGCTAATATAAACATTTGGTGAAAATTTCAAGTATTTACAAAGATTCGTTTTTGAGTTACAGCAGAGTAAAAAAATCAATTTTGTCAAAAATTGATTATGCTTAAAAATTCCCGTGTTTTCGTTACATTAAAAATAAAGCATTATTTCTACCCAAAAACATGATGACAGACACAAAAAAAAATTAAAAACGGTACATTATTTTAAAATCAATACATTACTCATACTTCGTTCATAATCTAAAAATTAATAATAATTACTTATATTGAGTTAATAAGTTATTTGAAAGTTTTCATATAAATTTTAACTTAACTGAGTAAAAAATAAATTAGATTAACCATTAATTTAAACTTATCAATTTTTTTTTTCTATTAACTTAATTTATCTTAGTTAAAAATATTATCATTAACTTGTCCAGGCTTGATTATAACATACACGTAAAAGTAGTATTATGTTCCTAGGAATAATGTTCAATATTATAAAAATCGTTTTAGAAGAATTAGTTTTTTTTTTTTTTTTAGGACGAATAATTAAGTTAATACTCAATAAGTCATAAAAAATAATGAGACTTTCTAGTAAACCTTTTTTAATTTGTTATAGATAAAAAATATTAATGAGGGTTGCTACATTAAATTTTTATATAAAAAGACAATATTGTATGAATATCTGATGAAAAAATAATTTTAAAATTGTATAGATTTAGACAAAATTTATCAACATTTTAAATTAAAATGTTTATACAAATATATCGGGGCAATTAGATTATTGATTACAGTAATTTAGTAAACGACTGATGAGGAAACCTATATTAAATTTTAAATCATATTTGCCTGGTTTTACTATGGTATAAACTTTCTTACCAGAAAATAAGACTAGAATTAAGGCTTTATTTTTATTTTTTTTTATTAGCTTACGGTTTGACTGAACTAAATGATAAATAATTTTATAAATTTTGGAAAGTTTAATCATTAAATTAATATTACATATCAAATAGTTAATAGATTATGATCTACGTACAATAAAGAAGGACTTACAAAATCAATAAAATTAATTTCTATATCGGTATAAGCAGTTATATTCACATTCGACTTTTTATGCACAAGTGACTATACCAATCCCGTTCGGTACTGTTCTGTTTAGGAACAATACGTACTCGTATACTATTTTTTACTGATATTAAAATTAATCTATAGGTTCTAGTTAATATGCTCAGACATATTTTTCAAAAGCAATATTATAACTAAAAATATTTGATGTGTTCTAATACAATGAACTCAGTTATTTTATATTATTAGTATCTAAAAATGATTGATATGCATTGTTAATATATTTAAATATATAGTTCATAGGTTTTATTAATTATTGTATGGCTTATAGGATACAATTGTGTTTCATAAATATCAATGTAATATGTTTCATAATAATTGTTTTATATTGAATTGTCTAAATAGGCAATTTAAATAAAAAAAATTGTTGAAATTGTATTAGTGTTGGTACTTTTTTATAAGGCATTGTTTGATTAATATATATTATACAAATTGAAATAAAATATAATTAATATTTTCATAAAATTCAATATTCTAGTCTATTGTGATGTATTAAATTGATAATAATAGTGTAATTATTAAATTACCTATTGAATGATTATTTAATAATTTTTTTTTTTATTTATTTAAATTATTTACTGAAATTTAGTCCAATTACAGCATGTATTTTTAAGATTAAACATTCAGAAAAATATGTATATATATTATAATAATAGAAAAACACTTTTATGGTAATATAAAAATAATCATTATTATTAATAGAAGAATCGAGAAAGAATTAGGTACTATCAAAACTATTAATTAAATTATTTTGATCATATTAAAAAATAATAAAGAACAATATGTTTCCTACAAACAAATTTATTAAGATATTAAAAATAAAATTGACTATAATAAAAAACTTAGGTATAATTATATTTTTTTAAATTAGCTAATTTTGGCGGAATTTTATAAATTATTTCTTATATTATCGCAATGTACCTACCTATTACATTTTCAATTTGAACACATAATTTTTGATAATTGAATACAAGATTCCTCAATAATTAATATTAAAGAAACATTCATAACTTACAAAAATCTAATATTAGCTAATTTTTTCTACAGATATCATAGTTCAAATTTTTAAGTAAGATATTTAAATGAAAAATTTAAGAGTAAAGATATAATGAAATTAAAAAAAGGTAAAACCATATAATTTCAATAAATAATTATTAAAAAATATCATAGATATATCGGGCTAAAGTTTAAATATATAGTACCTATATCAGGATGTTTTATCTAGTTTTATAAATGAACAAAACATATTAAATAAAAAATACTAGAATTATTGGTGAACAAATGTTTACGGTACTAAAAAAACAGGAACAAAAAATTAGAATGATAATTCAATACAGAAAAGAATACATATTAAAATAAAAAATAAATTAATAATTATGTAAGTAGAATTAGAAGTAGAAGAATACAGTCTATTGCGTTTACTCAAAAAACTATTACATATAATGATTCTAGCAATGAAAGAAAAAAAAGTAACATTATACAAACTTATAGAATTTTAACTATTTTATAACTATACTATTTGAGATAAAAAAATTCAGAAAATCTGTATTGTACAACATCAATCGCCACTTTTTATAAACCTCACACTTTTTTTATTAACGTACGCACAACAAACAATTTAAAAAAAATTTATATATTTGGTATAAACTGGTGTCTTCAATCTAATTTAAATTAAAACAATTTAAGCCCTACACACTTTGAGACTTTAATCTAATTTGCAAATTCTTCAACATAATAAAGGTTTACAAATTGGTAGTACACTGTGCATTTATTGCCGGAGTGGATAACAGTTATTTTATATATGTATGTTAAATAATGAATTGTAATTCAATAATATAGTATACAATTTTATACGAAAAACGATTCTGAGCGAAGACTGTCTGCCGGCATTTAACATTATGTATATTTGATAATATATTTTTATATATAGCTATTAAAATCTTTTATTATAATCTTACAGTAAGTTCGTATAATGTTTTCGAAAATATTGCATTTATTATTTTATTAATATATTTTAATTATTATGATAATAAGTATTTTTTTACAATTTACATTTTAACTTATAAAATTAAAAATATATTTTAACATGTTATTGTGAATACCGTAAAAATATGATCATAATATAAATGAAAGTAATATCATTATAATATATTAAAACCATAATTGCATTGAGTATTGTATAATCTATAACAATATAATATGTATACATAAAAGTCTTAAGTTTTCGCGAAAAATATATTAAAATTTTAACAAAGTAATTAACATCGATAAATTAGATATTAAGTGTCGATATTTATTGTTTAAATACATAATTTCGTTGTATGATAATTTTAAATTTAAATAAACCATAAAACGTATAGGGGGCCTTGCTTTAAATTTTTGAAATTTTGACCCGGTAAATATTTTTTATTGACACTCATAGAAAATAAATCATCGTAAAAATTGTATGCATATAAATAGCTAAAAAGTAATTATTGTTTAGAAAATAATACCATGTACAGAAAATGATTATATAAACTTTGGTAACATGTTTAAGTAATTACGATTATTCATTAATGAATTACAACAAAAATTAAAAATCGATTAAAAGATTGTTTATATTTTTAACTGAGAATTTAATTTTTATCAAGAACAGTGTATTATATTTACAAGCATTATTTCAAATTAAATATAGTAATTACATACTTTTTATCAGCATTTATTAAGAGAAAAAAAATACCAAATATAAATTGATACTGTCTTTTGTCTATAAATATTTAAAAAACAGTTAAAATACTTGAAAAATATTTTTTATTTTACCTCCCTATAATACAAAATAATAATGCTTTTGATGTACCTATTTTAACTATTTTTTTATAAGGATTTTTAATAATTATAGTTTTGTATATTTAAAAAAATCAAATTTAACGATATGTATGATTTAAATTATATATTTGAATGAAAACATTGAAAACAATAAAACTATTTATCAATGCTATAAATAAATATACAACGTACTCATACGGACATGACCGTGTACTTTTTACAGAGAATAACCGTTAAAGCAGAGCGCAGCACATATTAATAATAGCCTATAATATTCTATTCTTATATAAAGTATATATAATCATGAATGATACGAATGCATCGTTGTTAACTCGAACATTTTTTATCTATTTTCCTTAATGGGTAAAATAAGCAGGCATAATTTTGTACTATTTTTTCATTGGACCCAGGAGAATAAAATATGTGTTTACGTCGATTACATCTGTCCGGTAGTGGATTGTTCATATAAATTAATATATTTTATTGTAAGTTAAAAAAGTACCAAATTTTTTACTTTTGACCCCTCAAAGTACCAACTAGATGAATTTTCCTATTCAAAGATGGGCTGAAGTCAAAAATCGATGCATTATTACTACTCCAAAACGTGATGACAGACACAAAAATAAAAAATAAAACACACATCATTGTAAAATCAATACATTCATCACTCCGTTCAGAATGTAATAACGATGATTAATAGCGTTATGTTTCTGAGTTATTGTTTTTGCATTATTTTGACCCTTATCACGCAGTGTTTTAAATTAAACTTACATATTATCAGTGGTGTATTGGGGGGTATACGGGGGTATACGGCGTATACTTACTCCTCTAGTTTTTTTTTTTAGCGTATACTCTCTAAATAAACGACGATACGCGGGTATACGACCGTATAGCTCCGTATACCTGTTAAGAATTTTCAAAAATGAATAAATGCACTAAAAATACTACAAAAATGACCTTAAAGAATAAAATTCCCTAAAAATGCAAAATAATAACTGCTGTACCATAAAATTCTATATTTCATGAATTAAATTTCTATAAAACGAGCCTCAAATGTAATCATTAAAAAAAAAGATGCAAATGCATCAAGTTCCGGGCCCTAGCAATCATGATTAGTATTTAGTGCACTAATCACTAAGTTATTAGCAGTTAGTAAAATTAAAATAGTAACCATTCTAATTTCTTAGACTGTACTAATTGTTTAAAGTTTTTCTCTGGTCAATACTGATAATTAGAATAAATGTTGTTAGTGAATTCGAGCGAAGCGAGAAAAATTTTTTTTTTATTCAATGTTATAGGTATATCTTTCAATCTTTGACACCTAAGATCTAGAAGGCGTATACCCACGAATATTTTTAGCAATACACCACTGCATATTATTGCATTAGATGCAATTGCCTCTGAAAACACCTACCTATCATAATAGAAACAAATATGAATACATATATTTTGTTGTGGTTTCATGTAAACAATAGTACCTATAGTCAGTGGTTAAAGGGATTCATTTTCAGTACTATTTTACAAAATAATCAAAAATTACGTTAAATTAATATTAGTGTAGTGGTTTCCGCTGCTTTTTACATTAAGTAGATACTGTAATTAAATTGGAAAAATGATACTGAGACGGTCAGTCGATCTATATCACTAAGTATAACTTGATTTATTACAATATGACTCATAATATTTTATTTTGATTATTGATATTGTTAAGTAATTTATTTTATTTTTTTGTATTAAGTTTGACAGGTTACATTTTTTCTGAAAACATTGAATTTATCATAATTATTATTATATAAAGTAACAATATATTATTATACATAAAAGTCTTAAATTCTCACGAACAATATGTTAAAATTTTAACAAAATAATTAAATTTATAAATTTGGTATTAAGTGTCAATATTTAATGTTTAAATACATAATTTCGTTTTATAATAATTTTAAAATTAAATAAACCATAAAAACTTATAAGGGACCTTTTTTTAAATTTTTGAGATTTTGACCCAGTAAATATTTTTTTATTTTGTCACTTATAGAAAACAAATCATCGTAAAAATTGTATGCATATAAATAGCTAATAAATAATTAGAGTTTAGAAAATAATACTATGTATGATTATGTATACTTTGGTAACATTTTTAAGTATTTACGGTAATTCGTTATTGAATTACAACAAAAATTTAAAATTGTTTATATTTTTAACTGAGAATTGACTTTTTATCAGAAGTCGTGTATTAGACTTACAAGCATTTTTCAAATTAAATATACATACTAACATACTTTTAATCGGCATTTAATAAGAGAACAAAATACAAAATATAAATTAAATCTGTCTTTTGTCTATAAATATTATAAATAGTTAAAATATTTGAAAATTATATTATAATAATATAATATATAAAATATTAAAATGCTAATATAATCATTTCTTGATAATTTAAAGTTTCTACGGTTAAGTAAATCTTTGAAATTTAATACAAGGTTTATTGTAAGTTGTTCCTATTGTAGTAAAAAAAAAATCAAATTTGTTCGAATATTTATGAAATATATCAAAATCGCGAAAATTTGCAAGAAATTTTGAAGTTAAAAATTCATAAAATTTTTGTAATTTATATCTAAAGTTTAAAAACCCTATAAAAGGTTATCCATAAGTTTTCTTTTAAGTAACTGTAAAAAAAAATTCTAGCGTCAATATAGAAAAAATTTAATGAGCGTATGAAATTTATTTTTTTTTAAGAATTCTAGTAAAATAACGTTATTATATTACAATTTAAATATAAGTAATAATATAATATATCTTACTAATTATCCTAGACTGATTCTCCGTTCATAATCGTTTTTTGTATACAATGATACCTGTCAATGCATTTAAATTTAACACTATTTATCAATGCTAAAAATAAATATACAACATTCTCATACAGACATGACCGTGTACTTTTTTACAGAGAATAACCGTTAAAGCAGTGCAAAGCACATATTTAGAGATAACTATAATACCCTATTCTAATATAATATAATATGATCGCGAATAATACGAATACATCGTTGTTAACTCGCACATTTTTTGTCTACTATACATTATGTGTAAAATAAACAGGCATTTTGTACAATTTTTTTCATTGGACCCAAGAGAATAAAATATGCGTCAATATCGACTATATCGTTCGACTAGCGGATTGTTCATATAAATTAATATATTTTATTTTAATCCCAAAAAAGAATAAGAAAAAAAACTTACGTAAGCGTAGACTCTTCCAGGGAAACCGAGGTGTACTAATCTACAATGTATACGGAGTAGTGCATTGCCGCCGAAGAAACTCCAAATTTTCTTCCTATCGATCTTCATCGTGATTCTAAATGGGAGTATAAAGATATTTTATGAAAATAAACTGCGCAAAATGAAAATGAGAGTACATGTCATGTATTAAAGACTGTTGTTTATTGACTGTTCATTAAGACTATTATAGAATTGTTAATCGTCTCCGACGAATGTCGTCGATTGGCGTTTGCCACGGATGATGAATATTATAAAATGATAAATCTATGGTTTTTTTTATAGAACTCTTTGTGGTATTATACTATCTATTTTTCTATTTCAGCTGTTTGACATACGTAAAATTGAAACATATAAACTAGACCAAATCTTTATAGATAATGCAAAGTATTAATATTTTATTCAAATGTAGATGACTACAAATCATTTAATTTAATCTATGAAAATAGTAAACTAAATAAAAATAATTATATTATTAAATATTTAAAAAAAAAATTATGATTAATAGCTTTATGTTTCAGTGTTATTATTTTTGCATTATTTTGGTTGTAATTGTAATTGTTTTAACTTAACCGTACATATTATTACATTAGATTAAATTGCCTCTGTTTGTAGATTTTGTGTCTGAAAACACCTATCGTAATAATAACAAATATGCATACATATACATTTTGTTGTGGTTTCATGTAACAAATAGTACCTAGTCAGTGATTAGGAGAATTCAATTTCAGTACTATTTCACAAAATAAACAAAAATTACATTAAATTAAAGGTAAGGAAGTATTTACAGCGGTTTTATACATTAATGATTAAGTATACATATTATTGTAAATTTTAATTGGAGAAATACGGTCAGTCAACCGTCATTAATAAGTTTAATTTTTGTGTATTATGACTTATAATATTATATTATATTGATTGATATTGCTAAGTATTTTTTTTTTTTGTGTTAAGTTTGACAGGCTACATGTTTTCCGAAAACATTGCAATAAATAATAAATATAATTTATACCGTATTATATTCTTGCTATATACTTTTGAGTTATTAGATTTTAGGGACAACCTTTCCGTAAAATAATGTGAATAAATAATATCTTAAGATTAATCTACATATTATGTCAAAAATGTCATTGCGTATAATATAACATATATATGTATAACTTTTATGTTCCTACAAATAATGTTTTCAATAATAACAAAATATTATACGAGATATTATATAATATCGTAAATATATACATAATTTCAAAATATTTTAAAAAGATATTATATGTAAGAAATACTCTCATAAGAATTTGATTAAAGTTTTAAGTACCCTAAAATTATTGGTTTTTGAACTATAGCAAAATATAAAATTTGTTTGAGAAAAAATATTTATTTTTAGGGTATAAAATTTATATTTAATAAGTTATTATAGGTATAATACTGAACTTCAAACAGCCATAAAAAATAATATGACTTACTAGTAAACTTATTATTTTTGTTTTAGGTTAAAAAAAACTAATGAGAATTCCTATATAATATTTTTAAATTGTAGATATAAAAAGAAAATATTTATAAGAATATCAGCTAATGAAAAAAATATTTTGAACATTTTATTAATTTAGCCGAATTTACAAAATTTTAATTTTTAACGTTTATAAAAATATACCGTGACTATATATTTACGTACACTAAATTATTGAACGACTGATAAAGAACCCCGTATTACATTTTAAATCATATTTGCATATCAATAATTTTTTTCGGCTTAATGAAAAAAAAATGTAATTATTTTAATTGTTTTAAATAGTTAAAATGCTTTTAAAATTATACAATTTCATAATGAAAAAAAATCATAATGTAGATATTTGGTAAAATTTTCGACATTATATAATTAGCATTTTTGAGTTAAAACTAAATTAATAAATTAATTTTGTCGATATTATACAAGTATATAGAGTAATAATTCCATTTATTTTTTTGTTTTATCGATATTATTACAAAATTCGAAATTTTTATTTTATTTTACTTTTAACCACCCAAAGTACTAAATTATTCATATTTGCTACAAGAATGTATGAATATACACAAAAAAAAAACTTTATAATTGTCAATACATTCAATGCTACGTCCAGGATCCAAGGTTTAGTTGACGACTTAATTTTATTCTTAGCTATTTTATACATTACACTGGTCAGTAACCTTTTTGGACACTCATTCAAAAATTAACAACTGTTTGCTGGCCAAAAAAAAAAAAATAAAAATTTTATATTCATAAATTATTTGTTATGCAAAAAGATATTGTCTAGAACTTTAAAATAAAAAGAAAAATTTTAAAAACAATTCGTCGTTTTAGAATTTAAAGCGGGCCGTATATACAATAACCTATACTGGTTGCCGACCGTTGCATTGAACGATCGAAAATAAAATATAAATCTATCATCTAAGTAGCAGCTTGTACACGTCAATAAATATTTATATTAAGTATAAAAGATAAATTTAATATTCCAAAATTATGGAAAATAAACTTACGTAAGTATTCTTTGACGTTGTTCGGCGAAATTGAGCTGTACCACATTTACAGTTCAAATGTGCACCACCGCCGAAGAAACAGCTAGTTTATTTCTTCATTTGTCTTCTTTGCGCTTCAGAATGGAATTATGAAAATATTCTATAAAAATGAGAACACTTGTCATACATTAAAGACTGTTGTTTATCGACTGTTCAATAAAAATATTGACTAGAATATTCTATAGTCTTCTACGACTGACGGCGATTGTCGTTTGCCACGGATAATAATAATATTATAATAATATGATAGGCCTATGTTTTTTTTTATAAAACTCTATGTGAGATTATACTATTATAGGATTTTTTTTCTATTTCAGCTGTCCGACATACGAAACTTTTTATATCTAATAAATTACATAGTACGTAAAATTATAGTAATAATTATACATCCGAAATTTTATATAGCTAAATTATAATGTTATTGTTTCAATAGTTTGATAAATTTTGTCACCAAAAAACAAGACCAACTTCGACCAGCATAATTTGACATTTTACACAATGGTTATATATTGAATTCAAATTAAACAAATTTGCTATAGTAGTATTCTTAACTTAGTCTACGCATGTAGTCACAAGGCCGTAATTAAGGGGAGGGTCTAAGGGGTTCGGACCCCCCCCCCCTCAAAATTGTTTTTAGTTACGGCCTTGTGTAGTCACCTACTATACAGCAGACAGTTGACTTATTCGAAGTCTTTATTTTTCTCTATTTGTTTACAGTTTGGCTGAATTAAATGATTAATAATTTTAAAAATGTTGAAAAGTTTAATCATTACATTAATATTACATACCAGTTATAGTTAATAGATTATGACCTACGTATAATGAGGACTTACAAAATCAATAAAATTAATTTCTAAATACAAACAGTTTTTAAAATTTAGCTCGTTATACACAAGTGACTACATCAAGTACACTATTACCGTTTCGGTATACTGTCCCTTTTAAGAATAATACATACTCATATACTATTTTTAACTGATTTTAAAATTAATCACGATAGGTTCTAATTTATATGCTCAGATAGTCTGCGTTACTAACATATGTAATGTATGCACATTTATATATGCTATTATGCTGTGTATATTATATCCTATAGGCGGATAGTCAAAATATTTTGAAAATTATAATAAATTGTGTAAAAAATGCAAACATTAATAATTGGTCAAGTTTTCAAATAACTACAGTTATTTGTTTTTAAATTATTTTAAAAAAACAAAAATTGGTCGAGGAGAATTAATTGTTATTATAGATATGTAAAATGAATATTTAATGTCATCAAAATTCAAAATTCAAACAATTATATAACATTAAACTATTAAAGTAACTTCGGAAAACTTTTTATTTTTGTTAGGGATAAAAAAGCTTACGAGAAAACGTATATTAGTCGGGTACTCGGCTTGTTAAAAATGTAAAACGCTCCTTATACAACTAGTGTAAATATAAATTATTATTCTACAAAATAGGTCTGGGAATCAGACTATTATATTTCGTGGTCTCACGTATTTTATGCATCGCGCGTTCGGGAATAATATATTATATACATTACGTCACCCAGTGCGGCGGGTAGCAGATTGTCCACGATGTAGTAATCAGTATATACATTTATTTTATGTCTAAAAAAGTATAAAGCTCCAAAAGTATAGAAAATTAAATTCACGTAAACATCGATTTTTTTATGAACCTTAGTTGTGTCATATTTAATGTCCAAACGTGCAGTAACCATATCGCCAACGAAGGAACAGCTTTCCTCATCCTTCTTTACTCCGTTTCGAATTGAAGATACTAAGATATTTCATAAAAAAAAAGCTCTAAATTGAACGGCATATTATGTGTGTAAAATTGTATATACTCATAAAGTACCTACGGTTTACCTAACAATTTGTACGACTATTTTTTTCTCTGTCGAAATTATTACAACTGTCAATCATCTCCGACGAATAGTGATGATTGATTGCCGTAGATAATAAATTAATATGATAAATCTATAAACGACCGTATATACTGTATTATTATATTGTAATAATTATTATTAGCCAGACATTTAAATATTTAAACAACAACTAATAACTAATTTATTCGCAAAACAAATCAATAATGACTGATAAAGAACCCCGTATTACATTTTAAATCATATTTGCATATCGATAATTTTTTTCGGCATAAAAAAAATAAAAACGTTAATTATTTAAAGTAGTGGAAATGTTTTTAAAATTATACAATGTATAGGAAGCCATAATTTAGAGTCTAAATTTTAGACAGTTGATAAAATTGTCAATATTCTATAATTATAATTTTTGAGTTAAGTCTAAATTAATAAATTAATTTTGTCCAAATTATACAAGTATAGCATAATAATTCCAGTTTTCTTGATTTTGTTGTTGTTTTTCCGATATTATGATAAGAGATCTGTAGTTTTTTATTTTATTTTACAAATAATCACCCAAAGTACTAAATAGATTATAGGTATTTGCTACAATAATTCAAGACAAACAGAAAAAAAACTAAATAATTTTAAAATCAATACATCATCACTACATCCAAGATACAAGGTATACTTGACAACTTTATTTTATTCTTGGCTATTTTATATAATGGACCAGTGGGTGGTCGGCAACCTTTTTGGACTCTCAGGCCACATTCACAAATTAAAAAGAGTTCACAGGCCAAACAAAAATAAAAAATTTATATTCTTAAATTATTTACCATGAAAAAAAATATTGTCTAGAATAGCAGTTCCCAACCCATGGACCGCGAGCAGCGTGGTACTGTGCCGTGAACCATATAAAATTAAATATTATGTATATTTAAATTAATAGTATATATAAAATTATGTGTGTGTGTGTGTTTACGTATATAGGTGAGCCTTAAAGATTTTGTACAAAATTAGTGGTCCACATAACTAAAAAGATTAGGAACCGCTGGTCTAGAACTTTAAAATGAAATATTAAAAAAAAAATATTTATCGTTTTTGAATTTAAAGCAGGCCGTATACAATAGCACACTGGTTGCCGAACACTGCATTAAACGATCGGAAATTAAATACTCGTTCTAAATTATACAGGTAGCAGCTTGTACACATCAATAAATATTTATTTTAAGTATAAATGATAAATTTAATATTACAAAATTATGGGAAAATAAACTTACGTAAGTATTCTTTGACGCTCTTCGGCGAAATCGAGCTGTAACACATTTACAGTTCAAACGTGCACTACCACCGAAGAAACAGCAAGCTTATTTCTTCATTCATCTTCTTTGCGATTCAAAATGGAATTATTAAAATATTCTATAAAAATGAGAGCACTTGTCATACACTAAAGGCTGTCGTTTGAAGACTGTTCAATAAAACTATTAGAATTATTAATAGTCTTCTATGAATGACGACGATTACCGTTCCTCACGGATGATAAATATTATAATAATATTATTATACTATAATATGATACATCATATGTTTTTTTTATAAAACTCTTTGTGATATTATAGGATTTATTTTTCTATTTCAGCTGTTAGACATACGAAACTTTTAGCATCTAATAAATTTCATACGCAAAATTATAATAATTGTACATCTTAAATTGTATATAAATTATAATATTATTATTTCAATAATTATTTGGTAAATTTTTTCACCAACTTCGATCAGTATAATTTTACATTGTACACAATGGTCAAGTTAATCTAGTCTATATATAAACACCTAGTATACAGCAAAAAGATAACTTATTTGTACCTAGGTTTTTTTTTATTAGTTAATTGTTTGGCTGTACTAAATACTTAATATTTTTTAAAATATTGAAAAGTTGAATCATTAAATTAATATAACATATCAAATATTTAATAGATTAAAATATAATAAACAACGACTTATGCAGATGTATTTTACATTTTTACAATCATATATTTTATTATATTATTTTCGATTATAATATTAAAATAATAAACAATGGTCAATATTAAGATTCAAGAGTCGATGTTAGATTAATTAAGACTATATGAAAATAAATAAGGAGTCGTAAAAGAATAAAAATACAAATTTTGCTTCAGAAAACATACTCTTTTATAGGTGTTAACAAATGTGGATTAATAATTAAAAATGTCCGCATCTAGATTATAATCCATATAAAAATATATTATATAAAACAACGACTTAGGTACTCAATTGTATTTTACAATCATATATTTTATCATATTACTTTCGATTTTATAATATATAATTTTAAACTTTGATATAGGTTAGTGGACATTAAAATTTAAGAGTAGATTTATCGAGACAATATGAACTAAAGGGTCATAAACAATAAAAATACAAACTTTGCTTTTGAAAACATACTATTTTCTAGATGTTTAGAAATGTGGATTAATATTTAAAAATGTCTGCATCTGTTGGTATTTCAATCTGAGTAACATATTATAAATAATAGGAATTATTCATAGATTTTATATTTTAAATTATTTATAATTATTTTTTATTTTATAATTCATTTCATTATTGAAATGCTGTGAATAATTAAATTAACTATCCAATATTACTATATCAATGCTATGCCTTAAGGGAATTAAAAATTAAAAAATTAAATAATTTCAGCCTACCTGTAATATATAATATGAAAATTGGCAAGAGGAACATGATAATTGATATTATAAAAATCTTGAAGATTATTAACAAATACATTATGAATATTTTAATAGTAATTGACTATTAACATTCACTGTAAATAATTGTCTAATAATAAATTTCCTCATAAGTTGTTTCTATTACAATATTATTCAACACCAACAGAGAAATATTCAAAATATTATTTAGATTAGTTTTAAGCTGTTCATTCCATAAACCTGTAATGATATGCTCATTTTCACATATCATAATTGTATATTTATTATTTCATTTTATTCAATAAAATAAATAGCGGCAAAGTTGTCACACGCATGTAATAAAAACCAATAATCACTATTGATCACTGATGAAAGAAACGATTCACATTGTTTAATCACGTGGGAACTCACACGTTATTGTGGCGATATGGCGCAAAGCATGTGATTCATTTCGTGTGCCGCCAAAGACAATGGATGGTCCGTTGAGGCTCTCCGTCGTCGGGGAGAGAACTGATTTCTCTAAAGACGCGGAGGCCTTTGATGGAGCCGCCTGCGACACTGGCCGGCTTGACCACGTCGTTTTCTCTCATCAGTGTAGACATATCGCCCTTTCTAGCAACGTCTCTCTCCTGAGTGCATGAGCACCAGTCAAAAATAAGCAAGTGAAGGAGCACCTAAAATACTCAAGATTTACACGCCAGATCCTTGACGCAGTACGCAACGGTCGCCGGTACAAAGTACAGGCACCGTAGCAGATTCAGCGAGTACCTACCGCCGTAGCCGTGTCATCCTGCGAGTGACAACTGAGCCGTTCCTTTTTTATTAAATTGAAATCTATCAGTGTTACTTTATTTAAATCTGAGTGTTTAAAATAATACCTTTTTCCATCATACTTATTACGTCAACTGCACATCCAGAGAGCTGCGAATAAGGTAAGGTGCATGTGCATCGATATTTGTATAATCATACGATTTTACATAGGTATTATATTTTGCTTATTAAATTTAATAATTTAACAATTAGTACATATTTTATTTATGGTATACTTGATCATTCTCGAATCACGACCTCGAGAGCCCTCCGACGATCAGGAGGAAGGTAATCGCGCAAAATTTACATATTACATAATCTACCATATTTTTGTTTAATATTTCTTTTATATTTTTGCGTTATTACAAACCTATTAACATCGATCGATGGCATCAACTTACACGTTAATAACAGCTACTAAAAACACATGAATCAATATTAAAATATAAGTATACTAGATAATATATGCGATTTGTTTTTGAAATAAATTAGTTATTAGTTGTTGTTTAAATGTTTAAATGCCTGGCTAATAATAATATTACAATATAATGATATAGGTAGTATATTATGGTCTATGGATCTATCATCTATGGCAAATCATCAATCATCGTTATTTGTCGGAAACGATTGACGGTTGTAATAATTTCAACGGAGAAAAAAATAGACGTACAAATCGTTAAACCGTACTTTAATAATATAATATACAACATTTTACACGCATATGCCGTTCCGTACTTCCATTCAACTTATTTTTATTAAATATCTCAATATCTTCAATTCAAAAATCAAAACACGGTAGAGACGGACAAGGAAAGATGTTTCTACTTCGACGATGTGGTTACTGCAATACTACACGTTGGAGCATTAAATATGAATATATGATACAACTAAGTTTCATCAAAAAATCGATGTTTACGTGAGTTTGATTTTCTATATTTTTGGAGCTTTAATTTACTTTTTTAAACATAAAAAAATACATACTTATTGCGCCGGATAATCTGCTATACCCTATACGCTGAATAACGTATACGTATGCATATTTTATTCCCAAACGCGCAATGCATACAATACATGAGACCGAAAATATGCAATCGTAATTTTGCCAGACCCATTTTGTACATTAACATATTAATATATATTTTTTTATTATTATTAATTGTATAAATAGCGTTTTACATTTTTAACCAGGTATGTACCCGACTTATATAATTAAGATTTCTCATAAGTTTTTTTTATCCCTAACAAAAATAAAAAGTTTTCCGAAAAGTCACATGAATGTTTTATAATTGTTTGAATTTTGAATTTTTATGACCGTTCTTTTCAACCGATTTTTGTTTTTTTTTTTTTGTATAATTTAAAAACAAATAACTGTATTTATTTGAAAATATTACAAAATATTAATATTTGCATTTCTTATATATATTACAATTTTCAAAATATTTTGATTATATACTTATAGGATAAAAATAAACATGTCATAATAGCATAAATAGATGCATCTATTGTATATATTAGTATCGCAAACTATCTGAGCATATTAACTAGAACCTTTCGATTAATTTTAAAATCAGTACAAAATAGTATACGAGTACGTATTATTCCTGAACAGAACGGTACCGAACGGGATTGGTATAGTCACTTGTGCATAAAAAGTCGAATGTGATATAACTGCTTATACCGATTTAGAAATTCATTTTATTGATTTTGTAAGTCCTTATTTATTATACGTAGATCATAATCTATTAACTATTTAGTACGTAAATTAATTTAATGATTAAATTGTTCGACATTTTTAAAATTATTAATCGTTTAGTTCAGCCAAATCGTAAACTAGTATAAAAATAAAAATAAAGCCTTCAAATACCTAAGTTATTTGTCTGCTGTACAGTAGGTTTTCACGTTTAGAATAGGATATAATAAAATATATGTCACTATAACGACATTGTATCACAACGTAAAATTATGCTGGTCGAAGATAGTCTTATCTTTATTTTTTTGGTTAGAAAGTTTACCAAACAATAATTATGCAAATATGATTTAAAATTGAATACAGGTTTCCTCATCAGTCGTTTACTAAGTCACTGTAATCAAAAATCTATTGTCCCGATATATTTATATAAATGTTTTAAATTAAAATGTTGACACATTTTGTCTAAAATCAATACAATTTTCAAATTATTTTTCATCAAATATTCATATAATATTGTCTTTTATATAAAAATTAAAATATTTAATATAGTAATTCACATTAGTTTATTTTATCTATAAGCTATAACAAATATAAAATGTTTACTGGTAAGTCAAATTATCAAAATTATTTTTTTAACGATATTAATAATAATTCTATACGGTCTATAGCAAATTAAATGATCAATGGTAAATATTTTATATTATTGAAGAAAACTATAAATTGTTAATACTCTCTAGTGTCTACCGTAAAATAGTAGATATATGGTACTAACATTATAACCAAAATTCGCCAGGAAAAAATGATCAAATATAAAATACAGTGTTATATATACGTATCTTGATTTTGTGTAACTCAATTCACGGAAAAATCAGCATCGACGTACCTACCTCACTTTGTGAACTATTTTGACTGATATGGTAAATCCACCTATATGGATTAAATATGGCACTTAAAGAGTTTGGTATAAATTTTAAAACTATTTTAAGAACTATCTCTAAAATTTTCGTCAAAATCAGTAGACTAGTTTATGAGTATATATTAGCTACAAGTATATACATACATATTTTACATAATACTTAAATTATACAAGTATAATATGTTTCATCTTTTATTTCTGTAACCAATAGCAAAAAAATATATATATATATCTAATTTTCATAAGCCAAAACTAAAATTCTGTGTTAGCCCTACATATATGAGTTGAAAAACAAATCTATTACACTCCACGCGTCTTAAAGAATATGTGGTAAAATTTAGTTATAATAAAAGTCCGGATTTATATTCAATAAAAATTTTTAAAATTTGCAGATTCATTTCATAAAATCATAACTATTTAAAATGGTTTTTTTCTACAAATTATTAATAAGCTATATAGTATATGGTTTTGAATAAAAATATTAGATACACAATCTAACTGAAAGTTCCTCGTCTTCGTCACATTCTGTTTACCTCACCATTAATTATACTATTATTTTTTTTCAATGTAGAATGTACACTATTTTTTTGATAAAATATTTCTAAGTTTAGATCTAGCGAAATCTATCCCTAGCCAAATATACCACTAGAAAATCTAATATTTTTCATCATTCGTTGATAACGTATGGATTATATACATTACAATGGGTTATTCAGTAGGTATTTTTATAGACAACAGACGTAAATATGACTATTTTAATGAATAAAGATAGAATTATAATAGTTATTATTATTATAGTTGTAGAATATGCAACTTTTATACATCTACCTATCCAAAAATATGCAAAAGTATGAAAAAAAAATGAACGCCCTTTGCGGCGTATCCTTAACCTCTCCAGTCTCCACCCCAGTGCCGGATTGGAAGCCAGAAACTTAACGAGCACAATAATTTTACTGGCCCAGTTAATTTAGCTAAATATTTTAGCAAGCGGCCCATGTATCATAATAATCTTGCGGCCCACCGCGCTCAGCGCGGTAGCTCGCCGGTCCAATCCGGGCCTGCTCCACCCCACTCATCAAAACTTTATATACTTTTGAGTTAGGTATAACTCATAATTTATTTTTCCGAACTTCAATTTTTATGTATTAAAATACTCCAAAAAATATTCTATTTCAAATATGAAATTAAAAGTTAATATTTAAAAAAGATATATGTATGTACCTAATATAATATTGAACTATTTGTATATCATTCAAAAAAGTAAAAACTTAAAAATGTTTTATTTTGACTAGAAATTATGTAAAAAAAAGTATTTTCAAAAACATTAATAGATTTTGAAGTAATAAGTGTTATTCGATAGAAGAATCACCTTATATAATCATTTATACATAATATAGATTATAGGTAATCGTGTAATATACACAGTGGCGTAGCCAGGATTTTTTTTAGGGGGGGGTTTTTTTTAGTAATAAAATAAAATAAATCTACAACCGTATTGAAATAATAAAATAATTGAATGATAATGATTATTATCACCAGTGCAGTCGATAACGTGAATACAGCATAACAGAATATATTTCACCACGAATAAATGATTGTATTTTTATATTATAAAAATTATATTTTTGATAAAAATACGGCCGAAGGGGGGGGTTTCAACCCCCAAAACCCCCCCCTGGCTACGCCACTGAATATACATATACGATATACAATATACATATTTAATAATAGGTTGATAAGTAATCAATTGATCAATTTATCACTTAAGACTTACTACTGATCAGTGATCAGTGTGAAACTGAATGTGATATTGGATATTTGGATGCAAAATGATCACAAGCGAACAAATTAATGAGACTAGTAAATCGATGAATTGATTGGTGTAACGTGTAAATGGGAAATTATTGACGTACTTAGTAATACGTAGTATTGACGGTCACACACTCACACCAACATAACCCCAGCCAACTTAAAACGTATTTATTTTACAGGATTTCAATAAATTAAATTAGTAATCTCAACTGTTTTATAATTTATACGGAATTTGTGAGGGCCGAGGGGGCAGTCCCCAGTGGCCCAGTCACTACCATGCGAAAATTCAAACAAATCATCAGTGCCCAAAATGCACTCCATGGCCAAGTATTTAGCCATGATTCACACGACATGCAATTTAATATTTGCCAATATTGAACACCTTAAAAACGCTCATAATAGAATTTATTTTATAAATAATTTCATATTTATGGTGCGATTGTGACCCGGGCACACAGCAACGATACATATTATTTCATTTGCATGACCGGTAGATAGCGCTAGCGAGTTATATTTAAAATTATTTTAAGCTGATAAAGTGATATCGTTTCCCGCACAAATTATGGAGTAGAACGATGATAATATCTTATAATATGACACAGAAGATTCAAAAGTTTATTTTTGATTACTGTAATGGCGTAATAAAATAACATTATTAATTACTGGACAAAAAAATTGACGAATACTCTATATTGAAGTAAATATCTATTTTTGATTACTGTAATGGCGTAATAAAATAAAATTATTAATTACTGGACAAAAAAATTGACGAATACTCTATATTGAAGTAAATATCAGTAATATCACTTCTTAGTTCTTTCATCTTTATCTGTAATTTTAAAAACTATTGTCATAGTCGCGCAACGATATGTCGTATTGTCTCTTAAACCGATTCTTCCGTTGTTTTTTGTAACTCATACTCTCATTAATAATTATCATTCCGTTACAATAACCGATCAATTTATGTATAATTTTAAATTACATACTAATTTTATATTATTTAACATTTAGTTATTCAGCTGACATCGCGTATGCAACCACCTTCCTCTTATTTGTTGTTCAACGGTATTTATTGGTTTATTACAATTATGACATTAATATTTATGCATTTTTCTACAGTACAATTTAATGGAGTTGTTTAATAATTTTATTTAGATTGATCACTATTCTTACTGCATAACAAAATGGCCAGTATGTCAAGTTTTTCTTCGTCTATGAATGAATCGCGTTCTGAAGAGGAATTTCAATTATTTAAAGCTCAACTAAAAAAGGTTCAAGATCTCATAGAAGAATACAACAACAAAAGTATGTATACTGTGTTTATATTTTATGGTTATCTGGGTTCATTTGTATTATATTATTATATAATTATTGATTTCTAGTCGTTGACAAGACATTATGTGCAGATGATCTAGCTAACATGAAGTCAGAAATGAAATATTTGACAGAACTTGAGCAGCAAGTGACTTCAGAAAAAATGAGTAAGTGCTTATGGTATTTAAATCATAACTTTTTCTTTGATTTCCACCTACAATTTTCAGAGTCCAGTTATGTGTCTTACAAAACCATGTCTTTGAAAATGGTTCAAGAATCTTATCGTATATGTAGCTGGCTTATGGAAAAGCAATGCAGTGAAATGGATAATATGTTTGATATAGATACATATGTTGATAAAATTGTATATTCATTTTATTATATTAACCACTTGTTTAACAATGAACATTATAATTATTCCATTATTTTAAATTTTAGATTGAATCATGTGCTGATAAAGAAGATCCTTTAAGCCACATAAACACTTTATTCAATGATTCTTTTAAAAATATAAATTATTTTAATCTAAGTTTCTACGGGACTATTAAATCAGAAGAACCTGTTGAAACCCAAGTATTAACACAAACAAAGAAAGATTACAGAAAATCACAAAAGAGACCCTTAGAAGAACAAGTGGTACCTGATGAGGTATATAGAATATTATTAAAAATAATATTGATTTTATTGTATTTATTTCATTGATTTGTTTTATTGTTATTTAGGTAGGGAGTGAAACTGGTGACAACGAATTACAAATAACTTTACTAAGAGTTAAACGCTGTTTGAAGAAAGCTGTATTTGATAATGGTGGGGATCCAGTATCATTTCATGCATTTGCTATTGATCCATTTAGTTTGACATTTACAATAGAAAATTTATTTCATTTGGCTTCATTAGCAAAAGATGGTGTTATCGAAATTGAAAGAATTTTAGGTTACTATGTACATTTAAAAATAACTTATTATATAGGACTAATTTCAGTTCACTTTTAAGTTTATTCCCCTACAAATATTTTTAATATTTATGTAATATATGTTATTCTTTTTATATAGATAATGAAAATGATGAGTTTTCAACTATAACATTAGCCAAAAAAAAAAGTACAAATGCTAAACCCAAAACAGATGATATCATATCTTCTTTATTCACAATGAACTATGAATTATGGATGGTAATAAATGTTTTATTTTTAACTAATTTTCTTTTACCTTTTAAAATATCAACAATAATACTTTTGTATTAATACCTCTACCTTTAATAAATGTTTAATTTTAATTTTTCAGTATTATATCAAAAAGTATAAAATAACTAAACGAATGATCAAACAAGATGGCGATGAATAACTATTTAAAATTATTATAAAGATATATTGATGGTTTCCTAAAATAAAATAAAGTTTGTTTAAAACCTTTTGTTTTATATTTTAAAGAATCATAGCAAGGTCGAAAAATAACAGAATTTCAATTCTCATAAGATTTTTTTTGTTGGTCTTGTTCATCCTACTATTTAATAATATTAATGAACTCAAAATAATCTTAGTTTATGAGTTGATAAATTCAAACAAGAAAAATGAAATAAATAGCATTTTATAATGAATATGAATTAAAATAAATTTATTATTTAATAATATATTTATATACATAATATATGCAACATTTTTTAATTTGTTATATTATTTTATGTCAAAATTCAATAATTCTATTTGAAGAAAAAACATTATTTCCTACTTAAGTTATCCATGAAGGCAGTACTGTATTAGATATCATAATAAGTGTACAACTCAATTTTTTTTACAAGTTATAATTTTTATGACTGTTTTTGAGAACCAAATTTTAATGTCATAATTTTTTTTATTAAATAAAAAAATATGTTTTTATATCATTGACCATTGTTACTATCCAAACAGTGGCGGCCCAAGGCACGGGCGAACCGGGCGATCACCCGGGGCGCCGGAAGCGCATTTGTAGGTGCTCAAAAAATTGTAAAAACATATGATGTCTTAGTAAAAAACAATTTTAAATAATAACGGTATTTAATAATTATATTTCTCTATAATAATAAATTGTTATATATTTAAGCTATATTTAAGGGCGCCTATAAAAAATTTGTCCGGGCGCCATAATATCTTGGGCCGGCACTGTATCCAAAACTTGAAATATGTATTCTCCACTAATATGAACACTTTTTTATTTAATAATAGTATTATATATTCATTCAATTTATTACTTATTAAATAAGATTATAAATTGTAAATAAATATTTTTAACAATGAGTGGTATTAAGAACTGACTCCAAATTTAATATTTAATGCTGTGAGTGATGTTATAACTTAATCGACATACCACCAAGTATCTTCAATATTCCTAATCCTATTGTTACTAATCCATTTTGCAAACCATCTAACAAGCTCTTGTGACGACTCCCTTTTATATTGTATTTTCAAGAAGAGTAGTGGTCGTAGACACTCATAGTAATGGCTTAATTGTGGCGATCTCACAATAGCATTTAGTATTCAAGTTTAATTGTTTTATTAAATGAGCAATACACTTTTCACATTGGTCTTTGAATGTTGTGTTTTTAGTTGTCAATTGTGTTGCTATATGTTTTATAAGTGGGTTTTAATATCAGAAATCTATTTGGTACCTATATAATATTTTCTATAATTGTGTGTTATATTAAAATCTAAAAGCTAATTCTTTATAAAAAAATGTAACAATTTTTAATGAATTTATTGTTTATCGACTGTATATTCTCAGTATTCAGATTGATGATTTCAAATACATTTAATTGATTATCAATGATTATTGAGGAATGTATTGAAATCTGTTATTCTAATTTGAAAATTCCTAAAAAAAATTTTACATAGGTTGATATATTGTATATTATAAAAATAAAATTGTTTCCAGTTTTTAGTAGGTATGTTATACATAAATTTATATTTGTACGATTACACTGTAATTAACAATTTATAACTTAAATTGTATAAATAAAAATATTTTTAAAATATGTATTTTAACAAATTAACTTAGTGATTGGTAGGAGGTGGAAATATTGTTTGCCTGGCTACTTACTACCACTCATTATTAATACTAATAGTAACTATTTTTTAATTTTGATATGAAATGTGAATGTCTGAAATAGTTAAATGTGAATTCTCAAGAATTTATGTTTTAAAAAAAAAAAAAATTGATGGGACACCTCGGATGGAGTCATTTTGGCATGACAAAATAATTATTTATGCAGTTCGGTTCATGTAATTATTATGAATTATAGCCGCTAATAAACATAATTATACAATCATATTTGCATTTATAAATACATAAATTCGAAGAATAAATTGAATTGGGATTTTATGTTTCGAAGTTAGTAGATCTGCATTTTTTATAGGCCGCGATATTATCGTTTTTTGTCGGGACTCGGAAGCACGGATATAGATACTAGTATCTATATCCGTGCTCGGAAGACTAAATTTGCCTGTTATCACGGGGCCTCACTGGCCGACGGCCAATATTCCGTGTAGTGTGCAAAAGCGCGGGAAACGTTGTGTGTACAATGCATTATATCAATACATTATTATTATTATTTATTTTGTGTCCGGTGCCATTCTGCATCTGCTGTAGTGCTGTGTAATGTGTACCTGCTACTTCGTTGTTCATCGTTGTTGACTATTGTTGTGAATAATTGTTTGTCGTCTGGTCTTTGTTGGATAGCATATTAATTATTGTCTAGAGTATACAACTATTCTAGTTAAACGCTGGCAGAAACGTTTTCTAAAAGTGCAAACTATTCCAGAGCCGCGTGTTATTGTAATTGACTTTGTGTTGACATACACACATATTGGTAATCTATTTTTTTTTTTATTTATATTTTTTGTATTTGGTTACAGCTCAATTCTCTGATCACACGTTGAAGATTTTTAATCAAGTCTATACCTGTGTTTATAAAGCTTTATAATCATGTCAAACAACGTTGGAAAAGCTAGCAATAAACTATTTGTAAAAAAGCGCGGTAAGTCAAGTACCTAAATTATGTTTTCTGTTAAAGACAGAAAGATGTGGACATAACTGTTCAAAATAATAATTTTGCTTTAATATGTGAATTACCTACCCTTTTTCAGCTATTTCTCAAACAATATGCTAACAGTAAAATATTGTTTTAATGTATATGTTTATTTTTGCATAAGACTAAAATTCTTTATAACATGAAATACCAAGTCATAAAATATTAAATGTCTATCATTTTTTGATTTATTCAGATGGACGATTAGAAGAAGTAATGATGGACAAGATTACAATGCGAATTGAACAGTTATGTGACGGGCTCAATATGGACTTTATCGATCCGGTTATTTGATATTTTATATTATTATTTTATAACATTAATTTAAGTAATATGTATTATTTGAGTAAATATTTTCAAGGTTATTTCAAACTTAAAAGTGAAGCTATTTTATGTTTATTAAGGGTCAATAAGAGAGTGATAAGATAATGGAAGTCATTGTTTTTTTTTTTTTTAAATATTCCTTAAAAGTACAAGTAACCAAAGTATAATTTAAGCATTTAACCTCCTGCTAAAATGAAAATAGTGTAAAAAACATTATTTTCATAATCCTAAGGTCTTGCCAGCTAGTTAATATTAATTCAGTCAGAAACTAAGAAACGCAATAATGACTAATTATCAATGTATTATTCCCAAGTTAGGTTTATATTTTATTAAAATATGTTACTTATACAATTTATAGTTAGTGTAATTTATTAAATTGGTAAATTTATTGCAATAAAATATTTATTATAAGAAAAACATAAATATTCATCCATATAAATTATTAAATTATTATTATTTATTTTTTTTAATTTTTATATTATCCTGCTCTTAGATTAATGAAGTTTGAAAATTGTTATATACTTGTTTCAGTATCCTAAATAGAAAATGTATTTAATTCAATAAAAAATTATCTAATTATAGGTAGTTTATAAGTATTACTATTTCTTTAAATTAAAATTATTTTTCTCTTATCTTTATATTAAAATATATACTTCTATAATTTTTTATAGTTTGGTAATAATTAAGTAACTAAAAAATTAATTTTATATTAAATTAAATTTTTCATTTTTAGCCTGAAATTACGTTACATGTCATCGGTGATATATGCCCAGGTATAAGTACTGTACAAATTGATAATTTAGCTGCTGAGACGGCTGCTTACTTAACTACAAAACATCCTGATTTTGCTGTGCTTGCTGCACGTATTGCAATATCTAATCTTTATAAAGAAACAAAAAACAATTTCAGCGGTAAATTATTTATTCTGTTAAATAATCAAGTAGATTACAATATTAAATATATTATCAATATTGTTGTACTATTACAGATGTAATTTATGATTTGTATAATATGTCAAATGAACAAAATCAAAGACGCATGAAAATTATTTCTGATTTTCATTATGATATTGTAATGAAACACGCTGACCGTTTAAATAATGCTATTAAACATGATAGAGATTATACTTACAGTTATTTTGGATTCAAAGTATGTACAAAGCTACTAAGTTGATTGTATATTAAACAATAACTGTTTAGTGTAAATGTAAAAATTTTTATTTTTATAATATATTTCAGACACTTGAAAAGTCATATTTATTAAAAATTAATGGTAAAGTTGTGGAACGTCCTCAACATTTATTAATGAGGGTTTCAATTGGAATTCATGGTGAAGATATTGATGCGGCTATTGAAACATATGACTTAATGTCATCGAAGTATTTTACTCATGCTTCACCAACAATGTTCAATGCTGCTACACCTAGACCTCAACTTTCAAGGTAAAATAATAAGAAGTATTAATAGTATAAGTAATATTTTATGTAAATTAAAAATTTTCAAAATTTTGGTTTAGTTGTTTTTTGGTTGCTAATAAATCAGATTCATTAGAAGACTTCGGTAAAACAGTTAAAACATGTGCCAAAATTTCTCAATCTTCTGGTGGTATAGGTATAAACTTACACAATATTAGTGCGGCTGGTACAACATGGACCAAATATCCAAAACATGAATCACATGGTCTCGTGGAACCATTAAAAGTTCTTAATGATTTGGCTCAATATGTTGATCAAGGAGGAAAGGTTAGTTTATTTTATTCTAAGTTTAATCTATTACTGTATTATGTTTGTTTTCATTAGAGACCTGGGGCAGTTGCTGTTTATATTGAACCTTGGCATGCTGATGTATATACTTATACAGAGTTACGTAAAAATACTGGTAATAAAGAAGAAAAAACTAGAGATTTATTTTTGGCTCTTTGGATACCTGATGAGTTTATGAGACGCGTTGAGGCTGATCAATCTTGGAGCTTAATGTGTCCACGTAAATGCCCAGGTCTCTCAGATGTTTGGGGTGATGATTTTGTGAAACTTTACAAAAAGTATGTTTGATTAATTTTTAATATTTATGAATTAATAATATATACCGTTTGATATTATTAATTACAATATGCAAAGAATCTATTATACATAAGTAGTATTATATAGTTTGTAGTCACAATTACCAAATAATAGAAGTGATAATTTACTATTATTATAATATTTTTAGTCAACACTATATAACTAAACAAATTTAAAGTAAAACATTTATGTCTTACTATCATAGGTATGAAGATGAAAAACGTTACAACAGACAGGTACCAGCAAGGGAATTATGGTTCCGTATAATAACTTCCCAAATTGAAACTGGTATGCCATATGTACTCTATAAAGATGCTTGCAATGCCAAAAGCAATCAGAAAAATCTTGGTACAATTAAATGTAGTAATCTTTGTACTGAAATCATTCAATACACTTCACCAGAAGAGGTAATCATTTATTATATTTTTATTAGTAGGTATTAAGACAAGTATTATATTAGGTATATATTATTTGATTATTTGATATTGTTTATAAATATTATTTTTATAGGTAGCAGTATGTAATCTAGCTTCTATTGCAGTAAATATGTTTGTAAAACCTAATGGAGAATATGACTTTGAAAAGCTCTTAAAAATTACTAAAATTGTCACTAAAAATTTGAATAGAGTTATAGATGTCAACTTTTATCCTGTTAAAGAAGTAATACAAATTACTGTTGTATCTACCTGCTGTTTATTTATATATATATTTGTATCATAGGCTGAAACTTCAAATAAACGACATCGCCCTATTGGAATTGGTATACAAGGTTTAGCAGATTTATTTTTATTAATGCGTTATCCTTTTGGCTCTCCTGAATCGCGAAAGCTAAATTTACAGATATTTGAGACTTTGTATTATGGTGCATTAGAAGCTAGTTGTGAATTAGCTGAAGAGTATGGAACTTATTCATCTTATCAAGGATCACCAATTAGTCAAGGAGTACATAAGATAAAATTATAGATGTATCATGTTTGTTAAACAATTTTCATGGTTTTAGATTTTGCAGTACGATATGTGGAATATAAAGCCCACTGACTTATGGAACTGGGATATTTTAAAAGAAAAAATTGCTAAACATGGAGTTCGAAATTCGTTATTATTAGCACCGATGCCTACTGCTTCAACAGCACAAATTCTTGGCAATAATGAATCTATAGAACCATATACAACTAATTTATACTATAGACGTACTCTTAGTGGAGAATTTAGTGTTAGTAAATTGTGTCATTGTATTATTATTTTATTTTAAATTTATTTTTATACTCTAGGTGGTTAATCGTCATTTATTAAACGATTTAATTAAGCTTAATCTATGGAATGAAGATATGAGAAATGAATTGATTTATTACAAAGGATCAGTACAGGTATAAAATTATTTTAAGAATAATTTTATGATTGATATTGTACTTAAATTTTTTAATTTATTTTGATATAGAAAATAGACCGTATTCCAAACGACATTAAAGAATTATATAAAACAAACTGGGAACTATCACAGAAAATCATATTAGATATGGCTGCAGATCGAGCAGCATACATTGATCAATCCCAGTCATTAAATATTCACATTGAACAACCATCTATTGGTAAAATATCATCTGTACATTTTTATGGATGGAAAAAAGTAAGTTAATTATACATATTTAGAAATTTTTAATATTTTATTAATTTATTTTTTTTAACAGGGCTTAAAAACTGGTATGTACTATTTACGTACCAGACCAGCTGCCGATCCTATCCAGTTTACAGTTAATAAAAGTACATTATCTAATAATGTTGCAATTCAAACAGAAAAGAATGATGCATTAAATATGCAACAATTGGTATGTTCGTTGGAGAACAAAGATGCATGTACTATGTGTGGAGCTTAGTTTAATGTATTTGTTTAGTCTGTAAATTATGGATGCATCTAATAGTTTTATGTTAATCATGTATTTTTATTGTAATTCTCTTTTGAACTTTATTTCAAGTATTAACTTTAATTTTTTATTTGATATTAACTAATTTTTATCATAGATAAATAGGTAATTGGGAAATATAAAAAAAAAAAATCTCAATTCATACACAAAATTGTATTTTTATTCTAATATTAGTTATTATTTTTAACATTAATACACCACTATTTTGTAATATAACATTTTTAACTAAAAGGATTAAGTTTATTTAACCAACTTTTTTCCTCTTCTACTGTTTCATTACTATTTTTTAACTCCTCTATTAATTCCAGTCTGTATTTTGCCTTCAATGGAGCTTTTTTTTCGTTTAATTCATCTATATCTTGCATCTTGAGTAAAGCCTCATCAAATGTTAAACCATACCATTCAATTTCTTCATGGGTGTAATCCTTCAAATAATGTTTATATTTGTCATACACTTCTTGTTGTTTTACACTATCGTCTTTATATAATGTCTTGTCTCTTAGAGCCATTAAAATATGACGTTTAATTTTTAAGCTTAAAGTGGTTCTTAAATCACATGCAGCTGTTTTCAGTAAATAATGATCGAAGCCATAATTTTTATTAATAAGATCTAGGGCTTTTTCAGTCACTATTGTTGACATATAAGTATTTAACACTTCACTATATACCACTGATTTCTTTAGCGTTGGTGTCCAAAAATGTGGTACACGACTCTTATATTTACCACTTTGTTTGAAACCTTGAACTACAGCTTCTCCTCCCCAAATGCCAGAGTGCATTGTTTTAGGATATTTTAAAGGAATTGGTATATTTTGAACAGGAATCACTGCTCCAGTTTTCTCATCTTTAGTCCATTTTCCTGGTTTAGGTTTGAAGTAAACTGGTTCAGGAACCTTATGACGCCATTCCTTATAAAATTTCTTGTATGCCTCTGGAAGTCGATCACCAAGACCTGAACTAATTTTTGTTTTTTTTGGTATGTATAATAATTTTAAACCATTAGCTAGTTTAGACTCCATTTTGATTCCTAAAAAATTAATTTAATAATTATATATTATAAATCTACAATTTAATGTAAGTTAATAATATACATTCATGATTACAAGTTTGTTATTCAGAAAATTGTTTATTTTTTTGTTGAATTATAATAAAGAAAACATTAATACAATATTACACACATATAATATTGACATTTTTCTATAGTTAAAATCTAAACAATTAAAACCGATTAAAACTTTTAGTAATGATTTTGTTAATATGAACAATAGCTAAGTATAATAATTATTATATTCTTATTTCTTAATGTAATATCATCATGGTTTAATCTTGTATATATAATATATCTATTTTTAATTTAAACATTTTTATTTAAGTACTTATTGAAAATAAGGGCTTAATGTTAAAAGTGTTTAGTTATGTATTATTATTTTGTAAATATATTCAAAATAATATGCATTTTATATTGAAGCTTATACCAAATATTTTGATTTTCTCATTAAACTATGTATAACCGTTATACATATTATCTAGTGTAATCAATGCGGTACTCGAGACCTGTGTGCAAATCAAAATCTTGAGGCCCTGTGTGTACATGACTGTATCATACATTTTTTTGAGACCCCGCAATATAGTGTGAGGCCAGTGGCCCGTGTGCGGTGTACACTCCGTACACCCGGTTTTTACAGCACTGAGTGTAACTTAAAATGTACCTACCAATAACCTATATACTATTAAAGTAAAATGACTAAAAGTTATTAAACAATATTTTGTGTATATTTATTTGAAATTGTCATATTAATAGAATGATATAATATGAAGAACAATAAATAAAGATTTTTACCGATTACTTTATTAAATGTATATGATTGACATCAAATGTTACTTTTAAATGCAATCAGTTTTAATAACCTCTAAGTGCTTATAATATAAAAATATAATGAATACAACAAACATTTTATTTTTACTAGATTATTACATGGCATTAATTGCAATGTATGCTTTTGAGTATTAAATAAAAACATTAGACTTACTTTTGTCGTGCTTGGCACTATTCACAAAATATTACAAACTACTCGGTAAATATAAAACTATAAAATTAAACTAATTTATAGTGTAATAATCACAGAAAAATTCTATATACCTGTAATGTAATGATAGTAATAATGTAAAAAAATATATCACAAATTCACATGAAGGTAGTTGATATTTTGATAATGTTTATTTACTATCAGTCCTATCAGATTTCTTAAGGCTTTTTTTAATTTTAAAATATTGGTTATTCTTTTATTTTTATTATATTTATAACCATAACAATTGTTTTTAAATTATTTTATTAAGTTTTTATAATATAATATACAATAAAAAATAAAAAATAAGTATGTCTTAATAAACTATAAGTACTTAGATATTATATTAATCGCACTATTATCGCAACAGTCAGGTTGGCCGAGCGGTCTAAGGCGCCAGATTTAAGCTCTGGTTCCCAAACGGGAGCGTGGGTTCGAACCCCACACCTGACAAACAACAATATATTTTTTTTTGCCGTTTTGTAATAATACTAATAATGTATTTAAGTTATCATTCTTATAATCTTATGAAACAATTTGATTTATTTTACATAACCATTTTATTAAACTTCAGATTTCCATGTTATTATAAATCAGAATAATTTTCCAAAATTAAAATTATGTTATTACCTATATTAGCAATGAAAATTATCGATGAGAAAAATAATAATTGTGATTTACAACAGTATTTTGATTCTATACGAAGTTCAAATAGTTTACTGAGAAAAATGCTTATGTATATAGTATTATGTACATAATATTATATTCAATAATAATTTTCTCATTATTATAATATTTGTTTCAAAGATGATAGAATATTTGTGATTTATTTATTTAAGGTTTAAACGCCAATTGGCAATTGTGTAGATAAATACAAATATAAAGTGAATATAATATATGTACAGTTTGGAATTAAAATTAAATTAAATAAATATAACAGCAAGGCAAATAGGTAAGGCATAAATAAGCAAGCATGGCACTAGAATTATTTTCTAGGGAGGGCAGAGTGGGGCAGATATTTTTTTTACATGGGCTAAGGTTTTTTCAGCGATCAAACATTTTATATTTTGAGCCGAACGATAACAATATATTTATTGATTTTACAATGGTAGTTAACTTTTTTTTGGTATAGGAAAATAATCTAGATTTAAAAGTAAAACATTCCTAGTGCTTTTCTTAATAAATGAGACCCCCCCTTCCGTTTTTATTTGTCTTGAAAATTGTGTAAAAAAAATTACGTCTACGTTTACAATTATTAAAAAGCGGGTAAGTGAGTATCGCTCTACTGTACATTAGGGGGTGGGGTGGACCTCAGACTAGGGCAGGTTAAATTTGAATGCAATGATAAGTATCATTGAATACGAAAAACGATTCTGAACAGTGAACGGAGATGATTTGTCAGTCTGGGATATATTATACTTAAATATTATCATATATTCTATTTTGAAACAAATTCAAACATTTAAGTATAAAAGTTTCAAGATCTTACGTCAAGTAATTTTTTAAAAATAACAAAAATCGAAAATTATTTATTAGTAAAACGTTATTTTACACGTGTATTTTTGATTTCAAATTAAAATTAAAACTTTAAACACTCGTAAAATTTTTTAAATTGAATAATCATCAAACTTTTTTATAATTATTCTAAGCTTAACTTATGGACAGCATAGCATTAAATTTTCAATTCTTAGTTTTTGATAGTAAAATATTTATAAATTTTTAACTACCAAATAGTGAAAAATATTCATGATTTTGACGAATTTTTGTCAATATTTGAACTTCAAATGCTAATAAAAAAAGATTGTGCCTATATATTTTTATAATTTTTGAATAAGAGTTAGAAGAAGTTATGCGGACCCTTCAATTAAATTTTCAAGTAATTTGTCCCAGCTAAATTTTTTTTATCAACATTTATAAAAAAAAAAATTAAAAAAAATTGAAAATTTCAATTGTCTATAAATAGCTTAAAAAAAGTCTAAATGTTTTGAAAATCAAATCACGTAAAGAAAATGGCGATCTAAATAACTGGTAAAATTTTCAAGTATTTACGACTTATACTGTTTGAATAACAACAAAATAAATATCAAAAATCGTTTGAGGCTAAACCGTTATTTAACGCGGTTTTGTAAATATTTAAATTTCAAACACTCATAAAAAATTTTTGTCTGAATCCGGTCGAGTTTTTTTCACAGATATTTGAAGAAAAATTTATGGAGAACCTTGTACCAAATTTTCAAAACTTAGTTATAATAGAAAAAAATTTTACGATTTTTCAACCACAAAATTACTCGCAAATTTTCGCAATTTTGACATATTTCGTATAAATTCGAACTTTAGGCACTTATAAAAAAAAATTGTGATTAACGATTTCGGTTTTTTTTTTATCACTATAAGAACAACTTATAAGAAACCTTGCAATTAATTTTCAAGATTTTCTGGCCGGCCAAAAAATTTTATCGTTATTTTAAAAAAAAATCTAAAAAAAATTAAAAATTTCAATTGTCTATAAATAGTTCAAAAAAAGTCAAAATTTTTTGAAAATTTAACTGTGTATGGAGAACGCTAATATAAACATTTGGTGAAAATTTCAAGTATTTACATCGATTAGTTTTTGAGTTTTAGTAAAATAAAAATTTGATTTTGACGAAAACTGGTTTTGCGTAAAAAATCCCGTTTTTCCGTCATTTTTTTAAGGTTTTTCCCGACTCACTTAAAAAATATTGAAAAATTTTAACTTTTGACCCCCCAAAGTACCAACTAGATTCGATTTCATTTTCAAAGAGGGGCTGAAGTAAAAAATCGAAGCATTTTTACTGCCCCAAATGTTGTCGACAGACACAAAAAAAAAAACACAAATCATTGTAAAATCAATACATTCATCACTCCGTTCAGAATCTAAAAAAAACTATTATGTATTGGAATATTATGTCAGTACTCAGTAACTACCTATAGATTATAATAATTAACAATAGAAATGCAAAATATTTATATTTTATAAAAAGTCGACGTCATTGCCTATAAAAGGTTAAAAGAATAACACTATAACTTTCATATTAGATATAAACATCATTAAACCAGCTTAAAAAATATTACAATTTATACCTAATTAGGTACGTAATATAAATAATGGTCTACGGAAACCTGGTACGGTTTAGATGTACGGCGTCAGCGGCGACCGGATACAGACATGAGTACATGGCCGACAAGGCGGGTATTACGAAGGGTATCAAATTTAGTTACAAGTGAAGTTTATATTTATGTGTTTTTATATAGATATTTATATTTTAGGCACCAACTTTTTACTATATGTATGTCGAATGCTTCTGCGCGCTCATTGGCTCATTGTATATGTGTAAACTCAAGATTCCCGTTTTTCTATATTATATTATTATTATTATTATTATTATTATTAATTATTATCATCTAAATTATATTATACTGATGGGCTTTGTTATTATTATTGTTGAATCATAAGCCCTAAGGTTCTTGTATTATTCCTATTATATTTATTTAAGAATAATATTTGTTAATGTATTACCAATATTACCATAATGTTGTACGGCAACATTGCAACAAATTCTTATTTTTTTAAAACATCACATTATGAAGCTATGCCCTATATTTGTATAATAATAAATAATAATATAATTAATGTTTAATATATATATATATATATATATAATATATTATAAACGAGCACACAATTCATTACACACATAACACTTTATTATTTATCAGGTTAATTCCAATTATACTACTGATGATTGAGTTTAGGGCTGACCACACTCACTGTAATTACATTGCAAATAATATATTTAATGCAGTGCTATCATACCATTCACATGCACACACACACACACACACGGTTAAAGTAATAAATGTTGAGCTATATACATACAATGTAATTGATACAAATAAAACTATGTAATTGTTAAAATTATTTTATTTTATTGCTTCTGCCGATCAACGAGCTATAATATCCGCTTCCCGAGTTCCCGAGTTTCCGATCTAAATGTCTCGTGTTCCGTCGACACATAGACATCCGTTAGTTACGTAGTTATGGGTAATAGATCATGATGTCTATTATTGTCTTACTGCAGCTCATCATTTTACCTACACTTATTGAATTTAAAATCATGTGTGATCGTGTATTGTATAGACTGTAGAGGTATCTAAATAAAAATAAGTAATATCCGACATTTTAAACAATTTTTCTAAAACTTAAGAGTTGGGACTACAAGAATACAATTAATATAATTTTTAATATTATTCAATCGTCTACAAAAACATTCAATTGTAGCACCGGTTTTGGGGATACCACCACGACATTAATATTTAAGTTATAATAAATGAATAATACTGATTGCTTTTGATTGGAATTTCGTCTGGTGAGTCTTTCTCTAGGGTTGCATGTCAGAATAAGTGTATGTAATTTCAAAATGTATAACAAAAAAATGTCGTCTTTAAGGTAGAATACAATTACCACATTCGTAAACACCGTTAAGGGAGGTTTCACTGTATTAGACTAGTCTCGTAAAAATCTTAATAGACGACCCAATTGCAAATCTTGAACATTTTTTATAAAACTATACGATACGCTACAATCTCCGGTAGTACGATACACATAAAAAATTAACCACACACGATTTAACGTTTTCGCGGATGCTTCTTAATTAAAAATAAATATTTACTATTATTAATAACTTTCAACGCTTACAGTACATCAATTAAAATACACTGAACTATGCATTTACTTTTTTTTTTCATACACACATCGAAACTTTCAAAATATTTATATCAATTTATTGTTATAAGCAAGTGGCTACACAATAATTGTAGAGAATCAGCTAGTTCTCTACTAAGAATCGTTTTTGAGTATGTGCAATGACTTAAGTGGAATCGATATTAACGCGTCCATTAAAGTAGCAATCTATCTCTACGTCAACGGACACCCGAAACATGCTATACAGCAGAGTTTCTTCCAGAATTCTTAAAAATTGCATTTCTCGTAACGTGTTTTTCACTCGTAATGCGTATAGAACTAGAACGGCTAAACATATAGGCAATACAGGTACGTTACTGCGTCGTAAAATAATATAGCAATCAGGCTAATACAAACTACGAGTATAATGCGTACTGATATTGTAATATTATAATACGTGCGTAGATAAAGTTTTCGAAACAGCAAAATGCCAAAATACCTGCATATATTTCGCACCGTGGATCGGGCGCTACACCGCCGGTCGACGACGTCTGTCGTCGCAGATCATTGAGAACGTGCGACTCCGATTGCGATCGATGACCGTCTTGTTTCGGACCACGAGCTCGTCACGAAAAAAACGACTTGATACATGTCGTCGCGGAAACTAGAACGAGTACAGTTTTTATTTCTTATATTTTAACGCGCGTATGTTGTGCGGTTGTGCCTATATAGAATCGTAAAATATGCAGTAATAATAATCGCAGAACATGATGAACTGTGATCGAAACCACATGTTTAATACTTTATTTTGAGCTAAGAACGGCTCAGTTGAATACACTTAGAATAAACACACACACACACAACTATAAAAAAAAAAAACAACTTTAATTAAAAATTACACACAGATAATTGATGTACATGTTCGGGAACGTTTGATGAAATCATACGCGATCATGACTAATCAATAAATAGCACACGTTTTATTATTGCAATCCATCAATATTGATGAAGTGTGTGCCGCCGATTTTCTTGCTTACTCGTGCAGGTCGCAAGCGCTGCAAGTACTGCATAAAGGTACGTTTATTGTCGTCGTCGTCCGGCATCATCGCCGGTCGTTACATCGTCGCGTTACTGCAGTTCCGTTACCGCGCGCCCGCATTTACCGCGTATAATACCATCGACTCGTCTGCCTCTGTTACCTTTGTACACACGTCTCGCACAGTCGCACTGGTTAAACCGCATGTTCCTGCAGCGTGCCGCGTGCCGTTACGTGCTATTAGCGTTACGCCGTAACGCCGTCGCAACTATTACGTAACGATTTATTACCGATCGGTTGTTATTACACTTCGGATAATAATTTTTTATTTATTATCCAGACATATATGTACCTGTCAACCTGTGTACACGGTAATAATAATAATAATATTATTATTATTGTTATTTTATCATTAAGGGGATTGGAAGCGTTGATTTTCTGTCTTTGTCTTACACACGTAGAATATAGGAAAAAAAGCTATACGCGCCTGAAAAAAATTAAGGTACTTCTAGTTGTTCGATTTAAAATAATATGTAAAGATGATTGAATTGGTATACAAGTTTACTTTGCATCGGTCGAAGCACTTTTTCGATTGTTTTATTGTTTAAAATAAATATTTTGATGAGAATAAATATTTTAAATTTAATAAATTTGTCAATTTTTATTATTAAATATATATTGAAAATATTAAAAATGTACTTCGACCGATGCAAAGTAAACTTGTATACCAATTCAATCATCTTTACATATTTTAAATCGAACAACTAGAAGTTCCTTAATTTTTGTCAGGCGCGTATAGCTATTTTTCCTATATTCCACGTGTGTAAGACAAAGACAGAAAATCAACGCTTCCAATCCCCTTAATTATAATATTTATATGAGTATGCACAAGTACATATCAAAGGCTCGCGCGCGGGTGCAGCATGTTAACGTGCTGCATCTAGCTGCGATTAATATATACCTACATATCTGAGTATGTTTTGAATGCATGAGAAAATCAATGATTACCTATTATTTCTTTTTCAAGACAAAAATTTAAACATAATCATTTGTATATACGAACAGATATATGACTAAAAGTGAAAAAAAAAAGAATCATTATACTCACGTTAAGTCAAATGGCATTGTTTTACTCGCATATTTATATAGGTACTTACAGTGCTTGATTTGGAAAAAAACTAGAAGGGGGACTCAGTGGATTACGATTTATATAGATATATAACATGTTATTAATAATTCATCAATACACCTATACAAAAAACTTATCATGTATTATTATATTAATATACCTATGTACATGAATTGATGAATACAGTATTATATGCGACACAAACATCGTCGAGAAATGCTTTTATGGTATACAGCATAACCCGTGGTTGAGGATATAAGTATGAGTAGTATGACGTAAAAGTTTAGCTGACCTAATTATTTAATATTTAAACTTTTAATTTTTTGTCCGAGAGAAGGGATTTTTCCATTCGATGTGGGGGGTATGCACGGATAAGGTTCTAGATTCTTCTTTTATTCCTTTTTATTATAATCATTTTTATTATTCTTATTCCTAATATTATTAGGTATTATTATTATTATTAATATTACTATTTTTATTATTTTTATTATTATTTTATTCTTATAATAAATTTTATTTAAATTGTGCGTTTATCGGCGATTGCACTATTGGGGTTTCTACGGTTTCTTATTATCTATCACAGAACACCGGGTATAAAAGGCCCGGCAAAACGACCAGCATTCACATTTACTGTCTGCAGTCCTCCGTCGTATAGCAAGACCCACCTAGGCAGACTTGCGCGATTAGTGAAGGCATCTGGTATCTATATTTTTAGATCTTTAACATATTATGTTGCCTGCACATTACAATGCTTGTACTCGTATTATTAAATAGTGATTTTATTCATATTTATATTCATACCTACCCGCAGCTCTAACATTTCCTTAGCTCAAGCTCTGGTATGCACATCTGAATTAAATATTTGCGTTAATGCATATTTTATTTTTTCTGTTTCCGTGTTATGCGATAAACAGTCATTCGTAGGAACACGTTAATTATTTGTAAGTGTTCAAGTATGTTTTAAAAACAAATAGTATATCCGTAAAACTCCGTTTCCTTTCGCGTTGTCGCTATTGTCGATATTGCGCAGAGCTACGGCGGGGTACGTTCCGCAGAAATGACAAGTCGCACGTACGTTGGATCTAGCGAGCATATGGCACAGTTCCAGTGACTCGTCAGAGTTCCGCGTTACGGGTGTATCGTTCTCGTTTGAGCTATCCGTCTCGTTTGCTGCTGTAATGATCGCGATTCGATTCTGATCCGATTATTCGGTGGCTGTGACGTTGTTGAATGACATATGAATCTGTTCAAAACATTGTACATATTATAAAAACGTAAATTATTTTTTTTGGTAGTGTTTGTAAAATTGCGTAACGTATAATAATTGTCTATTATACAAGATCTTTTTTAGTAATACATATATATCCATGTTAATTTAGTTAGGTTTATGTACTATGTAGTTTCATATCATAAATATGCAAATATTATACAAAATAATATTTTTTACAAATTAACAAACTAAGTATAAGGTTTTGAGTAAAAAATATACACAATCTGAATATATTATGTATAAAAATTTGCTAAAATCATTTTAAATCAATTTAAAAAATCACATACATGTACATTGTACAGTGTACACATAATGTAAACACTTAAATTGTGTAATTATACCTATATAAAAATATTATAAATTAATTAAGTAAAGTATTATATAAAATTATTATTTTAAAATTCAGAATAACCAATAACATTATTTATTTCATGGTAAATTTGATGGTCTTTAATTTTGGTAATAGATATTTTTATTGTAACTTTAAAACCTGACGAGTTATAAGCGAAAACAATGAAAGGGCCTTTTAAAGAGGGTTGGACTGTTGGAGGGCTATATGCACAAGGGGTATGTGTCAAGACTTTAAGTATGTAAAGTATGTTTATGAGTAAGATTTAAACTAAAAAAAAAATCATAAACCAGCTTTCGTGGAATTAATTCCGAACTTTGTCAATTTTTGTTTAATTTTGTATAATTTGACTGAACTATAGAAGATATTTTTACAGACGTAAAATCTACGAATTGTAGAATATGCAACATTTATGCAACTCTAAAGAAATATGCAATAAATATACATTTTTGTTCAAATATGCAAAAATATGCAAACAAAAAACTAACCATAGAATCTACACATCACGAAACGTCGACATTTATAATCAAAATTATTCTAGGTGAATTATTGAAGAATATGCATTTGCATATAAATCCGAGACCTATTAATTTACCCATTATTATTAACCAATTTTTTTTCATAGTCGATACAAATATTATGGTTATAGGTTATAGGTATATTTTACATTAGAAAAAACTGATGATTTACAAATTCAGTATAGCAAATGTTGCGTTTCCAGCGTTCCGTTTCAAATACATAGAAGGGGTATGCTAAAAAAAGAAATAAAAAATAGGCGAACTCCTTCCCCCTACGTCCACCCCAAATTCAAGTACTGGGTACTTAGGAGACGACATTTTGTTCTTCGTGAAAGAAATGGGACATGTTGCCATGTTGGGAGCAGTGTCATTTACCGCCGCAATCCAGACGTCATCTGATGACAGATTCTGCTGTATTCATCGTTGTATTAAAATTATTCTAATTTATAATAATTGTAATCAAATTAAAATATAACATGGAAATCTGAAGTTTAATAAAATGGTTTTGTAAAATAAATCAAACTGTTTCATAAGAATGATAAATTAAGTACATTATTACTTATTAGTATTAATTATTAGAAAACGGCAAAAAAAAGGATTATTAATTTTTGTCAGGTGTGGGGTTCGAACCCACGCTCCCGTTTGGGAACCAGAGCTTAAATCTGGCGCCTTAGACCGCTCGGCCAACCTGACTGATGGGTTAGTGAATGCTAAAATTTAGAGTAAAAATAAAAACTATTTTATTTGGTTTTCTGATTTGCTGAATAGATAATATATTTCCGACATATCAACTTTACATAAAATGTCCCGCCTAATGTTGCATTTTTTCAATCGATTAACCGATTATGTATCATTCAATAAAATTATTTTAAAAGTATTTATTTTTTTTTTTTTAGTTGGCCCGACAAACGTTGTTTTGCCATATAAATTAATAGTAAGATATCTAATGGACTTATGAAAATAAAATATTAAAAGACATAATAAACTATATTTTATATCAGTAAACTATAATATTTCTTGGTATACTATCCGTTCTTTGGTAAGGGAGCATATAATTTCATATTATCATTTTTTTTTTTTTTATTCTTAATTATTATCAATTTATACAATTTACACGTTTATTTCACTCAGAGATTTTTTAACTTAGACAAATGCTATTGCGATAAAATTCTTCTCCGTGATATTATACTCTTTCTTAAAAAAAAACAATTAAATACATATGATAAGTAGTTCCAGAGTTTACCCTGTACAAAGATTTTCATTTCACATTTATATAGTTAAGTACGCATTTTATATAGTATATAGTTATATCAATGGTCTTCTGAAAAACAATACGGTGCAAATTCCAAATTCTGGCTGGCTGGCTACAGTAAAACTATATAGTAATTATTATACTATAATAGTATAGTATAGTATACTATATTTAATCCAAGGTACATGCAATTAATTAGGGAATAGCAAGTAATCACGCAAATTCTCGAGTACAGCTGTAGAAACGCCACGAGCGAGACGCTCGTCCAGATCAGCGTCTTTAAAAATGCGTTTTAGACGACTGCGATGTGACGGTTAGCTGTACAGGCGCAGGCGATGCGCAGTATCGATAAAGGTGATGGTGATGCATTTGTGTTGAAGTGGTTAGAGACAGTACGAAGAGAGTTGGATGAAAAAAAATGTCACTAATGTTGAAATGGAACAGCTGTACAGCTGTTTCCGGGTATGGTGTAGATGTACGGCGTCAGCGGCGACCGGATACAGACATGAGTACATGGCCGACAAGGCGAGTATTACGAAGCGTATCAGACAAGTTTAGTTAGGTACAAGTGAAATTTATATTTATGTGTTTTTATACAGATTTTAGGCAACAACTTTTTACTACGAATGATACTGCGTGCTCTTTGTATGTGAGAACCCATGTTTACTGTTTTTCTACATTTTATTATTATTATAATAATATAATCATATAATATATAGGTAATACTACTAATACTGATGGGCCTTGTTATTATTTTTGTTGAATCATGAACCCTAAAATTCTTGTATTATTCATATTATTATATTAATTATTTTTGAATAATATTTGTTCGTGCATTAACATAATGTAAGACAAAGATATAGCTTTTACTTCTGAATACCTGAATTATTAACCTAATCATTTTTAGTAAAATATTTTAATTTTTACGAATGACGAGTATGAGAAATATAAAGTTTGCATAGATGATAAGTGTGTGTGAAAGGCGCAATAAAAATTTAACTATAGTTTCGAAACAAAATACATTATCTATATTTAATATTTATAAAATGTATGTTTAAATTAATGTGTCGTTCCCGCCTTATATTATATATAATTTTAATTCAGTAGAAATTCATAATTCGAGTGAATTTTCCTATTATCAAAGGTAAAGGTTAGACAAATATCAGTATGTAGCCAGACACGGACTGACTGAGATACTGCGTGGATGCTGGGATACTACAGCATACCTTGCTTTAAAATATATTTCCCACTATCGGTATAATAGGCCTAGATTACTCTACCTAACATTAATGTAAATTTTGAGGCGAAAGTTACAATTTTCTGATAAAGTTGTAGGTAGCTTTATTATTCATAAAATAACTATAATAATCATAAAGAATACATTTAAAATAGCCAATAAGGAAATAGGTTACTCAGATTGAGTAAATTTTATTAAATATTAATTTATTATTAACACAATGTTTAATGTTTATGTTATTATTAATTTTGAAACCCGCATAAGTTTATTATTAAAGTAAGATAACATTTACTCCATTTACCGACATAATGCTATACCTAATATATTACTGCAAACGGGGAATGGGGAGGTCAATCCATTTTGGGTAGTTTTACAGCACAGTACAACACATTTTGATTTATACACCAATCACTTTCCTTCGGTGAACAGAGTATAGAGTTATCAGTCTTTGAACCGAAATTAAATATTTTTTCTTATTCAAAAGCCAATTTTAAATGGCTAAAATACATTATTTAGTTTTAGACAATTCATATTAATATTATTGTAGTTACCAAGTGCTTTTGCACTGCAGTAACGTAGACAACTTTGGTAACATTAATCGCCTCAATTTAAGTTCAAATATAATTTGCTTTTCATAATATAGTGAAAAAAACTTGAATGATTATTCGTCAACATTATACTTTTTATTTTGATATTGCAGGCAAAAATAAAGTTAATACCTACTAATATGTTTATAAGCACATACATTTATCCAAAAATTCTGGGGAGGGCTCAAGTCCACCCAAGCCCCCCTTAGTTACGCCTATGCTTCTAATACCTTATACGGTTATAAATACAGTACATTAGTTTTATTATATAAACCATTTAAATTCATGTTCATTTTTTACTTGAAACACTTAAACTCTTTAGGTGTTTACAAATACTTCGTCCGCAACTCGCGAGCTGTGCGTGGACCTAACTTAAGATATAATTCACTATAGCACCGAAATTCAAAACGTTTACTGTATTTTTCTCTGTCGGCTTACTTGGCAATTAAACATATCATGCTTGGGCTAAACAATGTGTAATCAAAATTAATTCTGAAAAATTAGCACAAGTCACCTTTAAGTTTTAACTAGAAAACATCCCTCATCTTTCGATAATAGTATATTCTGTAACTTGCTCTACAACTCGTCGTGTTATCGTTATGGCAGAATTATTGACATAAATGTATAAATGACATATAATGTATAAAGGAATTAAAAAAATAAATTATTTTATGTGTATATTCCTTATGACCATATGGCACGAATTAAGATATAATTCGTGAATAGAATAACATCACAGAATAGAATTAATTTAATTTAATCTATTCTGTGATGTTATCCTATTAATCTAAGACCGTGTGTTATCCATATTCTTATCTCTTATCAATTTATCATATTCGTTTTCAAAACAGAAAATATTATAATCTATTAAGTAATTTTCAAAATTAAAAAAGTAAACAAAATTGTATTTATTTATTGTTTATTATTACTTCACTTACATGGCTACACGACTATAATACATTAATATCTTTACAGTATATTTACTACTTACTAGCCCCTTTTTAGTTTAGGTTATATAGGTACTTTTTTACGTACCGGCTATCGCTATTTACATTTTGATACATAATTTGAAACCGTCTTAAATCATTGATTACAAACAGTACCTATCTAAAATTTACATTTTTTTGTTATATGCGTTTGAAGTCGAACAGTTGGTGTTAAGTAGATGCAAACTACTGTAGGAACTATTTTTAATGAAAAATAGTACAATTAATAAAACAATACTATAAAACATGAAATATAAGAAAATATCCTTGCCTTTTGATGAAAATTTTATCAGGTAAAAAATATGTAATGTAAATAATATATTAAGACAAATTAACAACAGAATAACTTGATATCCCTTTTGTTTTTATTATGACTTATAAAAAGTTATAACTATTAATTAATAGATTGCAATATTGATTTTTTTATTACCAAAGTTATATTCATATAATAAAATACATAATTATAATCTTCAAATTTTATTAAAATATATGTTTAAGAATGTTAAACTATAAGTTTTAAATAATTTAAATAATTTTTTTTATTATTCCAACAACATTTTGAGAATCAAATGTTTTCATAAGGATGGTAATACAATTTTAATATTTAGCCTGAAATAGTTGCGTACATTTTTAGATAATGTTACATTTTTATGTTTAATTAATACTCTGTAGCTTGTTTATTAATTTAGATTGTCTTTTTTTCAGTTCTATCCTAGACAATACTAAACCAACTATTGTTGTTTCTATTTTTGGAAAATCTTCATTAGCCTCTAAATCATGCAAGGCTCGCTTTGTAAATGAGTTCTATGATCGTCCAATATTTAATCCATCTTTAGTACAAGCCACTTCAAATTCAAAACTTCAGGTAACTTATTAATACATACGTAAGTAGGTAAGAAATACTTTACTAGCTACTAGACTAGTACTTACTAATTGTCAAGTATCTTAAATAAGTTTCAATATAATATGTGACATGTATAGTATGTAGTTATAGATTATTAATTCATTATATTCATTATAACTCTTACTATAGGTTTTTTTCAGTGATTTTTCTATGCTATCTGATATATATAAAAATGAATAACATTTTAGATTTTGATCAGAAATACACAGAATAGTTAGAAAAAAATTCTCCAATTTTCAACTTTGAAATGGTATCTGATAGAAAATTAGATCTAATTGATACTTTTAAGAGGTAAAAATTGAAAATTACCAATATTTTTCAAAATAAATTAAGGAAAATAAGAGAATTTATGCACAAGACTAGTTTTTGACAAAATTGATTTTATTTATTTGGTATCTAATGTGTAGTACAAATTTTAAAATATTTTATGCATTTGACATTTTGATTTTTTCTGAAATGTTGATATAAAATTGTTTGCTAGATCAATAATTTTGAAAATCTTTTACCAAAGTCTTCTTTTCATTGATAATGATAATTATTCAATATTATAAATAATAACACATTTTAAGTTATTAAAAAAATATTTATTTATAATATACACTTTTATTATTTCAAAAATACATAATAATAATTATATGGTTTATTTTCAGTCATCAATTGAGTGTTTTTATGATGATCCAGGCGGGATTGTTTATCTTCACTTAATTGGTTCTTTTGATAGTCATTCAATCACACAAAACATTGATGAATTATCTATAGAAATTGAAGAAAAAGTAAGAGTATTTTTAAATTCAACTTTTATTTTCTCAAGTATTTGACTTTATTTTTTATTTTTAGGGTTTTTTAAGAGTTTGGTCATCACTGAAGTACAATTATGCATGTTCATTATTGTTTTTGTTAAATGTTTCACACATTCTTGTACTAACAAATCCTGTTCCTGTATTTGACACTAGCTACTTGAGTTATTTCAAAGCTCTTGATTGTTCACGGTTAATTTTTTTTCTTTTATTGCATTTTTTGTTGATTTTTGTTTAATTTAATTATTTTTTTTTTATACTCTATTAGTTATATTTTATTTTTATTTTAGATCAAAATTTCTCAACGCAATAAAATCTACTTTGTCAAAAATACCTAATGTATCTACAAGTTGGATAGAGAATACTAGACTGTGTTCGCCAAGATTGTTATTTTATTATGAAACATGTCCAGATGAATTAAAAAAAAAAAAGTAATATAAATTATTATAACAATTTATAGAAATAATATACTTTTTAATTGATTTACAGGCAATCAAATGGTCCATGTCACCCAGGTTTAAAAAAAGCTGAACATTCTTTAGAAGACCAAATTTATTGTATACTTAGAAAAAGACGAATTATTTCAAATATAAGGTATTCAAAATAGTCAATTTATTTTACAAAATATAGATCTTGTACTTATTTTTATGTATTACTTTTTAAAAATGCAGCACTCATTCTATATTTGCTATCCCAGCTAATCAAGAATATGTATTTATGGATGATTCGCCTGATCAGGTTTTAGATTGGGATGAATTTTTAACTAACTCTCTGATAAATTTGTGCAATAGTTCATCTGTTGGTTTGTATACACAAATTTAATATTTTATTTATAGATGGATATTAATGAATAAATAAATAAATACATTTTTTTATAGAAATTAAAGATCGTTTTATTGATTGCGGACTTAATGAAGATAATATAGAGAAAGACTTTTTAAATAAAAGTTAGTAAAATTAAAATAAAACTATATTTTTAATAGATAATAAGTAATTAAATATAATTTATATTTTAAAAATTTGTTTTAGATCATAATATAAAAAAATTTTTATTTGACCACATTGATGTAGCTTTCAAAAAAGGATTTGATGATAACATTGGTAGAAATTCTATTACAATTCCAAACTATTTTGAGGTAGTATACTATTTTTTTTTATACAACCAACCACCAAGTTAATTAAGAAGTAGAACTACTTCTTTACTTTTTTGTAGTTAGTTTACTGATGTAATATTTCTCCATTATTCTCTATCCATAGCAACTTCTTATAATTCTTTATATGATTTTTTTCCTGTATTTCACATAATTTTGCTTTATATATGGTTATTTTGGTTGTCATCTTCTTTCAATATGTGACCATAGTACTGTTTGTTTATCAAAAATGCTAGACTATAGAAAAAACTGGATATTAATACAAAAATTGAGTACTGATTAAAATGTCATCATTACACTTTTATTGAATTATGTGTATAGATGTAATTAAAATAAAAATATCCCTGACAAGTTAATAACTTTTATTATTGAAAAATTCAATTACATTGAATTCTTAAAGACATGGTAAAAATATGCCAGATTACTAAGAGTGCTAGACTGATACAATGACAGAATATCAAGATACCTGTATGTTGTTACTTGATAATTTTTATAACTTTGTGAAATCAATAAAATAATGTACAAGTAATATTGTAAATATTGCAATTTATTTATTGTTTTACTCTCAATGACTATTTTAGTGTTTTTTTGTCTATTAATAATAATAATAATTAATATTATTTTAATTTATTTTATTGTTAGTGATTGTGTATTATTTAATATTTGGATTTTCATTAATATTATTGTATTTAAAATTTGTTGCTTTAGGCTCCAGCTTTTGGTACTTGGTGTCTAGTAGCAAATGAAATGTATAATTTATTTGTCTTGGCAAATGATCTTGACGAAGAAGCTAAAATTGCTATGGAAACATTAAGATCATTTTTAGATATAGATACCAATTTCAGTGAAAGACGCTGCCGTAAAGTTCAGCCTATTGCCATGGCAGCCTATCAGGAAAATTTACCATCACATTATAACAGAAACTATCATGACACTAAAGTATGATATAATAAGATACAAATAATTGGTTTCACTAAAATGTATTATTTTATGTGTTGTATAGGTAGCTCAAGCACTTTCAGTGTTTGCTCAACATGCTCGTGGACCTTTACTCGATGATTATATTCAAATTTTAGTTCAAGACTGTGATAAATTTTGGCAATCAGGTCGTCAAATGTGTGAAACTCTATCATTGACTGGAAATCCATGTACACAGCCTTTACATAAAGGGGGTACTGTTGATGGACCTATTAAGGAACCAGAACAAGATGACAAGTAGTTTTTATTATTTAAAAAAAAATGCTTAACAATGCTTGCTATAATATAGTTAATTCTTTAATGTTACTTAGTATTTATACTTGCATGAGGAGTATTTAGAAAATTCAAAATTACATTATTTTTAAAGATGTAAGACTCAATATTTTGACATTCAAACATTTTTCCACTATACCTACTAATATTTTCATACCCAGAGAATCTTCCACTCCTTAAATTTATTTACACATAATAATTGAAATACTGCAAAATTTGTATTTTTACTTGAAACAGGACTATTGTAAATATTTTCTCTAAGATGATAATATAATCATTCGTTATCTCCAGTTTCCATTTATTTTATGTCATATGGATTTATTTATATCTTACACGTAATGCTAAGTCATACAAATAATAAAGCTAGGATATATTTTATTTAGTTATTTCATTAACTATTCGTCATAACATAATTAACTCTTCTAATATATGTTATTCATATACAAATATGTCATTGGACACAAAAATCAAGTGCAAATACTAAATGCTTAAAAAAAAATGTTCTACTTTAATTTTATGATGTATCGAGATTTTTTTTTTTATTTAAGGAAAAAACTTGGTGCTGTGGACATTGCCCAATATTATACTTATTATTGATCTAACTTTTTTTTTTTTTAATGTTTATAGTGCTGCTATCATACTAAGTTTGATTTGTGAGATACAATATTATATACTAATACACTAATGTTAATAACCCAGGTTTCTCCATACCAATTTTCATCATACTTTGTATTCTTTTTTCTGGTTATTATTATTTATTAACATTATTTTAAAATAATGTTATAACCAATTATGAGTTTTTTAAAAAAAAAAAAAATGTTGTTCACCAACTACAAATTTGTTATAATATTTATGAGTTTATGACTATTTAAAGTAGTCTATAATTTGAATTTAGTATTTGCTTTGTATTTACAAGTTTTCAGAACATTCATTCATACCGGTTTATTATTATATTTTTATATTATTGAATTTCTTGTTTGTTTGATAAAACTGTTTAAATTCAATGTTATAATAAACCAAAAAGTTTTAGTAATTTAAAAATATTATTTTTTACTTATTTTGCTTTTTTATTAAAAATGTTTAACGTTTTTTAATTATTAGAAATATGCACATTTCTTTGCGTGGGGTGGAATAATCCATTTTTTAATTTTAAGTAGTGAATAGTTATGGTTTTTTCTATTCATGATAATTTATTTTTATTTTTTATATTTCTTTATAGTTTCTAATAAATAACATTTAATATTTCAGGGTATTAATATAAAGACTATACTAAAATAGTATTATGTATTTATGTTTATTAAAAATAAAACATGGAAAATGCACAATAAAGTATCCATGTGATTAACATAATAATGAAATCAATACATTTAAATAATTCAGTTAAATAATTTATAACAATAATTTGAAGTTAACAATAAGTTTCAAAATATATTTTTCTATGTTTATAAATTTCATTAGGAATAATTTTAGTTGTACTATCAGTTGATAGTAAATTTTTATTGACTTTACAGTCATATTAATAGAGATGAACTACTCACTATGGAGCATTCAAGTAGTGTCATGTACTTGTCAGCATGTAACTGTGGTCACAAACAAGGCACTCGCGAAGACCCATTTACAATTAGAACAGCAAACTATGATTTTTATCAAATTATGGCCAATGATTGTGTCTGTGGTTGTTTAGATAGAATTAATTTCCCAGTATTCCAACCTAGTACACAAGATTATAGGTGAGATTTTTGAGTAAACTTGTACATTAAAAATTATCTATATTGATACAATTTTATATAGAGCGGCACAATTATTTGCAAAGCCTCCTGTAATTGCTGGTAGAAAAAACAGTGCTGGTTTGTTACACACGCCAACTCAAATGGGCCACACACAAGTATTAAGTTTAGGAGGTAAATAAAAGTTATTTTTATTTATAAATTATTTCTAAATCCTAAACTGTTACATTACTTTTAATAAAATATTATGGTACTTTATATTCCCACTTATACATTTTATAAATAGGAGTTTTTGCCAGTTGTCATTCTGTAGATCCAATAAATGAAATTTTGGGCGAAGCATCTCGAAACAGGGATCTCCCTGACAGACAGGGCATTACTTCGGTTGAATTGACAAACATGCAAAAGAATGAAGACTCTATCTCGGGAAATCAGATTGTTATTAGGGTAACTGATACAGATGGTGACACGAAAGGTAATATTTGATGAATTGTTATTTGATATATTGACTATTAATATTTATTATTTATGATATATTTATCTTTCAGAAAAATCGTTAGTTCGACAACCAAGCACAACAGAATATTTACCAGGCATGTTGCATACCGAATCACCTAATAGTTTGTTGCCTCAGTTCCCATCTTGGTCTTTAGTATGTCTAGGCTCGTCTTGTTTATATTCACATAATATAGGACTTCAAGAAACGCAACATCCTGGATTTTTAAATTCTACAGCTTATCTATTACCTTGGGATGTTACTGTTCGATTAGAACATCATCCTAGAGATCGATACTGGAATTCTGATAAGAACAAAATTAATTCATCTCCTATTCAACGAGGAAGAAAGACTAAAGGTTCTCGAGGTGATATTATAAGGCAATTGTATTAAATCATTCTAGTATTATATTCTAGTAGTTTAAATAATACAACTGTTGATATAGAATTTTCTGTTAAAATTTTTATCGGAGTTGAATATGAATGCCCAAGAGGACATCGATTTATGTGTTCTGGACCTGACAAGATATTAACTACTGCAGGTAATGGTATCGTAAAAGAAAATGGAAATAAAGTTTCTAATTCAGATATGCCATTGTACTTTCCATGTCCTTGCAGGTAAGACGTTAATCTCAATTTTTACTATATTAAATATTTTGTTTAGCTCATTTAAACATTTTAATTGAAAATAAAATATTATTTATTTTATAGTTCAGCTCCTTTGATGGCTCAGCTAATGAGAATCCATGTTGTAACTCCTAAAGCACCTGTGCATGTAACTTTAAATCCCATGGTGCAACCTGATGAAAATGGTGGTCCTATATTTGTAACTGGATTTGATACACCTATTGAACTTACACAGAGTACTTATTGGGTACTTCGACTACCGTATCCTTTACATTCACAAGTTTTTATGATATTTATTATTTATATTACAACATTTACAACATAGTAATATTGTAAGAAAAAAATTATTTTATTCTTTAGATTTTTTTGAAAATTATTACAATATTTATACATATATTGTAGAGAATACCTTAACTTGATCACGTTTAGTTATGTGTATGCTGGTGATCGAGGTCCTTATCTTCCACCAAAAGAACCATCACAGAATCAAGGAAAGCTGCTTAAAGGGGTTTATAGTGTAGCAGAAGCAACAATAGATAATAACAAACTTAACATATAAAAAAAAATCAATATTTTATTTTTGAAAATATTTTTTTTATTTGGCACAATAAATTATTAATGGAAGGACTTAATTACATGAATAACATTCAATTTTAAGCTTTTAAATTTTAAGTATAGTAAAACAAACATATTATTATTTAAAGTGTATAATGTATTAATACTATTTATAGTATTTATAAAATAAACATAATTCAATTTTTAATTAAATATGATAATATTTGTTTTATTATTTTGAAGTGTGTAATGAAATGAAATTTGAATAAATATAGTTATAAATTTATAATGAAAGGCAAATTGTTTTAAATAGTTAAGAAAAGTTTTCTCCTTTGTATTTCACGCAAAAAATTTAAAAATTTAAAGAATTATTTTAAGATAAAAATGCTATCTTCATTTAGTTTTATTTGTCATCGGACATAGCAGTTAAAATGCAATCACATGTAGTGCTTTTTGGTATATGCGAATTTTTATAAACTAGTTGTAAATGTTTTGACAGTAAATCAGCATTAGCACTCTCTAACATAGCCACTTTTTTATGTAGTACACTAAGATGTCTTGCCATATTTCGTAACTCATTTTCTGACATTGCAATTCTGAAAAAACCAAAATACTTAATTTTAGACATAATATAAAATTAAATTGGATTTTGTTATTACCGAAAATCGATATTTCGTTTTTCTTCTTGTAATAATCTATAATCTGTTTCTACTTGTTTGCGGAACTCTTCTTCTGTCTTTAATCTGCGTTTTTGTATACTTAATTGCGTCTTCAATGACTCCATTTGACACTGACTAGCTTCTAAATTACCCCTGATAAATAAAAGTTAATTATTAAATATAAAATATAAATACATATATGAAGAAAATTAGATAATTCTGGACTGTTTATTATTTACTTTAAAGCTTCGATTTGCATTTTCCTTTTTGATTTGTACTGTAAATGTTTAAGTGCCAGTGCGTTATATTTTTCACCAAGAGATGACACCAAAGTTTTATGCACATCTAAGTCCGCCTTAAATTGTTATATAGATTATTAATATAGTAAGAAATAATCCAATTCCAAATTATTGGAAAAAAAAGAAATATTTCAGCTATTTTTATTTTTATTTATTAACTATTTCTATTTTTTTGTTTTTTTAAATTTTTATATGCTATTTTCTATATTCTATTAAATATTAAATGCTTATAATACTTTAATTTTTTTTAGTTCATCTGATTGGCTATTCAACATTCCATCTGTTAAAATAGAAATTTGTCGTGGAGTCGCTAATTCACTGGATAAAAGACTTGGTGGTGTTGATTCTGGGCTATAATTTTTATAAACGATTATTAAATAAATTTTAATTTAATTATCCTTATTTATAAGATAGTTTACTTAAAGGATACTTCTAATATAAACCAAATAAATTTTTAGTTCTTATTACTAACAATATATGAATCTATCTTGTATCACTATTATCTCAAATTATATATGCTCATAACTAAAACATATCTTTATTTTGAACAAGTATTCAAAAATATTAAATATATTGAAATATTTAAAACAATAAGCTGTAAAGATATTTAGACTAAAGAGTGGTATAATTACTATAATTAATGTAAAATTTTAAAACTGTTTTTATTATAAGTACATTAATATTATTCTAAAAATTAAACTATATACCCAAAAGTTCTTGTTATTTCATTAATATTTTGTTTTAGATTATCACTCTTTTCTTCTTGGTTAAAATCATTACAAAAATGATTAGCTGACTTGGTTCTATCACTAAAAATAAAAAAATGAATAAATTATACTGAAAACCAAAACTCATATACTAGTTAATTACCTAAATAATTGAATGCTTATACTTGATGTATCATCATTTGTTATATTTCTGTTCCAAGATATTGAATTATCTAAATAAAATTAATTGAAAAATATTAATAGCACATAATTAAGTCAAATAAGAAGGTAATATTATTAAATTTATATAATATTAAAAACAACATTATTAGTTTTATAAACTATCTGAAATTTAAAAATTACATGCTCATTAAATATAAATATTAAGTATTATACCATAAGTAATAATAATAATATACACCTGGTTTTTTTTTTAGTTCATGCATCTTATTATTCAATACTACATGCTTTATTCAGAGTTCAATAATATCCATGTATTGGATATATCATTCAACAAAACATATTAATACATATAATTGAAGAATTGTAGAATATAAAAAAAATATTAATTATTTATTTGAAATTCTTGCTAATTTCATAGTTGTACACTACTAAAGAAAAAACACTCACATAATATGTATACTCTGTCCAGCAAGAGAACACGCCGCAAACCAAACAAAATCAATTATTCTGCGCATTCCCCAATAATACCCAGCCATAATTGAACCAGTTTTGATAGCATGGTGATGCGGGGCATGCACAGAATCGGCATGTTTTCTCGCTGGACAGACTATAGTTACATAATTTAAATACCCAGCACAAATCAAAAAACATTATTTCCTATAAGCTTATATCATGTATTTTAATTTATTATTTATTAACTGTTAAAAATATTTTTTATTACTGAATAGTTATATTAATATATTCATGCTCGTATTTCAAACATATTATACTTGAAAATTAGTCACATATCATGCACAACAAATTAAGAAAATTTTTTGTTCAGAAGTTGATTCATATTTTTTCATTTTAATAAAATTTTCTAAAATATATAATTAAACATTTTTATGATTCTTACAATTCAACAATATTTACATTTTAATTCTATAAAAAGATACTTCATTTTTAATAAAACTAATATTTTTGTAAACAAAATTAAATGATGAAAAAAATTTGTCAACTTCCAAACTTTAATAAGTAATAATTAATCTCCTATTACATAAACAACAAATTATTATATTAAATTTATTTAAAACTCAAAATCATCAACTTCAAAAATATAAAACTATCAATATTTATTTAACTCATCACAGGATAGTGGTTGCAAAGGCATATCTAGAAAAAAAATATCAATTACCTAATAAAGAATCTTTCCCATCAATTTTGTTTGAACTTTCTGATAGCTAATATTAGAAAGATTGCATATTAAATAAAATTAATTAATGGCGTTATTTTATTTAAAAAGCCAAAAAATTATATGATTAAATTTACTGGTTTATACATTTAATATAATAAGCAATGTTTTAGTTTTTAATTTTGTATTTTTTTTTTTAAGTAATAAAAATAAAAAGTTGTCAATTATTTATAATGTAGTCTTCTGTATCTTAATTAGAATATAATTAGTTATTAATAGTTTAAAATTAATATACAAAAATAATACCTCCATAGATATCAGTTGAGTATTATATTCAGTTTTAGCCATTTCATAGACATTTATTCGATCTTCCAATTCTTTAACTTGTCGTTTTAAAGATTCTTTTTCAGCAGAAATCTAAAAGTAAATTATTGAAAAATATACTTATTTTTAATGTTGTGATTATTGGTACATAAAGTCAACTATTTACTTTAATCATTTCAATTATTAAAACATCATCAGATTCTTTACATATTCCATTTGCATCAAAACTTCTAAATTTTTTTAATACATTTACTTCATTTACAAGAGATGTATAACCAAGAATCAAATTTGAAACCTAAAAACAAAACAAGTATTGTTAACAAACATTTTATTTAATAAAACTTACTTGTAAATAATATTGTGACATTGAATTCTGATAATTCTATCTTAAATTGTTGACATTAAAACTTGAAACTTTATCTTTTCTATTAAAATCTCTTATTTATTAAACTTGTTTATCACCTAGTTATTTACATGGAAAATCAAACGTACGAAAAAAAATTGCTAAGAAGTAGAAAAGTGATTTATTTATATAAAACTTAATTGAAATAATATCCATTAGTTTAGAATATTTAAATGATTATAACTTAATATACTACTTTTCAATTATTAATTTCATAGGGATAAATTAGGTAGAAGAAAACAAAAAATACTATATTTTAAACAAATAATGGTGGTAATTAAGGTATTAATATTTACTTTGAACCTTTATTTATTTCATTTTTAAATATGCCATTCAAAGTTAAAAATTCTAATAGTAAGTTATTTATCATATAATAAAATGTATTTGCATATTACCTTGTCACAAACATTATCACCATCTATCAATTCTAAACTATTTAATTCACATTCAAGCCGTGCGACTTGCTCTGCGAAAATGGACATAGTTTTTTCCATATCATCAATTCGTTTATCTGCAAGTACTCGTACATGAACCATGTAATTTTCCATATCCTAGTAATCATTAAGTTATTGTTTTTGAAATTCACAGTAAAAAATATAATAGAAATTACCTCCAATTCTTCATTCTGTTTTAAACGTAGTTTTTCAATCATTTTCCTTGCATTCTGTAAATTGATATCAGCATCAACTAACCATCTCCAAACATGAATTAGTTTCTCTTCAGTTTTCAAACGACTATAGTCAATACCTTCTTTTTCAAATCGTCTTTCAATATCTGACCATTCATCTTCACACTGGAATTCATTGTATTAAAATAAATGTCATTGAAAAATCAAAAAACCTCTTACCATGATATGGTTCCAATGTAATTATATAGTCAGTTATTTAAATACACTAATAAGCTACTTTAAAAAAATATTAGAATTATTTACACAAAGAAAATAAAGTACTAATCAATTATCATAGACCTTATAAGTCTAAGGTCTATGGTACTAATTAAAATTAAAATAATTATTAATATTTAGGTAGTATAGTTCTAATTTTAATGTATTATAATATTATCACAGTGATCAGGTTATCACTTTTGTCTTTTTTCACGTTTTGTTTTGTACCTTTTTACTTTTGGTTACAGTTGAAGATACACCTATAACCGAGATTTTAGTCAATAAATCATACACCTTATACTAATTTAGACGGAACATGGTAGTAGTTCCGGCATCTACGCGTGAGGGCGCTGATCAAGATAGTACACGTACACCGCACATGCGCACAAGAACCATGGGATTATAGAATCATTGTAACCGTGTGCCTTATCAATACTCATACCGCGTACTATCACAGTTAGGAGAGACCGCACCACCCACCCGCATCCACCCTGGATGTCCCGTCTATATTTAGTATAAGGCATAGACCATAGAGTAAAGAATTAATAGACCCAAGGTGGATTGATATATGATATGATATATATTGATCAATCCACCTTGCATAGACCTATTTGCATAGAGTAAAGAATATATTTGTTAATAGGTCTATGGTATAAGGTCTATGATGATACCCGTGTTTGGGTTATAGATAATAATTGATAACCCTGTGATAATTGGTAAATGATAACGCATATCACTGTTCATGATTTACGTCTCACTCTCAGACCGCTATAGTGCTATACTGTTATAGTAGCACGTGCTCTTTTTGTGTTGACGTAATTATTGTTTTTATAATTTAATTTTAAGTATTGTTTTTTTATACAATTCCATCAATCATGGAATCTCATATTAATTTTCACCAAATGAATATAGACGATCGTATACTCAAAGTGGGTTTTATGTTCACTGTTTACTATTATCAATAGATTCTTTTGAAAATCTATTGTAAACTTACAACAATGATATGTTTTACGACTTATTTTCCAACAGGCAATTGCGAATCAGGGATGGACAGAACCCACACTTGTTCAAGAACGTGGTATTCCGCTCATGTTGGAAGGCAAAGATATGTTGGTGAGAGCTAGAACTGGGTCTGGGAAAACAGCAGCATTTGTTATACCTGTAATACAAAAAATATTAGAATTCAAAGATGTAAGAATATGATTCATTGTCAATAATTATCAATAATTTATAAATTTTCATAAATTTATTACTAATCATTATAATTCTATAACTTAACAAATGTTTTAGATAAATCCTGATGACTATTGTACACAAGCATTAATATTAGCTCCAAGCAAAGAACTATGCAACCAGATTTTTAAGAATATACTTCAGTTAACCATAAAATGTTCAAGAGTTGTTAAATGTGTTGATATATCTGATCAAGTTAGTAGTATCACAATTGAAAATCAAAATTAAATTTCTAATTACATATTTTATAATGCAATTATTTTTTATAACAAAATAACTTTTAGATCTAAGTCAATAATATACAGTAGATCATTAATTTTTTGTATTAATCGTGATTATATGAAATGCAGATAATCAATCAACGATTAAAAATATACAATTACCACAAATTTAAATGTTTTGCATAATTAAAAATAAAACTAATGTATATATAACATTATAACTATTTAATTATAATATAATAAAGTAGAATATGTATTATGTTAAAAACAAGAAATATATTTTTTTTAAAAATATAAAAAAATATATCTAAAATCCACGGCCCTCACTTCAATTTAAAAACCATGAATTAATTGTATATAATATATTAATATCTCGAGAACAAATTTGTTTTAAGAATTTAAAATTATAAAACATCAAATAAACTGTAAGGGGCAATGCACACGTCTGTGTTTTTACTGTTGCGGCATCTTATCTTAATATATTACATAGGGACGTGGGCATTGGGCCTAAAGATAAACTTTATTAGTGTTTTATCTTTATTGGCTCCAATACCAATATCCCGTGTCATTTATCAACAAATAAAAATAAAATACCTACCTATATAGAAAGAAGTAAAAATATTTTTGCTTATTATTCACTATTGTAAAATTATAAAAAAATGTATTGTTGTATTATAAAATATAATTTAATCATTAAATTTGAATGTATTATTATTAAAAAAAGTATGTGGCCCACAACAACTTCTACCTATATGATGTGGCCCAGTCTTCACAAAAGGTTGGACACCCCTGGTCTAGATAATTGATGCTTTTGTATTAACTGTAGAAATATTTCTTTGTTGAATATTCCTCTCCAATGAGTAGGTAACTGTAATAAATGTATTTAATTTATACTCAATGAATTTAAATTATTTGTAAAAAAACAGTTCTGAATGGAGACAAATTGTTAACCAATAAATTTATTGTTTCATTGATAATTTAAAATATTAACTTGCTTTCTTACTTTACTTAGATTGATATGAAAGAACAACAGCCATTATTAAATATACCACCTGATGTTATTGTGGCTACACCAGCCAGAGCATTGCTTCATTTACAAGCAAAAAACTTTACTCTTAAAAAACTTCAAACACTGGTGGTTGATGAAGCAGATTTGGTATTTTCATTTGGCTTTGAGGAGGAAATTAAAGAAGTTATAAAGTGAGTAAAAACTAAAAGAAAATGTTGATTCTATTTTAAAATTTGTATGATTGAATTATATCCCTGATCTGCTATAGATTTTTGCCAAAAACCTATCAAGCTGTTATGGCTAGTGCAACATTATCAGAAGATGTTTTAGAATTAAAAAAGTTGCTTTTACGAAATGCTGTTATATTAAAACTGCAAGAACCTGATTTGGCTCCATTATCACAATTAACTCATTACAAATTGAATGCTGAAGAAGAAGATAAAGCAGTAATTTTATACTGTTGTTTCAAGTTAAAACTTGTGAAAGGAAAAACTATAGTATTTGTTAATTCTGTAGATAAATGCTACAAGTTAGTATACTTTCCAATTTTATTGAAGTTCAATTTTAATAATTTATGTATATATTTTTTTTTTTGTAAGGTTAAAATTATTTTTGGAACAATTTGGTATTCATACATGTGTCTTAAATTCTGAACTTCCAGCTAGTTGTCGATGTCATACAATTAATCAATTTAATGATAATATATATGACATAATAATAGCATCGGATGAAAAATTTTTAGATGAAGAACATGAAATTACTTCTACTAAGACCAGGTAAAAACAAAATCTAGCTTTTTAAAATTTTAATTTAAAATACCTACATAAATTTATTTTTATTTTAGTAAACGTAAACATGATAAAGAATTCAGTATAGCAAGAGGAATAGATTTTCAATTTGTGTCAATTGTTATTAATTTTGATTTTCCTCTAGATATTTATTCTTACATACACAGAGTTGGTCGTACAGCAAGAGGAAAAAATAAAGTAAGAAAGTCTTTTTTTTATACATAATTTTCTAAATGATTAATGTGTTATGCTATTTATTTAGGGCACAGCCATATCTTTTTTAAATATAAGAGAACAAAATTTATTAAAAAATGTGGAAGATTATATAAAACAAGGTATTTCAGAAGAAAATGACATATTCCAAGAATTTAATTTTAAATTAGAAGAAGTTGAGGGATTTAGATATCGAGCTAAAGATGCTTGGCGAGCTGTCACTAAAATTGCTGTTCGAGAAGCTCGACTTAAAGAAATAAAATTTGAAATGTTAAATTCAAAAAAATTAAAAGTAAAATATTTTTTTTTTTTTTTTTTTTATACCCAAATATTATTAAGTTTATCCAATTGGTAAATGTACATTGTTTATACAGCGATATTTTCAAGAAAATCCACGTGATTTATTGTCTTTGAGGCATGACAAAGCTTTACATACAGTGAAACTGCAAGATCATATGGCAGATGTCCCTGATTACATGGTTCCTACTTCCTTAAAAGAATATATAAAAGAACAAGAAGAAGAAGACAAAGGAATTAAAAAGAAAGATAAAGCATATTATAAAAAAAAACAAGTTGGATATAAGAAGTATCACGCAAAAAAAGCTAATCCTCTTGTCGGAATGGAATATACTGGATTGAAGAAAACGTAAACAATTTGTAGTATTTATTTAATGTTGTCTTTCTCTTATATATTTAAATTACTTTAAAGTATTGTTCTACTTTTTATTTACCTAATGAGTAATAAAATGGCTATCAATACATATTTTATACTTTTATATTAACTTATTTATTAATTATGATTTGTTATCATATATTATCAAGGGTTACCAACTAATTTCTATGAGGGTTTGAAACTTACCACCGTCCAAAACACCTTAATGATTTTTCTACACATAAAAATTAATAACCAATAAACATTTTATTTATAAAAATGTAAAAACTACCTATATTATATATTTTATAATTACATGAATGAATATCAGTCTGTTAAAAATGTGTCCACAATCCAGTTGCAGACTATCAGTTTGTATCTCTTAATGTTTACTATCTAATAGTCTGCAGTAGCCACAGCATCTAGGTGCATGTTATTTGTACTATTTACATACTTGTTTTTTTCTTTAGTAATAAACTAATAACGTGTATGACATAAACTGCACAATTTATTATATCCTTATATAACATAACCAAATACTCAATTCAATTAGAATCAGTTACAAATATATTACAGGTAAGATCTATTGATTTATATTTAGTCCAAAATCATATTCATGATTTATTGACTATATTTTATAATAATAGAGAACGATCATATGTCATTTTAATGGTATTTATAATATAACTCCTTATGTGTAGCAACATTGCATTGAAACAAAAAAAAAATCGATCAAATTATAAAACAGATTCTGTCGAATTTTATTACAGACTTTCTCACTTTATTTCATACTAAGATTCAAGATTCACTCCATTTCACAACGATTTTCTGCCACTAAACCAGCATTTTCAATAGGTACTGCATCCTACAATTATTAAAAAGTATAGTGTACACCATGAGACATGAATTATTAGTCGACAACCTTTTTGAACTCTCAGGCCAAATTCACAAATTAAAAAGAGTTCGTGAGCCAGACAAAAATAAAATTTTTATATTCTAAAATTATTCACTATGAAAAAAAATACTATCTAAAACTTTAAAATAATGAAATGTATAAAAAAAATTTCGTCATTCTAAAATTTAAAGCGGGCCGTATACAATATTAGCGGGGGGGGGGGGGGGTACTATAAAATCTAAATTTTAAAATATGTACAAGGCATGGAGGCGTGTAGAACAGGGTCCATTGACACTACTTCAATAATTCTTTAATTTTGTTTTAATTGTTTTTGTTTGGCTGATTATGTAAGTAAATCACGTAACCAGTTACGTTTTAGACGGCGAAGAGGATTGTTGGGAATGGTGGCAGAGGAAAGATCAGAAATTAGAGGGTTATGGTGTGGTGATTATGTGTGTGCGCATGGAAGTTTGAAATATAAATGCGGGCGAGAGTTTGGTATAGTGCAGATGTTACGGTCGTTATGTAAAGTAAGGTTACTTCTTACTTACATACCACGGAGTTTCAGTTATTATCCTTAAATTAATTGATTGAAAAGCTTGAAAAATATTGAGTTTTTGGCAGAGCTCCAGAGTTGGAGCACTTGGAGCCATATGTCATTTAACCAGACGAATAATTTGTTTGCATATTAGTAATTTGTTAGAGTTAGAGAATGAGATGTTGGATCTGAGAAGATATCTAAATTTATATAATTTGAAATTTAAGGATTTTCTCTTGATTTTTATGTGTGTTGCCCAGGTTAACCTTTTAGGTGAGTACTTGTGTACCTCATACTTCATAATATTTTGACTTTGAGTCTTAAATTCTCAATTGTGTTTGTTTACAGAATGTCAGGATATGTGCAGCTTCGACAATCGACATCCAATAACGCAACAACACCAGCATGTTGCTCGATAATACAATACCTATTGGCTATTACTATCGATAATGACATTTTAAATTTTTTGAAAAGATTAAATTAATTGCCATTGCAATTGTTTATCGTTCAATATCTGTAGTGTATGCAAAGCAAGTTTTGGACGAATTATTTACAAATAAACATGGAGTGGATTTTATTTTATGAAATACTATTTATTATAGTTATATCTTATATAATAAACTAATTACTATAATAACTACGGCTAAGCGCTAAGATTTCAATGCATTTTCATGTTTTTTTCCCATAAGTCCAAATTGATTGGTTGTAAGATATCTCCACGATTTTGCTTGTTCTCGATTAAATAGAACAATTCTTCTTTAAATAGAAAATAATTTTCTGTATTTTATGGTTTTAACGAATTTTGACAAAAGTTGTTTTAAAACAAATAAATAACGCAATTTCTGAATAGTTTAAATGAGACAATAGCAACAAATAGGTAATATAGTCTATATACTAGCTATTATAAATCTATAATGAAGTGGACCGTTACGGCTATAAAAAAAAAATAGTTTTCCAAAAACTATTTTTATTTTTTTTAATATAGTTAATATAACATTTAGGCTAATTCAGCTCATCGTGTTTTTTATTTAGTTGTGACGGTAACGTTAGTATATTTGTACTAAATGCACCATTATTTTTTTCAATCTTAGATGAATTTATTATTCATTATTCTTATTTTTATACTGTATTTTTAAAGCAGTACTTATACCTACACACATTTCCAAATCAATAATAGTTTTATTAGTTATTCGTTATTTATATTTAGTTTGTAATAAACATATACAATGCAATCATGATGTAAACTGTAAAGCATTAAATTATTTGTTCTTCTTTATTAATATAATAATATGTATGATTGTACAATAATGCAAAATAAAGAACTGTTCTTTATTAAGTATAGGTAGTGTGACCATAATTATTTTATCCTTTAGGTTTAGGGGGACACTTATAAAAAAAGATACATAAATACATCATAAATACTTTTCATTTTATTTTATTTTAAATTATTTTCTATTGTTACAATTATTACAATTTCAATATTTATCCTTAGATACGATTTTTTTTAGTAACAAATTTTTGTTTTTTAATGATTCATAAAATTCTAAACATATATAATCAAAGTTTAACTTGGTTATTATACTAACGATTTTAATATAGACACGTTCAACTGTGTTTTTCTTTGGTCTATATTTTTGTTATGTGACTGAATTTATTATTATCAATTCATGATTAGAATACTGATACAATGTCCTGTAGAATGATTAAATATAATATGTACAGTTCAAATATCATAAATGTGGGACAAATGAGGGACTCTTAGATATGCGGGACGCTACTCTAAAAACCGGGACAATCCCCCCTAATGGGGGACGTCTGGTCACACTAAGTATAGGTGATATACCCGCCATACCCAAGTAATTCATTAATCTGATACTCTGAGCCTAAGTCTTAACACATCGAATACTTTTGTATTGAATTAGAATATTTGATTTATCTTTAATAAATACATTAAGAAGACGTTATAAATTATAATACATAGGTATAAATATAAAATATATAATACATTATTATACTATAAAAACAGTCATCACTCATCACACTGGGCAACTTATTAGGTACCTCGTACCTACTCTCATACGATCAAAACTTCAAAATATGTAATTGAGATTTTAGAGATTTTATTTGGCGCGTACCTACCTAACTACATTTATTTTTTATTTTTTCATTGGTCTCCATCGACGGCGCCCAAATATATCTCACTAACCCGTGCAGTAGATAATTTTTAGTTTTGATCACTCACCACCTGTTATCACTCAATAATATAATAATAATAATTTCACAAATATCTAATTTGGTATACTTGTTTAGTTATTTATAATTCATAATTTTTATTAGGTTTATAGTCTATTGCTTACATACATATAATATGTACTTAAATTTTGTACACATGCCTGTGCGGCTGTGCCTGTTAATAGAACCCATAACCAACCGGCCATCATCATTGAGTAATTATTTCGTATTTAAGAATTAAGAGCACTAGTTGGTAAGCCTTGCCCTATTATTCTGTTGGAATAAATAAAAATAATATTTACCTGCCATATTATGGTACCTATAATAGATATGCGTTAATATGAAAAAAAAAGAAACAATATTGTGTTGTGCGGATAAACAGTAATTTTATTGTTGTACTCATATAACAAACATGACTCATGTAAACACGAAAATAAAGTTTTTTTGGTTTATTTTAGATGTGGTTCAGAGTGGCTGAGATAGAATTATAGAAAATGTTAGATTTCAGAAGAAATGAGGAAATAAAATATAATGTCATAAAACGTGGTTCAAAATTTAAAAAAAAAGACATTTCAGACTTCATCGAGGTAATCCAATATTTGAGCTCACTGCTCAGGTATAGTTGTACATATAGGTAAATGGTAAATGGTGTGTTCTAGATCTAGACGTTCTAGTATATAAGATATAACATAAATAATTATGTAAAAAACACCGATTCTTCAATACCTAAAACAGTTTTTATTCTTTGCACATGTTATTTTTTTTATTAATAGCAAATATTATCTATAGATATTATTTTGATTAAGTATTTTTCAATTATGTATCACATGAAAAAAAATTAAAACCAATTGAATTTAGTATTGAATTTTTAATTATGATGTGGCTTTATTAAGATTTAGGTTATGACAATAATTCAATATTATTGTACGAAGTACGAATTATATCGAGGTATTTCGTAGAGATCAATTTTATTGGCTGTTTACTGTAGTGTATATATAATAGGTATCAGTGGCATACCCAGGATTTTTGAATGGGGGGGGGCTAAACAAAGTAAATAAAAATTTGACATCTTATCACTAGCTTCAATAAAGTCTTATAGCTGTTAATTGTAATATTTCATTATTATATACTTTTTATAACATATACATAATATATTAGTGATATATTTAAATAGTAGGAAGTAGGGACTGATTTATTATTATTACAAAATGTACTCCATAACACGGCCAATGGGGGGGGGGGCTGAAGCCCCCTAAGCCCCCCCCCCTGGATACGCCACTGATAGGTATTGTGTTGTTTAATATAGGCAATAGGCCGTATTATAATAGGGGAAAACCGAAAGGATATAGTTACTTTTTTTATGGAGCGCAAACTGGAACATCTAGACACGCGGTAGCGTGTCAAGCCAAGTTCTAGCTAATTAATTTTCACATCGTACTACAATAGTACGAACTACGAAAAGTAAGAAAAGATTGAAACGTGTTGAAGGTACGTATAATGGAGTCGGTAGGAAGTGTCGAACCCTGTGTGGGTCGTTTTCAGTTGGGTGTTGTAATACCCCGCATACTCGGCAGAAATTTTATAGATTTTCAGTCTGTGGAATTCGGTAAGTAGGTAAGTTTGTTATTCGAAATTTCTAAATCTAATAGTAAATTCTATTAATTTTAAAGACTACTCTGGGGGAGACTTCACATTATATTTTTTAAGATCAATTATTGAACTCGAGGGCTATTTAGAGGAGGCCGGAAGGGGTTATATAGTTGTTAGAACACCCACCATCGGCCGTATTTTGTTATATTTGACCAAACTCCAAACTTACTCACAATGTATTTTCTCTACACAAGTGCAAGAAATAATCATTCATAATAAATTATAGTTCTACGAACACAGGTTGTTGGTTATATCTGCAACGATCTTTGCCACTACATCTGAGAGTGTATGCTTCTTTTCAACACTTCGTAGACTTAAAAGTTATTTAAGAAATACCGTTGGAGAAAATAGGCTGAATGGCTTGTCATTAATGAATATCCATACTCCCAGGTACGTATACAAAAACAATTTCTGGGGGGGTGACCCACTGACCCCCCTGTATACGTGTCTGCATACTCCATATATAGAGATATACCTATATCTTGGGCAGAGATTATTGATGAATTTGCCTCTCACCTACCATAAGTCTATTAAATTTTAAAACAACCCCGTAAAAGAAATCCTGAATACGCCGCCACTGACCCTATTGATATAGGAATCAGCTAGGAGAGGAGTTTATTTTACTTTCTACCTTCTACGACGCGTCACGGTAACGTTAAAAATTAAAATCCTACTTATCAACATGGTCAATTTAACACGATTAACACCAGTTGCGCGTTTTCTATACCTAGGTTAGTAGCTATACTAGTAGTTATACTTATAGCTAAGTATATTAGGTTGCCGAGTGCAGTGGCATGGCGTATTCACGGGGGGGGGGGGGTCGCAAGGGGTTTCCACCTCCCTCAAGTTAGGATTTTTTTTAAAACAATCGTTTATTTTAAATTTAGGTATTGAACAACATAAAACATTTTTAATTTGTCGAGATAACTTTATAAAAACAAAAAATAATCTAAGTAAAGTAATAATTAATCAGGTGGACACGGCCAGAGCTAGTTAATTCATAGAAAATCGTTTGAATATTGAAGCCATAGCTTTATACATTATACGGAAGACTAGACCTAGCACTTAGAGCCTAGAGGTCACAGAGATTCTAGTCAACTGATAATAAAATTATCTGAGAATGTTAATGAAGGAAATTTCCAAGAGCCATACAATATAGGGCACTTGGTGATACACATTTGAGAAAATATTTTTGAAAACCCAGCGCATCGAAATAAATATATTAGTCCCGAAAGTCAAAACGCTATTATTGATTCTTTTAAGTTTTAACAATATATTGTTAAAAACAATTGTAGATATTTCGAGTAAATTTAGCAAAATGTTTCACTATTATTGCCGATGAAATCGCCGATGTATCGGGTGTCGAACAAGTTTTGTTATGTGCTAGATACGTAAATTTAGAAAAAAATATTTTACGGGAATATTTTTTACAATTTGTTCCCACTTAGGATTTATTCGGAGTAGGATTAGCAGATTTTATCATAGAAAATTTAGAAAAAATTGGTATTGGAACAAAATTAAAAAACTTAATGGACATGCTTTATTATCAATTCACCGACACGCGACACTCGACAGTTCACATTTGAGATCGATGGAGTGATTGATGATTTAAAAAATAAAAAAAGCTTGATTTTATAATTTGACATTTATTTGACTACAGCCACTAGCCAAGTGCTAAATGCTAATATTATTAGAAATAGATATTCGCGCATATTATTATGGGATCTAATAAAGTATGCTAATTTTTTCTAAAACAGTTGTTAAATTTTTTCTATATAGTTCTTAACGACGTATATAGAATATAAATGGACTAAGTTATAACTTATGAGACATTTTTCTTTAACAATGTTGGTATCGGATCTCCTTCTTTGCTAAGTGCTAACAAACGTCATACATATTATTTCTTTGTAGGTATCTATAGGTAGTAACCTAACTAGGACTATTTATCTTATTGTAAACATGGAATATATTTCATGGGTATGCCTATAATTGTACAACACACGATGTAGATTTAAAATTTAAATCACGATTAAAGAATAATATTGACTCTATAAAGTAATAATTTATTTTTCAATGATTGATACCGTTCATTAACAGAATATCAGATCCCTTCGGCTGCGCGCAAAAATATTATTATGTAAACAACGTGGGCAAAACTCAGCGGATAGATGGCGTTGGTGCGAGCTATGAAAAACATATGATCGACGGTGGCGGTGTCTCTGTCGCAGTCGTTGCCATCCGTCCGATATTGTTATTTGTTGTCAAGTGTTATTGTTTTGCCCCGTCGGCGACGTCGACTTTCCCGTAGGGATCTAAATAGCAATAAAATATTTAATATAGGTATTATACTTATTATATATTTTTTATATATATTTATATGTACGTCGCATATGATATGTACCGATGAAATGTGAACGTGTCTGTATATTTATGCTTTAGTCGCAAAATCGCACGTCGTCGGTTGTTAGGTGAAAATTTCTCATTTTTTAATTTTAACATTCGTTTTTCTTTTATTTTATATTATCTAGAGGGAATCGTCAAATCATTTTTTTTTATATTATTAATTGATCACATTCTCGACAAATATATAGTGTTGCAGTGTGTTTATTCTTTTTGTGTTAAGAAGTCGTCAGAAGATGCACTTTAAGCTGCTTAACGTGTAGATGATCCACTGACGCTCCTGCAGGTATTAGACTTACTTATATAATAATTGGTCTCACTAACTAGTACTAACTCAGATAACACAGTTATCTGTGGTCAATATCGTCAGGCTTATTTTTTTTACATTCCGATGTTTGTTCATTGTGCGTCAATGTACACATTTGTATATATTCATTCACACACATTTGTTAACAATACGATTAATGGTTGTAGTAATATTGATTTTACTTCTCATTGTCACTACATTTCATTATAGGTACATTATTATATTAATAATAGGTATATACATATTTAGTTTGATTGATCTGTATCTATAACAAGTTGTGATATATTCTGTATGAAATGTTTGATGATTGTTCAAATTATTTTGGTTTTATTAATATAATTACTCATGTACAGGGTCAAAATGTCATTTATGGTGAAGAAGAAACGATATAAGTTTACTGTTAATCTCTGCCTAGAAGATTTAACAGCCGTCCCATTTGTCAATGCTGTATTGTTTGCTAAAGTTCGTTTACTGGATGGCGGGAATTTTAGTGATACTTCATCCAGGTAAGAGTTTTCTTTTTTTTTTTTGAAGATTTCAAACATTTATTTTTTGATTAATAATGTAATGTACATAATTGTGTGTAGGTACATGGTTATAGTATGTATAATGGATAAATATGTTTTATGTTTTTATGTATATTGTATATTCTTTATACTAAATTAACCATTAATGTTTGATTTGAGAAAAATATATTGTTGTTATAAATTATAACATCTTATATACTTTTGGTATAGAAATTTGAACGGTGACTTCCAGTTTTGAAGTATAGATAATATTGTTATGATAGATACTGCAATAGTAGTATATATTATTATAATTTAAAGTTGAGATAAATATTGCTGTGATTACTGATTAGGTATCTTACTTGGTTAATATGTGTATGGCAGTATTTTTTTCCAAATATTCTTGGAACTTTTCAAATAGTTGTTATTTAGTTAGAATATAATATAAGTATTAAGTTTAATTGTGAAAATTAGTATTCTTATCAATAATATCTGTTCATGGTTATGGATACAATATTATGTAGTGTTAAAAATTATTCTTGGTTAGGTTATACATTGACTTTTTTTTTATTATTTATTTTAATACTTGCAGATTTCTATACATTTTTTTAAAGTTATCATTGCTGCTATTTATACATTGGTTTTATTCATAATTTAATTTTTAACTTCCATAAACCACAAAATTTAGAGTGTGTTTAACTTAAAGGATGATTCTATTATTTTTAATATCTATGATAAAGTTTAGTCACTAATAACAACTTTTAAGGTGTTGTTAGTAAGTAATCAATAGGTAACAATATTGTTTATTTTTTTTTATTAATTATAATTTATTTATTATAAGCTTCAATTTAATAAATAAATAGTGTACATTTAATGTTGTGTTAAAACCTTAAAAGTTAACAGTATTACTTTTAGTAAGTTCCTAATATTTAAGAATTAGTAAAATAAAAATGTGTTCTGTAAGTTTATTAAAACTATACTACACTGTTATTTAAAATATCATACCTTATAACTATAAAGGTATTTATTTAAAGTGCCCGGGGCTGTATTATTTAAATGATCCAAAAGTCTTTATAAATATGTTTAACAATTATATATATTTTACATAATAGATAATAGATATACACTAATTTTTAAATAAAGATATAAATATAGCATACATTTATTAATAATACTGAAAATAAATTGTTTAAAAAAATAATGGTTGAAAACATTTTAAATGATAAAATATCATTAAAGCAATGACTTAAAGTATTGGGCAAATGGCTAATTGGCTTATAATGGAGTTATAATTTTAAACAAGTAATAATATAATATGTATTAAAATGTTTATTAATTTATAATTATTATATAATTTATTATTTAAAGAGTAATCAATAGGTTTAATAGTAATAATATGTAACATTATAATTCACCATGTCAACAGATGATAATGACCTAACTTATAAAAATGATACTTGTATATAATGGTAGTAGACAATTCATATTATAAAGATATATTATAAGATTTTTGATTATTTAAGTATTTATAGAAAAAATTAGCTATTAAATATTAATAAAATTAATTATTATAATATTATTAACAATAATTAATTTCAGATTTATTACAAATTAGTTTATTAAATTTAAAGTTATTAAGTGTTTGGAAATTTAAACTCAAAACATTTATATAATTTACGGATTTTGTTATGCATTTTTATCTCAATTTTAATGTTTATAATTTGTACACTGCAATCAAGAATGAAATTTGTGATCTGAGATTAATCTTTTTAATATAATCAGTCTTATGGATTATAATTTGGTACTTTTCCAAATAATTATTAAAGTTAGGTATACAAATAATTTCAAGTATAAATATAAAAATATTTGTTTTTAAATATGTGTTACTATTAAAATATATTAATATTAATATTTTGTGTATATACAGGTACCTATTATTTGTATTTTCTACATTTTAGATTCTCCCATTATTTAATTTTTAGATAAATATAATTTTATATTATATCATTAGTACCCGACTTTTAAGGTCTGTGAATGATTTGGTTATTGCAACTATATTATGATATTTTTAATTTAAATGGTATGAACAGTTAAGAGGATGTGGTACCTGCATATGTTGTCGACGTCTTATTAATGTACATTGTAGCAAATTTGTATTCAACAGAATCCATTTTATGTTAATTTTAATATTAGAGTTAATTTACTTATTATAAAACCTAAAGGTAAGAATATTATCTAAATTCATGATGATACACGATGTTCTCTTAGATTAGATAATGGGTAAATTGATTTTGCTGAATGCAAATTTGCTATGTTTTACATTAGTAAGATGGATAAAACATATACTGGTATATAATTTATTTTATATTTTATATTATAAAATAATATAAATAACATATATAATATGTTTAAGGTTATGCAAAAAAAATATTTTGTATCAGGTTATAAATAATTTAATTTAAACAAATATGTCATCTCATCTGAATTAATGATATCTGCAAAATTAATATTCATATTTACACTTATGTTTCAAATCTGTTTTAAATCTACAATTTTTTTGGTTATAGTAAAAGAAAAAGAACATTTATTTCAATTGTATAATCTTAAAATAAGTTTCAGAATGTAATACTATTGGTGGTTGATAAGTTAAAAAAATGTTTATCAATATTTCTAGCACTAACTTAACAAAAAATAAAAGATTATGTAGTAGTGATGTGTAGTTTTCGCCATTCTGGGGATCTTCCTTAAAAAATCAAAATACATCTTTTTAATATTTAAAAAAGGATAGATGAGATACTTTTTGGGCCTAAAAATAATAATAATAATAATAAAATACAAAATCAAAAGTAATTGTTAACCCAAATCTGTGTTTTGCCAAAAATTTGAAACTAAAATTAAAATAAATAATATTATGTTATAATACTAATACTAAATTAACTTAGAAATATTCATATACTTATTATTAGTATTTTTTTACATACATTTTGTTTTTTTAATTTTTAAGTTTAATTTATACCTGTATATATATTCAATATTTTTGATTTAAAAACTATTGGCGTGCCTTTATCAATTTCTTTTGCTATTTAAAAACGAATTACATTTTTGGTAGAAATAGTTGTTCTAGAAAAAATATAAGAATGAATTATAGAAATATAGGACTAATTTTATTTTTATCACAAATATATTATTTATTTTGATAAATCTAAAGATGTTTTCTGTTGCCTAGAATGTTTTTTAAATTGTGTTTAATATTATACCTGACTCACACTAAATTACATCATTACATCATAGTGGTCATTAGACACATAATTTTATCATTTACATTATCTTGTATCGTTATAAATGTAGCTATTTAAAAATCTTGTATTCATCATTAGGTTAATCTTTTTTTTTCATTCTAAATTGCTTACATTGGAAGAAGAAATTGTGTTAGTACTACATGCATAATTTTTTTTGTTCTCTAGTAATGACTACCCTGTGATTATTTGTTTGTATCATATACAAATTGTATATACAGTTGGATAATTTGTATTAATACATATGTTTCAAAAAGAGGTACATACATATTTAATGTTAGGTAGAATATTAATTATATAACAGTGTTACACTGTTACTACAGCTATTCTTAACCAGTATGAATTCGATGAATGTTATTTACTTTTTTATAATATAGTTTCACGGAAGTGATAATTAATTAATGATTTTTTATTAAGTAACGGAATTACTTATTTTAGTTTATATTTTGAGATAAATTTTTAAGTAACCATACTCAGAACAAAAATCTATAGCCAAAATATACATTTGATTACAAAAATCTAATTTTATAATTATATATATTCCGTTTTTAGTTTAAGTATTATAACATAATAATAATTCTATTTTTCAAAACTTTCTCTGGTTAAGACCGTCTTCCATGTGTAGCAAATATTAAATCTAGAATTTAATTTAATTATATGTATAATTTACTACTAAAATTTAATGATAATAATAATTCCATACGTTTTTAATTTGTATGAACATACGAACATACACAAAAACCATTAGTGACGGGAAATTAGTTGCTACGTAAATTGTCTAAACAAAGAATGTGTGGCAAATGTTTTTGAACTTCACTGAGCTCTGTTTGTATCTGTGTGTATGAAAATAATTTAAAAAGTGTGTTTAATTAAGTCGTTAAGCAGCAAACAATAATGTATATTACGCACGCGTTACATATAGATATAAGTTATACATATAAATTAACAAGTACCATGGGAGTACGAGACAATTATTACTCTATCTAAATGCGGTTTTTTATGGTTATAATATGTTTATAACTGTACTAAACGATTTTTTTCTCTTCAAATTGTTATGTTGTGCTGGACGTAAACGAATAATATAAACTATACATAATTATACTATAATATAGATTTTAATATTAACGATTTTTAATTAGTGGGAGTATCGAATTTAAAATTTTGTATACAATATTTAATACAAATAATAAATCTCGTTAAGAATATTATAAATTAAAACATTTTTTATTATTTACTGTAATTCACCAACCATCATTAATAATTATATTGAATATGTATACTCCAATTTCTCTAATGTTTTTGTTGAACTGATACCTTGGTAGTAAGTTTAAATTCAAACTGTACTATAATATGTACGTATATAACTATATAAGTAATATATTAGGTTTGTTTGTCAGTCTGAAAACAAAAAATATCAGGTATATATTTTTCATTGTATTGATTTTCCGTGAAAAACTTGACTTTCTCGTGAAAAACGTATTTAATTAATTAAATAATATATAACTCATGACTACCGCATGTTACAAGTAAAGCTAAATATTCAATATATAATATGTATAATATAGATAAATGACAAAAATGAAGTTTTTTATTAAAAGCTATCTACGGCATTTAAGGCCATAGGTTATAGGACGTAGTTTTGGTGTAAAGTTGTTTATTATATATACGGTTGTTCATTTATATTCTATAGACGTGTTATTGATGTACTTACATAGATAACAGTGTTAAATACAGTATGTACATACGATATTAATTAAGTTTTGATAACAGCAGACTGTGTTATCGTCCCTATATTATATTTATTATTATTATACAAAAACAATATATTGGATATAATTTATACATTTTGAGCTTCAATGAAACTATATAATGTAATTTAGATTTTTCTTTAATATAAATTATTTACGTAGCAGTGGACTAGTGTTCCATAGGTACATATTTTGAAATATTTATTCGCATGCAAACGAGCAGTATTTTTTTCACACGACAGCTGTGTTTAAATTAAAATACGTAAATGGGGATTAATGGCGTTTCATTTTTACGCGAGTAATGGTCTTCGTGTCGTACTGTCGATTCGATTGAAATTTACTCACGGAGGAAACGCACAATTTAAATATACCCGCGCAATACAGCTGTATGATATTCGCACACAACGTCTAAAATCTAGGCCACGCGCTAGTCATGGATCATAATTATTACAAACGAATTACTATAGAGTATAGAGTCAGAAAAAAAGTACCATTGCCATCACTACTTCATATTCCCAATTCAATTGTAGCCAACCGACCGACATTCCGATTCTCTATACTATGATATAATATAAGAAACTATACGCGCGGCGCACGATTAATATACAATATTATATCTACGAGGAATTTAATCTCAATTAATAAAAATATTAACGAATCTCTTTCCTCTATATTGTCAAAACGTTTTTGTTATTGCTTGCGTTTGTAAATTGTTTTACAATCACAGTCGTGCGAAATAATATTTTTATCTAATGCACACGAGTATGACAGGATAGGATGAGGCGAGGTGCAGCAGGTGGACGCCGACGTGTTTTGTGCTATTATGTGAGCGCTAGTCCCGTAAATATTTTACATATAATAATAAATACATGATATTTATATGTATAGTGTGTGTGTATTATGCTTAGAAGCAGACTAATATACTTCACTTTTAAAAACAATTTATGTTTCGTAAAATCCATCGGAAGCGGTAATTTTTAAACCATATTTATTGGTATATAATATACTTATATTTATATTGACATATAGTACTAGTATGTGCTACGCACGCGTGTCCAACTAGATGATTTTTAATTTTTGTTGTTACCATTGAACAATTATGTTTGTTGTTACTATAGTTACTATTATGAATATTAAACATATTATTTAGGGTAGTTTTTTTTTAACTCAAAACATCTTTTTCTTAATTAATTTTTGTCTATTTTTTTATTTTTAACATTTAATTTCCAAAATTATGATGTTATTTTAGATTCTGAACGAAGTGATGAATGTATTGCTTTTACAATGATGTGTGTTTTTTTTTTGTGTCTGACGACAACATTTGGAGCAGTAATAATGCTCCGATTTTTGACTTCAGCCCCTCTTTGAATAGGAAATTGAATCTAGTTGGTACTTTAGGGGGGGTCAAAATTAAAATTTTCAAATAGTTTTCAAAAAAATCGAGAAAAACAAAAAAAAAATTACAGAAAAATGGCAATTTTACGAAAAACCACTTATTTTCGATAAAATCGATTTTTTGATTTTGCTGTAACTCAAAAACGAATTATTGTAAATACTTGAAATTTTCACCAAATATTTATATTATGGTTATCTCCTTACAGTTAAATTTTCAAAATATTTTGACCATTTTTAAGCTACTTATAGACAATTGAAATTTTCGACTTTTCTAAGTTTTTTTTCTTCAAATGCCGATAAAAATTTTTTGGGTGGCCAGAAAATCTTGAAAATTTAATACAAGGTTTCTTATAAGTTGTTCTTAAAGTGATAAAAAAAAATCCGAAATCGTTAGTCACAATTTTTTTTTATAAGTGCTTAAAGTTCGAATTTATACGAAATATGTCAAAATTTAAATCAAATTTCATACGCTCATAATGCGAATGTTGGCCAAATACTTTTTTTATTAATAAACAGATACTATAAAGTAACTATAGTAACATATAAAAACTATACTATTTGTTTCAAAATAGAATATATGACAATATTTAAATATAATATATCCTAAACTGACAAATCATCTTCGTTCAGAATCGTTTTTCGTATACAATGATACCTATCATTGCATTCAAATTTAACCTACCATAGTCTGAGGTCCACCCCACCCCCTAATATACAGCAGAGCGATACCCACTTAACCGCTTTTTTAATACTTTTTAGTACTTATTTAAAACTATATTTACACTATATTTATATTTTTATATAAAAAACTGAATAAAAAAGTTTCTACTTCTAAATAATTACCTTTATATACCTTTATACCTTTGATTACATTTATAAAATAACGTTTAGTATACAAATATATATCTACTTGATGGGTAGATTATAGATAAATATAATATTAATATAGTGTTTAGGCGGTGGTGGCGCGGCGTTTGTATACATAAATAATCTGTTTCAGTATGAGTTTATATTTATATATATATTTTGTGAATTCGTATTGAAATTATATTTAAATTAATATTTTTTTCAATATTTATAAATTGTACTTAGTTGTTCTAAGAATTAATTGGTGTGAACATATAAAAATGTGTTTAATTAATTAGTTTTTGATATTAACAATATTTTTCAGCTAAACTTAAAAATGTTTAAGTCTTTTTTAGTTGCATTTTCCTAGTTAAATGCTTTTTTTTGTAGCATTATTGGCAATTTTTTAATTCCTTTATTGTAGATTTTTAGTGCTTCATTTTCCTAGCCCTATTGATAAACATTTTTACTAATTTTATTTTATTTTTGTTTTGTCTTAAGTTGTTTAAAGTGACCCCTGAAAAAATAACCTTCATTAGAATATCCAACCGAAATTCTAGTTAATCTCAAATCCTTTCTAACATACAAGGACTGACAATATGAAATGTAGCGCATATCCTTGTTTTTTAACCACCTAATTCTTACGTTATGAAAGCTGACTATTCGGATTTCCTATATTTAATTTAAATGTCGTTTTGGCACTAAAGATAATTTGTGAATAGTAATGTTTGATCTCTAAAGCTTTAAAATGTGAACTTTAATCGTCGAGTATTATCTACTCGTCCAAATCGTAAACTATATGTAACTGCAGACGTCCAGTTTCATAATGTGGCGCTTGTAGAGAAATCTTACAACTAATGATCTGTCACTTAACCACTGGATTTACAGATTATTTGACATAGCTTCATTTGACTTCTTTTTTATACTTATGTGAAAGGATGTGTGTTAAAATCACCAATACCTTAGAATGGAGATGCCCTTTTTATACAAACATCGTTACATTTCGATCTTTCTCCCTGTTTGACGAGAGAGAGTTTTGGATAATATCAGTTGGCTATTATGAGAGCTAGTTAATTGTGGGGGTCTATTGAATAATTTAAGAAAATGTTAATTTTACAAATTATTTAAACTACCATTTTCTAAACACAGTATTTAATATTTGTGTAAACAATACAACTTTAATAACCACGATCTTAGAAGGCCTTCTAAGACCATATAGTTACAACTTATTTTTACATTTGAAGTTAGCTCCCATATTTATGTACTTGTGTATTCTTTATCCGGTATTTTTCAATCGTCTTATCTTTTTTATATTACCATTTTTTTGTCATAATTTATTTTTTATCTCAACCTTTTATTTTAATTTACGTATTGGTCTATTTGATTTATTTTTAGTATTTGTCTACATTCAGACTAGAGTATAGTTTAATAATTATTAGTTGATTGTTCTCTATGTATATTGTTTTGTTATTTGAATTGCTAAAACGGCATTTTTAAAATTTTTTTTTGGGGGGGGGGTCTATCACTTTAATCCCCATCCTAATTACGCCCTCGTGAAGAAACCCTGCAAAATATTATTTTACTGCTCTGCTCTCCTAAATTTCAAATATTTACAACTCGTACACTACTAGCCCAAAATTCAATTTTTATGTATCAAAATACTTTCAAAAATATTATATTTTAGAACATGAAATTAAAAACATATTTTGTCATTCAAATATGTAAAAACTTAAAAAATGATAACGATAAAAATATAATTTTTTTGAAAGAATGTTGTTTTATTTTTACTGAAAATTATGTAAGTAAAAAAAATATTTTCAAAAACGGTTATATATTTTTAAATAATGAGTTTTGTTTGATAAAAGAATCATCCTTTATAGTAGTGGTGTTATATGAATAGCTGCGGTTTTATTCACTAACTCACAAAAAAAAAAAAATTACGTGTACATATATGAAATGTATTGTTATTTTTCTCAGGTTTAAAATTTAAATATACCTATATTTTTAATAATTTGTAGAATAATATAGGTAATAAATTAGTTTATTTCGTTTTAAAAATATTTTTAAATAATTTACGAATAATAAATGTGTCCCCATAATACCTACTAATTATTTTAACTACTTATATCCTATTCAAATAATAATATACCGATAATACTTTTACAAGAGCTTAGTAAAACGTAATCTACAGGTGAATTCAAAATGTATGTTACAGTCATTTTATCATAATACATTGTGTATTCAAAATAGAGAAAAATGTATAGTACGAAAATTATTTTATTCAGAAATAATTTACAATATCATTTGTAAATGTTATGGTTATACATTATTTTATAGGAGGGGGGTTGGGGGTCAATTTAAAAATATATTTATGGGAAATTCTCAAAGATAGAGTTTTGCATTAATTGATGTTGTTCACACTAAAATTTTTCACATTATGTTTGCAAAAAGTTCCCATTTGAATATTTTAAAGTTAACCCCAACTCCTCTCCCTAAAATAATGTAAACAAATATCAAATAAAAAATAATTATAGTTGTTTTTAAATAAAAGAAAACCTCGTGTTATACATTTTTCTCTATCTTTTGAATTTATATATAATACAATGGCTAGGTATAAGTATAACATACATTTTAAATTACTCTGTATCTATAATATAGTGATATTATTACGATTCATTTTTTTGGATCTGCGTTGCACTTATTGGTGTGCGGTCACTCACACAAGGTATTTATTATTGGCCACTCCCGATCTATAGTGTATTTAGTCGATGTGTATTTTTATGGTATAGGTACCTTGTGTGCACTAGTTTGTTTCGACTTTATCTATTCACTAAAGCAAGTATATTATAATTTATATAATATACATAAATTACATATGCATTATACATATATATTTAGAGACAAACTATACTGAAGTAAAGGTAAACCTATAAGTAATATAAAAGTAGACGCAACCACGGAACTATTATAATAAACTCTCTGGTTTGATAATGTGTGTGTCTAATATTTATTATATAGAATGTAGATAGTTTAATTGATAGAACGTACCCGAAACTCGGAAATTGCATGTATTGATTATAATTTATACGTTTATACGCGTAAAGATACGCGCGCGCGTCATCAGTGCATTTACAGAAGTAGTAGTCTAAATATCTATAAAATTGATTTTATTATAAAGTTTTAATAATAATAATGATTGCAATTATTAATTATTTTTGTAAGATAACATAACAGTTTTTTTTTTAGTTGAAGTATACATTTCTTAAAAAATATACTGTTTATACACGTATGAAATATTGTTTTTTCCATTTTTAAGGAAACACATGCATATATTATATATAATATTCATATATTTTAATACTATTATATACTTTTACGACACGAATGTAATTTTAGAGCAATATTACCACGAATATTGTATCAATAATAAATAATAATAATTATTACCTATTATTATTATTGTGTTATGTTATGTTATAGGTACGTTAAACACATCCCAGTTTTGTAAATAGTTATGATTTCCGTTAAATTATGAAAAAATTGGCATGACAAATTTAATGTCTAGTGTTTATGTACTATGTAAATATAATAAAAGCAAACTATTATTAGTAATTACCTTACCTGCAGATAATGTGTATGATACCTACGTACAAATAACTTTTCCCTTTCGTTGCAAGAACGAAGTCGTAATACCTTCTAATACTATCTACCTACGTGTTAAAATACTGTAGGTCGTTAAATTATTTAATGTATTATCAGGTTCATAACTATTTGAAAATTTTTATTTTTATCTATAGTTTGCGTATGCTTAATTATTTGTTATCGTCGTTGCAAGTGCAATTTAGTTAAAACCTAAACATGATATACATTTTTAAATTCTCTTTTTTATCATTATTTATTATCAAAAACGTATTTGACAATTGAACTGGTGAGGTACTTAAATATTACAGAAAATGGATTGGTTTAAGATTATTATGAGATCATTGAATAAAATTATTCAAACAAAATATTTAAATGTATTGCTTTTTAATGGTAACAATTGATTTTTAAATACGGACTTACAACGTTTAATATTACTAAACATAATATGTATATGAATTTCCGCCCTTCAATTTCCATTTTAATCAATACGTGTCAAACGATTCTACCGCTTAGTCTATAACGGATATTTTAAGTCGTTTTAGCGTTGAAATTTGTAGTTAATAATATATAATTATATTATTAACATTTTACGTTTTCACGTGACGTGTATATAGAAGATGAGATAAACGCACGGAAGAAACTAAAATTTTCTGTAGAACAATGATTTTTATTTGTCATAAATACTGTACAGGGTATCAACTATCAGTTATGAAACAAACAAGATAATATTTTTATAGGTACCTATAGGTACGAGTATAATATGAGCTTCGTAACGATGATACTCATGCATAAAATTTCTATAGCTTATAATTTTATATACATTATAATATATTATTATAATTTTTAATATTTAGTTTTAAATCTGAACCTTGGATGGATGTGTTGCTTTCACATATGGCATCGAATAACTTAATCCTTTTACTCTGATGTTTTATTCAGATCGTATGTGGTGGTAGTATAGTATATTATAGCATATATTATAGTTTAGCAGTTTAGTTTGAAACAATACCACACTTAACACAGTAATCATTTAAATTGTCCTTGATGATGACGCGGTAGGTAGGTTTTGTTTTTATATACTTGGTATCAGACGAAAAAAAATTAGTATATAATAATATAATTTGTAAAAACGACATTGACCACACCGCGTATAATTAGATGTGCGACACCAATGCCTAGTTCTATGTTTACCTACGATTTACTTGTGCTTAAATTTATTAATAATACTTCTTTTATTGTGGAATATACTTATATTTTGCAGATAGGTATAAAGCGCGTAACCTACATGCTTGTAACCTAACTAGAACGAATACATTTGTAACGCTTTAGGGGAAAATAAACTCGTACAAACAAAAATCTCATGAAATTTTTACCTAGTGTACCTATTACCTATTCCCGAGTGCCGGACACAACAGTATATTATTATAGTTGTGGATATCTTTAATAACGGACTTAACCGCCACAGTGATTTTTTCCAATAATATGATCATAATGCTGTATTATTGTTTATACTAATTTTCATTGTAAGGATTCGTAATTCGATTTATATCCGGCTGGGTTCAATAATATTTGTAATATAGATTTAAGAATTTAACCATTTATAACAAGATAATAATGTAGGTATTATTCATTTAATGTAAATATACTGCGACAATAAAGAATTACACGGTGGACGTAATTCAACACGGCTATAATAAATAATAATTAATATAATTTATGGAAAAATTGGTTAACAGATTATTATTAGTAATTATTTAACCATTTATTAATAAACATTTGTGTCGCTTAAAAAACACACTGAAAAGTTTGAAGATTGTTGTCTGTGCTTTACTGCTTTACTGCACCTAATTAGTATGCTCGTTTAAAGGCCCAGTGTACGTGAATGGCATAATCAATGTGCTCTGTTTAATTGAACTCACTATTTTTGTGAACAGAACTTTGGGATGAGTTTTATTTGTGTTTTTATTAGTAACTTTTGTTAGAATGATCAATAATTTGACTATCTTTTAAAACAGTCTTTTTTTTTCCAAAAAATGAAATTTATTAGATATTGTTTTCGAGTGGAAAATTTGATATATGTCTAATTATATTATTGCGTTGTCGAGTTAGGTTTCTGTTTAATAACTTTTTGCTCCAACGAACACTGAACAAGTGAATCCTAATATTATTATATAGATTCACTTAAACAGTTAATCTAATTAGAAATTATAATCGTCTCTCAAATGAAAACTTATGCGTTTTATTATTTGTTCGTTCCTCACGTACCTACACTGTTTTGTCATGCAATTTATTTAAAATACTTATTGCGTTTGAGTATATTTGCAGAAAATCTGAATCGATGCTGTCATAAAACAAATTTGATAGTCAATAATTGTGCGTATTTTTGTGTAAATTAAATGTATTGTATGTTCTTGCCGAATGTCTATTGTACGCTATTTCATACAATTTCCGGTTGTATATGTATACGACGAATATACTTAATATCTTTCATCGAATTTTACAATATTTAAATCTATATACTTTTATAATGTTAAAATAACGATTCATAGTGTTTGAATAAGCTGTCGTTTTAATTTGATGCATTGAAAAAAAAAATTGGAAACCGTCCAAACTGTCGAAATCCTTCCATAGTAAACAGTTTTTTCTCGGCGAACGGTAGCCAATTTCGTTGGCGCTAAATTCCTTTCATCGTCTCCTCAACTAAAGTGTACTGCACACGTAAATATACGCATGTGCTGCTGAGGAGCCAACAAACGAGAAACATGTGTCTATACGCAGTATTCGTGTAGTTTTGCGGAATGTCTGCCGGAAAGTATATGGTAGTGTACTGTCAAACACGTTTCAAGTGACTGATTTGGAGGAAAAAAGAGTGTATTTATAGTATAGATGCTGTAAAATATTATATAAAGCACGCGTAGTATATATTGATGGACCTGCAGCTAAAAGAAAAATAGATAGAAAGATAGTTTGTTGGTATATAATATCCTAATAATATATAGATATATTCATTTTTATAATTTATAATATGATAATAACTAATAAGTATACATACATTTTTAGTTGTTTAGTTTTTTCTCCCATATTCATCCAATATTTACGATAGAATTATAGCTATGGCCTATGACTATTTGTTTAATATATCCCCATCTCTTGGTATATTTATGTATTACTCATATTGAGTCATGTGCATCTGTACCTATATTATATAGTATTTTTTGGGAGAATTTATTTTAATTAATATAAATACAGACAATAGACATATATATTATACATAAACATATACAATATACATATAATTGTTTAGGTAAAATTAAAGTTGTAAATAACATAAACATTTATAGTGATGACTGCAAAGTCAATGATCCAATTCTCTTGCCAAATGTCTGTTTTAAAGTTTTCGCACTATCATTGTACAAAGCAATATAGTATAGTCTATTTGCCAAGTATTTAGAGTTTACAATGTTTTAAAATTATAAAAGAACAGAAACATAATAGTAATAACGTACTTAATTTTTGTGTGTATTTTTTTTTACGGTGTTAATAATACTCTACTTATTTGTAATAACATAGGTACTTATATTAAAAATACGTAATATGTACCAAAATTATTTTTATATTAACTCCGGTATGCGTTGGTTACAGAGAGGAGGTCCGAGAGCACACTGTTCGGTGGGGTGCTAAATTCGAGTTCGTCTGTAAGATGAGCGCCAATGCGTCCACCGGAATATTGGACCCATGTAACCTTCGGATATCTGTTCGCAAAGTATAAAATACTCGTAGATGCGGAAATACCGTTTTGGCAATATAAAAATTATTTTAATCGTTTGTATCGTATAGGAACTGAAAGGTGGTCGCAGCTTTCAAAAACTCGGTTTCACCGACGTTAATTTGGCTGAACTGGCTGGAGCTGGGTTGAGTTCTAGGCGCTGCCTGTTGGAAGGGTACGACACCCGGCACCACCGACAGGACAACTCGATGCTCAGGATATCCGTGTCTATGAACATGTTAGCCGGAGATATATTGTTCAAAGTGTTAGTATATATTACTTTTACTGTATTAAGTCTATATGTATACATAGTGAATTTCACAATATATTTTGGAAGCACTCAGTCAATTTATCAGTCATAAAATTTTACTTTGTTTTTGAGAATGTTGTACGAGTGCAGATTTGAATTTTTGATCGTCAGTATATTTATTTTGTCTTAAACTATTACAATTATATTTTGAATTTTTCACAGGCCAACGTCCGCTTTAAATCAAAAACCCACTACCAATGGTGATATCCCGCAACGTGAAGATACCGAATACCCTAGCAGCGGATTCGGCAGTTTGCCGAATACACGATCGTTGTTTCCATCAGGTATGCATACACTTCAGGTATCTGATTTATACTATAAGATACAATACGTACATCTATAAAGTTGATCTATATACAATATACATATATTACAGTTATTTTTTAAAAAGTAATTTAAATTAGTTGCTGCTGAGTTAGGTCTCTTTCCATAATGTAATATAATTGTTTAAGAATTATTTTTTCAAACTATACGAAAAACTTGTTACAATATACAATTTATGATAATGTAGACATTTATACATCCAAAATATCTCAGTGGGAGGAAACTGATTTTGTAATAGATACAGTTGATTTTCAACATATTTTTTTTGTTTTAAAATAATGATGCGTAATTCTGTAATTCTTGTATAACGATTAAGCAACGTGGGTATAATTTAATCGATTTTATGTTTTTACCACTTTTTAATGTTTAATTTGTGTACTTAAATAATATTATTCAAACCTGTATATTATATATTCAGAGTTAAATTCGACTCGCTGACCTACATCTGGAATGCGCTTTAGATTCTATAGTTATTTTATACTATATTCAAATCTTGGTATTTCTCTATAGTTCCTCCTTACTGCCTAATAAGTATCTCTATACTAGAATGGTGTTAGAAAACAGGAGATCTCTTTATTATTAACCAACAATCAACATTATATGTTTTATTGTTTTTGTGTATCCCTAATATCATTATTTTAATGTCATTTTATTTGATTAATTATTTTAATATATTTTGACTCTTGCTCTTTTGACTCTGAAAAGTACTTCTATAATAAAGGAAACTATGTCGCGTCTAATTACCATCAAACAATATTCATCAGACTGTGTTTTTAAATCGTATTGTTACGAAATGAAAATCATTTCTGTAAAAAATAAAACATATAAATAAATATTTTCTGAAAAATATAACTTTATAATACGAATAACAATTATTTAGTATATCATTTTAAGAGCTGACGTTTTAAATTAGTAAATATTAATGATTTTTTCAAACTTAGAAAAAGCAATTCATTTCAACGTAACAATAAATATTTTACAGCGACAGGAAAAAAAAATAAAGTGTTTAAAGCCATAGAAATTGTTTTAATTGCATTTTCATAATATATGGTTATCTGCACGTCAGAAACCACACGGGACGTCAAATTAAACATTTTTTTTCTTTAAAATATAATATTATGTTTAGTACATTTTATAATCGTATAGTTATAAATTACAATACATAATACACTACAGTAGTCTTGGAAAATAAAGCGTCACGTAGTGCGTTTTCGCCTGTGCATATTGTTTGTAACCTATGTACGGACCGCGTATTATCAGCTTATCTGCGATGTATTATAATTCATAATGTACATTTAATGATACTGGATATATCGCATGCTTACAGACATTCCATCCATGGGTGCTTTAGAAAAACACGACGCCGTGTCTGAATCGAATCAAAATCATTCGGAACAATTAGAAGACGACGCGATGGTAGTAGTACACGACAACCCTACTGCGCCAACTGCCACTAATAATGTAACCGGTTCGAGCGGACATTCCCGTAACTCTTCGAACACTAGTAAAGGCTCTAGTTCTCACAACTCTCATTCGAGGCACAGCAGTTCCGGTGACAGCGGGCACGTCCGGTAATATAATAATCATTATGTTGAGTAAAATAATTCAATATCCTTGAAAAGATATCGGATGTGTATCGCGTTGTGCGATTTAAAATGGTACTACTATAAATTGCAGTATATTATGTATATTGTACATGTGTATATTATATTGTTATGGTGTAGCATTATCACTTATTAGTTATATGAATGAATGAATGTATTTTAAAAGTTTACTCTCAGTCAAATGATGCATACAACTAACGCGTACTATAATACTGGTTTCATATAAAATTGATACATTCGTTTTTCGTCCCACTTTAACTGCAATATTTAAATTGTGCAGGAATATATGCGGGCGTATAGAACCTGCGTAGAATTTTATTGTTCTCCTCTATCCGTCGACCATCGCAAAGCTATTTTTTTTTCATGTGATATTAGATATTATCACAAGTTTACTGTAGACATGATAGTAATATTATACACTATGTTCGAACGCGAACGAAGAATATTATATAATCATAGTATTTAATAATTATTACTGCGTTCCTATGCGAATATCCAAATCCCAATATACCTATCTACTATTGTAATATACCTACATCAGGTCGCCGTCTTGGCCCGTGTGGTCGCCTACTTTGTTGCCGCCGCCGGCCACCCCGCCACCGTCGCCGCCGCAACAACAGCACCCACAGCAGACCCCCACTACGCCTTTGTGGAGCAGCCCTCGATCCAGATTCTGGTCGCTGCGTCAGGCCAAACACCAGCAGCCATCGCCTCAAGTGTGCACTCATCAGGACCCATTTCGGACACCGGACAACAAGCACACCGGAGGGTTCCGGTTTCCACCATGGTCCGGACCGTCTCCCCGGACCAACTCGTCGCCTGGCCTGTTGCCCCTGACCCCTGATTCCCCTATTAGGTAACGACTCTCCTGCCCATCCCGCATCTTTGAGCTACGCTACCGCTGTCTTCCTATTGAAATAATACGCTTCAGCCTTCACTTTAATTACCTCTACCTGCGTATACTGTCTCAATTCTCATCATCGTGGATACTGATCTATAAAATAAAATATAATATATATTATTTTCACGCCGACTTCCGTCATATACTATTGCTACAATAATTTTAATTACATTTTATATTCACCTATATAAACTGTTTAACATGGGATGTGTGTTTTTGGCGTTTTAGATATTCTTGTTTGCTCTAACGGATTTTGTTTCTGGAGAAGTGTTAATTTGAAATATTAATTATATTATATTTCAATAATTTAACAATATTTTATTTTAATTATTTTGTTAATACGCTGTGGAAATGTTCCTGAATACCCAACTAACAGCTTATCAGTAACCTGATTAGTATAGGTAATATATATAGGTATATACATAACCATCGAATATTGGATCAATTACTTATTATTCGTGAATTTAAACGATTGGAGTAGATAGTGTAGAAAATATTTCGTGCGATAGAGCCGGCAGTCGTTACAATTACTCTGCCTTAATTAAATTTCAATTGTTCTCAAATAATAGGTATATAATTGTTTCAATAATCAATGTTTGAATTTAATAATAAAAATTATTTCAGAATATGAAATTACAAACAATATAGTTGTCGTTTCAAAAAAGTATCTATAGATTATATTACTATATACTCGTATTGTATATTATATAGTATACAGTATACTACTATATAGTATATTATATTAAACTACCTATATATAAGACAAAAGATATATTGCCAATTTGAATATTTTTATATGAAATATTTCAAAAAGTATATCTATAAATTAGTAGGATTTTAATTTTTTCATTAATGATTCCTAATTATGTTTATTAATAGTCAATAGAACTCGTCAAAAGTAGGTACCTACGTCGAATTTTAATTTAATCACTCAATTCTTTCATGTGCATCACGGTCGTTGTCGATTTAAAAAAAATATACCTACTGTATTAGGTGTATATTTACTATTCAGTCATAGTTGTTTGGTATAATATATTATTTATATATTATTATATTTTGGCTGCGAATGTGTTTATTTTATCGAACAAAAATATACACCAACGATCTTCGATTACAGTATAACAGTTCAAATGTATTGTAATATGTATAGTATATTTACATAGGTTTTCCGTACGTAGTATAATAAATGATTCTTTTATCGAACAACATTCATTATTTTAAAATTTTAATTAAAATGTGTTAATATAGATTTTAAAATAATGAGTGTTATTCGATAAAAGAATCACTTTGTATAAAATATATACCTATAGTACCTATACGTAATATACATCGGGTAATGACGTCGAAGCATATAGAAAAAATATAACGCTTACATAGTACATAGTATAGTATTTATATGTTGAGTAAATCTAATGCGTTGTAAATGGCATAATTCAGTTAAAATCCATATTTTTGAATATATTGTACATATGTATATTGTACGATAACAAGATTTATACCCACAGTATATCCAAAACTTATAAATTTTAAAAGTGTTAATTTAAACTAGATTTACGATATAGGTATTTATATTGCGATAGACTGATATTAATTTCATACTGAATAGTGTACACAATGTGTGCAATTTATGCTTACAAACGATTTTAAGAATTGGGGGTAGGGGATTCTTTAGTTTTATAAGAGGTTTTGGGTTACGTATTTACATATATATATAATCTATATGCACTTAACTCTTATACATCGTGGTGTTTGTGTGTGTGTTGTGCGTGTTCAGGGGCAGTTGTATGCACCACCGTAAACTGCTGTTGGACAGCACGGCTGCGGGTAGTTGCGGCGTGGTGCTCCCAGGAATGCTCAACATGAACTCGCTTCAGAAGCTCCCGGAAATGGACAAATCGCTCAGCACTTCCGACACTTTAGTGTCGTCTCCGTTTAGGCGGCCGAGCCAAATGTTAGTCGATTGACGTTCACGTGTGTGTGTACTGTGTGTGCAATGTGCATGACAGTTTGCGTCGTTTTTACAGCTTGTATTTCCGCCGAGTTAGGCTTTCGAATTTTTTTCGTTTTGAATATTATATTGCATGAATTTTCTTTATTAACCGTTTTATTCTGTTTTCTATCTGTCAAATGATTTGAAATTACGCTTGCATATATACGATATCTATTTACTTATATTATGTGTATAACTTCGCGCGTCGTTTCAGTATATGTATATTCGCTTTATAATATTATATATATAAAATTTTTTTGGTAAATTATTATGACTGAAAAAAATTATTCCGTATAAATTGAAGTTATATTTATAATACTTCATTAAAAAAAAAACACATTTTTTTTTCTATTTTAATTTGGATTTTATGCTATTTAATGTTTTTAATGACAACTTATTTTGTTATTTCATAATCAGATGTAGAATATTTGTCTAAAACTTTTTTTATTTATCAAATATTGAATAAATAGTTTTTATTCAATTAATTTCTAATTATGAAATAAAAAATATAGGTTATTCTTATTATTAAAACTACATGGAAATATTTTATTTAAAACTACTACAATTGACTAGGAAAGTTAGTATAGCCGTGTAATTAGATCATCAGGTATATAATAATTAATAATATTATAGTATTATATAATAATACATGTAATATTATGATATGTCACAACCTTAATCGCTGTTATTGTTTTATATACATAATATAAAACATGTATATTTTGTAAGTAATGTTAATTAATATAGTATGATATATGTTATATAATATTATAATGACACCGTGCAATATCTATACTTTTATGTTATTGTCTTATCGGTATTACTAAAAACGATTTGTTAATATAATGCAAAAAATAGAATCAAATAAAGATAAACTTATCGTAATAACTAAATAATTTAATTTATTTTTTTATTTTTTTCCCACATTTATTTTAATTTGAGTTAATCCGTCGAGCATGAACATCAACACGATTAATGAACTGTAAAAACTAATTATTCTTCTTAATTTTTTTTATTATTTATAATTGTTTAACACGATCGTTATGGGGTGTTTAATACAGAGGCTTTAGAAAATCTGTTAATTAACATTATAGATATTATAATATTTTTGAAAATTGAAAACGTAGTAGTGTATAATATTCATGTTATATGAAATTAATCACCCTCAAAACGCTTATTGTTATAATATTGCATGAATTATTATTAATATTTTCCTTTTATATTTTATACTCGTACTTGTACAACGTAGTACTTTTCAAAAATTATTAACGATACTATAATAGTGTTTGTATCCCTGTCGCCTCTTTCACTGCTGCATATTTACGGTGTAAAGTTTTTTGAAAATTATCGATTTTAATCATTTTACGCAGTCGTAAATTTACCAAAAATGAAATAAAACTCATAAAGAAGTAACATTTATAATTCATGATGGTGCCGTTCCACTGTTGTTCTTTGCCGTTAATAATAATAATATTTTGTTTCTCCCAGTCCACGATGAAATAATTAAATTTAAGCTTTATATATTTTCGCATCAAGTTTCCATATTTGGCTTAATAATAATAATATAGTGATATTTAATGATATTTTATGCACGCGCATTTCGCTTTTTAACATCTGTAGTAGGCTCATTACACTCATATCACTTCATATTATATTGCATATAGTATAATATGTATATATCTACTAAAGGTATATTGTATTATGTGGCGCTTCCGTCACATGTATTAATTTAAATATATACGTAATATATATATATATACGGATTATTTCAAATTGCGTGATTGATAAAAATTGGTTGGGATTGTGTTCAGTTGGTCAAGTCCTCGCTTTTCGGTCTTTACAAGTTACGGCAATGACAAGTGTTAAATTTATACAATTTTATTTTTATTAATTTGATGATTTTAAATTAATTCTAAACTTGTAAATTATTGATACAGACATGTAAAAATGTCTAAAATTAAATTAAATTTGAAAATTTATATTTAATCGATTAGCATATATGGTATAAACGTGAATCTGTATATGTATAGTGGTAGAATAATTTAACATTTATTTAAATATTTTATAGAAAAACGTATAATTTTTTTTTTAAAAATTCTTTATTAAAACTGTCCACTACTATACTTGTCACTATAATAACTTATAGCACGCAAAACATTTGAAACTCCTGTATATTTTTTACGTGATCAAATATGCTTGCATGCCTCATACATATATACATATATATATGTTACGCGCTTACATACACCGTGTTAGTTCTTCATGTATTTCTTATTGATTTGTCTCTGCGTATTCTTTTCAGTCTGACGTCTAGTGGCACGGCAATATCTGCGTCCCAAGCCTCACCTGTGCTCAGTGGTGTCGAGACCGGTTCGTTGGATCGCGGCAAAGCTGCTCTGGAACGGCGTAATAAGAAGTCGGCCGCGACGGGCGGCAGTGTCATTGACGATAGCTGCGCAAAGGCTACCGGGCGTGTGGAGGTGACCAGGGTCAATCCGGACAGTCTCATTGACCAACTGCTCAAGGCAACTAACTTGGACGATCATTCAGCTGACGAGGAAAATAAGCACAGTAAGTTTAATTTACTTATTTTAATTTATATCCTGTTATTGCTATTGTGTCGTCATCGTTTGTGATGTTATTTTTACTTATCAGAAAAATAAAAAAAATTGGTTTAGGTCGAAAAAATATTTTTTTTTATAAAGTTTCAAATGTAAAAAGCATAACTTTTGCACTTTTAGATTTAGTGCCTTTGTACACATATTTTGATATAAATTGAAAATTTAGAAATAGGAAGGGTACTACTAAAATCAAATTGCTGCTATTTAATTCAATATTATGAAATAATATTTTTATCCTAAAGATATTTTTTTTATAAATACTTTACGATGTTTATTGATTTTGGATAAAATTTATTTTGTACACTTAACTATTATTTTTATTTGGATTTTGTAGTATTCAAGTACGTTAAACTATTTGTTATAATTTATTCAATTAAAGAAATATGAATAAATTAACAACTAATGAAATAAAAACTTTAAAAAAAGATATTTACTTTTTGTCATGATGAAATATATTATTATTTATACATATGAAATATGTTACTTTAACATATTGATAATATGCATATTAAATTACAAAACACAAAGATATGCAAATATTTGAAATATTAAATTTAAAATTGTAAACGTGTATATTATTATAAAGAGTAATTGAGTGTTTTTAAAATAGTTACTGTTAATGATTGTAAATTCAATTTAAGCTCAAGGAAATTCGAAGTCGTACATATTAAATTATAATATTGTTACTAGCTGTTGTTGATTTACATCGAATTTATATGTTTATTTTTTTGTTTCATAGGATCGGGGCTACAGTTGTTTATAGCCAAAGACGGTACGACTACGCTCGGCAGTCAGGACGTCAAGTGTCACATGTCTAATAGTCTATTTAAACAGGTGGTGATGGAAGACAATAGATAACGCCCAGAGTGTGTAAATCTACGATTATATTATATTTAGTGAGTTAAAGAAAATTAATAATGTGAGAATAATATACATTTGTTATCCAAATAAATTTTTTTATTTTTACAGAGTATTCACGAGCTTAATGCTTTTTTTGTTTTATGAAAAAGCTTATTTTGACTGAACACCTTTTACGGTTCGGTTGTGGTGCTGCTTTCCATTCGTCGCACGGCACATGCATTGCCATTAATAGTCATACTATTACAGATCTACTGTTGTAAAATGCCACCGTCGACGTTGTTATCTATTGTTCCGACCGACAAATTTTTATATATTTATTAAACACACACCCAAATTATATAACAATTCAATTCTTTTACAATATTATACATATATAAATATTAATTTATATATTGTATAATGTATATTGTTAAGTGCTGTTCTCCTCGTTTGACGTACATTAACAATCCTCAAAACCATAACACTGTTAATTATATATTTTGGTGTCTGGATTATGTTGGTCCTTATGTAGCCTGCTATCAAAAATTCTTATATTTTTATCTCTCCACGTATCATCGTGTCATACAGTAATTTATTCGAGTATTCGACAGTCCATCGTGTAACAAACGATTAAGTCACAAAATAATGTTCCTATAAAAGTCATAGACGTGCGCAATGACATTAGCGTTGGCATCTGTTATCAAGTATATATTTTTTAATAACATTCAAGTGAAATGTATTATGATATCCGAACTGTTGTACATTTATTGCACGCCTCAAGTATTTCGATCGTTTTCGTCCAATGGACTTTGATACGGGACGGTTAAGACTCCCTATATAACCTTGTCAATTTGGAAACGATTTTCATTTCATCGTCATATATATTTATACTTATTTATTTTTTGTCATTGTTATGAACAACACCATTGATCTCTCTCAGATAAATTAATCAGTGAAACATCCAGTCACGTCATTAATTACGCACCGCATATTATATTGTAATACGTAAGCATTATCTTGTATTATTATTTATTTATTGTTTTTTTTTATTTTTAAATGGTTTGAAAGCCGCTTTGTCGCACTGAAAATTAAAAAATAATTTGGTCAATTGTATTAAAACAATTAAAAATTATTATTTATATTTTTTTTTTTTTGACAATTTTATTATATCTTTGTCTTGTGTTATTATTATTATTATTATTATTATTTTCTGTTTGTTGAGCTCAAAATGGACTATACGACTTGAAAAAATCATTGTTGTTATTTACTTTTACTTATAATATACATTATTATTATTTTATTATATTCTTTTGTCATTTTGAATTGTTACAATTAATAGATATTTGTTTGATTTGTAAACAATAATAATTATAGTTAGGTTTCTAATCAATTTTATATTGTTACATAATTACTATGTGCGCAACTAGTCATTCACACATTATATATTACACGTATGATAAAAGAAAGAGATAATTTGTTCAGAATTTAAAAAAAAATAAGATTAACTATAAATTATAATACATTTATTTAATGTAATTCAATACTTTAAATAGTAAAGCAGACATATTTTTATTTGTCCATTACTTTTTTCAATGTTTTGCAGTTGCTTGTATTGAAACATTTTCACAAATTTTAAATTATGTAATTTTGATAATCTTCGATAATTGTTTAATTACCATTATTGTTTGTACTCAAAATGTATATTAATATTGTGCTCACACGTTGTAAAAACGTGATATAATTATAATAATAATTTTGAAATAATTTTGTTCATTGTGTTAGCGCAAACTGGTTTACAAAATAATTATTTTAAAATCAGACAGAACTTAACAGAATTTGACATTCAAGTATTCCAGTTCCCTCAATTATGATACATTATTCAATATGTCATTGTGTTTACCTAATCGGTTTGAATGATTAAAAGTGTTATTTGTTTTTGAAAATTATTATTTATTTTTAACGTTTTCATTATTTTATTGTTTTAATCTATTTGAATATGCTCCACATGAACAATGTGTTGGACATTGACATAATTTATGAACATTATAATAGAAAAACAAAAATTAAATTACGTTTTAATCAAAATATGTGCCTAATTTATATTGGCCAATTACTGCTGTCATCACTGTCAAATCACTCTAATTTAAGTAGTATACATCTGCAATAAGTTGCAGATGTTTTAATAAAGTACACTATGTCACTATGAACCCATCACTCACTATCTAATGGAATTTAGCTGTTGAAGATAATGATATTTTCTCTGTGATTTGTCGTATGAAATAAAAAAAATAAACCAAAGAAGTTACTCTGCTATGTAGTAGGCGCTTTGAATGTATTTCATTTCCATAAAGTAGGTAACTTTGTAGATGTATTGCTGAATGCATTGCATGTATTATGCAACAAATACAATAATATATATAATATACGTATTAATATCATAAATTGTTATTAATAACTTATGATTAATTAGTCAATTACCAATGTATAGTAGAACGTTGTAAATATGTTCATGATATAATAGTGTATAATTATTAGTCTAAATATTTTACAAATTTCTTTGTGTTTAGAGCATATAGAACATGTGATGGTGAAAAGTTTAAAATCCTTACGATTAGTGTTTTCTTATTAAAAATGTCAACTGAAATCGTAATATTATTTTGTCTATAAATCCTGTTTTGTCAAAATAAGAACTTCAAATGTCTAAAACAAAAATTTGTATACCTATGTCTATTTTTGATATTTTTAGAATGCTTTTAAAATTAAAAACTTCAAATTATAAATTTTAATTAAAAAATAATTATGAAATGTTCATTATTTTTAAAATATGAAATGTTGCTTAAAATAATTGTATTAATCTATTTTCAGTATTTGTAAATTGCTATTAATACAATATATGAGGAACTTTGTGTTACATTTTCAAGCTTTTTGATCAAACATAATATAATATTATATCAATATTTATAGATAAAACGTTAAAATATAAAACATTTTAAATGCTTTTTAATAGCTAAAAATTAATTAAAATTGCTTGTACACTTCATTGTGTATAGAAAATGATAGTTTAAGTAATAGTTGAATATTTTACTTTCATACATTGTTTATCTCCTGTAAAATTAATATCATATGTAATGTCATTTTTTCATAATGTCATATTAATTTAATGGTTTTAATTAATTTATTAATCGTAATTATTTATGGTCTATTGATCTGACTTGTTTGTCCTATAATTATAATTTTTAATGAGTTTTATATTTTTAATAACTTATTTTAAGAATAAGAAGTTAAAAACAAAACAGTTATTTGCTTTATTAGGTCTACTGTTTTAAAAATGTTTTTTTTAGCTAAATAAAATAGTATTTCATAATAAATAATGATTAATGAATAATAAACTTTAGTCCTGTTCCACAGAACATGTTTTATTGTAAGTAAAATGATAAAAAAAAAGTATGTTAGTCACTTAAGTACAATATATTTATCTATAATACGTTATTTAGGTGCCTATATTATATTTCAAAATTCAATGACTGTATTTAGTGGATTTGATTACTTAAATCATATTATACTGAATAAACTTATAAATTATATAAGTAGGTAGTATAAGTACTTATTTCATTTTGAATAATAATGTAATATAGGCAAATATACACGTATTATTATTATTGTTGTTAAAAAGGTAGCTTTGGGGATATTTTTATATTAAATACTTTAAAAAAATAAAATTTAAGAAAAACATTATTGTCTTACCTATAATATCTACTTGGAAATACACCTAAAATTATATCACATCATCACCTGAAAACCTATTCATAATTCCAAGTCAAACGTATAAATACTTGAGCCACGTAAGTAGGTAATAAAATAATTATTATTTAATATTAACTAAAATATCTGGGGGATGCAAGTTTCAATATTTCTAGTTTTTCAGGTATTATTTAAAATTAATTAAAAAATTTAAGTTTAAATTGCTAAATTTGATCTGAGTACATATGTTAGAATATTTTTATTTTTATTGTATAGGTTAGGTCTAAATCTTGATGATTTGAAACTCTGAAGTTATTCCTTATTATTTACCTAGGTCGCAAATATTTTAATAATTAGGTAACTAATATTTGATATCAACTATCTATAAAGATATGGACAATTTCCAATGAAATGCATACTCGTAATACATATTATTTCAGCCGTCAGGCTAATGATGATATACATTTTTATATTTTAGAAATTTCTTATAATATGGCCTTTAGTATTTCTATAATTATATCCAATATTTCTCCGCAGTCAGCAACGAGAAAGAAACCTTTTACGAATTTAGCGGTATCACAAAACCATATTAAAATAAAAATAAATTCTCATACTACAATTTAAATGATAGGTAATGGTTAAATTTTTATTTATAATTATTTAATTTATTGTATAAACATGCAACTTAACTTAAATACTTCTGTTTAAAACATTAATTTGAAGTTAATGCATTATATACGTTACAAAATTAACTAATTGAATTGAAAGTTAAAACTAAAAATAAAAATGAAATGAGTTACTTAAATAAATAAAAACTAATAATTTTAACGTTTTAACTTAATCTTGATTTCTAACTCGTTATGCTCATCCACAATTATAATACAAACTATATTTAGTTTCCAACATTAAATAAACAATTAGAAATCTGATATACACTATGCAGTATGCACATTATAATATTATTGCAGTTTCTATTCTCTCGTCAAAATAAACGTTAGGTACCAATTAATTTTGTTGTACTTTATATTTACGAAGACATTTTGAGCGGCGCATGGGATAGGCAATCTAGGGGCATTTGTGCGTTAAACTCGTATTGCATGTAACTTATTTACGTCTGGTTTTCAAAAATGAATATTGTCTTACAATATTTTTTATTTATTATTTTTAATATGTCAAAATGGTGTGTGCTCATCTCATCAATTTATTTTCGCATTATGATTTATGTTGTATTCAAGCGGGACATTGTGGAGGCGGACGTAGTCATTAACGCAATACGGGGTCTTTAAATTATTATACTTGTATTTTTTGTTAATAAACTTTGGTAGCTTAGAAAAAGTTTTATAAAAGCATTTTCACTTGGGTTCTTGTAAAATAAACGAATTTATCTATTAATTTGATGTTCTTACGGGTGTTTTAGAATGTATGCCCGAGTTCTTATTATAGGATTTTGAAAAATGCATTTTCTTTAATGCGTGTTCTTATAAAGCTTCAAATTATTAAATACTTAACTACGGTGATACACACACTACATTCATATCTATATATATCATACTTATCTTGCTATAATTAATGATTTTATAAACTATGTTTTTTCGATTTTTTCCATATAAATTAGTTTTGAAAATAATTGGCTTTAAATAATCAAAGAATACAATTTTTGGATGAGTGCCTAAATCAAAAAAAAAAAAAAAAATATAATTAAAAAGTGATAAAACGGATGAGCTATCACATTTTTTGATAATGATACAATAAAAGTGTTATATAATATGTAAAAGGTGGTTCGGAAGTGGCCTTTTTGTAAGAATATATTACCAGATGGTACTAAACTGAAACAAATTTATTAATATGTATCATGAAATTGTGTATAATAATATTATATTTTATATGAACTTCGGGTAGAATTATTATGGGGACTTTCATAAAGTAGACTAATATTAAAAAATGTTACTGAATTCATTTTGGCGTTTAATAAAATCTAAAATAAAACAGGTAAATCAGATGGTTTAACTACATAAATAAATATGGAAGAGGTGGGTACTATTAGTCCCAAATTTCCATTTCCGTAATATTTATGTTTACAGCCAAAGTTAAACGCCATAAAAGTTTCTATAATTTAATGTTATTAGGTACGTTATTTGCATATGGGGAAAAATACAAATTCTTTATGTGCAATTTAATAGTATTTTAGCAAAATCCTGTAATCACAAAAAAGTGTTGTTTCCGCAAAATGGCACAAGTATGAATGATGACACAATGACGAATTACACGGCAGTTTATAATTATATATCACCCTATACAATACCATACTGCAGGTAGCTATACACAAACGCACACTTACTGTGTATAATATTAGGAAATTTAACAAACATAAAGATTGTAAGTTTTGGATCATACTTTAAAAAAGTTATTTTTCAAATTACCAATAGCTTGTGAATCCAATAAAAGTTGTACATAATTCGATCCAAATTCGAGTTTTGACATGCGATTTAGATACCACCAACACATCTACTACACAGTGAGGTTGGTTAATGTTTATTTAGTATATTATTATTATACAACTGTATACAACACAGTATTCCATTATATTATTAAAAATTATTTTATTAAATTTGTTATAAATCATATGGTATTATACAAGAGTGGCGTGTTTTCCTAAGACTTCAACTTTTTACACTACAACCGCACAACCTAACAAAATATTATCATCGTATAAGCCAGGGTTTTCTTTGATATTTGTAAGTCCGGCGCAAATATTTTGTCGTACTAGTGATACATCATCGGTAATATTGGTTTGTAAATTGGATAATTTTTCACACATTTTTCATTACAATTTCAACTATTTGAACAATATTTTCTAAAGATAAGTACATTTTTATTTTGCATTAAAGTTTCATGAACTTAACGATACGTAAAATTTTAAAATCTCATTTCTATTTATTATTAGTATATACCTAACACAACAATATAATTATATTTGGCGTGAATTACATACCCACTTAAATGTGTCTATTGGTGGTACAAATCATAAGTTATACAGTTAGCGCAAAGTACCATCTCCCTTGATTCCCTTGATTCCGTCGAGACGATAAACGTTTATTTTTCTAATAATTGTAAATTGACCGACTACAGTTGTCGGTACGCGTGATTATGAAAACAAACTATGGTCCGCGAAAAAACGCCAGACCGTCAGTGTGACAGACTCATCTTCCGCATGATTGAGAATTCGTGTTTTTTTATGTCGTGGTTTTTACAAGTACGGCGGTATTAGTATATTATATTTTACTTATCATGGTTTTCTTCCGTTTTGTGTTTTCAATCTCTAGACTCAAGCTGGAAGAAACTTGCACGATTGATTACGCCTCTGTTCCGATTTTATTTTGTTCGGTAATAATATTATGTTTGATACGATCGGAGTTATCGCTAGAAAAAACCAAAACATCGCGCTATAACTTTTTACAGAGAGTTACTAACATAAAACACACTTTTGTCGACGTTTATGTCTATGCAAATATTCTTGTAAATTTAATATGCCATTGGATGACTGTAAATTTTACTCGGTATTTTATTTTACACATAGTTTTAATTGTCCTCGCTGATTCAGCTTTATTTTCAACCATTAAATACACACCGCAAACTTGTACAGTCTATATAATATTATAACGGGTATAGTAAGTTTGATTTAATTCGCGAGAATAAGAACACCACCCTCAGGACGACTGAATTTACGTTGAGATTATTGTTTATTTTATTGGTTTTTGATTCAAACTGCTATCTTTTGTTAACATTTTTCTGTGGCTTTTAAATGAGTTTTCTCGTGATATAGGTATAATATAGTGCTTTTGTTTCATATTGACATATTGTTATATAATATTGCTGATTTAATGTTTATGACATTATTCTATTGACCAAAATGGTTTTATTCCTATTTGCAGTGTATGTTGCAAATCTGATTATTTATGTCTATTAATAAGATATTACTGTGCAATAGTATAATATGTCCAGCGGCCATAGTTATACATGAAATGGCGATGACAGATTCAAACGGCGTAATAATTTTATAATATCCTTAAATTTTCCTTTTCGAATACTCCGTATACCTATTGCTATATGTACAATTTTTATTCTATGGTCTCCTTTTCGTATCACACGTAATAATATACACATTAAAATTTAAAGTATATATCACTATAACTATATATATTATAAATTATAATTGATCTTTATTAGCTATAACAATAGTAAATAGTATAATAATATATACTATAACTTTATCGATACTATCGTATAGTATTTGATATTTATATATAACTGAAATTAATATCAGCATTAAATTTTGATTCCATTCCTGGAAATCCTCCACGCTGGCTAAATAGAAGATGGTCTCGTGATATAAACCACAATTAACAAAAAAAATTCTATAAATTAAACAAATTTCTTTTATAAAGTGTCGAAATTGGCCCAGTATTGGGTGGCTTCTTTTTTCACGTGTCGCACGCTAAATTAATGTATATAATATATCAGCATACATGCTTATTGTAAATTTAAATTACAGATTGTTTGTTCAAAAATTAAGTTTAAAAAAATATATAACCGAACAAAATCAGTGGCGTAATTTTCCCGTATGCAGGAACAGTATACGCGAACTTAAATATTTAAACGATGCCGCTCCAAGGTTGACGCGTCTCTGACATCGATGTAGTAATATTATAATGTTGATCGTAAAGGTTCGCGTGAATTACACAGAAGTTTTTAATCAATCTGTTGTTTTATTGTTACAATACTTATGTCCTTTACAATTAATAACGTACACGATAAATGAAGGATGTTACGACCGGCTTTTAAATAACCGTCTTTAAAAAAAAAAACAAACACATACTTAATTACGGATAAGACCAGTAAGTGGTTTTACGACCAATCTCAAAATAGTTTTATCCAAAACACAATACAATTACGACGCACTCATCAGGAGAAGTAAGACTAGTCTTACTATAAAGGTCTAACTAAAGTAAGTTCTGTTCGTACAGTGTGTGAATTAACTTTTATATAGGTAACCGAATATTTTAATTATAAACGGGCCATACTTGGTTAATGTAAATGATGGTGAAATTGTGACGTGGACAAGGATGTTATTATATATAATCGCTAATTTGGTAATGCCTCTGAAATGGATGTGTATATTTACATAAAATGTGTGTGAAATATTATTATGTTGTACGTAACTAGTAAGTTAATAATAATTACCTGCAGTATGTGTTGTGTTCGCTACAACAGATTGTTCTATGCAATATGATCAAACGATTGAATGTATACGAATCTTATGCTTTTGGATATTAAATTAAAGTAAAGTAAAACACGGAATAAATAGATCAGATAAGAGAATTAACAAACATTAAATATAAATTGCTAATTGCTAATTGCAGAAGAGGTGGTCAGTTAATACATTAAAAGAAAATATTATGTTAAAAGTTTTTTAGAATGACATAAAAACATTTAAACCTAAAGAAAAAATTACAATGACATTTAACAATGATGAATTACGAGTAATATTATCAGGTGCAATAATAATGTATCTTAAATGTGTAAATGGCTATAAATTAATTCTAAAATTATTATAATAGTACAGATGTTGGTAGGTAACAAAAAATACAAGATAGGACCGCATAAATAGATAAATAAACGATATATTTACATATTATTTTAACTAATTATCGATAAATAATAATTGTTTTATCAAAAAATTGTTATAGTTAATGACGAAAAACACTCAACGTATCCGTTGTGTTTATAGTTGACTGGTAATGTCAATGGTTACGAAATTATGTCAGTTGAAAAGATTAAAAATGTTCAAAGAAAAAACCTATGCGAGTTATACAAAAATTTTTTTTTTGTTTAATTTCATAAGCAGGTATGGTTGTTGCATACAATAATAATAAAATATGCGTAATTATTTTCTAATTTTGTTTCGGTCGTTCAGTCCTTATTTAGCACGAATCTAACAAGACACTTGTTATAAATTCTATGGGGCCGCTGAAATCTTATCTTAACCTAAAAACTCAATCAAAGCCGATCTCAAATAGTAATAAAAGTGACAACAACTATAAACTGTGAACAGAACATGACTGGCGAGGTTATAATATTACTTTATCGGGGTTCTTTCATCACTTTCGGAAACATTGAATTACAAATTATAAATGATAATTATAAGTGTTAATAGGTATAGTATACTAGTATGCCTAGACAATAACAACTGTCATAAATTATATTTTTACAACAAATACTGCTATTATCGTCGCAGCGGACAATAAATAATAATAATAATAATAATAAAAATTGTATAAAAATATTTTTATGGCAATAAAAAAAAATGTATTTTTTGTTAGGTTTTCAGACTTAGTATTTTTAACAAAATCCACACGCACACACACACACACACACACACACACACACACATTCATAAAATAAAGATCATATTTATTCGTTTGGTTTAGTCAGCGCAGAGTCTCCATACCTTAGATCTCTTCATCCGACGATAACACTTTCGCACACTTTGTTACCGATGGGCGACAGAAGAAGACGAAAGTAGAGCGGTGTTCCAAGACACTCGCACTTCGCAGTGACCTCTCTTGGACATTTAAACGCCCAAGTTGTGCTGGTATTTCGTCGGAATTTAAACTTGAGCGTTATTTTTTCGCGATCTAACCAAAAGGATTATATACAAACACACATGCACATAAAATATATTATATATACTGGAGTTATATATATAAACATACATACATACATACGTGAAAAGGTATCAAAACACTTTGAAACGTCGTACAATAACGTTTATGGGAATAACGTTTCGTCGTGCGTTTAAAGGCTTACAATAATTCTTGGTGAGAGGAAAAAAAATCATATATATATATATATATATATATATATAAATAAACGAAATGGCCTAAGCACACCGACGAAGACCACACCGCTATCGCCGCCCGGTCACTTTCTCTCTCTCTCTCTCTTTCTCTCCGTCTCTCACTCTTTCTCTACCAATCTCTCTCGAAGAAAACGGGCGCGGAATTGATCAATACTTATTACGGATTACACGGCCGCTGTTTTTTCTCATTTTGTGCTCTACTGCTGTGTGTAATGTGTATGTGTTTTTATGATCGGCCACCCCTTATACATGTATGTGTGTGTTTGTGTGTGTGCGAGTAGTTTTTTCTTTTTTTACTCCCGGACCACCGCTCCCCCGGACAGCCAGAGGGGACCCTCCGCCGCAACCGCCTTACCCCGGGGGCTAAAACCCACAAAAAAAAAAAAATAACAGCTCTCTCCGTCACTCCCCGTCAGCGTACACCCTCCTGTCATTTATATATGTATGTGAGTGTATATATATACACGCGAAAGACGACGACAAAACACCCTAAACGACCGTGTGGTACCACCGCCGCCGATATTTTTTAATGTTATTTCTTTCATTCTTTGTATATATATATATGCACATAGCGTGTATATACGACGTGAGAGCGACGGGGCTAAAAAGAAGGACTGAGCACCCCGAGGGCTTTGCGTCTTTGGAACGGCGACACGTAGAGTGAGAGAGAAAGTATATTATTTCCTTTTTGGAAATTTTTAATTCGGTTTTAAAGATGACGTCACGTAATGATTTCCGTTCGCGGTCGCGCTTATATCAATGCCGTAAAAATAAAAGAGAAAAAAAACGGTTTTTTCCTTTCACAGGCGTTCTCTGCGCGTGGGGTGAGAAAATAATAATATCGGCATATCGCACCACTTATAAAAGTTTCAATTAGTTTGTTTTGGTACACTTTTAAGGTTTTCATTAATATAAAAACTTACGCATATGTATAATAAAGCCATATCATGTTAATTATAAATTTGTTAATACAGCCACAAAATGTAGTTTATGAATTTTTTTTTTTAATAATTTGTTGTGGTATTATTATACATTGTTCGTTTGTTTTTCAAAATTGTTTGGACATAATAAATAGATTTTAAAGTAATACAGTTATTTTTTCACATAAATAAATACTGAGAATAGAATAGAAGCGTGAAAAAACAAAAACATTTTTATAGCTTACATATTATAATATACGTATTGCATATGATGGATATTAATATCGTAGTTTTCTACATATAAATAATAATTGTGCTAGCGTTGGTGAAAATTTAAATTTATCGTTGTTGGGGCCAACTGAAATGTTTAAGTTAAACGCGTCTTGTCTTGTATTCGTCATATAATATTATATATAGAAGATGATCATGATATTATATGCGCAAGAATATACTGTGTGTTTTCAAAATGAGAAATAAGTTTATGACTCAGTAAATGTTTTATACTATGTTTTATATATATGTATATATATACCTATATATATTATTTTATATACCTACCTATTATAGTGGATTGAATTCAATGATGTTATTTTCTCGATCGTATATAACGAGGTTGCAGTTAGGTTCATTAATTTTTAAAGTTTACTATTCGCCCGACATTAGTTAAGTGCACATTATACCCTAATGTGAAATTTGTTATTGATCGGTGCGGAAAACAGTATAATTCGATTACATTTGGTTCGTTGAACTTTTATATCATTATACGTGGGCCTTTAATGGGGGATTTTAGCTCCGAGAAAAAAATAAAAAGCCAAAACTAGATCTAATTTGTATTATTTGACCAGGAAATCATACATATTATCTAAAAATATGATTTCGAAAAACTCAATTCTTTAATAAAAATAAAACCATTAGATAATACTATTGAATGATTTGAGAATTTTAAGGTATTATACATTATAAATTATAAAAATATATAATTATTAATTTGTGAGTATTTGAAATAACGAATAGTCCGAATTACTACATCACATATGTTAGTAACATATGGTCATTATACCATTAAGAATATTTTAATAGCAGTTTTAAGCGCATTCAGTTATAATATTTTGAATCATAAAATATTCAGGGTCACCCAGTTAACACGGGCGCGTCATTTGTTGGGGGGTGGTAAGGTGTTTATTTGCACCAATATATTGTAGAACGACATCTTTAGGTTGCTAAAAAAAAAAAAACGCGGCAATTTGTGCATTAAATCATACAGTGAGTTAGATTTCGTATGTTATTTATTTTACTTTTCAAATACACTTTTGCTATAGTCCAATAATTGATCGATTACCTGCAAGGCGAATTTAATAACTATAATAGGTATTTTATATTATAATGAACAAATAATAATAATACGTAGTTCTAACATTGAATAATATGTAGTCGTTTGTACAAATAACAAACCACGAGACACGAACTTATATATTCCTAGTATCCTAGTTTTTAAATCAGTATTAATAACAGGAATCACAAATATTGTTAATTTCTCATTAACGTGTCAAAAAGAAAAGGAAAGTCTAAAAGTTGCATACTTTATTGTTTATATCATTTAATGCTCACCAGTCACCTTAACAATAATTTAAAAATGTCATCACGGAAACATTTTGTTACCAACAAAACAAGTGGCAACAACTGAAAAACTTATAAACGACGCGCTCGAATTAACTATGATATATTTACTGTGAATTGTATAATAAGAGTGAAATGCCACTTCTTTCGATTTCGTAACCCAAAATATGGTGGACACGGTGTTATTTGATAAACTGCGTTTGTATCGAAATCGAAAGATGATTATTCTTAGTTGGTTAATTAATTAATCTGATAACTTTTAATATGATAGATTGTGACGAAAAATTGCATATTATTTCTGTTTATTTCGGGCGCAATTATTCGTCATAGCCCATAGGACGCTTAGTATGGATGATAACTGATTGCAGTGTTAAGACAATCGACTGCGGTCTGTATACACAGCACGCGTTATAAAAATTAATGTATTTTGATTATTATAATTGTTTACAACACACGCGCGTGCTATGCGATGTAACTATACAACAATATGCAGGTGAACAACGGAAAAAAAAACCATCGCGTAAAGTACACGCGTGTATAAAAAATTGTTTAAAAAAACTGGCTCGGGTAGACACTTTGAGAACCCTTGCCGGTTAAAAAAGAAGGAAAAAAACTGCCCGCGTGGGGCCAGAGGGAAGAGAGTGAAAAAAAAATGTGCACCCCGTCCGACCGGGACCTCTGCTGCAGTTGTGTGGGGTTGCGGCCCGGAACACGTGGCACGCGCGCTAAGGGGTGCGCGCCGTGTATACATTTTTTTATGTTTTTAAATCGCCCTCAGTATACGGCGCGCAAGTATATGTATATATATGCACGCGGAACCCACGGGTCGGGCTAACCCCACCGGTCAGACGGACGGGGGCGCGAAGGACTCCTCCGCCAGTTCCTGTTTTTTTTCATTAGTCCCTCCCGCACCCCCTCACCGACAGGGCGCGCACACAAAGGGGTTAATACTGTAGTATACCCCGGGCTCGAGGGTCTCGGGCGAGAAGCCGCTCCTCATCGGCAGCGGCGTACAAAAATAATATAATATACGACGGCGGCACGACGCGATGCACATATTAACCACGTCATATATATATATATGTACCTATACACACACACACACACACATACGGTTTAATATTGTATTGTGTAGATATATTGCTGCAGTGTTATACACCGCGATACGCATCCGTACAAGTGACGTATAATATTATTATAATTATTGTGAGTTGTGCTCGAGACGGCCCGCGGCCGTGATTATGGTATATAAAATGATGTCGCAAACAAAAGATACGTTTCATAATTAGGTGACTAATAATATATGATATTATATTATCGTTTTATACGTGCAGCTGTTAAGTCGCAGTGTTTTCGATCGTATTGTTTTGTACATAATATTATATACAGGGCGTATTTCGTCGTTTGTTTGTCTCCGTACACAACCGCCTACCAAACAGAAATATTATTAGCATTCTCAGCTTCTGTTTTTTTTTTAAGATTTTAATTTAAAAATACCTTTACATGATTTGATTGTTTAGGTTTATTAGATTCTCGGGAAAATTAAAAGAAAACAATATAACCTAATCAGTATTTTTTTGTTTTTAGTTACAGTAAACCAAAAATCAAAAAAATATTATATTAATCATAAAAACAGTTGTGGGTTTTTAATATTATACAAAAACAATAGTGAGGTTGATAATAATATTTTTACATGATCGTATTTTAAAAATATACATTAGAAAATAATTATTTCAACAAACATACGGAAAACTCACTGTTTATCATATTATAATATTATTAATATAATATAATACAATTAATATTAATACTGTATAACACTCGTACGTCTTTCAATAAGTCCAATCGGGAAGGTTTTTTTTTGACTCGCTATAATATTCTTGGTGTAATAGCAGCCGTTATAACTTTTTGAGATATGTTTTTTTTTATTAATCAAATACACGATTTTACTATTTTTTTACGTTAATACTCTCTCAGGCTTTCCTCGACTTGTTTATCGAAAAAGAAATACAAATAAACAAACATCCAAAAATGTAGAGGTGTAATGTTCATTTATTATTTATATTTATCATTTAGTAGTTAGTAGCCGTCACGATATAATGACAAAACATAATCTCAAGAACTCAAACATTAGTCTAAGCTGAATTCGATTTTTAGATTTTTCATAAATTGTGATTAAAATAATATGCACATAATTAAATCTCATTGTATATATTATATAATATGAACATTGCATGGCTATACAAATATACTTAATTCATCCCGCCTACTTGCTTCTTACGATATTATGATTATTATTATTATCATCGAGCGTATAGGTATAACCTACCTATATATTATTTACTTTCATGTAATAGAATACTTACCTATTTTTTGTATAATATGAATATTATTAGCCGCACGCGCGTAGGTCGCGTTTATTTTCATAATATAATCATTAGCATCATTTACCGTTATAGAACTAATAATAAAAATTCAGTACAATATACAATTAGAAATCTACAAATGCAGAATATTATATTATTTACGAAAATATTATCATATTACGTAGGATGGTTGGAAAACAGTAATTTATACGGAAATGTCATGGGAAATGACTAGTTAACAAGTTAAGGTTAAGTTAAGAAGTTATTTTTTCTTAAACTATTGGATTTTAGCCTAAACTAGTAAGATAATATTTTAATTAGTGAACTAATTTAACTGGGCAAAGTATACCAAAAGTTAATTTAAAAAATAATACGTTGAAATAATAAGAGACTAGACCTTACTAAAATGCATGTTTATAACTGTTGTTAAACAATTGTATGTTTAATCACGCTGTATAGGTATAATTGTTCTAAATAAATCAAACAGTTATATTATATTCTTCGATTAAATAATTTAGTTGATACGAAAAATTGGATACTAATTAATATACAATTGTCTTAACCTCTATAGCTAGTGGCAATAAGAAGATATTTTAGGAATCATTTTAAATACAATTTTTATTAGTATTAATTTATTCAATAAATTCAAAAAAACGTTTTTATTTTTAAACGTTAAATCGATTAAACTATTTATTTTTTATTAATTTATTCGCATTCAGTTATTGATGAATAATCGCAACATATTATACTATAGAATTTGCAAAATTGATGACTATTTAAAAAACTTCGTAGGTATACGTGTTATTTTGATTGGTCGATTTTGACGATTGATAAATCCTATACTGATTTTATGTTATAATAAATGTTCAAAAATTCGAGTTCATTATGTATTCTAGAAAACATTAACTTATTATACTATATACACGCAGAAGTACAATCGTTTTTATTTTTAATGGAAATTTGTTGTTTTTATAACGCTGGTTTATAATATTAAATAAAAACCGTTAGTGTAGTGCTCGACGTTCTACGTTGTAAGCGCTTCTATTCACTCAAATAAAAAAAAAATTAAATATTTAAATAAAGCCTTTTCGTTGCACAAAAATTAACACTCGACTCGACGCATTCAATAATACCGTGTATATAATATAATACGGTTTTAGCTGAATTCATTATCACCGCGACCCCCCCTCCACGAATCGATAAAGTCAGTACGCCTAGTTAAGGTGTACCTACCTAACTATCGTGTAAGTATATTATTTATAATGGTCGAACGTCGTTTAGAGATAACGGTGTTTTATTTGTCCTCCGCAACCGGAAAGGACATTATTTTTTAAGCTTTTTTTGTGCGCGCTGTTAAACTGTTGTTTATCTGGGTGTTTTTTTTCGCGTTTGTCTGGCCTGACCCTGAACACTATGCTGCGCACATACGCACATGCACGCGGTGGGGTCACACTATAGTAGTTTTCGACCCCTCGGGGTCTGGCGCACAACGGTATATATAAAAAAAAACTACTACTTGTACTACTACTACTATTACTCCTATGTATTTTACCCCTGTGTGTACTATTGTCGACACCCTGACCTACTAAAAAAATCGAACCAGATCGGTTCGATGTGTGCCTGAAAAATGTTGTGCGTTTGTGCGACGTATCGTGGTGCAAGCAAACCAACGACGAAAACAACGGACGACACGAGTTTTGCAGTCATAATGCAACGCGTACGGGTAAAGTATATTCTTTTAAATAATATGCACAAAACAAATATATACATATGATATGCGTGTACAGCATATGACGATAAAATATAATCATTCGTTGTACCGTTTACACTCGACGGCAGCGATTGTATATACTTTCTATAGTTATTAAATATATATGTATAAATATTCGTGTTTAATTTATCTTGATGGGGATATGCGTCTCTCCGCGAATGCTGCGCGGGATTTGACTTTATCTTTCTCGGGGTGATAAATGAAGGCGTCGTGTATAGGATTAAAAACGCTTAATGTCTGTGAGACGCAGATTAATGTACAGTAATAAGAAGTATAAAAAGACCCTTGTAATATTAATTAAAAAGGAAAAAAAAATACTTGAGTTCTCCCCCTTGCGCCACTCTAGGAATCAAGAAATTAATGCTCCCGTCGTCGTCGTCGTCGCCGTTTCTTAATTTATTTTTCCTCGTTAAAACTTTTCGTACCCCGGAATAATAATAATAATAATAAAAATCCACAGTAGTTGTAATCTCCGTTGGAGTGGGTGTTTTTTTCTTTTATTAAACCTCACAAAGTTAAAAAGGCGGTTTTCGTCGAAATTCGTTCCGCGGTTTTAATTGGTATCCGGTTACACAAACGCGGGATGAAGATCTTTTATTTATTTTCTTTCGACTTGAGTTTTTTTTTAATTGCTTGTTGCCAAGAAAAAAACGGTCCAATTACGAGCGTCGTTATGGCAGCTACGGTGAAGGAGGGTTTTTTTTTTAAAGGACTTCGTAATTAATGGAATAATTTGATTGGGAGGGCGGGAAATTAACTTGTAAACAGAAAGCGAAAAAAAAATAACCATTGAACCATCGGAAAATAAATTTAATTATAAATGTCATATTTATATATTATATTATGCGTAATGCATTATAATACACACAAAAACGCCTTTATATATGACGCATTCGTATATATTATTCGTTATTCGTGAATGGGAGCGAAAAGCTTGATTCGAGTGGTTTGAATTTAAACTGGATAAAAATGTTAACACGAACTCGAGAATATACCTGGTGTGAGAGTCTTATTAGATTTGGGAAACGTCTTGGTAAATCGACGAATATTTATCAACATATATAATATTATCATACATATACACTCACTCCCGCTCTCATATATGTACATGCAGAAAAAACTAAGTTTTTTTCTTCTTCTCGTCATGACGTTTCCGTCGTAATAATAATGATGTATACCTCGAGAGTAGATATACTTTTGCCCTCAAAACTGTTTATGGAAACGAAGGCAATTGAATGGTGTTTTCTTATTCTTCTACGGTATTTTTTTTTCACACGCGTGGATCGATATATTTATATACGTAGTATAGCGTGTCTGAAAAGAGAGCTTTCTGATGACGCCTTTTTATGAAAGGGAGCCACCGCCGCGCAGAGAACAAAAGGAAGAGGAGAACAAGCTGGATCAGTGACTGTCGGAGATTTTTTTATGTTCTACACTTTTGATTTTAATGAGAACGGTTACGGCGTGAAAAGTACCAAAGGGCTATGATGTGCCAAAGAAAAGAAACAATAACAAACGCCGATCGTGGCGTGAGGGTGGGTGGCGTGTGGGGAGGGGGTGGTCAGGTCAAATTTCAAAAGAAAATCAAAAGCGAAAGGAAGGAAATGCGTTCATATTTTCTTTTGATTTACCAGAGCATGCAAAACGTGACTTACGTTTTAAACGCGCCTGTCGAAAATTGTAGTTTGAGAATATTTTGTTTATGTAGGTATATACTCACATATTATATATAATATATATACACATATAGGGTTGAAAGTGCACCACGCGGTCGTGTAACTACGATACTTATTGTATATATATATATGGACGATGAACTCGGGGAAAATACAAGTATAACGGACGTGTTTGTGGATAATGGATATATATATAAAAACTTTTCTTCGGCCAACTGTCAATTTCGATGTACCACGCGTGTCGTTCAGTTGTAAATCCCCCGGATTGTTGTCGTTTCATCGTGTATACTTAGCCACGATAGTAAGCTAAAAACGACAACGACAACGTTTGCCGTTCCCATTGCACACGAAGAATTTTGAGTCCGTGTAGAATCGTATATACGCGTGTATCCCAGACAGAGTACACGGAAATGAACGAACTGCGGTATAAATAGTGCGTAATTTTCTGTATTTTTAAAGCGTTAAAAGCGCATATCGAACGGCGTGCGATGTTGGTGTACACGACTATGCGATGACCCAAGACGATAGCTCCTAAAAAGGAAATAATAATAATAATAATACACATAATCGAATGATATTATATACTATATAAATATATAATGTATAGGTAAAAACCACGATGTATAATATTATACATTTATACGGCGGTCATATAATATAGTATTACTATATGGTGTTGGGTATTGTTTCCAAATAATATTATAATGTAAGTAATAATGTGTACCTGACCACAACACACTACGTGTAAATGTATTCAAAATGGATTCGATTTCGATATTCAAATTTTACTCGGGCAAACAATTTTCGAAGTACACACACACACACACACGCTTATGTATAATAGTAAATGTATGAAGTTTATGTATAATCTCACGATAGTTTTATATGTGTAATGCATGTAGAATATACCTATATAGATGATTTTATCTGTGGACAATAAAATGGTGTTTCTGGATTCGATTACATTAAACGCGTCGTCGTACAGCGCGTAAAGCGCTTCCGTACACTTTTATGGTATCGTATTATCATGTTTATACATAATAATATTATGTATCGTAAACTATTTATATATATATATATACATATATACTTATATATAATATAAGTTATAGATAAATAAAAGTGAAACTTACCCGTGAATAAATGGCAATGATATCCAATTTTCTGGTCATTTCCGGATGACTTGAAAGATTGATGTACCGACACGTTTCTGTGTATAGGTACTAAGTAGTAGTATGTTATACATATTATATAGGTAGGTACCTGTTATATTAATTGTTATTTGTAACCGGAATGTATAGTGTTGGTATATCACTGAACGTATACTTACATTACCTGTACATTAAACAGGTATTATATTTTGATTTTGTATACAAATTTACGTCGTTTCACAAATAAATTAAAATGAAAATAATTCAAACACATTTTTTTTTGTAATTTATTACTGCAAGTAGGTAGTTGCAACCTGTAAATCACGGACAAATCATATCCTTCGTCTATACTTCTAAGGATTTAGTATATTACTTTATTAGTTATATCTTATATAATTTTAATATATTTTATTATTTTTTATATCACGGTATTCGTGAACTATTCAATTATAATATATTATAATAAACAAATATTTGCATACAAATAATCGTTGGTTATTCTGTTCGATTATATAGTTTTATCTTTAATAGGTACGTAGTGACTAAGTATTATTAGTCATTTATTTTTTATTTTGTTGTTCTCATTCGTCGGACTATACCGTTATGTTCTCCATTATTATAGTTTAATTTATGGCGACGTCGCCAATTCAGCATTAGTACAAATAGGACACGATAAAAAAAATCTTTACGACTCTTAAAGTTTGTTTGAAAGGAAATAATACCTCAATTATTCGGTCCACTGTGAGCTTTCCGTCTATTGTATAATAAATGACGTTAGATAAAGTATTTGACCGTAAAACTCGGAAGTATAATATAATATTATATATAATAATGTATATGTATACATATATATATATATACAATAAAGCACTGCTGATGATGGCCTAATACACAAAAGGTACTATCATGGCGAGGACCATTAACATTTCTTTCTATCTGGACCAAGTACATTATTTACAATTCGAATTTAAATTATGATACGAATAAGCGTGTATGTGTGTGTATGTATAATGTGTGTTGTATAGGTTATACAGGGTGCAGGTTTTATAATTTTGTCGCGAATAGGGCATCGAACAGGTTTATTCGTTTTGCTAAGTTACCAGAAAAAAATTATTTTAAGTTATAAGAAACAGAAATGGAGAATTATTGATATACCTACGTGTTTTACGTTGTGGGGGGATAGGAAATAAAACCGTGTATACCTGTTTCTCAGGGGAATATGCAGACGTTGCCCAGTTCACGATGGAAACGAAAACGTCACCTTATATTTGTGCAGCAAAACGCTCAGACGTATACGAAGTAGGTTTACATAATATAATACAATTGATAATATTGAATAACTGGTCTTATACATAACGAATAGCCTTTAAAGAAGAAAATGTATACGTATCTACTATATATATACATATATATATATATGTATATTACATGCTTGCGTTCGCATATCTACTTTTATAGTTTCGATAAAATAATAATATAAATAATTACGATAGAAATGCACGAAATCGACAAAAATATATATAATAGTCGTACCTATATAAAGTTTGAATAAAAATAATATATTATGTAGAACTTCGAAGTTCTGTTTATATATTCATCATTCGTCGAAACAAAAATCGACGTCAAACTGTTCCGGCTCGTATGAGGAGAACACATATCTACCAATACCAAGGTACGGTTAATGTCCACATACTATAATATATAAATAAATACTTACCCATGTATTATATAATAATATATAACAGTAGTATATATTATACAATATTGAATATATACCTAGTGTATAAAATATTTATAATATGAGTACAACGATATTTCGCGTCACAAAAATCGTATATATATATATATATATATATATATACGTAATACGTTTGTATAGATACACATACCACTTACGACTTTACGAGGTAACTATTATTTGTATATATGTTTATATATTTATGTATGAGGAAAAAGTCAACTTGTCGGTATTCGCTCTATCGGTTTGGCTTGCTGCAAATGCGATTTCGGACTGTCATTATATTAACCTATATATAATGTATATAGTTATACCTATGTATAGATATCACACGTTCACACTCGTACGATAACGTACGTGCGTGTAAGTGCAATACTCGCGAGTAATAACATTTTATATAAAATATATAAATCATGTGGAACGGTCCTCTGCTTTTACGATTACGATTTTTTTAGATATTTTTCTTCACATACACACAAACACACACACACAAACATTTTCGATTTGGATAATAGACATTTTTAAATGCTTTATTAACAACACCTGACTTACGAACAAAACACGAACAGTCATCTGCAGCCATTAGTCAATTTTTTGCGAGTGTGCATTGTATTGCCAAAATTATGGTTATACGTGACTTATAAACAGCCATTTAACTAATTTAATGATAATAATATTGCATATATTATAATATAACACTATGTACAAAAAATAATTGTTAATAAATATTATAAGAAGTGATAATATTATAATAAGGTGAGTTAGCTTTATCTCACATCGAATTTTTTCTCTATACTCAGATTGAGAAAATATATTTAATATATCCCCCTTAGGCTTGCTTGTAAATTATTACTATTATTAATTTGGTCTTAAATAAATACCACCACTACAGTTAAATGCACCTGTAGGCTATAATGATAACGTAACATCACTATGGCCTCGTAGTTCGGTCACCGTGACACCGTGTATACACATTAAGCTTATGTTATGTCAACATAAAATATTATAAAAATAATAGTATGACACGCGGAGGAATAAATAATTTCATCTTTCATCATTAGAACGATGAATGGTCTTTTTTATCGTCCATTTGCATACACTTTATAGGTACCTATTTAAAAACGGAATAACCATCTGTAAAACGTAAGTGTACCTAATATAAAATTGTATAGTATAGTCACTAGTTAGTAATTACTAATTATATTAATATAATTAGAAAATACTTATAAGTTGTAAACAAAGCCAAGATTTTTGTACATTAGTACGGTAGTAATGTCCATGATTTGGAACATATTGAATTAAATTGAACATTTTTTTATTTTCATATTTTAATTAACATCAAGTGCATATTTAGAGTTTCTCAGTAACTATTCATTAGGAAATTAATTATGTAAAATTGTATTTTTCTAACGAAAATCTGTAATATTACTGATTTATTTATTGTATAAAAATATGTATACTGTTTATAAATTGGCGTGGTCGGTTATATCGAATAAAAGATAATATTTTTATCTTAATAGGCTGCAGGTGAACGTGTGATGGCCGTGCACGTTTAGTGTAAAATTTTGAAACATTTAAAGTTAACACATTTTTCAAATGAATATAAAACTGCGGATGCTAAAATACTTAAGTGTATTATTTGTGATCAGTTTTTATACAATAACTATTCAACGTTTGATGTAATTTAAAATATATATTTTTTGCATATCAAAAAATATTTTACTATTTTTCATTACACATAAACTCAAGCGCTAATTATATAGTTGTTATGCGTATAATGCCAATTAAACGGCGAGAACCCACACGCACGATATTGAGCATATTATTATAATATTTTCGTGTCGGAAATGTCGTCAACTGCTGTCGTAATGTGTGCGTGTGTGGAAGAAAATCGCTGCGGCGGCGGCGGCAGTGGCGGAGATGTACCACCGTCGGACGTGCAGCGTGAGTGCGTGCGTGCGTGCGTGTGTGTATAATTGCGGGCAACATGGCGCGGGTCTCGTCTTTTGATGGAGGACCAATGCAAGCGCACCGGGACGGCCCTACAAATGACGCTCCTCCGCATTAAAGCGCCGACGGGCACCCGCGCCGCCTCGCCCCCGACCGTCGCCGCTTATCGTACTTTAACATTCGGCATTTCACTGTCAACTCTCGACATCCCTTTTTCGCGAGGTCTTTCGCCTTTTTTTATTTTCCACCCTTTCTCTCACGCGCGACCGCCCGCCCGCACGCACTGCCTAATATCATATACGTATACACACACACACACTTAAATATAATATATTATGTCATGTACTTATAATATATGTCGCTGCATCTGCGGCCGTCTTCTTTTCCTTCTTTTTAATGATACGTCCGAATAATGTGATATTATTTTATAATATATGCAAGCGGATTATGATAATCGTATAATATTAAATATTTAACAACAATTATTATATTAATAAAGGAGTTGTGAAGGTTTTAGTTTTATATAGGCGGAGCTATTATACCTTCGGCAGTAATTTAGAACGATATCGTAAATAGTAAATATACATATTATAACATACCCGAGTATAAGGTACGTGCCACAAAAGAGCCACTCGCTTCAGCAGTTGGGTCATTGACGTGAACACTAAAGTTCCACAAGAAATGAAAAAGTTTTTTTATTTTAAAATTTAAAATAACATAAATTATTGTTATGCAGTGTCAAATGATTCGACTCAGAAGGTGTTTACTATTATAATGTCGTGGGTGCAACAGTGCAGAAATGTTATTTACCACTTGTTAAGTAATATTTTTGGCATATTATACGTGTTGAAAAGGTAAAACTACTGCAGTTTTAGTATCTATATACATTTCATAAGCATAATATTTTGATACCGATATTATATTATTGTATTTATATTATACGCACTTTTACGTAAACAATTTCGTTCCATTTCAAGATATCGGCTTAAAAAGAAATGCTTCATACATAAATACATAAGTATTAGCTGTGGCGTTTGTTTATAGTTTAGAATATATACATACTATTATATAATATGCATAATAATATATTCTCCTTAATTAAAAGTCACGATTCTTTATCATTATTATTATTAATATCATAAGTACGTTTTATTATTCCAAATCATTTTACAATAATAATATGTATTATATATTATATATTCTAATATACATTATACTATACGAAAGTCAATAGATATGTTATAGAAGTATGTATAAATAATATATTATACAGTATATAGATGGTTTTAAAAATATGCATTCTTTTTATAATAATAATGCATGCTTTTAGAGTAAGTTCATGTGGGAAATTTATTGCCCGAATCATTGTAACGATTGTTATGCGTACACATATATACGGACAAAGAATATCGGTATTATGTATAAAAGTTTTACAATTTTCGAACATATCTACGGTTCGCCCACGATCCGTGGGATAATTTAAAAAGAAAAAGTTAGTTTGAAACGATATACCTATACATATATAAGTGCACTAGCCTTTTAGCCATTGATAAACGTACGTGGTACACATATAGAAATTACCGTTTTCGCGACTTCGTGTTTATACGCCTATATGTATGTATATTATTTTTTATGCTGAGAATGTTAGCAATTTAACGTATAATATGCTTGTAGATTATATAGGTATATTATAGCGGCATGGAGTATTGTATATAAAAATACAACAATGCACAAGCATATGATATGATAGATATTATAATAATTTTATGCAAGTGTATATGTTACAGCACGTGTGTTTAATTTTATGTCTTATCGTTTTATTATTATATTCATTTTAAGTAGATTAATATTTTTAAAAATGAAAAAAAAATTCATATTAAAGTGTTACGTTTCTTAGATTCAATTTTATTTGTTTATCAACTGATGTGTATTATTATATCATATTATATTATCCAGTTAATTATAATAAAACATATTACAATATATTCACTTTATGTATTTAGTAGAGTTTAAAAAAATTATGAATAAAGAACATTCTTAACGATTATACATTGTAGTTTAGGTATATATTACAAACATAAAATAGAACGGATATGAATACAGAGCGGACGTTTTTTTTTTTTATGTAAAAATAGGTAATTGCTGTAACTGTGAATCTCGTGAGCCGCAAGTTGTCCACTCCTGTAATACTTATATTATAATATAGATATTACAGATACACGATAAATGAAAAACGTCATAATATAGTATGTCATGAAATATTTCTAGTTTTTTATATTAATTAGACGATATTTCTATTATACGCTATTTTCGTTTATGTAGTAATAACGGAAATTCTCATATTTTAATTAATAAATAATATGTTAAGTTTTAATAATTAATTTATTAGTTTTATAATTACAATGTGTACAAATTATACATAATATGCTTATTAGGTTGTATACTACACATAAATATTATATGAATTTTACATATTTAATGTGTAATTATATATTACGCTGAATTCGTAAAATAATAAATATAATATGAAATCAGCAATATAATATTTTTTTCTAATTCCGTAGAGTTGGTAGCTCAGTTATTAGGAGTACACAATGCATACCTAATTCATTAGAAATACTTTTTTTATAATAATCATTAAGATTATTTTATTTTATATAGGTATATATTGACTTTACATACTAAATTATTAAAATTCATATAGATATAATCAATCATTTTACATCGTTTATGATATTGCAGTAGCAGCATTGTGGCATTATAAATAAATAAATTATATGATTATATCTGGGATTTGAGCGTCAATACAGAAATTTGGGAAGAAGTATAACAATATAGTAATATAGCAAAATATTATTGTATATCTATATATTAATATGTTCTATGAAAGACAGTGTCTGAAATATTAAAAATCTGATAAACATTAAAAAATTAGTGTGATTTTTAATTATGAGTATATTTAATTATTAATAACTCGTTCGAAGTCATATTCTATAAAAAAATTATCTAAAAATTCTTTTGATTCCGGATATGAGGTTATAAGATGTATGTCATAAATTTGTTATAATTTTGTCATAGAAACAATTAAAAAACAGTACGTACTATATTTTTTCCATAAAATGATTATAAGTACTCATGCACGATTTGTGTTATTTTTCCATCGTTTTTATTAATAAATAAATTATATATACCTACATATCAGTAATTATTATTTATTAACTATATTATAATGTTTCATGCCTTACAATTAATTTATACTAACTAAATGTCGACTGTAATACGCCCAAATACATATAGATATGATATAATGAAATGTTCAAAAATTAATAAAGTATTCCACTTAGATTATTTTACTTAACTATTATATATTATTATAAACAAATTATTAAAAATATAAACGATCGCGTGTTTTTTGGTTCATATTGCAATCCGAGTAAAGTACACAGACAAATAAATAGTTGCCGGAAACCAAAAATAATGTACGAACTGTGGGCGAACGGTTATAAACACTAAAACGCCCAATCCACAGGAAATTTATGCATATTTTAATGGTATAATATAATTTGGAAGTCGTTAAACGTGCGGCGTGTAGGAGTTCGATGGCCATCATAACTCCGTGTACAATTAATCCAATGAACTGTATCAAGTTTTCTTCCTCCACGTAGGTTCGCATTAAAAATCATTATAATACTATATTACGTTTTATACATCTATATCTCATATAATATGTATATAAATAATAATATAACGACGGTGCATCTTTTCGCGAAAAACACCCTCGTTATCTTTCCGAACAATAAAATTTCGATTATCTCTGTTCGAGAGTGGTACAGCGGAGGAAACAAAAAAAAAAAAAAGCTAAAGAAAAGATATACACACCGCACTGCCAGCCACGCCCCTCCGTCAAGAGTGGAGAAAATTACCACCATAATTTTCCCGGTCAGGCAAAAGATGAAGGAGAAGAAGAAGAGCTAAAAAAAAAAAAAATCTAATTTAAAAATCTCATTAACTTCCCCGGTCTCCTGCTTATTCATTTTACACGAGTTTTTTCGGGCGAGTGGAACAATCCACTCACTTCTCTCATCACATCCCCGCCGTGTCGTCAAGGGGTTTTTTTTTAATGAATATTAAAGTTGTACGCAATGACGAAAAATTAAGAACTCTCGAGCGACTTTAGTTTTATAGTTGAGTGCGGTAACCGCATCCGAATAATAATAAAAGTTGGGAGTTTTTTCTTCTTCGTCATCGTCTTATCGCTGCTTCTATACTCTGTGCACGCTGCGACGGTTATTAATTTTGAGTCATTAATTTCGTTCGGAATAATAATCGTAAAAAAAAAGTTTTCCGAGTAAAAAAAAAAATTCATAAATTTTTCACCGACCAGCATGGTGAGGGTGGGAGTAGTTTTCAAAAGTCGAGAAGCGTAACGATATTTGTCTTAATTAATGTTGGTGTATACTTTTTTAACGAGCAGGTAATCAATCAACGTTCCACTTTTATAATTTTCTTACGCTTTCCCTTCCTCCCAAAAATTTAGAGGATAACTTCTGCAAAAACCGTTTTCCAAAACAACCCGATGACAAATTACTGCCAATTAAACAGCCAGGGGCGGACACATTTTTTATTTTCCCTCTCACCGGTACGTTAATGAGATTTCGCGTTCGCGTAATTGCAAACAACAAACTCGATTTTTCATACGCAGTCCGCGGGGACGTCTGAAATAATTGTAAAAACGAAATAATAGTAATAAAGAAAAAGAAAAACTACGAAAATGACAGTATAACGTGGCTATTCTATTGAAACACTCGTAATAACCACACGTCTTGTGTTTTAAAAGTCATTCCACTGTGGATTTTACAACCTTATATTACTATCAAAAGTTTGCACGGACGAAAAACGACGGAATAAAAATTCAGACACCGAAGCTGTTTACAGTGTTTTTACTAAGTCTATTACGATAATAATATTACCCATATAATGCGAAACGTTTTGTTAAAATATTACAATATATCTTTTCAGGTCTAACATAAATTTAAATTTCATAAAATATTTTTTTCTTAGTTTTTAGGCGTTTTCTTTAACCCTAAAACATAAGGAAAAATATTTTCCCATTTTTTTTGAGAAATTTATAACTTAATAATTAAACTGTAGACATCCATAGTTTTTTTTTTACTAAATTTATTTTTCACGTTACATGTATGAATTTATTGCTATAATAGGAAAACCTAAGCTATTATATAACTAACATTTAACGACGTCTAGATTTTGTAATTTAATAAATTACCTCAAATCTTGAAAATAATATTAAACACAGATATTATATTTAAATTAAAAAAAAAACATGATCACTCGTACTTTTAAGATATTTAAAAGTTAGGTCCGGATTTTCATTTTGAATAACAGTAATATTATGTGTTGTTTTCCGAAAAAAACCGTAAAAATCCAAATTATTAATAATAACTCATTATGTATTACTTTGTAATTTCTATATATATATAACAAGCAGAATACACTAAAAAATTATCATTAGATATTTTTAGATACAACACATTTATTTATTTTTGGTGAAATTTTTAAGCGTATTCTTACAAAAATCATAGATATAAAATAAAATAATAAGACAAATAAGAAAAAAATATAAAAATATTAAGTACAGTTATAAATTAAGTATTGGCATACTTATGAAAATTGTAATGTATCAGGATTATATTTAAGTATTACCTATTTTTAAACGTTTATTAATGCGGATACATATTATGTATAATAAAGTCTATGATATACATTGGTATATTAAAATCGTGCATAAAATGATATAATATCATATTTAAATTACATTCGTGCTAGGAATATATTAAATTAAACTTTGTATATGGTTTTTTTTATTTACAATCAAATTGGTAATATTAATATTTAATATAACTTCAAAATAATATCAATATTCAATAATGTATTGAGTATACCTATTATTTTAGTGGTAATTTAATAACTACATATAGTTTAGGTAAGTAATAATAAGTATAATATATAAGAATATCATTATAATATTTATTCAAGTACCTACATAACATAATATAAGTGATTAAAAATTTATAAATTTATTCATACGCCATAACGAATAAAATTTGAAATGATGAAGTAAACATTTTTATAATTTCTGATTAATTTGATATTTAATCAAACATAAATATTTATTTAGGTATATTATTATTATTTTATTTTTTTTATTAAATATTTTTTTTAAATATTCATCTGATGCAGCAATCGACCATTGCAAATTATAGGAAACATACAAAGGTAGACTTAAAAGAAAATATTATTATATGATTTGAATTAAAATACAATATCTTACCATATATTATATTGTTTAGTGTGGTTTAATCTATGAATCACGTTATGTTTAAAGTTTAAAGTGAAGGTCTAATCAAGAAATTGTTAGTTAGAAAAACATTACAAAAAAAAGTTGTTTGTAAAAAAAGAGTTCCGACCGTTTTTTTTTTTTTACTGTAGGTTTATATTATTGAACGAAAAGTGACGTTTTCTATATTTACTATTATACATTTTTTAAATTATATATGTTTTTACTTCGTAAAATAAATCGAATGAAATCCATACCGATTATCTTTGAAATTAATTGCAGAGTATAGACATTTAAACATTCTGTTATCAATGTTTTTATATAATATACCTACTACACAAACATATAAAAATTTTACATTTTGATTAATCGGTCGACCGTTCACAAATGTGCGACCCGTTCTATATTATACTTATAGGTAAGATTATGTAGTTGTTAATAATAATATTAATACAGTAACTTGATGTATTATTACATTCGGGTCGGTTTCAACATCGATAATTATTATGATCGTTGGCCAACACGCCCTTACACACACACACACACACACACACACACACACACACACACACACACACACACATACATACGTAGACGCGCCCGCTTATAATAATATATGAACGAAATAGGATTTTTCACGAACATTGTGGCAATTTGTGTGTTGGTATTTCATTTTCACCCAGCCGCGAGCCGCCGGTATTACTTTTTTTTTGGCTCGGCGAATATTTCATCTTATTCTTACCGTTTTCTCTCTCTCCACCTCACCACATACCATACCTCTATACACACACATATGTATATATGTATTAGATATTGTGTAAATGTATATACATATATATATATATAATACCATCAGCACTACCGCCACCACTACGCCGCAACGTCCATCGCCACCACCGCCACTACCGCCATACCTCCACCGCCACCGCCACCGACTCCACGATCGTCGTGCATATATATATATATAGTGCACAGCGCTCGTCTGGTATAGAATATTCTCGTCGCGTATATGTGTACGGCGGGCGAGTGTGTGAGTGCGTGCGCGGGAACATATACATGTATGCGGCCCGAAGGGATGGCATCTGCGCGCGCGGCGCGAGAAAGTAGCCTCGTTAAGATTACATATGGAAAACAGGAGGGCGACCGTCGACGCGCGGAAGGGTAGGTGTACAGCGACGTTCACTCTCTCCCGCGCGGGCGCGTGCGCACCGCACACATCGCGCGACGAGGACGACGACTGCGACGACGGCGAAGACGACCAAATGGTGGTGGGCGGGTGGTGAAAGGGTCCCCGGGATCCCTTCGCATTTCGCATTGGCGCAAAAGGGAGTTAAAATAAAAAATAAAAAAAAATAAAAAACCTCCGACTGAGTGTACATGTACACATATATATACATACACTGCACACAGTGTTGTGCGCTGCTGCTGCTGCTTCTTTCACTTTCTGTTGCTGCAGACAAAACCAAATTCCGTTATTGATTAATATCCGCCGCCGCCGCCGTCTTCACCCCTTCCCCCGACTAGCAAACTTTACCCCATCCCACACCCTTACACGTACGCATACGAATATATATACGTATATGTTATGTATATTATGTACACGACGACGAGGACGACGAGAGAGCGTCACACGAGCGCGCACGTTTTTAATGCCACGTTCTACACTCGGTGGCAGTGACGGCGGTCCCGGCGACCCTCGGGGTCGAGTAGGAGGAAAACGCGAAAAGAGAAATAAAACAAAATGTCTTCCCGAACCCCTCTCTCGGCCGTATCACACCGCACCGTGGCGTGCATTTGCCTATACGTACGTATATTGTACGGCATATAATATATGTATACATATTGGTAAAAGAAAGGAAGACGGAGAGGACCGCCGTTAGCGAGCGAGCATAGAACGTTTCTCAGTATATGTATACGCATATTACGTATTATACATGTTTATAATATTGTGTACACAACGACTTACGCACTCGCCTAATAATCGCAGTCGAACAATACGGTATTATGTGTTATATTATACTGCAGGTTTTCGTGACTAATTAGAGAAACACCGTGTTGTATGTTGTATTGTACGATTATACGATGGTGGGTGAATTGAATGACGGGCAGAGAAGTGCTTAAAAAGTAAAACCCTTAGAACGAATACGAGGCGAGTGTATACGAAATATAATAAGCTAATTATTACAATCGATCGGTACGTAGCGGACTTAAGAAAAATATGCACAAACCGGAGAAAAATCCCAACCACCGCGCGTACGTCTAGTGCCGTACAATATACGTTTCGTATTTATATTTTTATAGTTCGCTGTCATTTTAAAAACATTTTCACTTGTTGTGATTTATGAACGGAACGATTAAAATATAATCACCGCTTCTGAATTGATGGTTTCATTATGTATAACAACTGTATGACTGCATTACGGCTTAAAAAAATCCCCGTATTCATAAAGAAAGCGCTTAAGAAAAAAGTTAAGTTTTTAATTATAAATATTTTATACTTTGAGTGCTTGAATGTATTTTTTTCTCATTTAAAAGGGATACTTTTTAATAAACAATAATATCTTTAATCTTCGTCAAACTTTTAAAAATATTTAATTCTGCATTCAAAGGTATTATGAGTTGGAGTTTTATTTCCTATTAAAAAATGCATTAAAAATATTTATGCCGTTCATCTAAAAAACGAATTCTCTGTTGTATTAAACTATATAATGGACTGTCTTTATAACTTGGAACCTCTCTTTTTTTATGATAATGTTAAAAAAAAATCTTGATAACAAGATTACTCGTTGAATGAAGAAATGGTTCGTAATTGTCAGAAAAGAAGACACATTCTGGTTTATTTTTTTATTAAAATTAATTTCAAATTCAGACATTTCTAAAGACTTTTATATTCTTGAAATTTAATTAAACTTGACGTATGAAGTATAATATTTACAACATTCATCATCAGATGCATACCCTAGTCGTTAATCAAACACACGCTAAAAAATGTGCATATATCCCTCCAAATGATTAATGTTGGCAATTTTATATGTTCGTAACGCCAAAAATAATCCACTTTTACGAAAGATGTCCAGAATCGTCTTGGATACCGTTTTTTTTTTTTAACAAGTTTTATAATTATTCAACAACAACTAAAAATTAAATCGTCGGTTTTAAAAACGTATTTGAAAATTAAATTTATCTTGGAGAGTACTTAATATAGTATAGTTATCTAAAATAAACAGTTCTTACAATATTAATAAGTTATTTAACTAATTGTATATGTGTTATTATATTATACAATATTAGTTATTCAAGTAACATATTTTTTAGATTTTATAGCCATGCTAAATAAATGAATAATATAATAAAATGAAAAATGTTATGTTTTCTAGAAACGTTCAACAAATTGTCTATGGTACGTGGAATGTATCATATAATATATTTTAGTACAAAAATAAACGGAAGAATTGACTATTGAGTACAACGCATAAACTCTCGGAAGTTCAGGGTCAAGGGCTGAAGGTACATTGAATAGCCTTCATAACGAAAATAAAAGTGCCGTATTCAATGCTACATGACAATGATCTTATTATTTATTTTTATTTTATTTTGTAAAATCATAATATTTAATTCTGTTCAAGGGTGAATTAAGCAAAAAAAAAAAAAAAAATAGTATTTTTAAATAATAATTCTTCTTGTAAATAAAAATGAATTGATCGTAATTGTTGATTTCTAAAAATTTGAAAATCAAAATAGTTTTGGGAGAAGATAACTAAAATGTGTCCAGTTAAAGATATAACTAATCAGAAAAAATTAAAATGACGAAAATTAATAAATTAAAAAAAATCAAATATTAACGTGTTTAAATTTAATAATTAATTATAATATTGTAAAAGCATTAAAATAGTTTTTAAATACATCGCTATGATACACATATTTATAGTGGATACTGATAAACATGCAAATATAGGCTGATGTTATATTTTATTCAAGGCTGGGCAAGTTAATGATTTTTTTTAACTCAGTTAAGTTAAGTTAAAAAATTTTTGTTCAATTAAATTAATAGTTAAGTTAATTTATTTTTTTAATATATCAATTAAGTTTAAAGTTAAGTTAACAAATTTTTGTTAACTTAACTTAAATTAATAAGTTAAGTTAATAATAAAAAAAAAATTTATTGAAAAGGTTTTAAAATAAGTGAAAATCACTTGTATAGTAGGTAATAATATAATATACTAATATTAATAATATATATTAATATGATGTATATAATTTAAAAACTGTTGTAGGGCTGTATCATTTTATCACTCTATTTAATATTTATATTTCATTCTGGAGTCTGGGTTGATTTACATTTTAGTTTAAATGTACTTACTTTATTGTTTAACCTTTACAATTCAAAAATAAATAACTCAAACATTTAAAGATTCTAAAAAAAAGGATAAAAAAAAACTAGTAACTATATTTTTTACTTATAACTTTTATTTTTTAAATATTACAAATATTATATTTGTATATAAATATAATATAATATAGAAATATATTTATTTATATGTAAGATTTGTACTTTGCTGCTGGTTTATTCAAAGTATTAAAATTAACTTAATTGGTAATATTAAAAAGTAGAAGTTGATTTTAAGTTAACGTAGATATAAATGAGTTAAGTTAAAGTTAAGTTAATTAAAACAGCGAACTAGTAAGTTAAGTTAATAAGTTAAAATTAACTTAACTTTTAACTTAACTTTTAACTTATTAACTCGTTAATGCCCAGCCTTGATTTTATTATTTTAATTACCTAAAATTAAATACAGAAAATATGAACTATAAATTAAAATACGTACTATAATTTCAAATTTGAGTCACATTTTTTTTTTTATAAAACATCATAGTATAAAAATATTTACATAATAATGCTCATATAAATAGAAATTGATGTGGATAAGGTAAAACTACTTGAACTGAAACTTATCTAGGTAAGTCGTTATTTATAAACGAATAATGAACAATAAACATATACATATTACATAACTATTATTTATTTATACGTCGTATCTGGATATAGGTAGACTTCATATTGTATAATGTGTATTTATAATGGATATTTGCATTTTACATATACATAATAAATACGCTGTTTCTGCGATTTGACGTTAACGAAATAATAGAATTATTACTTTGCGCATGATATATTCATTATATACGTTATGCACGTAACAATAATATATTATAATATGACATCAAGTATGTGTATTTTTTATATTTTATAAAAAAAACACAAATGATATAAAAAAAATGCCATGCCACCTGCAGTATGTATATACCATTGTACAGTTCTACGTAATATTATTGTTATTATTTTTAAATGTTTGATCAATTTCGTTTTAAACTATATTACTATTAAAATGTACGTACATAGACAATGCGGCTATAGAATTCGTAGTTATTACGTGTCACGTTGGAGTTAAAACCTAGTGAAGTTGAGTTTTTCATTTTTTATTGCTTTTATCCCGAATTGAGTTTGTTTCCCTATAACCGTATTTTATATCACATTCATACACACCAAAGTGCAAAGTGTGTGTTTATTTAGAGTGTGCACAGTATAAATCTATGACAAAAGGAATCATTATATAATAATGTGATGTGTATGCGTATTGGATATCAACTATCAATGTGTTCCAATTCAATAGATACGAACGCGTTTAAACGAGTTCTTATTTAGTTCTCAAATTCAAAACCGAGCCAAATAAATATTACAATATAGTTCCCAACTAATACAATATAGCCTATAATAATATATTATATACGTGTAGATATTAAAATTTTTGCGAAACGGAAATATAAAAAAACTCAGCTAATTCAAATTTTATTATTTTTGTATTCGTTTTTAGTCGGCCCTCTGAAATAATATATTTTACAAACTACGTTGCACCGCGAAATAAGTAAATCACGACGCGGATTAGCTTATAACTATTATTATTACTTACGTTATACAAATAGACGCAATCGAAATAATGGCCTCGTTATACTGTCTCGCGTTCGTGCGATACAATCTTGCAAAGAAGAACGTTTGTACTTTGTATGTAAAAAAGTCTATTATACGTATGAGATTCTAAACATATTATCGTTCGTCCTAAATAGATCTGGAGGTAAATTATATGCAGGAAGCAGTGCAGTATAATAATCTGACGACACGATTACGAAAGTTTACTTTTTATCGCATTAAAATACAATTTACTTATAAACAAGTATACAAATATTACATAAATTATTTTTCATTTATTTCTCGCTTGAAAGAATCTCATACTGATTATAAATAAAAATTGAAAACGGTTTTATAATTGCGTGCTAGGTATTTAAATGAATACATTTCCATATTCAAAAATTAGATATAATTTTTGATGAATTGAAAAGTAAAACCTACAAGTATCAACTATAAAATCTGCAACGTTATAATGTTATATTAATAAAATATTATAATGTAATAGCAATTTATAAATCAAAAGAAAAACGTTCCCGTCAAAATAAAAAGTAACTAGATGAAAATATATTAACCGTGTTAATTCTTAATACATCGACCGCCGTGAGATCAAGAATGTGAGTTTAGTGTACTTTATCCTTGTGTATTTTCACTTTTCGACTATAATTAATATATTACAATATTTTTGGAAAATGCGATTTCCGAATTTCTTCAACATTTGTAATTCTTTTTAAGTAATTTTTATAAGATTTTCATTCAACAGTGTTAAATCATAAATAACTATAGATTAGCAGAGATCTCGTGGTCGTAGAACGTTCTATCTGAAAAATAAAATCACTCTGCAGTTGAAGGTAACTTATTATTATTACAAATATGTTCAAACATGACTGAAGGTATATTTTGCGTAGGTAGTAGTGAGTATAATGATATGACGGTACGATTACTAAAAGTTTTCTACCAAACCACATTACACCGCAGATAATAAGTATATATTTTTTTTTAATCGTGTTTTGGTTAGTTAGACCACCGCTGGACTTATATTATAATACTCGCAATCGATTGTCGAACGAACGAACAAACGTTATTGCATTTCTGATGTATCTGCGGTGGAGGTATTATTAGGGACACGTCCCTCGTCATCTCGTTAACGAATAACGAAATAATGAAAAACAAAAATAAAACGAATAAAAAACATTGCCGGGGGCTGCTCGTTTAAAAATGTATCTCATTATTAATTATGTTAATAATTTATCGCATTATTACTGCTGGGAATCTCAAAACCAACAAAACGTGTTTTAGTTCGTTTAAGCGAACGCGTGATTCCCGAATCTAATTAAAAATATTGTATTTTTCCCTCTTCCGTTTTCTTTTTTTTTAACGCTCGCTTTATTTCTTTCTTTGTGTCGCTCCCCTCCGCTCTTTTTCTCTCACTATCTATCTCACACCATATATATATATATATATATATATATATAATATTCGTTGTTTTGGCGGTATTCCACAAGAGAGGTAATATTTTCCGGTAGATAGCTTTTGGGCCACTAAAGGGTCCGGTGGTTGTTTTCCTTCTCCGTTATTTTCGCCTAGTGTTATTAATCATTTAACGCAGTTAGTGCCGCCACGCATTCCCTGTCATAGGCGCCGAATGTACAGGGCTGGGGTAGCTGAAACCTGCCCGCCGCCGGCTTATTCGTATATACGTACATATTATATATATATATTTTATTTTTTTACTTTTATTTTATTTTCTCCGTCCCCCGTCACACTGTTCCACGGCAAAACGAAAACGACAAATTTCTGTTGAACATTAATTAATGACGTTGTTTTTTTGTTTTACGTTTTTTTCCCCTTCGATTTGATTTATTGGAGTACTCGGAGATTAATAAATATCGAAAAGGAACGTTCATTAATCCACATTAGTACACGCGCGCACACACACATACACACACGCACACATATACACATACACACACACATATATAAATATAAAAGACTAAAAATCCGCAAAATAAAAAAGGAACGATCCTCTTTAGAAGTCTGTGGGTGGGTGTATGCTTGACGTTTGTCCCGAACGCCAAAGGTACGGCTAATAAATCACGTAAAGCCCCCCTTCTCCCAACACTGACATAATATATATTTGCTCCACTCACTTCCCTGTCCGCTGTCGTTAGTCTTTATTGTTTATGGCTGGAACTTAAATAAGTATATATTGTTATACTTGTGTATGCACGTGTCTGCTTGTCCAGGTGATCCTCGATTAACTGTCGCGGTGATAATACCTACCGCTGACGTTATCGGACGCACAGGTGTCGCTATATTGCCTATTCGGTACGCCGGCCAAGCGCGTTTTATAGCTTAATGTGGCGCCCGGACAGTGGTTCGACTCGTTTGATTTAATCCCCCCCTTAGCTAAATCAACTACAAAACATATTATAGAACGTTATTATATCGTTCATTAAATAATATGGTAATTTATGAGAGCGTATTGGTTTCACGCTGAAGTCGATCCTTACTGATCTTTGTCTCAATTATTGAATACATAAACAAAAATAAGTGATGTATACATTTTTTTTAATAGACTAAATGGAAATCAATTTAATGGTATTTACAAAGAATTATTCCTTTATCGTAATTCTGAGTAAGTCGCGTTCACCTATGATTTATTTTTCATTTAATTGGATTTTAAATTAAAACGTTATCCTACAGTTTTTCATGGAATTTTTTGTTTATAGTTAGTTATGTTATATAATTTACCTTTTTTTTTTATCATATTTAAGTAAAATTTTAATTCATATAAAACATTCTTAAAAGCACTTGATAATCAATACTAAACTTGGTACCTAATACTGCCGAGATTAACATAGAAGATAATTAAATTAGCTTGTATTTAACAAACATGACTTAAATTTTATAAATTAAAATAACAATTTAATTTAGGTATGTAAGTTGAAAATGTTTAAATATTTTTAAAACTGAAGTATTTTATTCAAAATGTTTAAATGCTATCTTCATAGTATTTTAAATAAGTATAAAAATATTATGTAAATTAATTTTCATTTATTTCACGCTTGAAAGACTTTGATGCTGATTATAAATAAAAAAAATATGAAAATTATTTTATATTCGTATTTTGCCAAGGTACTATAAGTATTAAAAGGAATACATTTCTATTAGAAGGCCATTAGATAGAATATTTAATGAATTAAAAAGCAAAATACAATTTTCGTATTATTCATATTTAATTAAACTCTGAGTAAAATGCATATTCAAGTTAATAATAAAACCAAGCGTATTGTTTTATACTATTTACATCGTTATATTATAATATTATATTAATTATATCGATAAAATATGGTATATAAGGGTTAGGTTAGGTAAAGGATTCCGAAGATAACGTTTTTATCAAAATAAAAAGCAATTAGATAAAAATATAACTGACCCATGTTACTTTTAATACGTTGACTACCATATAATCTTAAAATATGATTTAATTTATTTTTCTATACTTTATCCTGGTCATTAAGGCTAATCGTGACTTTTGTTTGATTAGTGTTTTTATGAAATTTTTATAAATTTAAGTCAAACTGAGCTAAGATAATGTAAAGTGGTTATAGGTTGCCAATAAATTAAAAATGAAATAAATTTATTATTATCATGTGATCTTAAATTAAAATATCTCTTTTTGAAAAAATATATGATTAATATCTCAGTTAGTTATTTATTTTATAATACATAGTAAAAAGTAATATGTTTTTCATATTTTTTAATACGTGGCCAATTACCTATACAAATTGTTAAAATTGAATGAATAATGCTATAGATGCATGTTTTATGAACCATTTTTATGATAACATTATCGTTTACAATTAAAAGTAAAACATTGCAAAAAAAAAAAAGATGGTAAGTGAGTATCGCTCTGCTGTACATTAGGGGATGGGGTGGACCTCGGACTAGGGTAGGTTAAATTTGAATGTAATGATAGGTATCATTGTATACGAAAAACGATTCTGAACGAAGATGATTTGTCAGTTTAGGATATATTATATTTAAATATTGTCAAATATTCTATTTTGAAACAAATAGTATAGTTTTTATATGTTACTATGGTTACTATGGCCAACATTCGCATTATGAGCGTATGAAATTTAATTTAAATTTTGACATATTTCTTATAAATTCGAACTTTAAACACTTATAAAAAAAAATTGTGACTAACGATTTCGGATTTTTATTTATCACTTTAAGAACAACTTATAAGAAACCTTGTATTAAATTTTCAAGATTTTCTGGCCACCCAAAAAATTTTTATCGGCATTTGAAGAAAAAAAAACTTAGAAAAGTCGAAAATTTCAATTGTCTATTAGTAGCTTAAAAATGGTCAAAATATTTTGAAAATTTAACTGTAAAGAGATAACCATAATATAAACATTTGGTGAAAATTTCAAGTATTTACAATAATTCGTTTTTGAGTTACAGCAAAATCAAAAAATCGATTTTGTCGAAAAGTGGTTTTTCCGTAAAATTTCCATTTTTCTGTCATTTTTTTTTTGTTTTTCTCGATTTTTTTGAAAACTATTAGAAAATTTTAATTTTGACCCCCCTAAAGTACCAACTAGATTCAATTCCCTATTCAAAGAGGGGCTGAAGTCAAAAATCGGAGCATTATTACTGCTCCAAATGTTGGAGTCAGACACAAAAAAAAAAAAAAAAAAAAAAAAAAAAAACACACATCATAGTAAATGCAATACATTCATCACTTCGTTCAGAATCTAAAATATTGATGAAATGATAATTGAGATATATAACCGCATACCTCATTTATTTTAAATAATAATTTAAATTAAGTCTCAATCAAGATTTCACGATCAAAAATGTGAAAAATGAATGAAATAAAATATTTGATGGATATTGTAAAATACCTTTTGGTGGTCAAAATTTTTTTACAAGTAGTCACTCTTTATATTTCACATTGTATATGTATATTATAAACAATAGCAGAAATGTTGACTGATACTATTAATCATCGTATCATATTTTATTAGTTTTACTCGTATTGATTATTTAACTATTACACGAATACGCATACTTTAATATTATACATTATGTATAATTGTAAGAGTGCAGGGTTATATTGGTGTGCACAATTGTCTCCTTTATTAATTCCTGTATAACCGTTTTGAATTCTTCATATTTGTTTTCCCCTTTTTGACCTATAGAGAAAAGGAAATCTTGTAAAAAAAAAAATTGTACAAAGAGCTGATAGATTGAGAACGGAGAACACGAAGGAGAAGGAGTGGTGATAAAGAGAGTAAGTTAGCAAGAGAGAGAGAGAGAGAGAGAAAGTGAGAGGATGGGAAGCGCAAGACAGAGTAAGAGGGAAAAAACGCGCTTCTCATAGTATATTCAGCACGGTGACGTAAAAAGCTTTTAGTTCCCGGGGTTCCGCGTTAACCGTTTTGCCGGACTCATTTACCCTCATTTCGAACGGCGGTGGTGATGGAGGGTGTTTAGTGGAAGAGGCTAAGAAAACTGGGAACCTTTTTAAAAATGAAGGGATTTACTGGATACGAGCTCTAGAAGGCACACGGTCATATAATCGAGAGAAATGGTCCGGTTGCCGGCGCTCTCCGCATCACCGCTGACTTCTTAATGGAACCAGCTTAGTCTTGTCGGCCGGCGCGCAGACCCCACGCCACGGCGAGGAGAGGGAAAAAAACGTTCACCCCTACACCCCCGACCAAGCGTGTAAGTATGTACGCGCGTGTGTGCGCGTGTTATGTTTATTGCATATATGCCTCCGGGACCGACGGCCATTAACTTTTGTCATTTTCCCTTCTCATATATACTTTTTTCTTTATATATTATGTCTTTCTTCTTTTTTACTGGCTCTATCTCTCTCTCTTTTGCTCATTCGGTCTCGTACGTGTGCGTTTTCATATTATGTGTTCATTTATATATATACGCTTAGATACTGCACGCCACCGCCACCGCAGCATAACTATCCGACCGGCTAAAACGGATTACATACGTTTTTTTTTGTTTGCTCTCAGTTTTTTCTGTATATACATAATATGGTTGCTCAAAGTCATACCATATGTTATATTTTTACGTTATATACCTATAATACTATTTACTAGATTGCGACTATTACTGTACGGCTTTTGCGCCACATATATAACAACTATGACCTCAAAACTATTACACTATATTTTATACAAACATATTATACAATATACACGCAACAACGATTAATTGTATATTACGATAAAACATCGTACATATATTGTGTGTGTGTGTATGTGTATATGGTGTCACAGACTTTTATCAACACTTCTGTATTTATTATTTTCAGAATTGTTTTGAACTTTTGGTTTTTATAATATATATTATATAATATATTATATTTTCTATTCCGTCTATAAATCGATAAAAATAATAAATAATAATTTATACAAAATATGCTGTAACGAGGATGGGGAAATTAATTTATCTACATATATGTAGGTAATCTACTTTGGAATTATAACTAAGCCGTGACTAGAGAGTTCCGTGAAAGATAGTTCAGATAATAAGTTCTAATTGAGGTATTATTTTTTATTAGTACACAATCTCAATATTATAAAACAGTGTAACAATCAATATATTATTATACTTTATCAAAGTTTTATGAGTATTAAAGTCATCCGGAATTCTGTAATGTGTGAGTAGCTGTGTCATATAACTATTAAAATTTACATCTTGTATCTTTTATATAGTGTTAACATGAGTATATGTATACATGTAGATATATTGGTATACTAGGTACCTATATAGTATGTCTCGTAAGCTTTATATCTTATTACCTATTTATGTTTATAGTTTTTAACGATGTAACACGTTCGTGATCCATTACAATTCGATTAAATGTGTTGTATACCACATATCCTTAAAATATGACGTAGATTATATGTATAATATAGTTAATATGTAGCCTACTAGAGTTGCAAACTCAAGCTTAAGTTGTATTGAGTAAATCTTAAACGAAATAACCGAACAACTATGATTGTCGAAAGTATACAATATAAATAGTTAAGGGAAATTAAATTAATATTATTGCATAAACTTCCAAACGGTTTTTATGTAATCTTCGAGTAAACAATAAAAGTTCGACAAGTTGACGGGCCTTTAGTATCAAACGTATCATTGTACACCATTTATTTTTATTTCTTACAAGCTATACATTTTTGTTTATACCTACTACAAACAAACCATGTACAAGAAAACACGATAATATGCCGAAAACATAAGCTACTCAGAAAAACAGTGTAGCTAAATTGTTCATCTTAAAAGAAGCCAGGTTATTAAATTATGCATTTGAGATGTATTCGTAATAAAAATATCTTTTTAACAGGTACGAATAAAAAAAAACTAGCTATAATGGTTTTACGATAATCGCTACTTAACAGGAAGTCAAGAACGCTCACTACGTGTAACTATACCTCAAGGCTCAAGAATAAGTCAGTTGCCTTGGTGGAAATAAACGGTTTTCCCATTACTAGATACAAGAAAAGAAATAGTGTGCCGCGTCTTTGCTATTGTATATACACGAGAGAAGAGCACATTCGAGAATTGATGGGAAAGCAAACAAAACGAATTTCGTCGTATTTTTTATTTTTACTTTTTTTTTCGGGCGTTCACACGCACACGCACACCACAAATGTTTAAACGATTGGCTAAATTGGGTTTGTTCGCGATTAGCGGGCACAAAAAGTACCGCGTGCGGTTAAGCGCACACCACTCGTTCCTCCTTCGCGTCCATCCGCCACAGTCGTCCGTCTCTGCGGTATGCGATCGATATGGATTCGTCGGGAAACGGTTTAAATTCTACGCGCTCGTATAGCCAATAAATCCCACACGCCTAATACACGTCCTATGCATGGTATATCTGATAAAGTATATATACATGTATAGTCGAGGAGAGGAGAGAAAGAGAGACACGGAGAGTAAGACTAATACACACACACACACACACACACACACACACACACACAATCACATTCAAGAGAGATAGGAGAGAGAAAGAAAGTGAGCGAGACGAAGATGAGAATGAACGCGAGAGAAAAGCGAAAAAACCGAAGGGATCCTGTTAAAAAAAAGTCCTCGGGGAGCCGTCGGAATCGGTTGATTGTCCCGCACCTCCGATCCTGGACCATATCTAATCCCTTGGCTGGCCCGGTGGAACGGTGGAAGAGACTATACGACGGTTTTTGGTACAAGTGTTGTGTGAGTATATGTGTGTGTGTCTGTGTGTGTGTGTGTGTGTGTGTGTAAAGTCCACGTCTAAAATCGTCCCCTTCGATCTGCCTTGACTACAACTATACGCCGCCACGCCGTTACTGTACCGGCGACCGCTGGCCCTCCGGTTTATTTTCGCCATTGGTCACGTAAATAGTTAATGGTTCGGAAAAATAAAGGCGACAAAGAAAACAACACATTTGTTCCCGCGGACGCGCGGTGGAGAGAATAAAGACTATTGTTGTTGACCCGGCCGCCGCCGCGGTTTCTACCACTTGTATTTCTTTATCTCTCTCTCTCTCTCGCACTTTCTCACATACATACACTCATTCATTTATTATTTCCTTCTCTCTCTCCCAAACTCCCTCTATACATACTTTACTTTTCTATGTTCTTGTACACAAACTTAATGAGAAAATGTACAGAAGTAGAGAGACACACACACACACACACACACATGCATGCAGTAACAAATAGGTTTTTTATCCTACAAATCGTTTTGCTATTGATTTTCCTTCCGATTTCCGCCGAATACATATATAATAAAATAATAATAATAATACCACTCTTGACGCATATCTCTCTTTCCCCGAACTCACGCGCAAACGTTTGTGACCGTGTGAGTAGGCTTAGGGACCGCGTCTAATTCTTTTCGATCGCATAAAACCGATTAGACGTGTCCGAAGTTATCTAATCGTGATTCTCGTGTATAATAGTAATAATATACGTCGTTAAACCCCACGTCCGGTGTTACATTTTATCAGAAAGATACCTACTGTTTACACGTATGCTAAATTATAATATTATAAAATATAAAATGAGATTTCTTAAATTTGTGTTTTTTCTTGTGTGTTGTCACGAGGGTGAAGCTGTAAATTAAGTTATAAGCTCACCGGCATATTAAAATATGTATACGCGAAACGAGCGTGTGCACCTGTGGTCCATGTTAGCGTACATGCACCCTTCGCGTGTCTGTGTATTATATACGTATAGATTGTATCTGTATTGCCTGAAGAGGAGTCGCGGAAAACAATGATGACGAATTGAGGCAGAGCCAGAGAGAGAGAGAGTCATACCTCAGCTTGTTTGCATTATTAAGCATTTATTTATTTATTTATGTACGATAATATATAATACACACACATATATATATGTATAATAAAATATTTAAACGTATATTTATCATTATATAGTATAATATATACTCACATAATACCTAACTCATATTGAAACTTTTGTGATCGATAACACGAGGGCGATAGTTCTCTAGAGTTTAATACTCACGTTTTTCTCTGGTTTTGTTTTTTTAATTCCACCAAGGCCGTCTCGGAAGACGATGAGCGATTATAATTTACTTACGTACTTCTACAGGGTTTCATGAACTGTTGATAAAGATTTGCTATACTAATCATAATAATATAATTTTGTGAGCTGTATATTTTTATATACGAATCGTACGATGTGATGTGCTGAAAATAAGACACTTTCCTCTCGTGTGGCGCCGAATTTACATTGACCATCTAAATCTTTATCTATCTATATAGTTAGTACGAGTAATTTTGAATCGTGAACGAACGCGTTTAACGTGCTTAGAAGAATATACCTATTACAATATAAGTACAGAGGCGTCATGCAAATATAATATACAATAACGATAGGTGTTTTTAAAATACATCACATAAATATATAGATATAAGTTTATATCATGTGTGATGATAATAATATGATACTCGCGAATACATGTGCGCGTCGTGAGATACGTTGACACTTATTCGAGGGCTTACGGAACTCCCTCTGCTCTATATACATAAATATAATAAAGTTTATACACACTGATCGTCAAGCTATAATATACATATAATATAATGATATATAATACATATATTATATTCAGTGCGAATATTAAAATCAATACGACGTGCGCAGCTCAGTTTTCTCCCTCGACGTACATATTATTATTGTATATACATCACGCGTATATAATATATCGAATCTTTCCGGGCGAAACGTGCGCCCACCAATGTTTATTTTTCATCAGACCACGAATATTCGCAATTACTTTTCCGTATACATATTATCATACGAGTATACAACGGATCTGCACGCTCGGAATTCATTTCTTGCTTCTCTTTTTTTTTTACGATCGTTTTAATCGAAAAGTGTTTACATATTATTATTATCGTATGTGTACTATACGTAGTATTTTTAGCTATATAATATTATTATATAACCGTATGCGTTCGGCGAAAAATCACCATAAACTTTTGTCATATCCCATCGTGTTGTTATGTGTGTGTGTGTGGTGCGCGTTCGACGAGGATTGTATTAATATATTCAGTAGGAAAATAAAAATATGTCGATTGGTTTTAGACGCTGCAGCTTACCTAGGTACTTGTTTATGATTTTATGATTAATTTATTAAAGTTTGACTAAATTCGCGTCTTAAAAATTGTATTTTCTCCGTGGCGTGAATTTCGACACCTATTCCACTGTCAAATGGAAAAACTTTTAAAAAATAATTAATTAATTAGTTGATTAATTAATAGTAATTATGCATTAATTATTGTACATAATTGATTATAATTCTATGTTTGTGATTATGGGACGCGATATAGACATTATACTATACGTACAAATAATATAATATGTAAATATACGCGTTCCGTATAAATTATTATAATATATTATACCTAATGTATATTATGTGTATATTAAACGAGAGATACGTCGCAGTATACCATAATATATAAGACGATAAACGAACGGGCGGTCTTATATGCGCGTAGAGTTTGGTGCGGAACAAAATTGCACCGGTGTATGGGCGATAAATTATTTCCGGTCGGAGGGCCGGATATCGGGTAAAACCCTCGATCCGGCGTATAAAACCGACGAGGAATTTCTGAAAACGCCACGGAAATTTATTGACGATCAGGACGAGCCGATATACCGACACGCGTGATATAATATATAAGATGAAGGCAACGGGATAAATTCGATTTGCAGTGGATGTGGACGAAGTATAGGTATACCTACACACCGTCGGACGGATACACGCGCGGGTCGCCCTAGAATTATAATAATATAACAATGATAATAATAATAATAGTAATAGTAATAGGCGCGGCGGTTCAAGTCTCGCGGGTTGCAGGTGTACGCGCTGGCGCTCTGGCGTTACGGTAGACACTGGCGAACCGGAGAGGCCGGGCAGACGAAAAGCGCAAGTGCGGCGGCGCACACGCCCCCGGCTGCGCCGTCAATTATTTCCCATTTTTTCGTTATCGCGTCGTATTGTCTCTCTATAGCCGTTCGCCCTCGCGTACACCACCCCACACGGCCGCCAAACTACCCCGCGCCACTCCTCCACCGCCGCGCGTCGGACAACAATTATTCCGAAGCTTGCGCGGAACAACCACCACCGCCGCCGCTGCCGCTGCCACCCCTTTTCTTGTTCGGGACCTCTCGTCGTTTTCCTTCGTTCTTTCGTATTCTTTATTGTTCTCTCGTCTTCTTTCTTTTTTCGTTCCGTGTCGCGCGCAACGTGAATAATAATTACGATTCGCCACCCCTTCCAGCGTTCGTCCACCCTCCTCCACCGCGGGCTGAAAAAAGAACGGCTCGTCCGAGTCCGCGGGGGTGTAATGATTATAAACGCTAGCGCGCTTGCGCATATGTATATGTATAGATAGATATACGGAAGGTTCGTCTTCGTCGACGTGGGGCGCAGATGTGCAGTGGGGCTATAGGTAGATACATATATATATATATATATATATATATACGAGTATTATACGAAAGAAACGACAAGGGTGGGGCCTATACTCGCGTATTACGGTATAATATAAAGTATAAAACGCAGTCCCCGGTGTACATAATGATTGGGAATAATTTTAATTTCATCGATAGCCCGCGACGAAAAAAGTTTTATATCCGTTTTCACCGCGACCTCTACAGACAAAAAAAAAAAAAAAAACTTCTCAACGATATAATATTATAATATATATTTTATAACTATAGGCGTTTTCTCTGCTGCTCTGTACATTTCCACTATAAAATATATGCCTATTATGCCGTCGTTTACGTACATTGTGTGAGTTATTATTGCGCACGCCCATTATCTACGCGCGCACAATAAATTCCGTAATAAACCGCATAGGCCTAAGTAATAATTATATAATATAGCGAGATAGAGAGAGAGATTGGTGGATTACGGTTCCGTTAATAATTCATTCATTTAGCAATGACGACGTTGATAAAAAAAAAAAAGCAAAGAAACGATTTCGAATCGATTATTTGCACGACACGCAATTATATTATATTATCGAAGTTTAAGACTGGCTACCGCTACCGCTATCGCGACTTCCGAATATAGATTGCCGGGTGCGGCGCCGTGTGTAAAAGTCGTTTATTAAAATTATTACTTTGATTATAGAACTACATGATATGACATTATAAATTATAATAACCATACCTATCATTCATAATAAAACACCGTCAACACCCCAAGAAGTGTATTATGATTTTTGCTAGCATAGTTTTTTAGATTTCTTATAAAATTTATAAGAATAATTAAAGTAATGTTAACAATACTAACGAGACTTGATACATTTGTTTTAAATATTATTAATTACAACATGTTTTACGAAGACGCATATAGGGTATCCAATCGTACGAATTTACACATTTACATACAAATTAAACATTTTAAGATTTATGATTATAGATAAGAAAATTTGTCTATCCGCATCTGGCTCGTAGGCCTGAAATAATTTAATAGTTTAGATTTTTACTATTTTAGAATATGATTTAATGTAATCGGACGGTGTCGGAAAATACTATTTCACAACACGTACATTTTATGCTCGTAAATGTAGTTTTAACTTACCAAGTCATACGCTTTCCATAAACCATCACCCGCGTATTAAGTTTTTTAAGTATTATACCATAAAATGAATACAATATTATAGGTACATACTACATATAGTATTATATATCATAATCGGAAATTCAAAACGGTCGTTTTATACACTTATATACTTGTATACGTACAACACGATTGCAGTTAGTATTAAAATAGAATAATATAGTAATTTAATTTAAGTATAAACCAACTGAATGCAAATTAATTTCTGTAAGCTATATATGGCATTATAATATCAAGTCATAGAGCACGTGAGCTTTTAAAGTAAATATATAGTTATTTATGCATCACGCAAGTGAATTTAAGCAATTTTAGTAACATTCATACGGTATTACAGCCATACACCATTATTAAACTATGTAGTATAATGTCTAAAGGTTCGGAATGTATTAATGTTGCGTGAATAGGAAGACTGCATGCATATAGGTACACGATATACATATATGTATATATAAATAAATATAGCCGGTATAGCTGGTAATACGATTACGATGTATCTATTCTGTAAAAATGTGTTTAAATGAGTCGAGTCGATTAACTTGTCGTAACGTAATACTCGTTAAGAAGATAAGTCACTCACGCCAAAAATAAATGCGTTTTATTATAAATAAGGATAATATTATAATAAAGTACACGATTATAATAGAAAACGATATTATTATTATTATTATTTCACTCGAATGTAATATATACATAATACATATATATTTTTATAGTGACATGTCTATGTATGAATGGTTATTATTAGTATATTATGTCGCTTTTGAATACGAATATAGTTTGTGTGTATTTCTACGATATAATAAATTGAAATCTCGGATCAACGTCAGTCGAATCGCCTACCAAAACAACAAAATAGTACAAGCTCATATCATCATCGATATTTTATATTTTATTCAGATACAATACGGGTGATTAGGGATTTCTGGTGTGTAGCAGCGGTGAAACGGAGAGTGTCCGGCAAGTGGCGCCGCCAACCGGATGCTACTGGTATATAAATATCGGCTCGTTCAGTGCGAATAAACGAAATGGGTCCGAAAGGAGAAACGGAAAGGACAAAGGAACTCGACAATTTGCCCCTCGCGCAGTATAGTATATTGCTGCTGATGCTGGCGCTGGTCTCTCACCCCTTTGATGAAATAGTAATAGTTGGCGTAGATTTTCTTCGGTTTTTCTTCCGAGTGTATATAATATACGTATTGTATATTTATATACGCTTTATCCGCCTACCCAGTGTAGTATATATGGTACATAGTTTAATTAAACCAAACCCGTCTATTGTGTAAAACCGGAAGAGGACCCATTATAATAATATACGACGGGCAAGTCTTTTTTTAAAGAAGAAAAAAAAATCCAAAAGAATAATAAAAAGAATGAATTATCGAAAAGAAGAAAAAGCTAAATATTCTTATGGGGTCGTGGTTTTCGCTGGACGAGTGGGGTGGGGGTTGGGCGATGTTCGGCGAAACGAAAAATTGCATGGTCCGCTGGCGGTAAAGAATCGTACTGTATTTTCTTTTACGCAAATTGCAAAATGTATGAAAACACGGCGAATTAACTTCGTTTTTTTCCCTCCATCGACTTATGGTTTCCAGGGTAAGAATTTCGAGTTAGTGAGCGACATTTATATTGTATTATTTATATAGTTTTTTTTTGGTTACTTGGCTATAATATTATCAACATATTATACATTTATTCTTCAAATCAGTGTATCAACGTACATTTTTTGATTTGTAAAACTATTCAGCCCAACCAAAATATAGACTAATAATATACAATCGCCCTGTGATGGCTTAGCTGGAAATATCGACCAATAGTACCTAATCAAATACTTGTAGTTTTATTTTCTCGATTCTTTTGATATTTCGTATGTGGTTTATGTATAAATAATTTAACATATTTTTATTATGTATATGGATATTTGTTTATAACGAAGTTATCGCTGCGGTATTATACATTAGCGGTTAACATTTAAAAAATAATCATCAATTTATTTCAAATACAAAACGAACCGGAAATGATCGTATTAGCCATAAATATATTTATTTATAAGGTATATTATACCTACAAGCTAGTGTGGTTTGAAAAAAATGGGTTGAAATAGTTTCGGCGAACTTTTCAAGTGGTGTATTTTCAAATACTCGCCTATGTCAACATCTAAAGGTCCAATAGCCGATTTTAAGGGTCAAAAGGTGGCCTATAAGTAGGCTTGAACGAAATACTTGCAGAGTGTTCGATTGTTCTCGGCCGAAAATCAAAATGTTATGTTGATTTGCAAAATAATACTTATATATTCATATTAATAATATTATAATCCAATAAATATTATTTATCATGATTTATGAAGCATGGACAACTATTTATTTAATTTAAATAATATATATGATAAAAACTATTAGTGAAGCACCACTGATACATTTTATATTTTTTTACATAGATACATATTATTATGATAAACTATCATAGATAACTAAACATAATTTTAAAAGGGGTGGTACACATACCTATCATTTTAACTACAGTCATAAATGGGATTCTTAAGTCTAACATATTTTTTGAGTCTATTCTATGCAATAAAAATATCATGAATACATAATTTTGAATATCGTTATAAATATTATATCATTATATTATTGTCTATAATTTCTTATAAGAAAATGATTATTTTTTTTTTCAGCACGAGACGATTATATACTTATGGCTGTTACACTGTTATAAATAATAACACATAAATTGCTGTCAAGTCGTCATCAATTAAATACATACTCAGATATTCTAATAAGAGGAGATATCCGATAAAAGTCAACATCCGAAGAAAACATTAATACTGTTTTCCCTAAAGAAATGTGAATGTTATTCTATACACTACAAATCTCCAATCGTATACTATTGCTATGATCGTATAAAAGAGAATCAAAATATAGTATTATAATATTATGTATATTGTATATACATATTAATATATTATGCACATATATAATTAATGAAACGGTTACTATATCTATACAATTTATTATAAAAAAGTATTTAGAATTTGGTGTATAGTATAAAACCTGTATCGTAGAATAGTAATTCACCGTCTGTAAAATTGCATTCTCCATGCAGTCACCGCCATTTATTATTCGATTTTTTTTCAAGAGGGAGGGCGACCACTTTATTGACATTAGAATTCGTTAGAAATTTATTTGGTCATTTTAATAATTATTAGAATTTTTCCAAGTGTTAAAAGTAGAATGTTATGAAATGATTGCGATAAATGTATTTTATATACACTGTAGTAAGTATAGTAGTAATTATTACATTTAGATGAAATTATAATATAAACGTTCAAATTGTGATTAATCAAACATGATTTTAATGTAATATATTTTCCATTTAATGAATTTTCAAGTGAAAAATTGCGTTACAATATTACACAAATAAATACCTATTAACTTCTCATTTTTTTTTAAACTTATGGTTTTTATATAAAATATGTTTAACGCGTCAATCCAAAAAGAGTAGTTTTCTCTGTAGTCGGTTTATGAAATTCTATAACTGTTTTTGAAGACACAATGTCTTACTGTATCGTTCAATAGCTGACGATGGATTGTACACAATAGTGTGTCTCGAAATTAATGGTATTTTATCTTTCAATCTCTGTAGGGTACATTGCCACAGTATATATAATATACTATTATATATTATTATACTTGACCCGATACATCTGTATATAATGGCGATGGTCTTGATGGACTTAACGAACGACGGGTGTAAAAATATTTATTAAATGTAGGATATAAAAAATACTAATAAAAAACCTCTACAAAAATACGACTGCGAACAATAATTAATACTATATTGACTCGCAGTCCATCACAGCGTCTCCGCAACGCGCTTAAATGTGATGGGACAAGTATCGGAGGTTAAAAAGAAAAGAAAATAAATAAATAAATAATAATACTACAATCGCGCCCGAACGACTATACTATACATAACATATATTATGTCTATATTACACTTTTATAAACCTATTTTATGTATAACCCGGTGGTCGTCTTCCGGGAAAACAGTGCCTTTTCGGTGTGGTATACACTTAGTTATAGTGAGGTCCGATAGCGAGGGGGGGGGGGGGTCAAAGTAAAGGTGTAAAACGAAGAGAATATAATAATAATAATAAATATTGTGCCCGCGAACACGTGAGGCGTGCGGCCCAACCTCGTCTAGTGGCACAGTGTGGATATGCATGTATAGGAGCGGTTTGGAGCTGGCCCGGTGAGGGGGCTCGTCCGTTGTTTTTCTTATATTTATTTTTTTCAATATTTTTATGCTATCATTGTTGTGTGCGTGTGCGCGTTATTATATGCGCGTTGGCGCACGCGCTCCAGCCGCGCACGGTATTCGATCCACGTATATAATATTTTCCTCCGCCGCGTCCTGCAAATCCCGCGTATGCGCTTCGGACGAGCGGAGAAATATAATAATATCACATATTATATATATATATATATGTGTGTGTGTGTATGTATGTGGTATACGGAGGGCGGGTGAAAGTGGGTGGCGTACGTACACAGCAGAAGAAAGAGAGAGAGATAGATAGAGAGAGAGAGAGAGCTTGAGCGAGAAAAAGGAGAAGAAATTAAATTATATCAACGGGTTTGTCTCGCACACATCGCGCGCGGCCATATAGCCGTCCGCCTCCACCGCGCTCTCGTCCCCCGGGGAAAACGTACGAGAAATGAACGCTCGAGCGTTATAATAGTAATAATAATAATAATACGACGTGTAGTGGAGTGTCGGCGGCGGTGGTGGTCGGTCGGAGAAGAACAGACATATATATTGTAATGTGTGTGTGTATGTGCAACATACACGCGCGCGCGCTCGCGCTTACGGTCGGCCATGTTGGATTAGGTTTCATCGTGACCCATGAATATGCGACTGACTATCCGCATTACATGTTATTTGTTGTCCGCCGCCCGTTAAGTTCACCTATATATCACACACGCGCGCACACGACTTGGAAATCGCGCGAGAGACTATATGTACGATGTATAGTCGCGCGCCGAAAGGGTCCGCGCGTTTTTTCTTTTTCCTCGTCTGTTGGATGTGTATTATTATTATTATTATTATTGTTATTATTGTACCCCACGGTAAAGCCGTCCACATAAATCCCATCGTATTCGTGAACGCGAAGGTCCCTCAAAAATAAACGAAGACGCGTACAAATCAAAGTGATTAAAACGATTGCTCGGGGGCAATGTATATCATGATATTATAATATGAGCGGAGAGAAAACAAATGAATGAAATTAATTTACATATTATAGATTTGTATGCAATGGATTTCGGTCGAATAACGGTAAATTATTAAAGTTGTATGAGTGTTTTTACCATCATACCCAAGTTGTCAAAAAAAAAAGGTTACAACAAAATATTAGATATAGCTTTTTGCCGATTGTATGTCTTACACGTTTTTGCTTTATCCGTCCAATTAATTATTTAATCAAAATGGACATTGTCCGAATTACCGAAGTGTTGTCGGACACCAATAATAATGAACGGAAAACCGGAAGTACGATGAAGCGAGAGTGGCGTTGCACCCTTCGGTCATCGAAATAGCCAAGGCAAATCTGATAACAGGATTTAACGCTGAACAGAACTACAACATAACCTAACCTAACCGAGATATACAACGATTTAATAGCCAAATATATGATAAATATATGATATTATATTATTATATAATATATTTTTATTACTTTTTATTTCGTTTTTACGTATATCATTATCCGACCACTGAGTATAGTTCATTTGAATAATAACGTGTCGACCTTTTGTTTGATAGTCGTATTTTAAAACTTGAAAATGTGTTGAAAAGTTTAGTAGAAGTCCGAATTCGTGTAGATAAACTATTAAAAAACCAATTATTATTGTAACGTCATATTACCATACTATTTTATTCAATGTACATACTTTTATTAGTAGTGAGATTATAGCGGTTTTCTAATTCTCGATTTAAGTTAATACTGTCACTTATAATTTTTAAATCAAAAATAAATTAATATATATTATACATTAGAAATTAGAATATTACAATATACGTAAGTTACTTTTTTTTATCTATCTACTTATTTATCCTTAATATAGTTTATATTGGAAATTAAAAAATAATATATCGTAATAATACCTACAATAAATATATGTTATGCTTAAATTAGCAATCATAGAAAGTACATTTTATATTTATTAGATGACGCAATTAATTTAAATGTATAATTTAGATTAAAAACAACAGTTAATAAAATTATATCTAAAAATAAAAACAAAACAAAAAGTGTATTGATAATATAAAATAAAATATATAAACAAAAACTATTATATTTATAGTATTAAAATTAAAGCTTATATTACATTCAAAAATGTTGTATTTTTATTATGTCTATAAACATTTTTATAAAGTTCATCGATACTCGATATGCTGAATTATTTCGTTATATCATTGATTGTGTTATATACTTATATGTTTTGTATACTTAAACTATATATTATTATGAACTGTTTTGACAAAAAAACATTTTAACTTATAGTTTATTTTACTTCTATGATTTATCAGATTAAATTAAAGCATATAATATATTATAAACCGTCGGGTAGATATAGTTTAAAACCATTAATTTAGACGCAGTTTTTTGGACCATTGGTATTTAAATGTGAGGATATTTGGGCACCGAATATACGATTTGTATTTTTGAAAATATTTAAGTATGGTTAATTATTACCACAAATTTTCAATTTCTAGCTTCATTTTTTAACCAAGTTTTTTTATGGTGTTTTTTCAAGTTCAAAACATGGCTATAATATGTTAATATATATTGATTAAATGATATTCTACGATACCCTGTAAAGGCATCACATATCCTTGAGCCTTACGGCACACATATTGGGTATAACTATTAACTGGTGTAGAATATTGTTCTTTATTAAGAGCCTTTAATTATTTAAAACTTATTGAAAATTGTCAAATATTCTAACCATAACTATTTATTTCATTTTTAAGAGTAATACTTTTGAGGTGGTTAAAAATATTTCATTACATTTGATTCATATAAAAATGTATATAATGTTTATAAAACCAAGTGATTTTTATTTATATTCATTATAATATTTGAATCAGATAATATATTATCAGTACATTTATAGTATTTTATTTGTGTATGACTTGAAGTCATGATAATAATACAAATTATAATATCAAAAAGTGGAAAATTGACGTGATAGGGGGGGGGGGTGTAGTACATTTAGAGCATATTGATTCGTTTTATGGTGGGTTCATTTAATTCATGTATATATTCCAATTATTATTTTTCATTTTTATATGTATCGAGTTATTTTAGTTGGTTATGCTATTTTTGGCGTGTAAACGATTGTCTATATGATATTACGTCCAAACGATCGGGTCCATTTATCTCTTTTTGGAGTACTTATTGCATTATATCATATTGAACTGGTGTACAATGAATAAAGTTAAACAATTTGTTTTAATATATACCTATGTATAATCGCATAATATGACGTCAACTGATCATATCGTAATGTTTTGATAAACTTATTCGCACACAAGCACACACACTCTGACGACGTTTGTTTTCGTCATCGACGGAATATATAAAGAATAAAAACAACGTTAATGTCCTGTACACGACATCGTATACGTATGTACATACAGGTACGCGCGGTTATTATGTACCCACTGCGAACTACACATAGTACATTGTCACCAAGACAACGCGTGTATATTATTTTTATTATGTACATTGTACACACACACACACATGTATGTTCTATATAATATAAACATTAATACCCAGGGTACTTAGCTCCCCGCCGAAGTCCTTTTCGACAAACCGTGCGATAATAACACGGTCCTTGTAATGTTTTCTCATTTTTTTTTTCACTCGACCGAATATATTATTATTACGTCCTGTATATTAAATTGTACGTTATTTTTTTGACGTGTCTTGAAAACTTTCATTAAGCGTATTGCGGCGCAGGACGATACATAATAAACCGCGTCGCATTATAATAATATAATACGTATATTACGAAAACCCAGCTCATATAAAGCTGATGAACAAACAAAATAATAGTATTAGTATTTTTTTTTCTTTTTGCGTGGCAAAACTCCAATATTCTTTTAACACGAGTACCTTTATGTGTGTGCGCGCGCGCGCGCGCGTGTGTGTGTGCAGCTATACAACACACACGGGCTTAACACGCGTACACATAATAATATACTGAAGTTCTTATCGAGTGCCGTCGTTCGTTTTAAATTGTGCAAATATAATAATGTGTACGCTTTTTACGGTTTTCGATTATGCACTCCTCGAAAAGAAAAAAAAATCCGCCACCACAAACGACCGCATACGAATCGCTTTTTATATTAGCGGCGGAATATATTAATGTATTATTCGACGCTGCTAAATAATCGATCGTGAATTCGTTTTCCAAGTGTATATTATAATAATATGAGTGCGTCAAAAATAATTTTACGTAAGTAATTATAATAATAATAATAATAATGCCTATTGCAGATTGCCGATTTCTGCAATAACCAATATTAGGTGCAGTATAAACGACCGAAACTAATCGAAGAAGAAAATGATTTCTCTAAACCGCAATAAGCTGGATTATGGCAAATGTCACAACACAGAAAACAATTTTTGACGCTCCCCCTTCAAAAAAAAAAAAAAAAAAACCACTTATTTAAGTACATTAATATATAAATACGAGTAATACAACTCTATTATGAACAGTTTAAAAAAAAAAAAAAATGTTAATCAAAATTAAAATATAACATATGTAAATTTGAATAACCAATAAGTTAGATAATAATAGGTTAATGAATATTACGAAATTATAATCTTATTAGATAGTTTATAACAGTATGATTCATTGTAAAAAAATTGTCTTTTTTATTGGATTCAATCGTGGAAAATTGAAGTTCTTCCCATTTTTATCTTTGAGAAAATCAATTTTTAATTTTTTTTTAAATTAATGGTGATCTTAAAGAATTCTTACACATTTTAAAACAGAAAACAATCGAACACTTAGGTATATATTTTGATGAAGGCAGAGTACGAATAGATCTTAAAACTATTTCGTTGTTAGAAATTATGGTTTTAAAAACGATGTAACCAGAGGGTGTTGTATGAAACGAAGCGAATGATAATTTATGTTCTGAAGGAAAATGTTTATAACATATGTAAATTTGAATAACCAATAAGTTAGATAATAATAGGTTAATGAATATTACGAAATTATAATCTTATTAAATAGTTTATAACTGCAGTATGATTCATTGTAAAAAAATTGTCTTTTTTATTGGATTCAATCGTGGAAAATTGAAGTTCTTCCCATTTTTATCTTTGAGAAAATCAATTTTTAATTTTTTTTTAAATTAATGGTGATCTTAAAGAATTCTTACACATTTTAAAACAGAAAACAATCGAACACTTAGGTATATATTTTGATGAAGGCAGAGTACGAATAGATCTTAAAACTATTTCGTTGTTAGAAATTATGGTTTTAAAAACGATGTAACCAGAGGGTGTTGTATGAAACGAAGCGAATGATAATTTATGTTCTGAAGGAAAATGTTTAACAATGTATTTAAATTATATTAATATTTTTTAAAATTCGGTTTCTAAATTTAAATTACAATACAAAATAAAACGATGAATAACAAAATAATTTAATAACATAATTTTAGTTTATAAATTATTTTTATAAACGTCGTAGTTATTAAACTGAAAAAAAACCAATTATTTATAAATAATTATTATAACGCACAATTTGATTAAGATTGCTTTTAAGCTTTTAAAGTTTTGTCGCCCCCTTAAAATTTGCCACCTGGAGCAAATGTTACTACTCTTGCACCCTTCGGTTAACAAAAAAACCACATTATATAGATACGACGACACTGCCACAGTGTCCTCCCTATCTGCTTGCGCGCATATTATATCATTGTTGTATATACGTGCGATGATCATAACACGAACACGCACTTCGCCGCCGCATAATAATATTATATTTTATTATCATCATCGTGCTTTTCGTTTGTTTAACGCTATTATAACAGCGGCTCAGATCGAAATTCGACCACCGCAGATAAGTGATGATGGCCAGCGCGTTATAGAATTTATTTATAAGTAGGTATACTACGCCGGTACGCCGCCGCCGCGTATATCTAGATCACAGCATCCCGCTGCGGCGTGTTCCTCCACACACCATTACCTGTTATACCCATACGACTTACACTGCAGCGGTACCTACCCATATTATGTAGTCGAACGTCGTAATTATTATTATCGTTATCGCATGCACCATACAATAATAATAATATGGCCGCCGTCGATGGCAATTCGCGCACGTGTGTGTGTGTGTGTGTGTGTGCGGGTTAGCTGGTTGTATTACGCGTGATGATACGCCGCGCGTAATATAGTATATATCAGGTGTATCGGATACCTGTGTATAATATATATTTATATGCGCGTGTACTATAACAGTGCGGTAAACAATATTATAACGAGAGTGGTAATCTATAACCCTTTTGTCTATAATACGCCAGTACGGTATACGTATCGTGTAGTATATCATATCATATATATACCTATATATATTATTGGTATGTGCGACGCGCGGTGCACGACGCGACACCTGGATACCCGGTCCATGCGAGATACGATATCGCTACACTTTATAATAATAATAATAATATTATTATTGTATTATATTATACCTGTGTATATTATAATAATATAATATGCGTAATGAAATGCCGCGAATAAAACATGCCCATCGACAATGCGAATCCGTATCAGTGTCGGAGACCGAAAAAAATAAATAACCATAATAATAATAATGATGATAAAAATTCCGCGAGCCCATTGTGTGCTAATGGAGGACACAACACGTGTGCTGTGCACGGCACCGGGATAGTAGCAGCGAGTGCACGCACGGCCGCAGCAGCAGCAGCAGCACTCGGACCCGACTCACAACGCGACACGACTACTCGTGTTGACGTCTGCAGCAGCGGTATACGAAACGAAAAAAAAAAATTACGAAAAAAATAAAAGTCAGGCCATTGAATATATTGGGCCGACCGCTATGTAAATCGACCGGCGGCGCGAGGTAGACGCGATAAATTTTAATCCCAGACTGCGATTGTGCGACCGCGTCGCTGTTATTATTATTATAAGAACTCCGGCGCAGCGCCGCTTAAGAAAATAATATATATATATACACGATTTGACGATGTAACGCAGCGAGAGTCGACGGCAATTTGACTATTTTAATTCGGCCGGTCGGTCGAGCAAAAACAAAACAAAAAAAAAAAACACTGCGCGACGACATATTTTACAATAAGAGAGTATAATATAGCAGCGTGTCCGTCGTATACCTATATGGAAGGTATATAAAGTAATAATATGTATAATATATAATATATACCTAATAATAAAATATTGTGTGGTTTTTCGCCCGTGACGAACAATTGGCGGACGGGTGGTAGGAGAAGACCCCCGAAAAAAAAAAAAGCAAACGACCTGATGCTGGTGCAGACCTCATCGCCGGCGGATTGTCCGAAAAATTCGGCGCGAACCGACGCGACGGTCCGCCGTACACCGAGCGTTATAAAAATACCTTGAAATACAATAATATATTATTATATTATAATATAGCAGGTATAGGTACGCACGTGGTCGTAAGGACGTCCGAAAAAATCGTAATTAATTTATTGTCTGGACATCTTTAAGTTTGTATTATAATAATTTTACAAAGCCTCTTCTTCCAGCACGGAACACGGGAACGTCGGAGGTCTTGGAATTTATGCTTGTAAATATACATAGGCATTATGTACAGCGATTGCTGCGGAAGGAGGGACGTCCCAGAGAATTTAAACGGAATACGTTACACATCTTATAATAATATTATACGTAAAAAATCATATTATAAAACACACGACAGAACAATATAATATTAAGAGCGATAATAAATTTAATAACGTTCGACCGCACAATCACTATATATTATTATAGTAAAACGCATCACGTGCGTATATATTGTAATATAATAATGTTTTATGGTGGATTTTATTGAGTTTTTTCCTTTTTTTTTTTTTATCGAATTTAAAATACGGTAAACCTCTACGACTAAAATTAACAATCACATTATATATATATATATTACGAGTAAGAAAATAATACATACATATTGATGTATTCACAATAATAGACTTATATCTATTTAATTACGTCATTGACGCGAACTTGTGGTTTATTTTTATAACGACCAAAACTTTAGGAATTATAAATTTTTTTTATTCTTATCATAATATTCAATAAATCCAACGACCCTTCTACTAATGCGTCGTCCTTAATTACTTATATTAATTATAATAATTATTACATAATTACATTGTAATTTATTGAAATACGAAATGATTTAACTATAAGAATATTAAAACTACGCTATCTATAGTTCTTATACTTATGAAATAACTAAAATAAAAGTAAATCGATTAAAATAAAAGTAATTTGATAAAAACTTTAAACTCGTTATATAGATTATGCTTGCTAAAATATATTATATATTATATGTGTGTGTGTTTTTTTAAACAAAAACCCATTATCGTCGCACCTGGTGTACGACGACATTGTTTTTGTTTTTAATCGAATAGTTTCAATGATAAATGTTTTAAATTTAAAATGGCCCATCAAATGAAACGATGACATCACACAAAAAAACCACGACAGGTGAAATAAGATTTAATGAATTTTCGCTCAAATGTAATGAACGGCGTATAAAAAACCGATCCGGTTTGAATATAAAAATATAAATTTTCACGTCGTAAATGTCAGTCGTCAATGCGATGTTTCTTATGTTTACGAACGAAATCGGTTTTGGTTACGTATAATATGCAACTATGTGAGTTTATATAAAAAGAACGAACAATAGTGTATTATTATTTTATACTCATTATAATATTATAATTATACATATTATTGTAGTCAACACCATTGGTTTCCAAACTTATGTTCTTCACAAAAAACTATTATCAGTTATAAGAGCTGTGTCATATTATTATACTCTTGATAAACATTTTGTGCTTCTCAATAATACACCCGTGAAAAACATAAATCGCACAGTCTATAAGCATTATAAACGAACAATCTAGATAGATAACATTTAAAATATTGAAACTTTGATTTTTTTGTCTATCTATATTTATATATATATATATATGTTATATAATTTCTCAAGTCACATTTATAATATTTGCGTTTTTTTTTTCAAAAATGAATTACAATATTATCTTATATAATTTTTAAAAAAGTTTAAATTTTTCACTACTACACTCATTTAATATTAATTATTATTACTATTTATCAGTTTTATTTATATTGGATATTGGAATAACATTACTATGAATGATAAATAGTTAATAGAACAAAAAATACGCACTTTCACTCTCATTAAAGCACATTAGTTTTAAAATCAAAATCAGCAAGAAAAAAAAATTGAATGTATTCGTTGTCTAGTATATAAATATTATACTATACATAGTTTTCGTAACAGGAAGTAAAATAATGTATGAGGAGACAAATAATGAAATTAGACATTTTTTTTATTGGATGGTAATTTTCATAGTTTTATTTTAAAAGTTATATTAAACAGATTCCATCGATTAAAGTTGAACAAAATACAAATAATTATTCAAATCTGTAACTAATAAACGTCAGCAGATAGCGCCAGTAGTAACCATAAAACAAATAACTCACTGTTAAACAAGCATATTTCCAAGTAACGAAAATTGATTTTTTTACGCTAAGAAATTATACCACAATGATTTATAGAAAAACGTTTTACTTAATATATCTTCATAAGCTACGTATATTTGCGTATTTGATGTTATCATATTTTAATGGTGATCGATATTTTATTCTTGTAAATATTCAATTTAATAAGTTGTTTTTGAACTGCGAGAAAAAAAATACCATTTGCGTCACTAACAAAATAGTCTATTTCTCATGATTTATTATAATATATATTTTAGTATCACAGTATCAATAGCTAATAAAAACAAAGTCGAAGCTTATAAATTGTCGAAAGAGCTTATTAGATCCAAAAAACTTTATCCATAAATCGACTACTGCAAACGCCAGTGATTATATTGTGATAAAAAAAAATAAATCGTAATTTGAAATGAATCCGTAGCTCAAACTGCGTTCTGTGCACAAAAAAAAATATATAAGTAAGCGTTCTATAAAATCTTAAAGGCAATAGTTGGCGTAACGACGTGTAATAATTATTTCCAATAATCTAGTCGTTTAGAGAGACACGATGCCGGTAACATGGCTTAAATAATATCAAAATACATGTTATATCGTCTCCTCGTCGTGGTTCACTCGTAAATTCAATGCGCAATGCATTCAGCGAAAATACCCTGCAGTCTGCAGCACGTACATCTGGCATCTGCGGTAATATTATAAGTGCTATAATATACATCAGTTAAAAAACCCAAACTATACCACTTAGCCTAACTTAGCCCGATTACTACCGAGTGTCGGGTCACATTTGGTAGCCGAAAATGTATTATTATTGTGGTTCTCGAATGTGACCCCATCGAAACGACGGATACGACGACGGTAGACATAATAATTTTATAATACGGTAATGCTTTCGAAAATAATTATTCGTGCAAGGTTTGACTCGCGCGTTCGTGTATACTCGGCAACGGCGCGGGGGTGCGAGAAATTAGGTTAAACGTTCGTGGAAATCATCATGTTTTATTGGTGGCTTATATGATATCAGTTTACCACAAATGTTTATGTATGCGTGCGTGTGTGTGTGTGTGTACATCTCGGAATTTGAGACTTGACTCGCGGTGATCGATTCGCTAATCGCCTACTTCCGGCAGGAAGTCGCCACTTTTTCTTATTCTTGTTTTATTTCTCTCTCCCCTCCCCGACCATTGTTTTATATTTTCCTCGCACGTCTTTTGATGTTCCTGACCAACTGACAGCGCACACCGCACCAGCGTTACGCGCGAATCCCGTAAACGGTCCGCTTTTACGAAAAAAAATTAAATGAAAAAACAAAATCCCTTCTCCGTCGTCTTGTTTGTTGTTTCCAAATTTCCAATAACATATATTATTACCTTATTACCGTAAATTATAATATTATAAATATATAATTAATGCTTTTAATTAGTGGTTTTGCGTTATTCAATATCGCGATTTTAACAATTTTTATATCGTGTCTCGTCGTGTTAAAGTATTTTGTTTCTTGTTCTATACAGTCCATTTTTAATTCGTAAGCGTATAAACTGTCCGTGATTTTTACGACGTTACGTTATGTATTAATATTCCTTGAGGAGAGTTCTGAGATGTAAACTGCTATACTCGGCAGGTGCTACGCCGCGGGGGCGGCCCGGGAACAAATCTCCATTGTCGGAATGGGCGGACGCGAGCATGCGCGCGAAAAAACACCCGGCACACTCTCCGGCGGGTCCCCTAATCAATAATACCCCTTTGCAGATTTCCTTTTATAATTTACAAAAAATAATAATAAGAATAAGAAGAAGAAAATCCAAAGGGAAAGAAAAAATATTATGTTGGCGCACGTCCGCACGCACGCGCCATCGTATATACGGTTATTTCATTATTATTATTTTTCGGTATTAAAGTGTAAATTCGGAAGTGTGGAAACGGTTTTTATTTTTGTCGAGCGACAGAGTGAAAAACTTTTAACGGGCTGAATTCACGGTCGACGAAAATAAGTTGCAGCTGATGAAAAATTTGAAAGAAAAAAAAAACAATAGCAAAATTCGCCTGATTAGTTTCTATTACTACTAAACGATGATATAATAAATATAATATCTGTGGAGCAGTCCGATGATACAAGTACAGGATATCACATACTTATCATATACAGTGTGTACACACTTGATAAAATATTACACTGAAATTTGATTTTTCCGTTAAAAAAAAGCCGATTTTATAGGTATAATAATATGCTATTCTCTCTTTCAATGATCAAATATCTCTACATAGTATTTGTATTGTTTACAGCGAAAATCGGGAATATCTTATCGCAGCTCGCGTAACACTATTAGTACACTATATACATCGCGCGTATGGTTACACTTCGACTGAGCGAGAAATGTAATACTATAATATTATCATATTTATTAAGCATGATAATACTTCGGGTTTGATGGTTTTAATAGAACTTGATTATAATATATTGTATAAGTTAACGTCTACAATATACTCGTAAAATAATATTTTTTAATTATCATCGTTATTGATCGATGGGAAAAATATTTAAAATATGTAAGGTAAATTACTATAGATCTCAAATGAATAATATTGATTTTTGATTTAATTTACATTTTACGTAAAAAAATCGTTTTATTTTTAAATAAAACTTTTTGTCCTGGAAGTAAGTTATTGTATAACAGTGAAATTGTGATATAAATTATGCATGATTTGTTTTCTATACAGACGTTTTAAGTTATATATTTAATTTTTAATTTCCAATATTGATCGATTAAATAATAATAATACTTTGTGTGCTTATTTATATATACTAAAATGTAGTGTATCTAAAAACGTGCGCTCTATGCCGATTGAATTGATTTCTCTAGACAAACACTATACGCGATAGCTATACAGACGACCGAGTCGTAAAAATAATTCGGCTTTATGTCGTCGTTATACGTCGTTTTCCCTAACCAGTCCTAAATGTTTACAACGAATATCACTGTAACTGGGGTATGTACATCGTGCGAGATTTGGACGGTTTTCCATCTAGCAAAGGCATCGTGCATTTTATAACGATTAGTTCGCATCGATTAATATACATATATACAGTATTTAGTTGCCTCAAAGTTCGCGCAGGTACACATAAAAGATACTGGCATATATATATTTTTTTTTCACATCGACATTATATGATATTATTTTACGGTTTTGGGACGAATAAAGCATTTGCGGTGCACAATAATAATATTTACCATCATCATCATATTATAATATAATGCGCCTATAGGTAAATCGAACACGTCGTTGTATACAGAGTGGGCCATCGAGTTTTCCAATATAGTTAATGCAGGAAAAAAAGAAAACATTATAATGTACCACTCTGTATTATACATATAATATAAAAGATAAGAAGCATTACGCATCACGACACATATGCGATTAAGTATATTTTATTAAATATGTACGTGTATATAGGTATAACCATAATGTAATATATATACATATATATATATTATATTATATTATATACATTGTAGACAACCACAGATGGATAGCATATATAAGTACACAATACGCGTAAGTTATATTCGTTTTTTGAGCGAAAGAGAAAATAAAATATATACTCACATAAACGTTGTTGGTGGTGTTTTTTTTTTCACTGCCAAAACGGCGTTCACCGGAAAACGTCATCTTATTATATGCCACCTTACCCTCGTTGTCGAAATATTGGACACTTCGAGACGGAAACTCGCACTTCCACTTTCTCGTCGTGTTTTATACACTCGAGACGGAGATGTAAAAACAAATATTATGTAGATTAGATATACATTCGGTTTTCATCCGTCGATCAAACTGAACGTTATACGCGTCCAATTCCCTCGCGTGTGGCGTGAATTCCGCATAACAGAAGCTTCATATATATATAAACATATATACATATGTTTGTGTATATATATAATATATATATGTGTAGTAGGTATGTATATAGGTATGTCGTGCATATAACATATACATATACATACAGAGTGATTCAAAATTCACGTTACAGCCATTTTTGCATTTTATCATTTAAATATTCATAATAGAGGAATATGTACCAAAGTTTTTTTTTATTTAAAAAGATCCAAAACGATTAAAAATGTTTATATTTTTTTTTACAATACACTAGAATAGGTTTTCAAAAGGGAACCTATACTTTTCACAATCTTAATATGAAATTTTTTCCTGAGTATTTCAATAAATAAAAATCGAAATTACAAGTAATTTATAAGTTATGAGTACCTATTTAAAGTTCAAATGAGTGGAGTGGTAAGAGAATACACCACACAATATTGGTCAACTATTCTGATCACCTAAATTATAAACAACTAGCAGCCCGAACTTCCTCCGGAATAAATTATTTTTTTATTATTTAATTTAAAATCATATTACTATTCTTTAGCTACACAAATAATATAAATTATAATTATATATTATAGTTATTGTTATTGTTAATTTCTAAAAATTATATATGCTATATTTTGAATTCTACTGAAAAAACTGTAAATGAAAAACTACTAAAACTACTAAAATGTTACTGAAAAACTTCTATTTTGAAAAACTACTGGAGTGGTAAATTTTATTCTTTTTATAATAGAATAGAGATAAGGCAGAAAAAAATTTGATAATAAATTATTTGTTCAATGAATAATACATATTTTGAATGGAAAAATTCAAGTACAAACAAATAAATAATTAAATAATAATAATGATAACAATAATAAATAAACAAACAAATATATATATATATATATAATAAATTATTATTATGAGAGGAAGCGAGAAGGTCAGAGACGTTCAAAACTGGTTTCCGTCATCTCCAAAATCAGGTTAGATTCTTATTATATAGATTATAATTTATAACTCATAAACTACCTACTCGTCTAAATTTCGAATTTAAAATACTCTGGAAATAAATCTTCACACTAAAATTGTAAAAAGTATAGGTTATATTGTTTATAATTTAAATTTCTAAAGTTGAGACTTCCACAGCGGAAAAACCTATTCTAAAGTATTGTAAAAAATTATAAAAATTACTAATCATTTTAGATATTTTTCTATTGTGAATATTTACATGATAAAATGGCTGCAGAAATATACATTTCGAATCACTCTGTATAGATATAAACATTTACATACATGCGCGTGTACAAGAAACTCTTTTCTGTCGTTCGTTTTTCGTTTTGATGAATGTGATAAATCTAAAAAAAAAACAAGATAAATAAAACAAACAGCCAAAACATCATAGACACACGTATGCTTGACATACACAATAATATTATGTGTGTGCGCTTTCGGAGTGTGTATATATAATATATGTTGTATAGATTGACGAGGGAAGAAACGGAAATAAAAATGTATCACGTGAAATACGAATGTATTGTATACCTAAATATAATATATATATATATATATATTATTAAATTATATAGATATCTCAGGTCTCGCGAATTCCTTTGTGTACAACAAAATATAAATATAAAAAAAAAAGAAGATAACCGAGTATGATATCGGACACTCATAAAATTATTTCAGCGAATTATTATATTATTTTTCTGCGGGTTTTTCTTTCTCTCGTTTTGCTTAGCATCATCGTTATTATTGATGATGCTGTGTCGTGCAGTATGTATATTATATATATATTTATAAATTATATACATGTATATTCTATATTACAGTATACGAGGGACGAAAACCCATCTCGCATCCTGGTCCACGCACCCTTCGCCCGTCAAGGAGCCAGTAGCGGGTAAATGAGATCGATTTTTTCGCTCGGGGGGCATGAAAATAAAAAGAAAAAAGTGTATTAAAAAAAAAAAATGTATATATATATATTTGGATGAAAGTAGAATTTAATAAATAATGAGAAACTTTAATAAGTTTCTCGAGACCCGGATGGTAGTCAGAGAGAGAGAAAAAGAGAGCTTAAATTACGCGGAGGAAATTATACGAATTTTTCATTGGTGCGCAGGGATACATAATAAATTAAAAGAGAGAGAGCGAGTAACCGAGAAAGAAAGGACAGAAAAACGTTTTCTTCTAATTAACTCGGGCGCGGTGCGTATATATTTAGCTGCGAGTTTGCGCGCGTTAATGATACGCCCGGAAATTAATTAAGCACCACCCGAGAACCACGCCCTATTTGTATGCATACAGGCCTGTATTGTTTTTTGTTTTGTGAAAGAAAAAAATTCACCAACCTTACATTACATAATACATATCTTATACTATTTTTTTTCAAGTCTTTGTACTCACATTTAGTATCTCTGATAATATATACATAGTTAACGTTTCGTCAAAATACAATATACGTATGATGTAGGTAACGCGTATATGTTAATTTTTTTTTTTTAAGTTAATTACGTTATATATGCTCATTAGTTTTTCTAGAACAAATATAATTACTATAGATACGCGTCGCTATATTAACATATTATTAAAATTTATAATTCAATTTTAATACATTAATAAATGTATTATTACATATTATATTATTAAAATAGCATGTCTGCGGGTGTATAATTATTCAGCCATTTATCGTTATTTTTCTTTTTTTAGAATTTTTCTCGACGTTTACAATCTATTCTATAAAGATGAATTATAATAATACATTTTTTTTTATTCCTAGGTCATGAGAAGGTCTTTTGCCACTTACATTAAGTTTTTCATCTTTCTTGTTTATCCGTATCTTATCAATCGTTACATCGACTTTACTAGACTTTCCAAATCTTTATTTACTGTATCAACCCATCGCTAGTGGAGTTTACTCTCGAGTTTTGGCTTTTATCGGTTTGGTTTATTAATTAAGAACTTATATGTATTACTTGTCTTATCTTTTGCTCAACACTATTTAATCTTTTAGTTTTCAAATAGATTTTTTATATGTTTTTGATTTTTTCATATTTTCATATTTTCTTATTTTATGTCTAGCTGTCACTCTCTTAGTTAAGCGTGAGTATAAATATCTCTAAAGATTTTCCTTCCAAATACCTATTGTGAGTTTTAGTTCATCACCATTCGTTATTACCATAGTTTAAAGACACACTACCGGTAGGACATTATTATGTTATACATGGCTTATAATAATTATATATTAATAAACGAATAAACGTATGATGTTGAAAAGTATAAAAATGATTATTACAGCAAGACTAAGTGAATTAGTTGTTGTGAATTTTATAGATATAGATTGGAATAATCTGTTAAGTGCTGATTAGATATCTATAGGTCGTGTGCGCTGTACGGTTTAGATGTATGTTAGATTGAACTAAAACGTGAATAGCCGAAAATACTTTCGTTATAAAAATATGTGATTTTGGAATGTAACCCGAAAAAAAAGAACTGTTGTTTTTATAATATTAATAATATTTGTATAGGTATATTTAAAAATAGAGATGTCAAGATGTAAAGTCTTCAACGCTAAATTATTACTCATTTTTACTATAATATACAAAATTGTCAATTACAAATACAAATTTTGTGTCAAATTACTATAGAAAAAACGTCTCGAGCCTTTAATAGCAAGGAATTTATATTTTTGGTCACAATTATTATCGTGTTTGAGAATAATATACTGGATAAGGTTTATAAGATAAAAATAATATTTAGGTTATGTATGGTAACGCGTGCGTTTGTCGCAACGCAATGGCAACAGTATAAATTTTGTACCAAACTATACATAGTACTGAAATATTATGACGACACAATATAATATTACCAATAAACAAAATGGAAATCTTTATTGGAGTTTAATTCTTTTATTTTTCAAAAAGAAATTGAAAATAAAATAATTTAGAGATGTTTTGAGTATTTCTTAAAAACATGATGTGAAAAAAAAATTGAATGTTGTGAAATCTGCATTTCCATCAGTTTATACATAAAAGGATGTTTTTTTTATATTTATGTTAAGGTATTTCACGTCATATGCATTCTAATATTTGGTCTTCAGATAAAAAGAAATCTTAAATGATTAAAATCAGTAATACGCTATACTAGCCTATATATTCAAGGAAATCATAAACCTTGTATCCCAATAAAATTCAACATAATGATATTGTTTTAATTATTTATTAATACATAATACATTTTAGAATAAAATAATAATAAGTGATAGACATATATGTTAGTCCTAGTATTATACAAGTTTATGTTGAAAATGTTTAATAAATAACTTAAATAAACTATTCACAAAGATAAATAAAAGCACTCAAAGATTACCTACAATATATAATATGCACTCTGCGAGATAATTTAGTATATATATATATATATATGGAAAAGTCAGTTACAATAGAGTGTACAGATTGCCATAAATAATCAAAGACAAAACAATATATTACATTATATACAGACAGTAAGCACATGATATAAGTATATAACCTATATACACGAGATCACTGTACGAATCACACGACACAACCATTAGTGATACCATTTGAATATCGGAATATCATATAATATTACACATAATATATATGTGTATATATATATATATAATTGTAATAAACATCTGAACAAGTCAACTGTTATTACGTTATTATTTTATCGATTCTGAGCAATTCGTTCGGTGCAATAAAATGATATTTATATCTATATAATAATATATTATTTAAAACTTATTTTACCCAAGTTTGTGTTTGAAATAAAACTGCTTGGGCATTGGCGATACTAACAGTAAAACCCATCAAAACTTCACCTCTGATTTGAGATCAATATTTTACATACATCAACAAATATAATTATTAAATTATACACGATTCACGATAACGTACAGGCCTGCGGGCTGCAATTCAGCCTTCGAAAAACTAGAAATTCGTCTTCAATGCAGAGCGTTTCTAAATAATATTCATAACAAATTCAACGTACATTAATAATTAAAGATCGTCTTCGGTAACTCGTAGAATAAGAGTGCGATAACTATTATACCGTCAATAATATTTCATTAAGCAACAACGCTATGCATATAATGTATACCTGCTACTAAGCATTTGTTTTCTTCTATTCCACAGTGTCAATATTATTGTAATTGTCAAATTAATATATATTTGATATTTATTTATTTATAAGTCTTCAATGTGATGAACTATCTTATCTGACACTTAAATGTTAAATTAGAACATTCATTTAGTGTAATAATAATAATAAAAAATCTATATAAAATATATTACTTGTTATGCGTATTATGTATATTATGTATACTCAATGGTATTATGTATATATATATATGATACAACCATAATACGTTATATGTCGGTATTTCAATTTCGTCAAGTACAATATTACAATATTTTTTTACTTGAAAGTTATGTGTTTGAAATATTAAAGTCTGTGAACGTTAAATACCTAAACTAATAAATATTAAAATAAGACCAAACGTCAATTTGATTGCATAATCAATAATACATATTATATTGTATTTAAATTAAACGTCTTATCGCACAATTGCACGCAAAATGTTAAATGTATCTATAATATATTTTTTTTATATAAACGTATATAAATGCATACTGTAGTTTTACGATCAGTTTTATCGGCATTGATAATAAATAACTATTTTCACAAAGTATAAATGTAACTATCTAGATTTAATGCGATAAAAATGTAGCTAATACCATTATTCGTAAGCAACTTTCGATAATAGTTATTTAATTATTATAGTTTAAATAGTCACCCAATATGGTAGACTTTAAATAAATTATAAATAACCATTACAATACTATGGACTATATATATAAATAATAAACAGTTCAATACAAATTGTATAGGTGTACTGGACACTGGTGTATACATAAGTAGTAGAAATTAAGTCGAATTATAACTAATTATATTAGATATAGATATATATTGGTACAATACACTGTATATAGGTAGTAGGTACACAGTATAGACGACAGATTATTATTATTATTTTATACATACGAGTAATTATGTATAATTATCTATTACCTAAAATATATTAATACATTTGAAAATTATTAAACGTTTTGAAAAAAAGAATAACACTCCAATGGCCCAAATTAATTATGCACTTAATAGTTATGTGAAATGAATGCGAATTTTTTTAGTTATACACGTCTACCTTGGAAATTATTATTATTTTTTTAAAAAATTTTACAATTCATATTTAGTAATAATGATTTAAACAAGATTATATTTTATAATTGTATTCTTTAATTTGCACATAGACAATATAATATAATACTTTAAACTATGTATGAAATTGGAATATTACCAATCGATGGTTTTCTCTTTGTAGAGACTTAGCAATAAAAGTTATGATGATTTTTGATATTATACTAACTTAATGAAAAAATCGTGTAAATAAATTTTCTTCAATAACTAAATACATTTTAACGTTTGAAAATTTAAACTTAGATTAAAAAACAAATGATTATCGATTATTAATTTATTATATCACCGATTGTCATTTCTGATAAATAAAAAAGCACTTTTAGACTTTTCTAAAATTATTGATATAGTTATGACTCTAAGTTTCTAGCCTAACCATTAATAATTTAGGAAATTTAAGACTCAAAATGTTTTAAATATAAGAACAAATTAACATAAAATGATTTAACAAGCACTAAAATGCAATATAAAACCTATTTTATTTTTAAATTTGTACATGTAATAATGTAATTACGTATGCTAATTAAAAAGATGTGTCCTTTAACAGAATTTATTATAGACATGAAAAAAAAAACAAGAATTTATAATAGTAGTAAAAAAACTAAATAGTAAAATTCGATGAGACCGAAAGGGAATCCGAATACATATTTATTTCTCGCAGCCACATAATACAGTATACACTATACATATATGTCTAAAATCGGAAATGTGATTTTTTCCTATATAAAGTGGGTTTTAAGCATATATACCTAATGTTTGACTAGTCAAAAGGTTTTCTTTTTTTTCGGTTTTTCTGTCAAAACCACATTTTTTAAATTATTTGCATTTCGACGGTGCCAGCGCACTGTACGCGGCAGCGGTGCCATCAATGGCCGCACACATTTCTCAGTGTTATCGAAAGAAATCGATTTCATCTGGAAACGAGCATTAGTCAAATAATGTGTTTCTTCGTCAATTCCTTATATGTGCGCGTTATACGTTATATATATAGTATAATATGTGTTTTGTGTGCGCGTGTGTATGTATTTTATACATTTTTATTTTTTTTTTTTTTGCTCTACATCCCCGAACCGAAATTTAATAAATGACCGTCGGACCTTTTTTGGCAATAAAAACGCGCGCGAGTATTCGCGCTGAGTTGGCGAGAAGACGGAAGAGGAGGTAGGCGAGAAGGAGAAGAAGAAGAAAACGGTTTCAATCATAGTTATGAGCGCGCACGGCAGGGCCCGGCGGACGCGTTATTAAAGGGAACGCGGTCGAGGGGGTGGAAGAAAAGGAAAATTCACTCCGCTCCGCCGCACCACGCAACCGAACGTTTTCCCTCCGATATATCTGGAAAGGAAAAAACTTGTTTTAGTCTTATATAAAAAGCTCTTAAAAGCTTCGAGAAACTGTTTTCACTTTCCCCATCATGCCCCGCCGCGTCCACTGGTTCTGTATATAATAATAATAATGGCTCACACACACATCCGTCGACCGGGCCGACTGCGGTGGTGGAAAGAGTGTCGGATACTCAGCAGGCAAGGGGTGATGAGACGGGGGTTTACGATACGGATTTATGAAGTTTAATTTGAGATGAACAAAAAAAAAAAAACGGTAAGAAAACGAAAGAAAAAAGGGGAAAGATGGACGACGGCCGTTATTATACGCTGGCGACTATGATGGCGAGCTCCAATGGAAATGGGTTTTAACGAGTCATTGTCCCGGGGTCAAGTGTGTGTGTACTGGGAAAAGGAAAAAATAATAATAACGGTTCGAAACAAAATTATTATTATTGTTCCTTTTTTTTATTCCGAATTCCAATATTCCGAGGGTGGTTCACGGGCAACGGGGGAAAAAAAACAATCAACCACCGAAACGTGCGTATAATTGCATTGAAAAATATTATTTTGTATGTATACAGCTATTATAATAATATATTGTGGTCTTGCTATCGATTTATATACATCGTTAAAATCCATCGATATAATAATACAGTAATGAAATGTCGAATAATATTTTCATAACGTATTTACTATTTAATAATGTTCGAGATTTATTCGTTATGTGCACAAGTTGATTAATGGTTATTAATCAACTATTAGCCGATTGCGCCGGCTGGGCAGAACGGAGGCGTTGTGTTTCTTTTTAGAATTAATCAGAGTTTTTTATACTCCGTTTCTAATCGAAATTGCACACGTTGAAGGCCACCAACTTGTCTGCTGCGATGATGTGAAATTCCTGCAAATTCTAATTGTGGCAAGTATTTCGTTTATCCAAAATAAATTTACATATAAACAGAACAGAGAGTCTTGAATTGTTTGATAAAAGGGCATCTGCACCAGCACAAAATAATAATTTCAAAATACTTAACAACCCTCTTTCACTAAACCGAGCCCTTGACGAAGAGAACGTTGAAGCGATTTGCACGTTTTCCATACAATAAATGTAAACCATCTAATACTGTAAATCTTTTCAAAAATGTTACCGTATACATATGAATATAATTGACATCAATGTTTATTTTTAATAATTAAGATATTGTAGAATTACAATCTCAGCAATAATTATACGAATATTTATGTACACCTTTCCTGTGTACATCGTGTAAACTGTAAATGGTTGAGTGTACAGGAGCAAAATCGAGAGTGAATTGTTGATTTTAACGATTTCTGTCATGCCGTCTAGTGATGTCATTATACTCGGCATCTGTACTGCACAGTTCGTCTCCAATATACTCGTTCCCTAAAAGAAATATTAACGTCGTAAGAGTAATTTATTATAATGTTACGTGCGTTTCTGCCGATGTATAATTAATCGGTGCGACCAAGTGAGTGGACACCGCCATTATTTACATATTATATCTGTGATATGGGTATAGAGGTCGCACGCACGCATTTCGCGGTAGAAATGGGGCGCGGGGTTAGGTCAGGATGTACGGAAATCAAAAATCGACCCGAAAACAGCGAAACGGCAGTTCGGGTAGCATATTAATCACGACTCGGCGAGGCGACGGCCGCGTCTACATTAATACTACTACTAGTAATATAATAATAATAGTAATATCTACAACGAGAGAGGAGTTTTGCGCGAGTTTTGATATTAGCTCAGCGGCGAAACAATCGTGTATACGGGCTATACATTCATATATATATATATATATATATATAACGTATAGGAAATGACTAAATATCCTGTACGATTTCCGGGACAGACGAGGAGAAAGAGAGAGATGAAAAGAGAGAGAGCGAGTGACGGGGGCGAGTAGAGAGGACTATGATGACGACGTGGAGAGCGACAGAAGCACAGCGTCCCGATTTAAACGGGTGTTGCGTATATATATATTCACAGTTGACTTAATAAAGGGCTAATAATCACGACAAGTGCACTCCCCCGCCCGCCACCGCCCGAGGACGAGTATCCGTCGCGCGCCCGGTTTCTGATGGAATTAGTTTTCGGCATCGTTTTATGGCCGGCGCGAACTCGCGGGCGTTTAAATTTTAAACGCCCGGTTCGGATTAATCACGCGCCGCCGGACCTCACTGCGCGTTTGCGATCGGAATTCAAATTGGATTTTCGCGAGCGGTTCGTCCGACCGCCACCACCGCCGCCGCCGCCGACTCCAATAATAAATAATAATGTATAATATAATACGATCGGTATAAATTTGGAAACGAAATAAATAATAACTAAATACACTCGCACAGCGTTGCGCTCGAGTCCGGCGTATATAATTTACACGTTCCAATCCAATGCGCGCGTCGTTCAACCACACGCGCTCTTATTGTATACACATAGATATTATATCGGTGGCTTGACTCGAGTTAAAACCGTGTAGATACTAAAAGTATATGAACACCCGAACAGGGTGTTATATACGACTAACTCCACGCCATCCGAAAATAAATATGTTTTCATTTTATGTATCGCGATATTCTCATGCTATTATTAAAAACAAAATGTACATTTTATTTAAAAACAATTTATTTTAATCTATAAGACTATATTATAGCTGTATAAGTCGATTTCACCGAGAAAAAAGTACTGCATGTACCTCAGTTAATGGACAGGACAAATCGATGTGCCTCGCTTTGTGAACTAATTCGACCGAGATGGGCAATTCGTCTGTGACGGATTATTTATAGCATTCGGATTATTTATGCACTATTCTCTACAATTTTCTTGATGTCTCTATAAAAAAAAATATATTTTACGAAATCAAAAGATTTTAATTTTATAAGTTACACACATATAGACATATAGTCAATGACCAAAAGACAATAATAACTCTATATAATATATATATGTATATAAAATTGAATTTTCGAGAGGCATAACTCATGTGTGATCCACCGTATAACAATCCATAAGGGTTGAAAAACAAAGCTATAAACACTTTAAAGTCTCGATAAATATGTATGAAATTTTTGGTAACAATCGGTTAAGTAATTTTTATGTCTTAACCTCCCCCCCCCCCCCATTCAAACGAATTTTCACTTATATATAGATTGTTAAACAAAACTTCTGCGTTTATATTAGCAAATGTGTTATTTTTCTGTAAATTTCATTAGTCAAACGTCTATCTATGTTTATACTCTTTGATACTTTTCTTCTTGTTTAATTTTTGAACTTTCATATCGATGAAAAATTAAATTCACATGTTACTGAACTCCCACGGATAGTAAATAGTTAATGCAGCTTAATACAATGCTAATATAATATAATCAAAATTCACGATAAGAAAAACGATAAGAAGTAATAAATAATTCTTAAGAAATAAAATTATATTTTTTAAAATAAGGTAGTCAGAAGTAATTATAATTTATAAATAAAAGAACTTGAGGTGTTTAAATTAAAAATAGGGGTGTATTAGCACCGCCAAACCCATGCTATTACTTCAGAATACAAGTAATAGAATGTCCTCAAATATGAATTTTTAATCTTTCGAGTAAAATACCAAATTGATTTGGCGTTCGAAAATTACCTAACGGTTTTATCAAAATGTGTAGAAAACCACAATAAAATGTAATATAAAATGTTGTATATAAGTATTCTACTTATATTTGATTAAACATAATATGGAAAACCAAAAAACAGTTAATCTATTAGTATATTTAAAATTTTCAATTTCCAAATACATATTATATGATGTTATACTGTGGAATTGTGCTCTATAAAATATTAATATTTTTTATAAAATGTCCGTCAAAGTTGTATTTATTTAGATAATACTGTATTATTATACCTAAAATAAAAGTAAAAACAAGATTATAGAAAAAATAAAACAAAATATTTATATTAATAATTAAAATTATGTTAGTCTACAAGACATATAACTATAATTCTATAAGCTACGTATATCAAACTATTTCATTATTATTTTGTGAATCAACATATTTTGATTTTTATAGATTTAGATACAATTTTTTTTTTTTTGTGGTTTTTTCTCGTAGTTTAAAAACTACTTTTAATAGTTAATACAACAATTATCTTCATTGCTCGCTAAAAACAAATTTATATATTTGGTTTGCTTTCAAAAATAAGATAATTAGTTTAAAATGTTTATAACTTCCTTAGTTGAGATAAGCGCATAAAGTTTTTAATTAATACAATTAATATAATGGAAAAGTTATTTATATTTTGTTTTGCAAATGTATTATTTATCTAAAAGCTATAGCATATTAATAAATATTAATACGCTTATAAAATTGTTATTGCGAAGGCTGATACTAAAAATAATTAATACAAATTAAGGTCAATATAATTACTAGGTAATAAATTTCAATATGATAATATAATATGATATAGAGTAGTCGGTAGTGGGTCAGCATTTTGAGGTCAGAAACGGTATATATAAGTATGTATAATAAAGAGCAAAGATTCAGACCTGGAGTTTCTATATATGTATGTTGAGGTGTTGATCGATAGATGACTAGCGTGCGGTCATGGACCAAGAGGGAAAAAAAACGGGAAAAGTAAAAATAAAAAGCTACACACATATAACCCTTATGTAAATGCATTCGAGTTACGTCCAATTTGTTATCCCCAAAGCCACTAGCTCCGCCGTCACCCTCCTCGCTAGCTATATACATATACCTTATCTCTGAGCAAACCCCCTAACAAAGATAACCCATTTGAAAAACGTCCACGTATCCCTCCTCGTCCTCCATCACCGACCCACCGATCGAACCGGAGCCACCCTCGCACCCGCGCGCACAGCACCGCCCGGTCTTAAGTGCAATCTCCTCGAATGTGTCTCACACGAGATCCCGGCATCGAATTTACATTGCTTTCAGACTATAAAAATTTCGCATTCGTTCAAACAGCGATTTTTATTTTTATTTTTTTTTTAACGAAGTCGACAGGGGCGCCGGCACAAAACACGTGATACTGTCTTCGGCGATCGTCGATTATGTATAACGTATGCTACACAGTAAACAATTTACAGATTCTGAAATCACTCGGTGTGTAGGTACGCCGAAATATTAGTAAATGCATGTCGTACACACGCTCTCATATCACACCGATTTTATAATACACAAATGATAGTCGGACGAGGATCGCGAACACATATACGAGTGTATATACGAGATCGGACGGCCATCGAATACATTTTAACTCTGCGCTTGACGTTATCAAATATACATAAGTATTTGTATTCGTACTTAGTTAAGGTTTGTCGCGATGTCTGTAGGTTTTGGAATTGCGAACACCGCACGTTCGGTGGTTTTTTTTCTCGTTTCGTTAAAAATTCGTTTCATTTCTCTATATATGTGTGCACACATATATAAACCGCAGTGCGCGCCAGGGATAAGACCGGTGCAGGACAGACCGCGCTCGGCTCTGCGGCAGGACGAGGTGTGGCAGGAGGGTCGGGTTAGGTTTCGCTGGCCCGCTGAGCTCGGTTTTTATTTTTTTTTAAGCAGATACACACGCACCGAAAGCAATTGGGGAAAAAGGGATGATTAAGTTTTGATGTATTCCTCTCCGGTCTAAATCTGCGGGTATTTTTCCCTCTTTTTTTTCTTTTCCCTGCTTTTATTTATCGGTGCCCGGCGAACTGCATGTCTGCAGATCTAAATAAGAAAACCGACATTATTGCGCCGCAGTGAATATAATATAATAAACGTACTATATTCTTATCAGCGAGCGCTTTGTTATTATTATACTATACATCAGATTGAGCCGCACCGAATGCACACACATGTAAATATACATAACATAAGATTGCGGATGAATGACCTGTGATTTTTTAGGGATACTTCATGGCTGCTTATATCTACAGGATTAAGCAAAATAACCTAAAATATTTATATATATGTAAATAAAATACTAATCCGTGAATATAAATATTTAAAAACATTTCGGCATTAAAACCGAATGATGAAAATTACAATATTACACTATGGACTACGATTTTAAGGTCCAAATATAATGGTAACAACAATATAGTGTATTACATATATAGTAGTAATTATTGTTTTTTCCAAACTCTATACATCATTCTTTATGACATATTGTGGTGTATAATATCAAAAAATTGGATCTAGTAAGTTGTAATACTAATAAATTAACCTGATAGAGTTTTTTTGTGGGCAGAATAATGATAAAGAAACGCTAAAAATGCAAATTCGTAGGTATAGTAAATACTATCAGATTTAAAAAAACAAATTTAACAATAATTTAGTATATACAATAGATTATATAAAAAATAACGAGTATAAAATAACACATTTTAATAGAAAAAAGAGTATTTAATATATTATAACGATTGTATATAAGACTGATAAATCAAATAAGACAGTCGAAATAGCATACGTTTTATATTTATACGATTTACAAAGGATTTTGGTATGAATATTTCGATTGAAATATTAAAAATTAATATTTTTTCTATCTACAATAATTATAATGTTAAAATTATATATTTTTAACTGCAATTTTTTTTCTATTTATTTTTGGCCAAAGTAATATTATTATTTTTGCTGAAATAAAAACTTCAATATTCTGTAATAGATAGGTAATATTAAATATATTACCTATATATATGAATATAATTTATAAATGATATATTTTACATTGTATTTAATATATTCATTTATTTTTAAATCTATTTTAACTGTTATTTAAGAGTATTTTTTCAACGTAACCGTGGAAACGACACTAACATGCTTAATCTATACTCGACACGCTATATAAGTATACAACTGATAAAACATTTCACAAAACAGAATTGAATAAACTATATAGTTTGTCTAGGGTCCGAAGAAAATTCTCAAACGAACGATAAAATATGTCAACGTTCGTTAATAATTAATACAAAATTCATCGTATATATTATAAATCAATCGATGTACCTTTAAAATTGGCAAATAATATATTTTATATTTTATCTCAAAGAGGTTGGTATTCTGAGTGATTTTTTGGGAAACGATAACTACGGAGAGTTTTAAACGTCGTAATTGCATGATAGAATCAATTATATATTATGTAATATAAATAAAAATGTTAAAAAGTCATTATAATTATTTAAGTTACAAAGCTTTAAATTTAATAATTTTTCATATCCTTGAATTTCATTCTGAATTATAAATAAATAAAATAAATTTTTGTTGACACTAATATTTTTAAATATAAAATTGTATTTTGTATATTTTAGACTTAATAATGATTGTTTATTGTATGATTTTAGTGCACAATCGAGAAAATTATGGATTTTAAAATAATGATATATTTATTTTTAGTGATTTTGTTTCATAATAATTTTATATATTTATTTATGCAAAGTGTTAGTTTTTCATGCATATTATTCATAACTTTTCAGCACTATAATTTTAAAGTTATATAAATTATAACTGTAGCTATTTTATTTTATAGCCATGTCCATTCAAGTTGAGTTACGAGTATTTGTAATTATGTATACTTTGCATCTTTTTTAATTATTTAGAATTATTTTGAAATTTCAGGAATCTTTTAAACATAGTTATAAATCAAACATACCACCTCCGTGTATACATTTTCTTGTTTCATTAGTATCTACTCGGTGTGAATAATCTGCCCGACAACCAGCTGCATTTCATATAAGTGATTCGGGACGTTTTTCGGGTTTTAAATTAAATATTCGTAAAATTCGGCAGACGATAAAATGTAATATTTTAATGTAATCGAATGTCAAACCCGCGTATAATATATAATACGCTGCAAAATTGACGAGCGTGCCTCGATATATGCATGTATACAAGGGGGTTACCCACATTCGCCCCCTCGGTTAAAACACATATCGTGTAATACATATATACAATATTATAATGTATGTGAATAATGGCGTTCGGTCCGACAGGTCTTTAATAACAATACGACTACTATAATATAATACGATCTATGGAATAATAATAATGTACGCCATCCACGCACTGCGCACGCGCACTGCTCGGACCGGAACGTGTCGTCGACGATAGGAGGAATAGTGGATCTCGGTCGTGTTTCGCGTTCAAAGTTATCCTGGGCCAAGATTTATGCGCGGGCCCCCGAAATTTAAATCACTGCTGTTTTAATGACATAGGAAAACTATGGGTCAGCTTTTAATATCCTGTACAGGAAACGTCGCTAATTCCCGGCTGGGACCGCCATTTATAAATACGGTTCGCCGCCGCCGCTCTCGATCGCGCGCATATTCTACTCTCTCGGATCCTCGTTCACCGTCCGCTCTGTCTCTGTCGAAAACGGAATTCCGGGCGCAATAAATCCGGAGCCGGTTGTCGCGGGCACGCGAGTTAATAATAATATACACATCGTGATATTATTATTATTATTATTATTATTATTATGTATACTGCAGGTGATGATTATTATACTATTATCACGGTGCACACTCAAACGAGTCCCGATACGTATAATATATATATATATTAGTATTATATAGTTATGAAATGGCATAATAATAACTGTATTATACCATTATTATATCTGTATATATTTAATATGTATTATAAACTAGGGGGTTTTGATTCTCGCTCGCTCAATTGATCGACCGATCCCCAATAAGCATTACCTCCTCCGCCACCCGAGGATCGCCCCCCTTCCTCCCGCTTTGTATCTTCGAAATGTAGTTTCTGAAATTTAAAATATTTAACAATGAAATATGTGTAAGATAAAACGTACAAAAGTTTTTATATAACAGAAAGGAATCGTATGAGAAAACAGTTTCGTGTGGAATACGAGTGCAGAATAGTATACTATTGGTAACACGTCCAGCTCCGTCACTGTTGGAAAATTACTTATCGATAGTGGTGTAGAAGTCTACACATCATATTAGGTATGTAATATTATTATTTACACAATCGTACTCAAATATATTAAATATCGGTACGCTCGTCTCTTGCACATCTGCCAGTATCATTTCACGAAAAGGTTTCGATACCGTCACTAAATTGTATATAAAATTTAATGATAATTAGCTTGGGATTCGAACGGATATCATTATGATGATGAAATTCCATGTTCTTTAGTAATGATGGACGTGAGATTTATTTATTTTTACCATTCTCTGCTATATAAATACGTCAATAGTGCGAGGAATATTATGTTTTTCACCATAATCCGATTATTTAGACTTACAAAATAATGTACGTGTTACCCACCCAAACCCCATTAGCCGTTTTAAGGAAAAATAAAATAGCAAACTAGGTGATTATTTCGAACGGAAAAGTGAAAGCTTCAAAAATACGTGTTTAACTCTCAATTGGTAATATTATGATTGGAATAATTACTTTTTTTCCATTTTAAATATATTTATTTATAGATACACTGTAGATAATTGTTATGAAACTATACGTTATTTACGGGTAGTTATCATTTTATCAATATAAGTCGATGTATGGATATTAAACGACATGGGCGTATTTCACAACAATATTAAACATAACGCTATGACGTCAAATGGATTCGATAATGATAATATTAAATAATAATATATTAAAATATTAGAGAAATAAAATATATATAAAATTCACTGAACCGTGTGGACTTTGATTTAGATTTTTCTTTTGTTTAAAAGTAATTTCTGCACAAAATGTTAAATAAATCATAGAAATATAGTTATTATGATAGAAACCATAAAACTGAACTCTCTACAGTTGTGTACCTAAAATGCCTATACAGAGCGCCATGTTATTATAATTATATAATTATTAGGTATTGCATAAAGAAAATTCTTTATCTATTTTTGGAAAATAGACAAATTATTGATACAGACCCTGAATTGAAAAAAAGAAAAGTCACGTCAGAACTTAAACACTAAATTGATATTTTTATTTACAAAAAATATGCATCTTATACATGTAAAACCGACGTAAATATTATGAATAATTATTAATAACTGGGCTTACGGATCAATAGATTCTAGTTTAATATTAAACTAAAAATTCTTACCTTACATATTTATTGATGTTATTAATTCATATAAGATAAATTGAAATAATATACAATAATATTAGTTCCAGCCTACCAGAATGACTTAGACTGCGTTAGTCATAATAAGATCTCATCGGAGCTGTCATACGCACCACAGAAACTCAAATGGTAAAATATTGGATTGGCGTTTTACTATTCACCAATTCAATTTATATTTTAAAGTTACAACTGTATGGATTATCGAGTATTGGTTAAGTTAAGTATATAAATTATATAAAAAATATGTAAATGATAATTGATATATTAAACAATTTAGCTAGTAAAACATTTAATGAAAGGTAAAATTTTTAAATTATAATCTTTTTATGTTTTTTAGATATTTTTTAAAAGACGATTTTCACATATGCTTTTAAAATCCTTTAAAAATTATAAATAAATATTAGAATGTTTTGTATTTTACAGATATAAGCAATGTACATATAAAAATAAATTATTACAATACAGTTCAAAATGTTATACATTAATAATAATTTATTTAATAATATTATACGGGCATTAATTATTGATACACAATAAGTTATGACGGACGCATAATATTGAAAAAATCTGCATTAACGACATAGCGAAAACAGTAAGCAATGTCATATAGCTATATGTACTAATAATTGGCCGAGAAACCAGATCTAATACTCCTTGGTTTTCATTTCCTTAAAAGAGTGTATTCGAAGGATTTTGGTGCGGCCAAGGAAGGTCCAATCATCAAATGGCTAAGTGACACATGGCAGATTCAGTATTGCGTAATGAAGACCGAGCATAACAAACAATGAGTCACCTTGGTGAGGAATGTACGATATACTCTTTTTCAAGAAAAGTCTCCACTCTCTAAGAGTGAATATAGTCCGATGACTATTTGAATTAAAAAAAAATTGTATAATTATTATAATTAATATTTGTACTTCTTTATTTTTTACTTAAAACGCTTATTACCCATAATAATGTACGAGTATGTGATGTTTTTATTGTTAAACCTACTTGATTTAAAATTATAGGAATAAATTAAAAATTAAAACAATGTGTAATAACACTTCAAAAATTGATTTTCTTAGTTTTTGGTTTTACTTTGAAAATACTAATAATTATTATTTAGACTTACCTACTAACTAGTAATATTTGCAAGAAATATCATAATTTTGTGCTCGTCAATATTTTTAGTGCTCATAACAAACATGTATAATTTATACATATAGATATTTAATATTATATAACTCGTAATATATCATCATTATTTCAGGGCGTCAAAATTCCACGATCTCGCCTATACAGTCACTAAAATTAGTGTGATGATATAATGTGACTAATCGAATGAGCGATTCACTGCTTAGCGATAATATAACAATACAAATTATAATATTATTATTACTATTGTATGGATTATTACACTAGCATTATGGATTAACAAAACTGTCACCACGGTAGAGACATTTGTTTGTATTTAAAAACTAAACGTGATTTAATTCAAGTCATATACGGGTCTCGAAATTAGCCCTCGTCAGAGCGATTGCAGGCGACGTCGGCCAGTCATCGTAGGTCCCTTAATAACGCAAGACCCCCTGGTATAGTACACAACGATGTACAATAAAATATGTACAATATCATTGTGCATTGAAACTTTTCTACGGTACGGCGTACGCAGACAATTATAAATTGTACACTCGTTATTCAATTCGGGAAATATATATCAATTACATTATTACATTAATTAATTGCTTTATCCCAACAATAGTGCCCGCTGTCAAAACGATTTTAAAAATAATTACTCCAATTTATAATAATAATATCTAATTTTTAGTCTAGTTGAACAACGGTCGAGAATAACGTACAATCAACAGTAGTTAAGTTGCTCTTAATCTATGTAAGTACCTACCTACCACCATATGATATTCAATCGCACATTAGTTTTAAATTTAATTACGTTCAAGTAGAGATTAAAGATTCAAATATATTATTACATAGCTGGACATCACAATTCTAAATAAGTTGTTGTTTAGAATAGGTATAAATAACAATTCGTCATTGAGTTAAATACATAATATATAGGACAATATAAAATACGTATATAGAAAATAGGATATTTAGTTAATTGTACTTGTGTCATGTAAATAAAATATATTCTAGTCAAGAACAACGATAGTCGTTAAAATTGTGTTCTAAATAAAAATCATGAGCATATTAAATATATAGATAGACAGTAAAGTAACTTGAAATAATAAATTGTCACATTAAATGTTGTACGACAAAACCAAAGAAAAATGTAATGTAAGTATTAGTGTTATTCTATAACGATGAACGTCTCAAGTTTAAGGCGATTAAGTTCAAATGTTATTAAATTATTTAGAACAAATCGTTTAAAATATCCTGTGCAAACAATAAGAGAATGTATTTTTTTTCTTTCAATCAAATTAATAGTTTTTACAGCACAACAAAAAAACATATTACCGATTTCTTTATTTTATAGGCAAAATATGCAATTGGTAAGCTATTGTTTGTAAACGATTAACAAAATATTTACGCATTATAGTTAATTTAAATACAATTATTTTTGTATTAAGCTGTCTATTACTTGATATATTAAAATTGTTTCGTGTGAACAAAACACGACAGTAATCGTTACGTTTATATTATGCGTTAAATATTATTATTATATATTATTATAAAAAAATCACTGTCCGTTGTCGGTGGTCGCCCGTGGTGTTTATTTTTTCGTTTGGCAGAAGACAAAATGCTATAGCAAAAAAATAAAAAAGTACAAAAATATGTCATAAAACTGCATCATCATGCCCAGACAAAGTACAGTAAAGTACGTGTACACGCATATTCATGAGCTGTCCGGTCCGTATCTGGTCCCATTTATTTCCTCGTCCGACCGCTCCGCCGACGCCATCCACTGCCGCCGTCGTTTTTCACCACTCTTTCCTTTTTCTTTTCTCTTTATTTTTTATTTTTCGCTTCTCCTACAAAATAAACCAATATGTCCTTGCTTTTTGGGCTAATTCAATGCGAATAGACCACGTCCAGACGATAAAACATGTTCCGCATTCTGTTTATATTATAACATTATATATATATATCGAGGGCATGGTATACCACCACAACCACCACAAGTCTTCTTTCTCGGCTGGAAATCGTTAGATAAGGCGAAATCTGCTCTCGTTATTTTTCTTCCCGTGACAAATCCAAGTACACACACATACACATAACTAACACGTGTATGTTCGGATATGCAAATCGCAATGCACTGCATGCTTACAAATCAACACGTACAACGAACTGTGAGCTAGTGTACACATTATATTTATTATACATATGACGGTGCGCCTGTTTATTATGGACTCGTAGGTAATAATAAGAAAAATAAAAATATTCTTCTCGACGTACAAGTCACGTGAATGGTACAAAAAGATTTTCCGCGACGACGTGTATATTATACAGAGCGAGCCCTATACGTCGGACGAGAAGTACAAAACTGCGGACGAAAATTGTCGGGTCAAACATTATTATGATTCGGTTTTGTATGTCCTAAGGTGCCTATTTTATTATTATTTTAAAAGGAAATCCACTTCCTCTCTTCGGTAAAATCCTAAGGACGCCGCCGGACTAAAGTCACGCGTGATCAATATGTACATATATATATATAGTTGGTACGCGTCGTGTACTACTTTTCGGTAATATATAATATATGGATCACACAATATTACTTCAATGATGATGACCATACGAATAGTAACGTATATCGAGACCAAATAATGATTTCCGCTATCGCTGACAAATCATTATTGATCAGCAATGCATCGTACGACTTGCAATATTTTTAAGTAAAATCAGTGGCGTCCACTTCGTGTATAGTTTTCTCATCGGTCTTTTCTATATCATATAGATAAACCCATATAATATATTATAATATTTACGTACGTATAACTATATGTGTTTTCACTCGGTCGCCGAGAAAGTTTACGACCAAGCCCTCGTGCAAGGGGTTGTATGTTATATTATTGTATTCAGTTTATACCTACCTACCTATCTACCCTTGTAAAGTGTGTGTATGTGTATGATAGAGATAGTATGAGCGCGGAGTACGTGACCCGTTGAGACCGCCGATCCCCTTACTACAGACGAGAAGAAACTCTGGACCACAACGGACGTGTATACGAATTTAAATACCTCCCCATCACCCAATCATTCTGCTGTCGCGCTAAATAATAATAATAATAATGATGAAAATAGGTGCTGCATAATATGCATATATTATTTATAATGTACACATTATAGTATTATACAGATAATCCCGAAAGGCGATTTGCTTGTTTCGCGTTCCCCAACGACGTTTTGGACAAAGTTTTAATGCGTTTCTCGTGAACGGCTGCTGCTGCGATATAACACAATATATATATTATACACTCGTGTAATTGTCCGACTCAATTTCGTTGATTGAAGATTGGTTGCAGCCGACGACGTCGCGGCGAAACGATCGCCCGTAAAAAGACGAGTTTTTTACGACCCCTTGTAGCGCAGGAAACTCTTTGGCATATATATATATATTACATCATATATACACTACACCTATTCACCGTGATTACTCCGAAAAGTTTTTTTTAATTAACTTTCGATACGAACCCCTATACTGAACAACCAACAATACATCTCTATTAGTATATTATTTATTAAAGATTTCATTTCTAGACATTAATAAAATATGAAATCATGCGTTTTACTTCCGAGGATATTAGATGTTTTCATAATAATAAAAACCGAACAAAATTAATGAAAATATGTACTCATTTTTATTATTAATATTTTTGATATTATACTCTAAATTTGACCTATGACTCTATAACCGATTGATACTAAAATAAATGTAGAAATATATTATATTATTATATAATATATAATAAAAAATAATGAGATATTTCTAGAAAACAAATGTTGAAGTTATCGATTTATTATTAAATGAGTCATACTGTTAATAAAAAGTTGAAAATCCACAAATAATGTAATTCGCTCATGAGTCAGATAAAAAATTTAAATAAAAGTAAAATAAAAAAATTAATATGCTGAATATATTTATAAAATAGAAGAGGATGCTAAAATTGTTATTACAAATAAATATGTACGTATACTATATAACAATAATATACAGTAATAAATGATAAGTATAAAATGATAAATATATTATACCTCAAATCATTATACTATATATTTACTAACAGATGAACAATCACTTAATATATGTTTGTATATTTATAAAAGCATACTTTGGTTAAAATTTAAGTGAGAATTATTAAAAATAAATGATTGTATAAAGTAATGAAATCAATCAGCTAACTTATATTTATTTAATTTCTTAGATAAATTTGAAACATTTTTGTTATTATCCTAATTTGTATGTAAACAGATTATTAATTTTTATTTACAAAGCAAATGGACTACTATATAACAATACAGTGCATTAAAAATTGTTACGTATTTGAACTTATTTTTCTTTTATTTAGATATTATTATCTAATATAAAAATGTAACATTTGATGCTATTCCATGTATATGTATGTCGACTATGTCGTATGTGCATGTAAACAACAACTATTAAATTATTATTTATTTTGATTAAACATTTTAAACGAGCTCTATTTAATAAAGATTAACTAATTAACATTTAATTTATATGGTTTTTTTTTAAATTATTAGAAAGTACTTACAATTTAAAAATATTTACATAATAAGTAATTACGTACGTGTGGACTGGGAAATTTTGATTAAGGAACCAATAATTTTCTACATGGTTCCAGTCGCAGGTTTTATTCTTTTTTTTTGGCATATTATAAAAAAAAACAGTTAACACCAATTTAATATGTTGTATAGATGAGGCGGGTTCTAATTTGCCAATATAATATACTTTATGATTGGATACATTGCGAATATATGCTTAAAAAGGTAATCAGCGTTTTTCATTTCGCTTCACCTCTATCGACGGATATTATATTTTTCGCATAAAAATACTATAATAGACGAGAAAAATATGTTTTTCTAGTAATAAATTAATATACGAAATACGAATAACTACAGCCAGTTAATACACGCACATAACTTATATGTGAGGGTCACATATTATAATAAAATAGTATACATCGTTGTTTTCCCCATATTATTATATAATATTATACCGTACTAGGAATTCCCCAACTTAACGTTTGAGTAAGTCGAGTATAATACCAATAGTATACAAAATGTGTTCAACTATGCAATTATTATACTGTATTTGATATACGATCACACATAATAATATTTTATTATTACAAACATCGCAGTGCGAGAGATAGGATCTGTCTTATAGCAGCACCTAAACGCGCGTTCGTATTCAAATATATTCCGTTCGTCGTCAGCACGGAAGAATGCGCGCGGTCTCGCACACACATATATACACATAAATTATAAATACTACATCACTATACATACCCATAAACGTGTAACTCTATATTATATTATAAATACGAATATAATAATTACAGCGTAAACAGGACTTCACGGTACAACATTATTGTATGAACGTTATTTCTATTGTGATGTGAAAACGAATACGGTAATTTTTCTATTTTTTATCGTCTCATTTTTCCTCTGTGTCCGCCTCTCCTCGGTTAGACGTTTAAACGCATTCACACACATTTTAAAATATTTACATAAATTAACAATACTATGATATTTTACAAATCTTGTGACTGAATTATTATACGAAACACGTAAACGGCTATATTTTTTATTATTTAACATTCAGGTAAACCGAAGAAATTATTTTATAACGAATTTCAATAATAATTTAGCATATTTTAAGTGTTCCTGTACAGAACAAAATCGTTTAACAGTCTTTGAAAATGTTATTCCGTGAGACAAACACCGAGGAGAGGTGTAATCTTGCTATGTAGGCACGTGTATAACGCGTATTATAAATTATTGTTATATCATTAAAATATATAATATTATCACGTGTTTTTGAAGTTTAAACAGTCTGAAGGAAACACGATGTATTCGCATCGAACTCGCCGATCGCCAATATCCCACTGTACAATAATTCACACTTAAACCGGTGGATATTATGCTATTTGATTTTCGTCGTGGGAACCGTCGCAGATATGCTGACTTCTTATTGCCTATTGGTACACATTAAATAATATTATTATAACGCTGCATGCCGATGATACGACAACGCACGTTCAACGTATGTGCACATTACCTACACACATATATAGGTACATTTATATAGGTGTATACCCGATCGTGTATCGATACTCTTTTTATTTCTTTCTATTTGGTTTACTTATTTATTATTATTTTTTGCCCCTTTAACCGGATGATTTTCATGTCGCGTTTTCGCCGCAGACGCAATAATTTATACAAAGCCGTCTTATATACGTACGCGATATCGACCGACCGCCGTAGTACGCGCGTACACTAATACTACCACCGCTCCGGCAGGTAAACAATATAATGCATATATATATTTATGTGTGTGTTTTATACGGGCACGCTTGTGTCCCGCGCCGTGTGCGTATATGAAAATCGTGGCCTATGTCTCCCGCAGCAGCAGATGTAATATATTTATAACATTCAGTGTTACAATAATCTCTTATTCTTGTGTCGTCGTAAAATGAAGAACTGGCGCAAAAAAAAAAGTCCCATACGCGCGCATACAAAGGTCAGAGTTTGTCGGGGGGAATCGTGTCTCATATAATATAATGTATTCTACGCATAGTCATCTATACGTAAATATATATATATATATATGAAAAAAAATAAAACAAAAACAAATAATAATGATAATAATAATAATAATAAAAAATAAAAAACGAAACGAAATGAAATGAAATAAGAAATAATGTAAGAAAAGAAAACATTTATAAACCGCGCTGGAGTAACATTAAAATATTATGCTCGATACGTGGGTGTTTCGATTGTCTTGTGTTTTTTTGCGCACATATCGTGTACGATATATATATATATATATATATAAATATATGATGTACCTATAAGTAACTCACCGCCATTATATTATATTGTTCGCGATTTTTTTCCTTTTATTTTATTTTCTCTAGACGACTTGCGTAGAGTAGGTATACACAACAATATGACGATGACAAGTGGAGTGCGTTAAGATCTACTATAATATATAATAAAATATAATATGCACATGAGTACGTACAAAAACGTGCCAGTTTAATATTAATAGTATTGCTTTTCGTCACAACAGTTTGAGTCGGCAATAAAAACGAGCGAGTAATATGCAAAAGCGGTTTGTCCTTAGGTATATTGTCTAAAAAAAGAAAAAAAGTTACATTAAACGACGTTTGCCTATTGAAAAATACACGGAATTCGGACGAATAAATAAATACATCTCATTTCTACGACTTTCAACCCCCGCTGAATCATTATGTGTATGGGCGATACTACCCGATGATATAGGAGATGGTTAAACTATGCTGTCAAACATATCGATTCGATTACACTCGGACGATTTAAGGTACTTTTGATAGTTGCGACTTTAAAAGTACAACTGCAAATTATTTACCGTTGAAGTGTTTTTTTTTATTGTGTTAATAGTATACGATTGAATAACTGAACATAAATTTACAGTCACATAAAATATATAACATACAATTATATTATATCAATACCTAAATAAGAGGTGTTGATTATTCACAATTAAACATAATTCATTATTATATAACGTTTTAAAATACATATAATATACGTGCAATTTAATAATAATCTTTTAATGAAATAAAGAAAATAATAAATGGAAATGGTTTATGTATAAAAGATATTAAACTCATCATTTATATTTTTTATAGTATATTAAAAATATTTCTGTGAATTGGTGCTTTGCATAATCAATATTTACATTTTTAATATTTTATCTTTAACTAAAAATATTAAAATTAAAATATTTTTAATCTATTAATATAATTAATATAAATGCATTATATTATTTTCATTCCTAACGATTCGGTATTAATTTAAAAGGCCGATAAAAAAATAAAAAGTTGAACGTCTCAATTCTAAAATACTACCTAATTCTATTCATCTTTAATATTACTAAACTCCGTAGTAATACTAAGATACAGCCACTTACTATTATAAAACTTAATTTAAATACTTCGTAGAAATTTATTAACTATATAAATCGTATAATAACTGAAATTAAATCTTGGTTAGTTAAATATATTTAAGATCCTTATGTCTACTTGCCCCTGACTGCGGTAATATTCTATCTACATTCTACAGAGTCGCACGAGTTGACTCTCACATAATATATTATGTTAACTGGTCAAATCTTAGCTACGTAACAATACTGAAAGTCATTGTGGGTATACTAAAGTCATCGACTTCCTGATATCGTTTACGTCAGTACCGGAGCGTCATAAGAGATAATATAACGATACAACGTCCACCCACTTAGAATACGGACAAATAATTAAGTTTTATTATATTTAAATAGAATTTTTTTTTCTGTTATATTGTTATAGACTTATAATATTTATAGAAAGATTATGCTCTGTGCAGCGTTTAGCGAGAGAATAATCCGTGACCCAACGAAAATAGACGTGTTCTCTTGTTAGACAAAGTATATAGTAGTTGTGGTCTGTACTAGAAAGCCGATTAGGTTAGGGTCAATCCAGTAAACATCCCCAAAAAAAATAAATGTGAGACGACGTATCGTTCTTTCGAGCGTGGTGTTTGGCCGTTTGGGGGTAGTTGCTGAGAACGGATGAAAGTTATCCATGGATATACATATATATATATATATATACAATAAGCCAGGTTGGCAAATGTTCTATACTATATATTCGAGTATTTGAGTGATGTTAAAAATGGAGGCTATTTTGGAATCTCGTGGAGTGTTATAACACATTATAAATTATCATGCATATCGATAAAAAAATTTAAAAAAATGTTGAATCACTCTTGTCATACAATAGAGTCGTATAATTTACTTATTTATGTGTCGAGTACATAATATCTTTGGGCTTCCAATATAGTGGCGATCAAAGTAGCTTAAACTCCTATCACATGTTAATAATTCTGTTTATTGTGTATATCTGTGATGTATATCGACGTTTTTGTTTTTGTTTTATTTTCAAACAAACGTTATAGTAGTCATCAGCATCGCGCCGCAAAATATAGTCATCGCGGTTATTTGTCGATTTTTAATTTTCAATATCTGGTATAATATCATTATTTAAATATTATAATATTGTCATTATGCCCGATGATTTTTTTTCAGCGTCAAAACTGCGTTTACTATCATCGGAAACGTGCTGTCATCTCGGCGTGGCCTTAAGTCCCGCGCCCGCCTCGTCGATCAAACACACGGCAACGGTTCAAAAACACACGTCTCGATAAATTAATATCGAGAGGTGCTCGCGAGTGCGTATAACATATCATCACGACGATTTGTTATAATTTATTACGACGACAGCCACTGCACACGCTCGTAATTAATTACCACCTATCTACCGCCATGTAGATATATATATACGTAATATATATTATAGTATCATTATACTACCGTGTGCCTGTTTATGCGCGATAACAATAGTAATATTATATACATCGATATCGGATGAGAAATTACGATTGTTATCGGGCACACTATAAACCTAAAAAGGGCCCCACCCCCGAAAAAAAAAAAAGAATAAAACCAAAAGACGTATATGTTGTACAAACGGTAATTAGATACGCGCGACATAGAGCGGAAAAACGAGCGTGGGCGCGCACCGAGTGAATAGACTTTTTTTTTTACGTGTTATTAGTCATCCGCTGTAATAATAATTACACATTATACATACATATATAATATATCCGTAAACTCGTAAAAATGAATAATACGTTAAGCCATACAATACCGAAGATTCGTCTTTACAGCACGTCACAATCAACATTAATATATAATGCCGAAGAGGTAGTAATAAATCGCGCGTACATCGTTATTCGGGGTGGTATATTTTCGGCCAAAATTTTACCTTCCCTTTACGGCCAGTGTTACTTTTCAGCTCTCTTTTCGGTTAGTACGGTTTTGTTTAAAATTAACAATTATAACTGAACTTGACAATTTTTAAATTAATATTATATCAAACGAGTAACAATCCTGATTTATCTTTATTTCCGAAAAACTAAGTATAAACTGAATTAAATTTACATTAAAGACTATATTAATTATTAATTAATATTAATTATCATATTAATATATTTGCACACATAAATTTGTCAAAAAATATCGTATAGTTATACAAATAAAACTTAATCCTTTTTCAACATATTCGTTAAGGCATATTTTATTTCATCTTAAGTATACAACAATATTGTACGCACGTTCAGATCAAAACGGTGTTATAAAATTCAGGGTGCAAGATCCAGTGTATCAATGTATCATACACAATCAGTTATTTATACTCGTCTTGGTTATTTAAGGATTAAAGCGCTGTATTATTGATATTAAAATTAATGCGATTTGACTAGTTATGGTGAAGCTAATTATTTAACTATATTTTAGTGAAATCAATCACTCAGTGATTAAAAATTCAACAATTTGCAATGGTTTATTTAGTTTAGTTTTAGTTTTATTGGCTAATACTATATATTATTCTTTAAAATATTATTTTATTATACGGACCCATATAATAGTATGTAGGTATATTGAAAATTAATTTAATAAAATATACTTATGGAAATGTAGAAATTAAAAATTATTGACTTATAAACATTATCCGTAAAAAGCTCATCATTTTGCCCAATTCTGTTAAGTTATAATCGTTATAAATGAATATTGTAGACCCGTTTTAAACGAACATTCGGGGCTTATAAGCAAGCCGATACGTCGGTGGACTAATAAATTAAAAGTACGCTCATTACGCTTCTACATACAGTGCATATTGTCTAATGCAATATCCGATAACGTATTGATGTACGATATTACATCATATTATTTACTTACGAATTATAACGATCAACAATGAAACAGATTATTATAGGACTATAAGTAAGTGCTATTAGAACGTTTATCAGAATATACATATAATCCCGCGATGGACTTGCGCAAGCCGCGCGACGTAACCATGGTATGATATACACGAGATACTGTGTATACATATATATTATGATACACAATATTATAATGATAAAAAAGAAAACAAAAAAAAAAAAACCGTAGAGACCGGAGCGGCGGCGGTGGCGTATAATAATGTCTTGTAACCGGATGTATCCTTTTAATATAATCACCGGTGGCTAAACACACTCATGTTTAATCAATGAGTATGCGTGTATTTGCGTGTATGTGTGTGTGTAGTGTGTGTAGAGATGTATACACGCGATACGAGCTCGGTGTGTGTGTGTGTGTGTGTACGCCCCACGCCGTCGCCGCGTATAAAAAACGGCCAAACGCGTCGTGTACGCACGGCTTAATAATAAAACATGAAAACCGTATTATATTAATATATATTATACGTGTACGATAATAATTGTTCGGAATTAATTTAATTGCGACCGAAATCAGACTACGCCCCGCGGGACGTCACCGCACAAATTAATCAATCCCACCGAGTACACGATTTACGCGTGCACCTATAATACTATTACTATTATTATTATTGTTATTAATTATTATTATTTCTATCATCGGGCCGGAGTCGTGCACCAAGGACGAGTGCCGTTCTACCGGGACACCGCAGTTAAGGTTTCAAACGATACATCAGTGCACTAGTGCACATAATATTATATATTATAATTATACATACGATTTAAACGTAGACATGTTTAGGCTGATAGTAAATTCACCGGTAAGGTGAACTTAAATAAGACTTGTATCGATGTTTTTTTTTTTTATATATATACAACGTTGTTAACCTTTTTCTAATTTCAACAAATTTTATCCGAAAATGTACGTCTTCTATCAATAAATTAAAGTTTAAATTCATCAACATTGTATATACATATAGTAGTTGTTTTTTATAAAACTCCCTTCAAATGCATATCAAACTTACACTGTCAATACAATATCATAAATTTTGCTGAATTTCAAATATTGTTATTTTATACTTTAAAAACAAATTCACACATACGCCCACGCACACACAAATATTATACTTTATAAAGCAATATATTGATTTAAATTTAATTTTTGGCGTCCCACCCTCCTTGCCGTGTCCTGGCGGACAACTAAATTTATCTACTGTATTCACAAATTATGTTTTATTAATATGCTACAATTGATAATATTATACAATTAATATATTAGTTATGTACTTATATTCTATATATATATATTTTAATCCATATAGACCTTAAAACAATTTATCGAAGATTTGTTTACAATAAAACTTACATAATATCTAAATACAATATAATATGATGTATTATAGCAAATTAATAATAATATATAATATCGTTATAAAGGCTGTGTGTACACACTAAATATGCCCGACGGCTTCTTTTCGTGACGACACAGCATCGTTTGAAATCGACATTCAGTACCGAAACATGTATTATGAGCACTTGTGCCGCACTTTTATTGTATGCATTCAACTAACGGCCGCTCATGACAAATTATATTGATATATCGTTTGAAATTCTTGTTTTTTATAGAAACTCTGCATACATTTCTTTTGTATTTAAGTCACGCTTGGTTTCTTTTAAAACCACAATTAAAACTTTTTATGGCGTGGGTCGTTTTTTATACCTGCCAGTGTAACAATGAACTTTTTGCGTGACCATCATATATATTATGTTTATGTATATAATATTACACTATAGAATATATAATTACGGTTCAAGGCGGTCTACTGGTCTATCTTATTTTCTGCTAAAGTTCAGTAAACAACCAACGAAAATGTTAATTTTTATAATTGATTCTGAAATGCAATATTCAGCGTCTACCTACAAAATATGGTGTTGGAAAAAAATGAGTAAAATGATTTTATGACGGTCTATCAGCAGATCATGAGATGGGACAGTTGTTGTATAACATAAAAACGAATGATCATATATACCTATTCATGAATTATACAATATTATGATTTAGGATTTATCAAGGATGGCTAAATATTTTTATTCAACGCTAACTGTAATCGATTTCATATATAACTACCAAGTACCAGCGATATCTAAGCCATAAGGTATACAGTTCTCACTAATGTCATACTGGTCTTAATTTCAATGCATCAATGCATGTTTTGATTATAATATATAAATAAATTATAGATTTATAGTTACACAAATTATTCATAAAGGTAAGCTAATATTTTAATAAAAATAAACATAAATAGATTTAATTTAATCTGAATTGTTTGTTTATAATACTTTATCCGGATTTGGATAGTGGTACATATCTCACAGGCCTCATAATAAACTAAAAAATAAAATTAAGAAAACGTACACAAACAAAAAGTCACGTACATAGTGATCAAAACACATGTACACTTTCGTCGTAACATCGAAACGGCTATTACACTAGACGACACAGTAGTCGAGACTGCACGATCACACGAAACGAAATATTGCCCTCCGGATGACATCCAAAAGCGGTCCACCAATGTATATCTATATATATTATATTTATACATACAGAATATACATGTATATGGACCATTAATTATAATGTTATGTACGCGAGCGTATTATAATGACGACATACAAAAAACTATTATAATATTGTATCGTTTTAATTCCGTCCGTCCACGTCCGGTATTATACGTTTTTTGAAACTACTGCTAATCGAAATTTATTCAGCACGAATGAAGATTAATTAACTATGTCGATATAGGTTTGTATTTTTTTTCTGGCAAATGGCTTATATAAATACATATTATCATCGCGGACGGAATACAACGCAACGAGTCGATTTAATAAGACGACAAGTCTTATTCGTGCAAAATGAATATTGATGAGCTGAGTTTAAAACGTAAGTATAAACGTGTTTTCTCCCTTTTTTTTCGCTTAAAGCGGGCCAAGATAAAAATTAAACAATGAGCCGTCGTTTCAGTGTTCGACCACCCGCCCACCCACTAATGTCGGTCTGAGGAAGTCAGCGGAGTAATTAAAGGATTTCTGATGTCACGTTGTTTTGTTCAGAGGGAATTATTTGTGTATACATATATATATATATATATATATATATACATAATAATAACGTGAATAAGGGCGGACACGAAGGGGAAAATCGGCTGGTCGGTCTTGGCGAGATTAACACTACCTACCATTATTACTATACCACTGTTACTACTACTACTACTACTACTACTACTACTATCGATATACGGCTGGAAAACGACCGTTTAAAAAACGTTAAGCATTCGTGCCGGGGTGGTGCACGGAGAAAGAGAAAAAAAACTTCCGTAGGGTAAATTAAAAAAAAAAAACCGAAAACGCTATTGTCTACTGTGGTGCTCGCGCAGTCGTTTATCCTCACAGTCATTGTTTGTGCGGGGCGGAAGACTCCACGAAATTGGTCGTTTCGCCTGCAAATGTTAATCACCGCCGCCGGCCAGATTTCTTTTTCTCGTCTGTTTACGTATATTGGAATCAAAATAAAACCAAACGACGATCTGCAATCCAAGCAGTCTTTGCCCTCAGTCTCAAAGAACTCTCCGGTCAGGCACGCTCCCCCATATTGGGTAGGTATCTCCTGTAGACCGGCACGAAGAGCTTACACTGTTTAGAAATCTCTTGATTTTAGTGTGATTAACAAAATAATTGACATCGCAGTAGCAGAACGTCCCTAACGATTTGATGCTGTTGCGATAAAACACGCCATTTTATATATATATATATATATATATATATATATATAGATAAAATTGACTAAGGATTGGCGAGTATAATGACGTTATGATTACTCCGAAAAGAGAAATCGTTTTACGTACCAAGAGAATTGTGTATGCAGATACGCTGCATCGTAACACGGCAAACGGCTGCAGTAAGCAGACCTCCGGACTTTTAAATATTGATACGTAAGTCGTCCATGGTCATAATAAGTAACGAGTTATCAACTAAATAACTGAAATATACGAATAAACACAATAAAATGTACCTAATCGATTACAAAACCATAAATTAAAGAATTGTAGTCATACTAAAAATGTGACGTTTAAATTGTCAGAAAAGTAACATATAACATATAAAACATAATAGACTGCACAGCATACATATTGTATAAATCTTCAATGTATATTGTATTTTACCCTAAATAGTAATAAATAATAATATATCAGTAATTGAAATTTAAAAAAATCTGTTTAAAAAAACGTTAACTGAGAGTAACTATTAAAATATAACGAAAAATGCTAATAGACGATTTCATGAATTAAAATCGTATCTTCCATAAAATATTTATATTTATTTTTGTTAATAACTATAACATAATTACAAAAAATGTACATAAAAAAAATAAAAATAAGAAGTTGGCAGAAGAAGACTAACCCATATCATCTTTGTAAAATATTATATAAGGAAATTATTATATGAATGATTTGACAAGTTATAACTGATAAATGTGAAAATTAAATAATATATTATTATATATTATATAAATAATATAATACAAAAACACTATTGACTTTTAAAATATGTTTCCGATAAAAAAAATTATTAATGTTGTCGTTTAATATATTTTTTATCATTTTACACAAATTTGTAAAATTCTAATTAACCTATTCCCTAGTTGATAATTAATATATAATAATGTATTGTAATTATTATAGCTTATACGACTCAATAATAGGTACTCCTATAACTGTATTAAATGTATAAACATATCTTGTATTTCATTTATTATAAAGGTATATACAATATATATTAAACATTTAATGCAAATATAATTAACAATAATAATATTATAATAATATATAGTATTTTGATTGTTTTTGTGTTGTGTTCTATAATAATTGCAATAATTGTAATCTGAGTTGTATATGAATCTGATCTCTGCATGCAGACAAAATTTTTACTGTAATGATTAATGATTTATAGCGTAACATAATACACATAATTCCAAATGCGCTAGCTAATTTATGTTATAAGATATGCTTTTTTTTCTTTTGATACTCATTTAATTTCATCGAACAAGTAGGTACATATACATATAAGAGAAAATATTCCCTTAACAAACCATTCGACAAACATTTTCGGGCCCATTTTTTGTTGCCAAAGAATAATCATTGAAGGGACTTTATTTGAATAATTTAGACATTTCCGGTACACTGGTACATGTATATTATGTATTATATTTTAAGTTTATATTATATTATGTTACATTGTACAACTATGTATATATATTTTTCATTTTGTACAAGTTTGAACAAACTTAATACTTTTGTTTTGGAACTACGCGTCTTTGTATTGAATAATTTTAAAGCAATCAATTTACTTTTTTTTGCGGTACAATTCGCATTCGTATAACAATGCGAGAAACCCAACAATAGCCAATAGAAATCGCCAATCGGTGTCAATTTGAACGTATCCCCGTGACTTATCATTCTCCTGATCGAGCAATTCAGTTCTTATTTGTCTCATCTATTGTTCGGGTTGCCGGGCAAACTTTTAAAGTATCAGAAACAAACACACGCGTATTATACAACTGCGCGGGCGAAACCAAACGAAGAATCAAAGAATTATGACTAATCTGAGTTGGGAAAACTTTTCGGGTATTTCGACCATAGTATAATTCCTTGGAGACGACGTGTTCGCCCATCGGTTGTTTTGTATTTTTAGTAATGTTTGCGTTGTATAATAATTTCATTTATGAGGATTAAAAAAAATTATAATAGATAATAAAGAAACCAACAACAAACAACAACACAGGTTCACAAATTAAAACGTTAACAAGCTTATCACGTATTAAAAAAAAAAAACTACAATATTCCCACGACATTCGTTTTTCGTGCTTGTCTCGTGCTTCTTTCAAGTATTCCGACTGCAGCGGTTCGTTAAATTTCGGTGCGATTTTAATCTGTTTAAAAAACGAAATTAGACGTTGCTGCGGCAAGGCTTTTGTCATTACGAATTATTACGATACACTCTTATAATTTTTTTTTCAATTTAAGCTCGTATTATTTTTATTGTGCACATTATACACATTGGTTTATGGTCCACGTGCTGCAGTCTACATCAGAAGACAATTATACCATGGTCCCATGAATGTTAATAACTTAATTCCGGACTTTTTTTTATCATCAGCAAATATGATATTTTATATTATAAAACTCACAAATTGTATGATCGTGTTTTATTCGTAAATATCATACAATACAAAACGACATTTTGGGATTCCATCAACCTAACTCTTAATTCATTTATAATTATACGTATTTTTTTTTTTTTTTTTGGTGGTGAAAGGGTAGATAAATAAACTATTTTACTGTTTCATATTCAAATTTGATTTTAAACTATTAAAAATAATGAAATTTTGAAAATGTTGGCTTGAACGACGAAAGAAGTTTTCAACTATTATATTTATGTAAATTGTAAATAAAATATATAAGAGACCTGTTTTTAGCATGTTATACAATATTAGTTTTAGGCACGATTTTTAAATTCTTTCTTACTCTCAAATAACAATTATGTGGATGAGGTTAACACACAACGTTTTCATTTTTGTCGTGAAACTCTAATCAGAATACCTACGTTTTATTTAGTTGTTCACCTTTGTGTTTTACGTACATCGATCGTATATACAAAATATTTAATAATTATCGATATAATATTATTTAAAAAATATTTAAATTTTGTTGACGTTATCTTTTGATTCGTTTATCATAATATTAATATGTTTATATATTTCTTCGCATTTTACGATCAATCTAAGGCTACGAGTATTAAATATCTCTTCAAAAATTCTTTTACGATTTCGCATGGCAAACGAATTACTTAGGTGTCAACAACTGTTATCCTGCAAACCGAAAACCGTATATATTTGCATGCCATAAAAACATATTTATATTATAATACAGGAAAGTTTAACACACTGATGATGCGTTCTTATTATGTGATACTTTATAGCATGAATATAACGACATACTTATTTATTATAAATTGTGTCCATACACACAACGTCATTGTAGCGTCGTCTATAATACATAATTACCGATCGACTATCGGGTTAGAACGAACATTTTAATATTTCGACGCTACACGTCATAAGCTATAGCTAATAACAATAATTTATATAATCGATCGTTCTGCTGTCCGTCTGGAGGACGTTAGATTTACCAGATGATTTACGCGCATATAAGAGGGAGACGCGTGACGGTAACCCCTTCAACTCGTAGAGTATAACAATATTATATAATAGGTACCTAAGTCATAACTATCAAGACCCAGCAAAGGCACCCGAAATTCCGAGCCTAAAAATGCGCTCTCCAAAATACGGATTTCAGCCAAGGAGGTATATATATATACGTTTATGTAATTCGCCTTTGCGAGTTCAACGGCACGGAAGGGAATGTTTTAATGAAACGTCGTTTTTCCTATAGACTTTTGGACCAAAGACCACATGGACGTGTTTCCGTAAGGGACTTTTTATTTTACGTACAATATAATATTATATATTACGCGCTGCGCGTGCGTATTTAATATGTATATATTTTATCTTCCTAAGTATGACCCGAGACGCGTTTTTCGACATTCACACGCGAGTTTATTACATAAACATTATATTAGTAATATATATTATATACAACGTACGCACACGATGCGCGCACACGCATATTATGAATATTTATTATAATATAATGTTTTTTTTTCCGTAACTGTGCGTACCTACAACTAACTACAGAGCAAAAAAAAAAAAAAAACAAAACAAAACGAAACGAAATAAAAATAGTGTTTAACAATGAGCGTTTAAACGTTTTAATGTTTATCCAAGAGTGACGGGCTGGGTCTGGGGTGTGTCATATAAATTACAACACGGTAGGAAAAAAAAAATTAAAAAAAACTAAATAATAATAATAATGATAAAAAAAACCTAGAATTACAAACAAAGGAACAGCCGCCAATTAAACAAGGGGCTTGGGTTCCGGTTCTGATGTCGACCGTGTGGTGACAAGTGACACACACTAACACACGCGTACACACACTGACGCGCGCATTGCACTGCACTGCACTGGGCCATGTACAAACACGCGAGTTGCGAGAGTGGAAAAAAAAAAGAACCCGTGGCGAGAGAGACCACGGACGGAACGAGAGATAAACATCGTCGCCGGCCCGTTCGCTGGGCATTATAATGTGCGCCGTTGCTGTCGTCACACGGTGGTAAAATACAAATTATTTTCATCCGCCCACTCGGTGCGATACAACGTACACACGCATAATACGATAATATAAGTGTAGTACGCGTAATACGTAGGTACATATTATATACTATATGTGCCTATGCGCATAATATAATATAATATATGTGTGATAAACGCATACCGACTACATACATACAGTGTCTACCATATATACATACACGTCGTGTATAATCTATCGTTATGATATGCTGCGGATATTATATTATTATATATTGTACATGAACGGTGGTCTGACCGGGTGTATTGCTCCGCGGGGTGTTGACTGGGCCGGAAACTCGAACTGCCTGCGATACCTATACGACGGATATGACTTCGTTAAACGATCACGAATCTTCGTATAGGCACCTACATAATATAATATAAGAACTGCATTAGAGTGCATTATAGACTCGAATATATACGACAATATTCTACACACACACTTATATACACCCATCAGGGCTGAAAATACTTACTCGGTATATCACTATGTGGCATTGTGGCACACATAATCGGTATACCTACTCGGGTAATATCATTAGATATAGAAATAGATTGCGTATTAATAATAGACAAATAATAATATAGTGTTATATATCTATAACACTAAAAGTATTCAACGATAATATCATATAAAATGCAGAAACAGGACAATATTTTATGGATGTTTTTCAAAAATGTAGTTCACCATATCATCGGATTGAAAAAACTATACAGACAGTCGTGATTCATCATACTCCTCAAAGAATTGTCGGAAAAAAGTTGTGAAAATTCAACCACATAATATCAAATGTATATACTTGAGGGAATTATAAGAATCAAACTTGCTACATCCAAAGCGGATGTATTAGACGATACAATATTAAGTGTATAAATATACGCATATACAAGTTGTACACTTGTACTTTACATAATTATATCTATAAAATAATAATAATTTAATCAAAATCTCGAAATCGTATTTACCTTATTTATCCATTTTTTGTACATATTTTCAAACTTTAAATAATTTCCAGGCAAGGTAATCAAAATTCCGATAAAAATAAATAACCTAATTGCATATACTTTTATTCGATTTGTAATACGATGATCCAAATTTATATTTGTTAATATAGTTGCTCGCTAATGGTTTTTAGAAAAATTAACTTAACCAGGCTCGAGTCATATATTTTACAATAGTGATTTATACATTTATAGTATATAATAATACCACCAACAAAAACTATGTAATTTCCTTCATTTTTTGAAAATCAAGAATAATAAATCAGTTGATTGAAATTATTTTTCCATTTAGACGATTGCAAAAACTGTTTAACGTCAATGATGGGGTCGCTACAATATTGCATAATATACGTATACGTATATTACACAAATACTCACTCACACATACTACATGAATGTATGTTTATACTTAACATCCGCTTTTAAAGTCATATAAGAGTGGATAAAAACGAGTTAAATGTATTTATTTCGCAAAAAAACGACTATAAATCTGAACAAAAACTTCGGTCTTGTGGATTCTTTAGTTAACTTGATAAAATATAAATAACAATGGAATCGAAGTTATGCCACACAAAAACCGAATATGCAAACAAATAAAAAAAACTTATTTTTTGCACCCGACCGGACGACAACCACCCAAACATTTAAAAAACATTACTTCAGCTGTTTATGGGCTGGCCCAGGGGATTTGTAGTTTTGTTGGCAGCAACATTTTGGCTGACCGTAATGTGGTGATGGTTTGTCTTTGTGTTTACGGTTTCAAATGCATTCAACTTACAATTGTAATTTTTTTTTCTTTGTTGAATATTAAAATATTTCCCCTTTTCATCTCAAAAAAATAAATAAATAAATAACAATGTTTATAATTCAAACTTTTTAAAATAACTCGCTACGGTCTAGCTGCGGACATTGTCGTAAAAATAAAATATAAAACGTATACGTATACATAATAGGTATACGTTTATAAATGTATGCAAATGATATTATTTGTTGTGAAATAATAATTTAAATATTTTTCGTAACATAATTCGTGTCCTTAACAATGTTATCACTGATTGAAGATTATAACGTTAATACTCCAGAAATTATTACTACGTGCATATTGAGAAACAAGGTTTAATGTAATATAGCTTTGACGTTTTTTTCACCTTTTTAAATAATTATTGTTTTGAAACATTAAAATAGCGATGACTAAAACTTTAATAAAATATTTAAATTATACATGTTTAATGTACATTATAACATACAAAATAATCTTTACATTATATTCTGATTTTTATTTTTATTTATTTTTTTAAAGTGTGACGCGTCTAATAGAAAAGTATAATTTAACGGTAGTGAAAATAACTAAATCAGTTGTATATAAACTGGTGTTTATTAATATATTATAATATTATATTGATCAAAAAAAGTAAAATTAATTGCGATTTTTTCGTTACAACAATACCTATTTAATGGAAATTCATTATAATTATTTAGTAATTAAAATATTATTACATTTTTCATGATTAAATGGTGCGAACGGTAAATACAATTAGTTCCGAGATGTAAATAAAATAATAAAAAGCCATTTTATTCGGATATTTAGTGGATTATTATACACATGCGGTGTCCTACGCGGCTACTCATGCGTATAAGTTTTTAAAGTGCAAATGATAAACTGTATTCAAGAGATCGTGATTGTTGCCGATATTCCTTAAAAATTTGATGTCGATAATCTGCAATTGTCAGTACAGATAGAAAGCTTGATAACATTTTCAATAGAGAATAACGAAAAAAACTTATTAAAAGACTATATACGTAACACCCGATTGTGAAATGCAATATTTACAGTATATTGATACTACGCAATTATAGGTATATGTGTATTGTATATAATTAATTGGACCGTAGTTTTAATTTAAAATGTAATACTGATAAAGTAGTGCATTTTTATATATGTAGTATATATATATAAGGGAGGCGCCTTTTACCATGGTCTACAAAAAAAAATAAAAATTAAATTTAAAAATAACCATTTAGTAGAATGACGTATTTAAAATCAGTTGAATTTGAATTTTGAATGAATGAAAACATTTTTTAATTGTAAAAATAATATATGGTAATGATTCAATACGTAAATAATAAAAATCGAATAGGCAATAAAGAACACACAACTCGTTTTAAATCCTAGATTTATATTTTTAATTATTCAAAATGTTTACCATGAACTTTTGATTTTATCGCAACGAAATTATGACGTGTTGTTGGGAATATTTCGTATGTTTTTAATTAAAACTTCACGGAATAGTATATGCCATAACACTCAGATAAGATTTCGCCCAGTTCACCTCTAATATTATATTGTATACCAAGTGATCCATTTAACACATGACAGCCATTATTTCAAAAGCTATTAACTTTTTTTGAATAATTTTTTTTTATATAATTGTATGCCCTTAAATAAAAATATATTTTTTACTACTTATTATCGTTATCTATATAATTTCTTAATTTATTTAATGACAGCATGCATCTTTCATTTATTATTCTAAAGCAATACAAATCTCATTATGGTTTAGCAGTTTATGAGTTGAAAAAATGCTGTGGTGCAAGTTGTGCTCTGAAAAATGTGTGTTTATCATTCTAATAAGTTATCAAATTTATCTCTAAGCATTTTAAAAACACAACGATAAAAAAATGATAAAACTTCTTTTTTTTTTTTGAAACCTGTTGTTTTTAAATATCTAAAATCATATAAACATGATATCTTCAAACACGATTAATAATTTACGAAATAATGAGTGTCTTATGTGAAATGGGTCCTCCGTATCATAACGACACGTCATGCCTATATTTCTTCGCGTTTGACTTTCATGATGGAGCGCTGTACATCATCGTGTGATTCGTGCTGTATTATATACCTACACAATACGACGCTGCAGCGAAGGGTGCTTTGGTAATTATCCTTCGTCACATTTCGCAATTCGGGGATGACGGTCATATATATTATAATATGCCTAGTGATGGTGACGATAGGAGGGTGTAAAAAAAAAAAAGACAGAAGCAGGTGACGATTAAATAATAATATGTATAATATATAGCTAGGTACATAATACAAGTACTGCATCTATATATAAAACGTGTAATGATTTGTGCACATAGTGCACCGGCAAAGCGTATTCATGCGTGTGCGTGTGTGTATGCATAAAGCATATTATAAGGACATCCTCTCGTAAATATATATATATATATATATTGCGCATGTATGTGTGTGTGTGTGTGTGTGTGTGTGTGTGTGTGTGCAGGTACGGTGGGCGGCAAAACAATCGGCTAATACGCGCGACTTGTCCGCGTGACCGTTTAACCTCCGGCCACCGGCGTTTTAACTCCGTGCCCCGATGGCATTGTCCTCGTCCCCGTATTATCTCGTCCCCCGGTCGATCCCTCGGAACCATGTCCATCTGTAAACGTAAAAAGCGTTATGTGATGTATACATTATAATAGTTCCATTTAAACGTCTGCACACACACACACACACACACACACTAGCGATTTTCAATAACTCGCGCACGTGCAATCGTGTGTGTATTTTTTGCGCGCGCGTGTGTGTGTGTGAGCATTTGAGTGAGTATATACCATTATTATATTTTAACAGTGTTCGTAACGATTATATTATTATTGGATATTATATACGAGACGACGGCGATAACAATAATAATAATCATAGTAATTATAATGACCGAAACGCTGAGCGGCACGTCGCAGCACCCTCGCTCGTGTGTGACCGTCGCCCCGACTTAAAGCGGGTAATGTACTATACGTATGCGAGTAGTACACGATAGCGCGCCGGACCCGGTGGTGTAATTATTTCGTGTCCGTCGGCACATATTATTGTCCGTCACCCCATTCACCTCTTCTTCCTTCTCGCCGACTCACTTCTCCTCCGTGCCCACCCGCCACGCGTTCCGACCCCACTACACACATCCGCAGTGTAAAACGACGTCCGCGAAGGGAATTTTAACGACCCCCGACGAAAACGTAGAATATACGATAAATTATCATAAACCGTTTCGCCCGGCGATCGCGCGATAATTATTATTACGGCGGTCCCGAGACGATGTGATGACGACGACGGCAGTGACGATGATAATATTGCACAAGAGTACGACGTACGACGTGCGACTATATTGTCGCATATTATACCGTTTTCGCCCACCAGTGTTTTTTTCGAATACTACTACTACTACTAATATAATTATAGACGTCATCGTCGACGAAACGGTATTTAGCAATGACAATTATTTTTTTTTTATGTCTGTTTGTTATTACACCGTTCTATATCTTACGTTTCAAAGTATCTTGAACTTTGACACCTACCGAAAATATGATGAAAAATCAATACCCATCGAGCGGTTTGCAATGTCACACGAAAACGAGGACTATAAAATATAATATTATTAAGCTAAAATACCTATACAGAAAATAATAATTCTCGAGATTCTATATCGAACAAAGGTATTCTTTTTTTTTTTTTTTTTATACGAATCGTAAAATTCATTTTTGTTTTTTAATAATATTCGTTATGGCGCGTATTTTTAAAGATTTTCTCGGTATTATCTTACTGCTAAAAGCTGTTATAATTGCGTAAAATGTATAATATTCGTTTTAATTTATTTTTGCCTTTAATGTATCTCATTCAATATCTCTACCCAACACGAAAGTTTATTTTTAATTTCATATTTCTAACTGCTCGTTTCAACCATTTCTCATACCAAATTCCTTTTTATATCATAAAATCTCTCATTAATATTCTTCGAACCCCGCACCTACTTTACACTTTATATTCATTAAACCTCTAGTTTTATGTCGTTTTATTTGTTATCTTATACTACATCATTTTCACCACTTTTATTGTATAATTCGTTTATTTATTTGTTTCGTTAACACTCGAGCACACTTATTTTAGACAAAGAACCCATTAACACGTTTTATATTATGCACACGCGCACTTTACTTCCGACCCCCGTGCTCAATGCTTCCGTGTAATTAATTCGATTTTCAATTATTTTGAATCGGCGCTATGCGAGATACGTTTCTGCACGATGGCCAGCAATAATTTTGTACGACAGAATTATAGGAGTGACGAGAATAAAATATATATACTATATACATAGCGTGGATCACCGAATCTACCTGCCTATAAAAAATTAACTTTTTTATTATTTTTCTTTTTAATTATTGATATTTTTTTTTTGTAATAAATACATATCAATGCATTGGATTTTGATGATTTCCTAAATTCCTAATGTAGGCATCAATGAATATAAGTTGATGATACCTGCTAATGGGTAGTTTATAGGTACAGTATAAATTATATATTCCTGGCAACGTTATATAATATTATTAAATTTAGTCAATACATTTACTGATTACTGGTCATTGATGGCTAACGGTGCCGTAAAATGCACCGACAACTGTGGACTGTTGTCGATCGTTCGTCTGCAGAACTGCGTGTGCGAAATCCGAAATAAAAAATAAAAACAGTGGTAAGACGCGAGTAGTGGTGGATATAATATCTTCGTCGCATATACACATATAGTATATAGTGCAGAGGTGGGTGAGGAGATATGGCTTTGTTGTGCCGGCCGCCACGCCGTTTAAGCGGTAAAGCTCGTGATTGATTTATGATCTTTATAATAACGATATTACGTAATAATGAGGGTTATTTTTTCGGGCAAGCCATATATGCGCGTTCGTATATATAATATAAGGGTAAAAAAAAAAAACCGCTAGAAAAGACGGAAAATACATTTGAAAATGGCGCTGTGAGAAAAAGACCGTGGTGCGGGATAGTGGTGGCAATGGTCGTGTGTGCGTGCGCGCGTGTGTCTGTGTATATGTGTGCAGTGTGTGTGTATGTGTATGTGTGTTCATATGTGTGTGTGCGTGTGTGTGTGTGTGTGGTGGTGGTCGTATGTGGCGGTCGGGAACGGGTCTGAAAGGCTTACACCAAAATGACATTTTAAAGGGACGACAGTGTAGCATTGTAATGACGTCAGGACACCACTATTCATCTCTAGGACAGTGGCGTGCATATACATATAGATGGATGATGGCGGACCAAAACTAATCCAGGATGCGCCGGGCTACGGCGGTGGTGGCGGGGTGGACGGCGTGGAGGTGAAGAAACCGAGATAGTTTTCCCTCTTCTTTTCTCTCCGTCTTCTCCTATTTATTTTTATTTATTTATTTTTTTTTATTTCATACAATATCGTTTGCTTATCTGGTCCCCGGGGCGCCTCTTTAGTATTCTCACTTAAACCGGGAGCCCTTTTGCATATATACACACCGCCTTCCCACCACCCGACCGCCACCGACGCTGCAGCCTGCTCCACGGTTTTACCCGACCCGGCAGGCAAGATAAATTCCCACTGTCTTCTCTCCGTCGTATATATAACGCGCGTCTGCTTAAATGTATATTATGTATATATATCTCCGTGGTCACACACGAGCCCCACGTGCGTCCTCTACAGCATCCGACCGCCCAACGCTAACAAATGGCCCAGGACCTGAATATACATATATATATGTATGTGTGTAAGTGTGTATCTGTGTGTGTGTGCGTATTCCATTACACTACACCATCAGAATCGCTGTTGTACACACACACACACACACACACATACATTACACACGCGCGCACCTCCTTATCCGCGCACAGGGTAGGTTATTAATGCGTTTTTTCGTCTTATTCGCCACGTCTTTCCCGTGTAAGTCTCGTACGACGGTCGAAACGTAATTTTCGACGCTCCTGGAAAATTACAGACAGAAAAACAAACGACAGGGGAAGGATTCGGCCAGCGTGTTGGTGTAGGGGTAGGGCGTATAGCACTAATAAACGCACACGATGTATTTCTACGTATATATAATATTATATATATATATATAATATATACTACGCGTCTTCGCGTACCAAAGCGTTCATAACTCTCCGGGTTAACTTGTACGGAATGTATATTTGTTTGGTTTTATTTTTTTTAACAAATGGTTTGTACATTATACATTTATATATCTTCACCGCTTTGGAATTCGGCTCGGCGTCAAAACGCATTCTTCGGAATGCATTAATAAACTTTTGTATATTGACACTATGCAATGCCCTTACTAAGCACACCAATAACTATTTTCGTTTATGTTTCGATCAGTTTTAAAGACACTGTCACTGCATACCAAAATTACGACAATATAAATATTTAACAATATCAATATACAATATACAGGTTGGAAACACGCGAACCAAGCTGTAAATAGAAAAACGATTTGTAAACAATATATTATAACGGTTTAAAGCATAAGACTAGACCAAATAAATAATTTTTGTATTCCTTTTTTTTAGATAATGGAATATGCAGGTTCACAATAAACTAGAATTAATTTGAATTAATTTTCTGGAATAATGATTGTACTTCGTAGATATATATTAAAATTATATGAATTTCATCGGCATTTGCAGACGTCGTCTTCGCATTACGATGACCATCTCAAAGACCGTTTCGAAGCGCGACGACCGTAATTATTATTATTATACTTATACGTATATAATAATAATAATATGATTAATACGCGTTTTCACATCATCTGGCAAAATACGTAGATTATATACCACTACAGCAATGTCTCGCACTTGTTGCGACACACCCCTTTCGAACCATGCGAACATAGGGTCCGACAATTAATCGCGCTTTAAGTGACCGGCACTACTACGCAAGCGATTATTATTATTATTATATATATACGAAAGGGTTACGTTCATCGTATAATAATAATGATAATATAATACAAGGGTCGTTATGGATATAATAAAGCCGTCCGTCACGTCGCCGTCGTCGTCGTCCACCACCGCGTGTATAATTCGACGTCTGTATTATTTATAACAAGGGTTTTATACCGCACAGCACCTCGCATCTCACACCTGGAATGATGATAATGATGACGATGACCATTATATTGTGTTCGAGCACTGCTGCCGTAGCTATTGCGTATATTATAATATGTGTGTAATACCATAGTGTGGGGTTAAGTCTACAGCCGACAAGTGAATAATAATATAATAATACGTATTTACGTATTTAGGAGGTACGACCAATTTAATATATTCATATTAAAATTTGGGTCGCGTGCGGGTCAACGGTTATGATGTCTGCAAATTTTATTTACACAGAATTTTAAAATATTAATGTACATGACTAAATTTCTAGACAGGAAATTAAATTATTATTAAAGCTCAATGTAATATTTTATGTTGTACAACTTCCCCTCGACAACTGTTACGTAAGTACGTCTATATCAAATGTCGTTATAACTTATACAACATAAACTAGATTAGATGACCATAGTTGCTACATCAGTAAGTTTCCAACTAAAATTATATTTGTGGGACATTTTAAATGTGATAGTAACAAAATTAATTTGAAATATTCACAAAATGTTTGTAACTGCATCCTACACGATTTCTTAAATCAACTAAGTTCCTGTATATTTCCTTACAATTTGTATTTTTTAACACAGTAGATATTTTATAATTCATATTTTAATAAAATCAATTTAATACTCTTAAACTGAAAATCTGTCAACGAAAACACTTTTTATGTAATACCAGCGCATTTTAAGATAAATCGAAAGAAATAATAATAATAATAATCACAAATTCACAACTGTTGTAGTTGTATCAATAAGATTTTAAATTGTATATTTTTATCTCTTTAAACATCTCAAGCTGTTATTTTTGTTTCAATAATTATGGTAATATGGAATGTGTTATTATTATTTAAAACGATAAAGTGATGACTTTACTGCATATAGTGTACATATGTATATACACGGATGTAGATTGGAGATATGCAATATAATAGTAATAATAAAATTGGATCAACGAGATTTCATCTTGGGATGTGTACTTATAGAAAATTATTTGAAAAATAATATTAGACTAACGGTTTTTGAGGGACGAAAACAAAACATCAACGAAGGTACTTATAGATTTTTTGCCTCGCTTTTATACGGTTTGTGTATAAAAATATATACATTTTATACCTTCGATAAAAAAAACGTTATTCGAAAATTAAAAAAAACGTATTATGAAACCGTATGGATATTTTTTGACTTCATTTAAACACACGATATCGGATCTTATTATATTACCTATATATTGTAGGCAATAGAGTTGAAGTTAAAATTGAAAATAAATAAAAGCCTAGTCTCGCATTGTTGTAGTTGTGGGTCACAGAAACTTTTACATTTATGTAAGCCGATACGCATTTCCGAAATGCTATTACGTTGTCCGAGCAACGGACACACACACAAGCAGATATTGGAAGTATCTTGGATACATTAGTATCTGGTATATTTTAAATTTTTTTTAAAAATTCAACGTATGCATATTATTACAAATTAATTTATAGAAAAATAAAAACATATTATTATAAACATAATTCTTTACCCGTATATAATTTATGTATAAATTATTGTTTTTTAATTTTAATACTTGTATTTCTGGCAAGGATAATATAAAATATTATCGAGCACTAGTCTTCCTATGTTATAGTGTTATAAATTATAAATATAAACATAATCTATAACTAATAACTACATAGTAATATACTACCGAAGAGCATGCTGGAAAAGTATAGAAAAATTTAATTTCCCAATACATCCTACAAAGTTTTATCTAAATATGCTATTTAATGTAAGGTAAAACTATAGGTTATTGAAATAATTTACCAATTTACACAAGGTAAATAAATAGTGGAACAAATTCATATAATCAAGTAAATCGTAAAAAAATTAAATTCGACCAAGATGATATATACTTACTATTTGCATGTATGTAAATATGTAATATAAGTGTACAAAATTATAAATTAAGCTATACAAAGTCTTAGTTAGACCAATTGTACTATATTCATGTGGAGCGAATATAACAAATGCAGCTATAAAAAGATTAATATGACATATGAGAGAAAAATATTAAGAAGTAATTCGACCCTAAAAAGACACATCGATTTTAACGAACACAAACGAAGGACAAACGCAGAAATAAAGAAAATGTTCAATGAACCCAATAAATTAGGAGTTCTAAAAAGTTGGAGACCTCACTGAACAGAATGCATATGGAGAGCAAATAACAGGATAATTCACGACTCACGAGGGTCACGATGTGGAAGCTTTAAATGAAACAAAACTAAAACAACAACGATGGAGTAAAAGAGTCAAAGAAGAACTTAAGCTCCCTCTACGAAAGGGAAGGAAAATGTCAGCATTGGATAGATAGGTAAAAATTATATTATAAAAATAATTATTTAAATAAAATATGAACATACATTTGTATTTTATATCTAGGTGTTTTTCAAACATTTAACTCGTCTCTATACGTGAGTGCATTGCATTATAAACCGTAACCAGCCCAAGGTCAGGTAACATATACAAATAATTATATTTTTATAAAGCATACACATACTCCCGCAAAATAAGTGATCCACATAGAATCTAAACGCGAAATAAATAAATTAAAACTATTGTTTTTTTTATGTCAAATATTACTATTTATAGTTTTCGCTAATCGTTTAAGGTCACAAAACCGTATTGCATTCGTACGCCTACGCGATCTCTGCTGTGATTTCAAAATTTGGACGACCCTGTACTATACACATTGTATGTGTACGCCCAACGATGTCCACGCGCGATAATACTCCGGGCATAGACCTCAAATACGTGCTGTAGATTAAAATGACGTGTGCACATCGCATGTGTACTGTAGCGCACATTGTCACGTCGGGGTACATAATATTATAATAATAATAATATATACGTATAGGTACAGGACGGAGCCCGGATGCTGGTGCGGGGCGCTCGGAACGCTCGCGAGATCTGCCGTGCGCCCGCGCCGATAACGTAAAAAAAGGGGACGAACGTACACCTCCCCGGCGGGGCCGCTATTCGCTACACGCGTGTTAATTACACACACACGAAGGAACTGAAACAGACATCACGTCCGCTATTATTGTGTGCGCTTATAATAATATGATAATGTTGGTGGTGTTTAATAAACGCCGCGCACAGCGGAAGAATATTCATATGTTAATAACGCGCTCATACATATAAATATACATATTATATATAGGTATGCGATATATACATACGCGCGCACGCGCACACGGATAATGAAACGCGAACGGGCTGATGCAGAGGGATTTATGATTATTCAAAGGTTCATCTCATTGTGGCGTAATCAACCGGGCGGTGGCAGCGTCGACCCTTTTGGCAGAAGCAGCTCGGCAATCAGCGGCGAAGGTGGCAAAAACGGACGCCGCCGCAATCGCAAGGGAAATTAGCGGATTGAAAGTTGCCGCCGCGCGTATATTATATTCTAACGAGCCGACGGGCCCGGAGGGCATGACCGCTTTTGTTGCAATTATAACATCATCATCATTGCCGCCGTAGTCATCGTTATTGTTATTAAATTGTTGCTATAATATACCTACCCACTGCGCGCAGCACACCGCCGTATTATCATTATTATCCGTCCAAATTATTATCAAACTATCCGCCGCCACTGGCTGGCCACTGCCTCGACAGCGTATAGTCGCTATACACACCACTATACTGTGTATAATATGCACAGAACGTTATGCATATACAATTATTTATTATAATTCGTAATTTATTATACTCACCAAAGTTTTTTATTAACGGGCTAATATATATATATATATATGTATACGTGTAACGTGTACTAAAATCGTTCAATTAACCTTTATATCGCTAGGATTAGAATAAGTCTACAAAAGTGTGATATTATTACAAAGAGAAATACTATTAATTTTGTTCTGACTGAAAAAAAATCGTCTGTTAACTTGTTGATAGCACCTCAAACTAAATTTTATTAGCTTATTACTGAGTTCAGAAATGTTAATGGTAAAAAATTGAACGTATATCATTATATATTATATTTACAAAAATATTTTAAGATGTGTTATAAATTTATATTACACTATATTATATTAGGGCAGCTTTTTTGGCAACATAATACATAATATGTTTAAAATTAACGTATGTGGTATAGACTCACTTAGTATTATATAAATAGATGTATAAGATCATTAATAATAATAATAATAAAATCTTTTTAAATTAAACCATTTATTATCCATATTGCGACCCAAAAAGTTTTTTTAAATAATCATATTATATAATAATATTTTACAAACTGTTATTAATGTTATTATATTATTGTTACATTCATAGAAAACTTTACAAAATTCATAAAATTCAAACAAAACCATAACCTTGTGCTTGTATATAATAATAGTTCACATTTAGCAATAAAAAGTGATCTGAACAAAATAAATATAATAATAATTTACGATATACATATATTATAATAATTAGAGGACGAATTATAATGTAATTTAAAAAAAAACACAAAATATGTACTTATGTACATATTATATGTTTATACAAGTACTTATTTTTATTGAAATATATAAAAAAAATATATATCAAAATATACTAGAATTGCTTCGTAAAAATATAAAAAGCAATATATAAATATAGTTTAGCAAAAAAAGTGTGTATTTATCGTTTATCTAATTTTAGATTCTGAACGAAGTGATGAATGTATTGCTTTTACAATGATGTGTGTTTTTTTTTTTTTTTTTTTTTTTTTTTTGTGTCTGACTCCAACATTTGGAGCAGTAATAATGCTCCGATTTTTGACTTCAGCCCCTCTATGAATAGGGAATTGAATCTAGTTGGTACTTTAGGGGGGTCAAAATTAAAATTTTCTAATAGTTTTCAAAAAAATCAAGAAAAACAAAAAAAAAATGACAGAAAAATGGCAATTTTAGGGAAAAACCACTTTTCGACAAAATCGATTTTTTGATTTTGCTGTAACTCAAAAACTAATCATTGTAAATACTTGAAATTTTCATCAAATGTTTATATTATTATGGTTATCTCTTTACAGTTAAATTTTCAAAATATTTTGACCATTTTTAAGCTACTAATAGACAATTGAAATTTTCGACTTTTCTAAGTTTTTTTTTCTTCAAATGCCGATAAAAAATTTTTGGGTGGCCAGAAAATCTTGAAAATTTAATACAAGGTTTCTTATAAGTTGTTCTTAAAGTGATAAAAAAAAATCCGAAATCGTTAGTCACAATTTTTTTTTATAAGTGCTTAAAGTTCGAATTTATACGAAATATTTCAAAATTTAAATTAAATTTCATACTCTCATTATGCGTATGTTGCCTAATACTTTTTTTATTAATAAACAGATACTATAAAGTAACCATAGTAACATATAAAAACTATACTATTTGTTTCAAAATAGAAATATGACAATATTTAAGTATAATATATCCTAAACTGACAAATCATCTTCGTTCAGAATCGTTTTTCGTATACAATGATACCTATCATTGCATTCAAATTTAACCTACCATAGTCCGAGGTCCACCCCACCCCCTAATATACAGCAGAGCGATACCCACTTACCGCTTTTTTTGAAATTACATATTATTCTCTGTGATTTAAAAATGTTAAAAATGTTAATTGTGACGATTTGGTCACAACATGTTTTTGTTCTAACTAAATAAACATTGGATGATGTAATACGGGCATACTTCATACTAGAGCTACATAACCGACGTCCAACAATCCTTTAATATTTAATTCTTAATATATTTCTAATTGTTTCATTTTTTAGTCCATTTGTTTCCAAATACATAAACAAATTTTTCTTTAGCTAAGTTGTGTATGAAACCTTATGATCTTGTATTTTTTTATCAATAGAGACATCATATTTTGTGTTTAAACGTGCCTTATCATTTGAAAAAAATTAGAACATTAATAAAATAGAATAATATAGAATATTTTTTTTGCAGTCGAAAATTGATGGAAAAATCGATAATTCTTTAAAAAAAAAAAAATTAAAAATACTGATTAATTTTAATAAAAATAGTATAAATCATATACATTTTTATTCAGATGAAAAATATGTATTTACAATACAATTTTTTCCCTAATAATATAATCATATAACTGTTTTAAATAGTTTTAATCATTGTTTAACTGTGGTACAGACGAAATAATTTTTTAATAATCGTCATTAAGTGTGTATAAATTCAATTTATTCAATAGTATCTATGTCGATTTGTTCAATTGTATACTATTATAAACTAATAAAAAAAAAAAAAGTCCTGAAGGAGTAATATTATTATCATATTATCATAGTTTTACGTTTATAGCCATTATTATAAAAAATGTATACAAAAAAAATAAATATAAATAAAAATATATTCGTAAGGTACACCACATACAGAACATGGCGTGACACCGTATTTATCGACTTTAAATAAATTTAATAGTAAACATCTACTTTACATTTCATTTTTGATTGTTTTAGATTTATGATAAATAAAATTGTGTACATTATATTTATTATAGAGAGTTCATGAGACGTAGCAACACCCGGGAGAGAAAAACTCTCATTTTGTTTTTGAACAAACATGAAGCTATATATTTGAAAATTCTATTTATATCTATGACAAGAGCATAACCAAGTCAATCATGAAAACTACAAATCAAAATTTAAATGATGAAAAATATTGAGAATGAAATAGTCAAAAATGAAAATCGAAAGAATCTCCACAAAAATATTCTTGAAATAATATGCATAATATAGTTATGGAAAAAAATTTTACATTTCGTGAAATAAAATAGTTTGGTCATTGGCCGATTACCTACTTTTCAAATATAAATATATTAGACATATATTAGTGTCAAACGGTAGACTTTACTAATAAAAACATCATTTAATGAAAATATGAAATAAAATTTTTATTCAGAAAATGAATATAATATATACATTAAGTAATATATAATTATGTAAAGTGTAACTCATTGTAACAGTTCACTCGCAAAGTCACAATCATCATTGTTCGATACAATAGTTATATAATTATATAAATCACCCTAATAAATGTATATAACATTTTACGTTTCTGTAATATAATGATTTGTGCATTTTTTATTTAATTACATTTAATCGTATTAGGCCATATAATAATGTTTTTTTTTTTTTTATAATTTCATCGCTTATTATGATCGCAATGGAAAAAAGAAAAAAGAAGTAATTCCTGAAACGTTCCGTCACAAAAGGATAATATCCTGCGCCAATCAACGGACCGTGAAAAGGCTCGAGGTGGAGGTGAATTCCATTAATTTTATGGATTTATCATTATAATATATTGTATAGGCCTGATTCACTTGATTTTTTTAGTTTTGCCGCCGCCGCCACTGTTACATCCGAAATGAACTTTTCCATTAATAAATATTAACGTTACTTTTTTTCACCGTATTTTACATGTATACACAATTTTAATTTGGATTCCAAAACAGACTGTACGTTGTTTTTTGATTAAAAAAAAAATACCAAGCGTTCTGTTTTTCTGCACGACCGAATGATAATGGCTTTTCCCTTCCGACCTTTATAAAGGCAATATGCGAATCGAGTCCAAAGGGTCTTCTGCACCGGTTGAGCCTTTCGGGACTTTTTTTTTAATGTACACAACCAAATTAATGTTTTCGCCCACGGGAAGTATTTGTGTTCACTTCGACCACGGAGATACCTCAACCAATACATCGCTTATGCGAAATATTAAAAAAAAATAAAAAAACAAATTTTAGTTATACTCTTATCATCATGTACGCTAGAAAATATTTGAATTTATTAGATACAATCTCGAACAGTATATCTCGTATGTGGGTTTTCTATTGGTACAAGCTGTATATAAAATGGATAAGAGTGTAGGCATTATACCAAGATATACGCACGTATTCCTTTTTTATTAAAAAAATAAATAAATGATTTATACAACAATGGCGACTCGGCATGAAAAAATAATTCATTGTAATACTTCAAAAACTGAATTATAATGGGGAAACGATATAATATTATAGATGGCGTTACTCATGCTGCTTAATTCCGAAAAAATAAATCCAAATTCTATATCATCACAGGCTATATAACCGAAATAAAGTTTATAAGTACAACATATCGTACACAGATAACTGAACTTAAAACTATAACTACGGAGTACTGAGTTGAAAACAACCGTCGTGCAACGCTAGTTGGTATTTACAATATATATATGTATTATTTTCGTGTGAACTTATTATTCGCTTGTGCTAAACGTATAAATGTATAATATTATGCTAAATACGCACAATCTCGTTCGCTTGTATAAACTATTATAATAAAGTAATAAATAATCGCCATATCGATCGATACAATAGTGTAAGTATATGTTTTATGTTTATATTTTTTTAGAACTTAATTACGTCGAATGCCGGTAGCTATCGGGCCGTGTATATATTTATATATTCTAAGTAATATATTATTATATCGATATATATGTTTGTATGCAAATCAGCATTATATTATCGTATAATAATAACGGATAGTTAGCAGCTGCAGCGTCTTGGGACACAAACCGAGTAAGTTTCCCGGTACAGCAGAAGTTGGAGATCATGATTTACGGGGCGAAGTTCAAAGTCCTTTTTTTTATACATAGCGTATTTCAACATATATACTTACTTTAGCGACGTGTTGACCTACTCGATCATCGACGAATAACTCGACTATGCCACAATACGGTGTTCTTTAATTTTCAATTTAAAAATATGTTTGGTCTCACCCCCTGTACGAGTTTGTTTATGTATAAAAATTAACTACAACAAGTCTTAGATATTACCACGTGTAACAAAAAATGTATTAACTATAGTTATTAAACGCGTTTAACTCAAAGTGGCTCTGTGTTCGGATAAAAACCTCGTCAACCTAACGGAGTTAATCGTTTCTCGAGCACAATCATTTTAAACGCGAGTCGCCGGCACAAAGGAACAGAAAAAACCGAATTCCAAGCGATACACCCTTCGACAAACCGCCGTTATCGCTCTCGTCTGCGTCGTAAAACGTATACCCACTATACCCGCTACTCGCACCCACTCGTAGACACCCGTACCTTTGTAGCCGATTCGAGGCCTTTTCGGACGTACTCGAAACCGTTAAATCTGGTCCCGATATCGTTCAAAGGGACGTGATTCAGTGTGCATATATAATAAGAATCTGAAAAATCCTTAAAACCCGGAACGCGCGTAATTAGCAAATTCCTGTTGTGCGCGCGACTCTGGCGCGGAACTTTCAGATTTCACGCGCTCCGTGACCGTCTTAGCAATTGTCCTTTGATGTGGCGATTATCGAGATAGCGAAACCTTTGCGTAGCCGCTCCGTTCGGAACGTACATGTAATATAGTATACTAATGCTATTTTAATTGTTTACAACTTTTTACAGCGAGAGTGTCCGTCCGCCCGTGATCGATCGTGATATATCACATATTAGTATATTACATTATTTTGAGACAACCGTGTGTATATACTGGAGAAAATTATAAAGATGCGTTGAGCCATGACACTACCGACTTGGTTATTTATGTGCACGCAATACAATTCATTAAATATATATAATATGTTATGTTAACTAACGCTATACCGAAATTTAACGTTATTTCCCTAAAAAATTTGGTATAGTTGTTATTTTTTAGTGTGTCGCGTTAATGTTTATTAACCGTATAAAATGGGAAATATTAATAATAATTAGGTACAGTTTTTTTTTTTTTTTTTAATGGATTGTAATTATACAGTTTGTCTATGATTGAACAAATTTAATCTACTACGAGGAAACCTACTTATTATGATATAGATTTTAAGAATAAGCAACCAAAAAGATGTGGTGTTATAGAGCATAATTAGCAACGTATTAAATTAAAAATGAGTAATGCTTAAATTTATTGGACATTGTCAGATTTACACAATTTATTTACAATTATGTTGGATTTTTTTTTTGGACGGAAACCTTTTTTTATATTATGCACTTTCAACTATAGGTATCTACGTTTTAATCCAACAATACAACTTTTTGTTTAAAATTTTTATATTTAGTAAAAAATGTCGAGTAGAAATTGTTTCACTATTTTGAGACATGATTGTTGCACTCCACTGTCTTATGATACAACTTTTTTTAAGTTGTGCGCTGCAAACTTTACTTTAATATCACAACTTTTTACTGTGAATTTTTTCTCGACTAATAATTTTGTTGGGGTTTATTTTTTTAGTAGGAAATATTTTTTTACGTTGCTCCATCAGCACCACTAACTATGAAAAAAAAATTGGCCTTAGCAAGATACAAACTCTATTTAGTGAATACCTATATAGCTTATAACGATAATTATATCTAAGTATTTTATCAATAACGTGAATATTTGATTTATATCAATAATGACCTGTATGTTGGACAATAATATTAATGATAGATAAGGTATTTTTTACTTAACATTATTTTCTGTGACGTATTATTTAATATACATTAACTCATGTGTATTAATTCTATGAAAAATATAACATGGGTGATGTGATGTTAAAGCGCTTCCGTATAGTACATATAGCGTAGCATCAGTAGAACACTTTAAAAGTTAAAACTTTAACAAATTTTTGGTTGCCAAACTGTGATTAAGATCATCCCCTAACTATTATAATAGACTCTTTCTCCTACAATGAGGAGACAGAAAGGCCTTCTCAGAGCTTCTTGATTTGAGATTTGAAATCTCCACTACACATATATTCCAAACTCACACTGAGATCAGTAAAACAGTACGACAAATATAAGTGTCATTAATTTACTCATTATACATAACAATGTGCATAGGAAACGAGTCTCAGCATATTATTTAATAATACCATCGGTAGAATTTGTAATCTCCAATGATAATACTATGTGTATATAACCAACCATAACGATGAGTATATATAGTATATATATACCTATTTATGGGTTTCGGGACCTTAACGTGAAATATTATGTAACAATAATATGCGTTAGCATTTTTTTTCACAATTATTTTTGAATCTAATTGAAAAACCTGACTTTATAAATACTAAATAGAGGTGGAACAGATTATATACATAACAACACCCAAGAAGGATAAAATATTTTGTTGAAAAAATCAATCAGACATAAAATCACGATTGAAAGGTAACTACACAATTTAAATACGATGATTATAAATTATGATTAATAGTATAAAATTTAAAAAACGAATTGTTTGTTTTAAAATTAAAATAAATAAATACAAATTGAGAAAACGGTAATAGCATATAAATAAAATAAAAAGTAAAGAATTGCTTTTATTTCAAATGAATGCAAACATTTTTGAAACGTTTATAATCAGGTCAATTTCGAACGAAAGAATTTTTTTGTACCTCACAGCGTCTAAAAAATAAACAGAATTCCTTTTATTTACGTTTTCTTTGAACGGTCGTTTAACTAAACGTCGATTTGCTTTGATAAAAATATTTACCCCGTGTTACTGCAGAATGTAATATTTAAGATAATATGGAGGTACCTAGTACTAATTTTAATCGATACCATTCATTACCAATTACCAATATAAACAATATACTATAATTATATCAATATGCAATATTATGCAAGCACCGTATAAACTGTATAGAGTGATTCACCAAGCATGCTCATTGCTCACGCCTATTTTTCTTTACTAATTAATTTAATCAAATTCCTATCTGTAAAATGTTTAAGTATCAATTATATTTTCAAATATCAAAGTTTATATAGGTACAATTTAAAAAATGAATGTCTTGCGGCGATATCAATTTAATTTTTAAAAACCATCACCATTTTTCTTATCAATTGTAAATTAGACAACATTTTAGAAACTGTTGATGTATTTTAATCGAAATTCAAAAGATTAATTTAAGAATTATTTATTTTTTATACATAGAATAATAATAAGGTCTATGATAATAGATTTAAAATATATGAGACGATGACTATTTGAAAATTTTAGTAATTATGAATATAAAACTATCAACATTTTAATATTTTATAATCTGTTTATAAAAATAAACATTAAAATCCGGTGGAGCACAGGGAGACTTTCGAGTGGGTCGGTGTCCGCTGGCCCTGAACTTAGTAATAGTTTTTAGTGCTACAATTGTCACATATTTTTAAATTTTATTTTTAGTTAATAGAATTTTACTCATAATAATATATAATACGATTATTATTCATAGTTTATAATTGTGTAATATTGCGACTCATATTTATTAGTAAACATAATTTACTATTTTACTATTTTACTATTTTATTAGCATTTTAATTACCGAATTCTTATCAAGATTAGATATTGTGGCAGAAGATCAGCATAGATTACAATGGTTATTGCAGCGTCAAGTGATAATAGCTGTTAATTACACGTATTTAATAATAAAATACCACAACCTGCAGGTTTATTAAAAAATACGCATTGACGACAACCGTAGAATAAAATCGACCGTCTCAAACTCTTATCAATGTTGTCTAAGCAATTAGGAATTAATAAAACATCAAAGAAAAATAAGACTTCTTAAAAGGTATTCGAGTTTAATCCGTGTTTAGTACAAATACAACGTAAAAGCTATAATTTTAATCAACTTAAAAAATGACATATATATATTATATAAGTATATAAGTATGTAACTTAAATAAATAAAATAACTGCACAAAACTATTGACTTGCAAAAATTTGTGCTGTCCGTTGTTATTTACTACTTATAAAGAATAATCTTTATATCTTTATAGTAATGCATATAGCAATTTGACTTTAGCATACAGATTTTTATTAACTTTGCCAACGACTCAAGTAATATAATTTTCCCTAAAGATAATCAGATTAAAATATAAATATTATTAAATTATCTTCATTATTTTATATGTTCCTTGTGAAAGATCTTTTTCTATATTCAAGAGAAGTAAATTAAGTGATTCATACTTGGAAGATTTCATGCTCATGGCAGTAGAGAAAACTATAGTCTATTCAAAATGAGATCATTACTCGGCGGCCTAGTTGTGCGCATGGGCGTGGCTTTACAACATAGCAGGCATACAGGTAGGTTAGGACAATCGGGTGTTGTCTGACCGCCAGCGAACGAAAACTGGTCACCACCGAGTAATGATCTCATTTTGAATAGACTATAATTTAAACAATATAGACACAGACAAAATCATTGAAAGATTAAAAAATAAAAACACATTTTTAAACAAAAAACTATCTTATAAGAAAAAAATCATATTCAAAATTTTACTATATGAAAACCAATAGATAATAACCCTAAAAAGGTATATTATACAATTTAAATTGTTTAAAATGGTTATCCTTAACACTCATTCCCAAACAATTTATTTAAAAACATATAAATACATTGATGATTTTAGACAATTTTTAAGAAGTTAACATTTTTAGTTTTTCATATATTAACCCACCCATAATTTTCTTTGTGTCTTTTGACACCGGGATTAAATTAACTGAAAATTGGGAAGGGGAAAAATACTTTGGATAAACATTGATTCACGCCTAAGCTAAATGCGTGCAAATTCTTGCTAATTACGTAAAAAATAATTTATTAAAATAGTATAAAAATCTAAACAATTAAATAAATAAGATTATATATAGATCATATATACATATATGATCTTCAAATAGGTAAGTTTAAAAGATACAAAAATCAGAATTTGAATAAATTTATAACTATTAAATAAAAATGGATGTAATCTAGCAGTTGGGCTATTCAATATGTGTAGTTTTCTCAACAACATAAATACTAACTTGTAAGCCAAAGACCACAAGCCATAGACAAGAGATTATTTTTATTTTTTGTTTATTATAAAATCAGGCCAATTATTTCCAAAGATAACATGGAAAAAATGTAAATATATTTTACAAACTAGTTATGTTAACTTGAAATTATTATAATGATATTTAAGACCAATATTACCGAAAAAAATTCTAGTATTAGGCATATAATTATTATTAATCAAAAAATAAAAAACTTGTCACACGAACCGTCGGTTTTGACACGTCTCATGGGGTGAAAGGTGTACCTATTAAATTGTAAGGGTTCGTTGCTAAAAAGTTTTTCACCAACGTAAAAGGTGCTCTTTATACTCTTAATGCTGTGGGTTATAGTCTTATAGAGAATGTTTTATGTAATAATATTTCGCAGAAATAAAAAGGTCATCGTGGCGCACGGCATGGTATCGGGTCGGAGAGTTGATTGATCGGCACTAGGCAGGAATGGGGGAGGCATTTCTTCATTCAAAGGAAAGCCTTTAATTAGACAGAAATGTCTGGCACATTTGCCGAGGGTAATTTCCGCGTCGGCGGCAGAAATAATTATTTATGCAAAGTGGACGCGAAGAGAGATATCCGGATTTCTAGTTCCGGCCGTACCAAAGTTTTACATATATACGCATCGTCGTCATTGTCATGCAAAATACATTGCAGTCGGACGCCGCCGCCGAAGTCTTTTGTACGCGACTCGGCGTATACATAGCGCTTGCAGCAGTTTCCATCGTCGTCATCGTAGACTGTTAAGACTTTTTCCGGATCACTGAGGCCTAACCGCGGCGCAGCGTCACGCCATATTATATGATAATGCATGATAATATGTATACAGTCGTGGCCCGTAATTGGATAATCACTTTGTGCTTACGATTTACAGGATGTAATTACTACTCGACAACGAGTTGGCTTTGACTCGAGACAACCTAATGAAAACCCTTTGCAAAGCACCCGCGTGGTTAAATCAGTGCGCTGCCGCCTGGGTCATCGCACCCTTTTTGCACGCCTTTTTCGCGCTCGCTTACAATTTACCATACGCTACAGCACCCTTCTGCAGCGTATGTATATAATATTACATACACACTCAGTTCGTTACATATACCACTCTGACGAGACTCGCACGTTGCTGAATTATGGTACGCTCAGTATTACATATTATAGTGTGGTCTTTTTTTTTACTTTCCGTCTGCGAAGAGTCGATAAAGTACACTGTCCGCTAGGGGTGGATAAAAAGTGCTTTTATTATGTACCTACACACACTTGCGGGCTTAAGTATCATAAAATATTGAATATTAAAAATAATCTTTTTATTATATCCTCTCCTCGCCATCCCTTATATATTAAGATATACTATCAAACAACACGTTTTTCTGACATGGACTCGCCAAAAATAAATTATAAACGGTAAGGGTCACCAAACAGCGATGGTAACTGTAGACGAACTTTATCTGTTATCCCGGAGACGTGACATTTATTGGCATTTTTTTTTTTTTATAACAAACTAAATGACATTTACATTAATTTTCATTTCATTTTTTTCATTTTGTATTTATTACTGCATTATTTGAATAAACATGTACATTACATTTTTATAACCCCCAAAAACTTCCTGAATTCCTAAAATGTCCATCCAACATTTTAATAATTAACGTAATGCTATCCCGATATAATATTATGCTAATGATATTATTATTATTATTATCAAATTCGTAACTTAACAGTTCGATCTAATAAAAGTTATATAGTAAGCTATAACTAAATGCGTTATCGCAGCAGCAGCCAGGAGGTACGATGTCAATGTTCGTGCACAAAAGAACCCGATTTTATCTATCTCCATTTCTGACCCCGGTTCTTTCGTCAAAAGCGTATATAAATGCAATATAATATTATGTTTACAACCGCAGATCAGCTAGATCGTTAGGAATCGCGAATTTTTTAAATGTATAAGTATAATATTGTATATGCCTCCTTATACCGGCTACACTCTATAAGTGCTTACGAGCGTGATTCACTTAATCGTTGAAAAGTCAACGTACCTATATACACTATATGTACCTACGTTTAATACTGCGGTACACAGAGATCAGCGTTGCAGAACAATGCGCGACAAAAGCCGCAGCGACAATATATAATATTATATAATGTATCGATAAATAATAATAATACAACACCCAATAATATACCTACCTATTTATATATATTAAAAAACCGATATCAATCGCGTGCAATGACCAGCGATTTCGAAGCGGAGTCATATATTATAATAGCTGCTGCAGATTCGCGGTAGGTACATATATATATATATATTTATTATTAAACGGGATACACTGCAGTATCGGCGTTCGTGCGAAATATGAAACATAAAAAATAAAAACGGATAAATGCGAAATGAGTGAAATATAATAATACGAGTAGGTATATACCATTATATTATTATTACGGCGTAATAATTTACTATGCGCAGTCGTCGTCTCCGCATTGTAGAACAGTCTTCATAATACAATTATTATTATTTATTTTTTTAAACCAGTACGAGCAGCGCAGGTAAGTATATCCTTTGCTCTGCGCCGGTTATGGTTTTGGTGGGAGTGATGATTGGGAGGGATAGCTATAGCTCCGATGTCCGCGTCACACAATGATTTGTGATCCGTTCGCCCGCCCGCTGACGATATTATACACACACACACACGATAATATGAGACATGTGGGCATAATATTATAAACGTTATGCGCGTGTGTGTGTGTGTGTGTGTGTGCATTATAATAGTTTATTGGTTCTGCTCGCGCGCCAGGTCCATTGTTTTCATTTGTGCACACGGTGTACGGCTCCGCGTGAGTGCCATATAAATTAAGCACACGGCGAAAATATCTCGAACCGTATACGAATGGACTATGGAGGACGTGTAAGAAAAAAATGCGAATTAAACGAAACTAAAAATAATAATAATAATAATAATAATCTCGATAGAAAAAAAAATACCATAACCAAAGACGACAATATATGTATTATGTTATTTAGTATCTCAATAAAATTTGCCGAGTATATTGGACATTCTAATAATTAATTATCTACCAAACTCGCCGGCAAGAGAAAATCCACCAACGTAGGTAAATCATCTGTACCACCAATATTTAAGCGTTTGATTCACTTACGGTTTATGTAAACACGGAGATCAGGACCAGGAGGAATCCTTGACGACGCAGTCAGAAATAATATTACATATTTTAATGCGAATATTTTTATGTAGGTATATCATAAAAAGTTAAAAACGCATTTTAAATGATTTAATATTCAAAAGCTTATAACCTATATACCACGCGTAACTAACGTAATACAAAATATATGCAATACAATACAGTCATAGACGACGACGTTTATTAATTTTGTTTTACCGACACATCGCCCATGTCTAATGCTGTTCGGCGTTTGCTCACTGGCCGTATAGATGGCGTAAACGGTATCCGTCCGGGTGCGGACACAAACCGCAGTGACAAGAAAAATGTGCCATAATATTATTATACACGAGGGAGTCCGCCGAACGTGCAAGGGATCCTAAGAATGCAACTTTCGATGTTATTTTTATAATTTTTTTATTTTATGTATTATAAAAGTTCTTCGTAATATTTAACTAACACGAAATATACTGTGTTTACACGTCGGTCGATAGACTTAATGTCTTGTTTGAGTATTAATTTTGAATCAATAATAATAATAAAAAAAAAACCAAAAAAAAACAATCCGATCGCGATCAATAAGATTATTTATTGGATCACGAGTAATTTATTCCACAGTTGAAAAACAATCAAACGGTTTAGTGTTTAATTTATTATAAATTATTTATATTATGTCCATTTTAAACCACTGTGCGTCTGGGACCTTATAGATATATGTAGGTATATTTCTAAGTCTATACTCTATATAGTATGAACAAATATCCGATATAGGCAAAGATATAAAGAAAATATCGGCCTCGAAATGAATCGACAGTTGTATGAATATAAAATAATGAATATGTGTTAATTTAAATATACAATATACACTCCTGTGTTCTTATTTTTTTTTTTTAATATCTACGCCTTTTTTTATGGTAAGTACTGACTACAATATGAAGTCATATCCCTCCCCCCTCGTGACAAAAACCTAAAACGCCACGAGATTCAATAATATATTTGGCTGTGGACTTATTTACACACATACTAGGTTCAGAAATAAAAATATAAGGAACAAATAAAAAATTTCCTAAATATTTGTTGTTTTAAATTGTTACCATAAAAATTTCACGGATTTATAATATTAAATATTTATTAACTCGTGCCAAGAATGTGTACGTACCTATATACACTTAAAAATATAATATAATCGCAATTCGTGATCTCTTGTAATAACATGTTTAATGACTAATGAAGGTCGAGAAATGAAGGCAGCTTAAACTGAATTGCAGATTGTATAGGATTTAATAGAAGTACACCTCATATGTCAACATTTTGCGTTGAGATTTACATTAAAACCAATAAAGCCGTTAATCACAAAAAAAGTGTTCATTAGCATATTATTATTTGTTATTTAATATAGTATATTTTATTATTATAATTATTTGATCGTTTGGTAATACTATATATATATTATATTCATCTTGGTTTACAATATAATTTTTTTTTTCATTTGTGAATTTCAACTTATCATATTAGTTTTCAATAATAAAAATAATTATATTGTTATTACTTATTAAACAAAGTTTTTAAAGCGCAGTTTCCCTTTATTGTTATTAATTATAAGTTATAACAATATAAATAAATAACTAAATCACAAATTTTAGAATACAATATGCATCAATTGAATACAAACAGGAATTAAAATAATACAAAAATACAAAATAAATATATTCGACAATCCTCTCTCACTTGATAAAATAACTTTAAAATGGAAATTAAATTAGCGTATATTTTTGAATTACAATAAAAATCATGGTACTTACCTATAACATACATACTATAGATACACCTACATAATATATTATAATTGTTCTATAAGGTGTAAGATTAAAATTGCGAGTCGCGAATTTGTGACTTTGTATGTCGTTTGAAGTATTTTTTTAAGAATATTTTGATAATGACAGTTTCTTCAGTTGCTTCAATAAGCTTATTGATACTGATATTGTAAAAAAAATTATCAATAAATTTAAACTAATTCTCAAGGGAACTTATTTCGTTGAATCAACGTATCAACGTTTCAATCAAGGTGGGACATCTTCAAGCAGTAAAGTGTGCTTTTGTTATGTTATTCATGTTCTATATAAATAATAATAAATTTTTATCATAATTATTTTATATTTAAATCGTATTAAATTTTAATTATTTATTTCTTTTTTATAGAATTGCTATTTTTGATCTATTGATAAGTTAATAAATTGTATTTCATGACACTTACTCGCGATTTGTACAAATAAAAAAATTGTTCCCTATACTGGCTATACTAGTTGCAACAATGTCGAACTTCATATAAATCTGAATATTTTAGTTACTTATTTTATAAGGTTCCTGTTTATTTATTTTTCGGAATTATAATCGTTGCATATGAATCGGTCTAGTTTAAATTATTTATATGTTTGCTTTTTAGCTTTTATATACATTAAGGGAGAATGCAAATTGAAATTATATTTTAATTTTTAAATAATAATATTATTTTAATCGTAAAAGTATAGATATATTGTATATAAATATCACAAAGATATTTTTGTTTACAACTAAATAATAAAAGTGTTTAAAACAAGGTTTTTATAACTGTTTATTTGTACAACAGATGTCGTTTTATACCTAGCAAAAAATAGGAACAAATTAATCTATCAAAAACAGCGTTGTAACTCAAAAATATATATTGACTATACTATTTTTCTTCGCTTTTAAAATAATTAAGAAATTGTATCAATGAATAATCGTAATCCCCGTTAATATTTCGAGTTGTGCCGACATTCTTCAAACAGCATGACATACCTAAGCGAAGAATGGCTTTATAATACTCATTTATGATATATATATATATATAATATTATACTAGAAACGTGCGGATGGTGTAAAATTGCATCCATCGCACGATCGACGAGTTTATAGGATTGATCTTGTGTAGGATTTTCTGCAAAAGCTACCCACTAATACACGTGGTGCTGCCACTGCGCAGCACCGTTATAGGAATCGAAAGCTTGTTGAACGAAGCACGCGGTCACTCTCGCATATATAGGTATAGATATCTACCTAAATCTTATATATAATAAAAATAATATGTCACCCGTCACAAACGTGCGAAATCGTGTAGTCTTGAACAGAGGAGACGATGGACAAAAATAGACGAGAGAAAACAATTAAATATAATACCAGATCGAAGAACCCATCCCCGTAGGGTTTGACAGTCCGCCGATACGCGTGATAGATAAAAACGCACGACGTGTGCCAGTGGGCAGCTCCTCGATACGGATAGAAGACTAACACGCGTAGTTATACAACTCGAAACGTGCGTGTGCATACAAGTGTCATATATATATATATATATATATAATATATACATTTATACGGGGTGAACCATTTGATGTAAGACACTTGTTATTTCAAAAAACACCAACGGTTTTTTTTTTTAAATTAATTATCTTACACAATTTTAAGTCGTTACAAAACAACATTCTTTCTATTTATTTTATCGAAATATATTTTTTTAAGCATCTTACTCTTTTTAACGACGACGCGCAATTTAAATTTCATATCCCGTTTCTGAATATCATTGCGAGTATTTCGATATATACGAACAACAATTCAGATAATAATAGCGTATATTAGGGGTGGCCAAACTTTTTTCGGTCACGATCTACTAAAAGTATACTTCATCTTTGAGGATCGACTTTCATGGAAAAATTTTTTATTATCGAATAACTATGATTATTATATAAACATACAACAAGTATTATAAACTTATTACTAAAAATAATATAATAATTAATAATACTAGTTTACAATCTCGATTAATTTTCGTGCATGTGGCCCTAAAAATAAATTCTAACATGATCGACTTTGAGATTGTCCACAATCGATCGGTTGGCCGCCTTAGGCTTATATTATAGTTATGAATATTGAATACCTATTTTAAGTTTTAACTGCGGCGGAGTGGAGTTTCATTTACGGGGTATCCCTATACCACTTCACTCCGCTCATATAACTTTAAATTCTTAAAACATTTTAAATCATAAACTTATTCAAAATTCGAATTTTTTGCTATCATTAAAAATCGATTATGAATTTTTATAAAAATATTTTTTTTTTTTAGAGAAGTGTTGTTACTTAATAACTTATTATTTGTAAAATATTTTCAAAAACATTAATATTTTTGATAATGAATATCTCACCTTAAATAAATCAACCGTTTTATGTTATTCCATATAAATAATATGGAAAAGAGTATCGTATAGGGTTTTTGTGAGTGCGATCACTTAAATGTAGGTGAACAGCTTTTTGAATATACAAATTTGAACTTAGACATTATAAATATTAGTAATTGGTGATTAATTTAACTTTTAAAATATTTCCAACTTCATATAAAACGGAGACACTATCTGTAAATTTTATATATTATTTTAAAAACGTTAAAATACGAATTTTAATCGCTGTCGAATTCTAAAGCAATAATTTTCCAAAAATAATAAAAAAAAAAAAGGTAAAAAAAATACTACTGACGGAGACAGACTTGTCGCAGTGACATCCTGTATATTATATTATTAGTTATATTATATTATTATTGTACTTCCTGAGGCCCACGCGATACTGCGTCGGCGTTTTAAACGCAATTAAACGGGACTTATTATTAATATTGTTATCGTCGTCTCGTCAGCCATATTAAATATATATATATATATTATACATTTCATCTGTGCTGTCCTTCATTAAGCAGCTATCGATTATCAATCGTCATTACAATAGGCGTCGCCGTGATCCGTTTACTATATGTATTTGCCCCTCCCCTCCCCTCATCGCCTACAAACTGTAGAAAAGGCAATAAATAAGAACACAACGTCATCCATAGTACGCTGTATAGGTAGAAACGCGTATATTATATATAATAAATACTTTGTATATATACATATTACATACCTATTACTTTTCTACGCGACTACGCACAAACGAACTTATTAATAAATCGCTATTATTCGCGTGTAAGCGCAGCTCTATAGTATACGTATAGGTACTAACTATATAATAATTATATTATGCGCCACTGCAAACGGGTTTCGGGATTTCTTAACATAAAATGTGTACATATAATATAGTATTATGTATATATAATATTGTCTCTGCCGTATCACCAACCGCCACTCCGCCGGTATACATAATACCATATTATATTATTAATTATTATCATATTTCAGTTACATTCCGTACGCGCATATAATCGAGTTTAATTTCACTACTCCGACTCGATACAGTTGACGCGGAGAAAGCACAATAAACCATATAATCATATAGTTTATATTATTATTATTAATATTAATATTATTCATATAACACAATATATTTCAGTTGACGGGAAACCGTTAATAAATTCGCGTATAATGATATTTTTTATGTGAAATTAATTCAACACAATAATAAATTAAATCGTTTGCTGCCGTTGTACTACAACGTTAATTAATTATATTATTATAATACGTCCTGTGCCGTATAGATACCAGCTAGATCGCCTATTCGTTTCCATTCAAATACACGATTACACAACTACGCAATATAATAATATATTTGTATAGGTACTAACTTATACATATACACTCGTAATTTATGTGACTAGTCGCAATTATTTGAATTTATGTAAAAACAACAAACTTATATATTATTATTATATATTTTAATATTCATGTACGCACTATGAAAACTTTAGTTGACTATATCATATAGATACCAGAAATAAACTGCAGTACGCTCGACCATCATAAATAATTATTCTGTTTAACACTAGAAAAAAAAATAAGAAACGAGATATAGTCGCTGGAATGTAAACCTACTAGATACATAATGTAAGAAATGCATAAAAAATTGAATTTATTTTTGAAAGTTAACACGAACTATACATCACTGAATTTAATCTGTGAGTTTTCGATTCATACTCGCTGATAAAATATTATTTTTGTTCTCTAGAAATTATTGTCATTTCAAATTTATCACTAATACATAATTAAACTATACGGTAAGTTATTACTTTAATAAGCAATAATCTAACTATATGTATAATAAAGTAAACATTATACGAGGAGGACAATCGTCGCTGTATACCGCTATATGAGCGTATGGCGTCTGTTGTAAAAGTGATGTTTTAACCATCAGAAAATCATCGTTCTCGTACAAATTACGAGTCATACACGTAATATTACACTATTACAGTTATTATCATTTTGAGTTATAACAATGTATGTTTATAAATTTTAGTCTTGAAGCGACTAACGATATTTCTATATTTTAAAGACGAAAATTGATAAAATGTGCATGATTAATGTACTTGATATTATGTTATACGAATTTCATCTAATAAATAATTGTAAACAGCAATAACCAAACTACATTTTAATGTATTTAAATAAATACGTATTAAAAGAGATTGTATTCGTTTTCAATTATTATATACATATTTATTAATAATTCTAATATGATTTTAAACAAACGTTGAGTAGAAAGCTGAACATTCCGAGTCAAAATAATACGAAGAAGTTAAAGTGTATATCTATGTACAAAATCAAATATCATAATTTCCAACAAAAATATTGTAAATTATTCAATACAATAATTACCTATCTTATTTGTAACATGACTAGATTAATTAATCAGGTCATAAATAGATACTTCACAATGGAATACTCTCATTGTGATGAATTTTAAGAAAATTAAATATAAATTGGCATTCTACCAAAGTGGTTGGATATTTTTGTATACATGCAATGTGTACCGGATTAAACTCGACTCTCTAATATCTTTATATTATAATAATTATTATACTATATTAATATTTTGAACGCTTAAGAGTGGTACGACACCTGGACTCTAAGTATAACCACTTTGAAATTATATTTTTTATATGCGTATTACGTAAAAACCTAACAAGGATTCATCTTTGATAATACGTATATTTGGCCAATATAATATACCGATAATATCGATTATTTTATATATCGTGCAGCAAACTTTTTTAGTATTTATTTAATTTGTATGCATTATGAATAATTTTAATTGAAAAATATTTTTCACAAACAGTTAACTATAACTAATATTTGCATAGATAAGAACAATGTCACCTTCTCTCGTATATAATATTATTATAATGTGCATTATTATAGGTTTTATATACAGCTGCATCATGTATATTATACTAAATATAAAATTATCATATTATAATTTTATATATGCGTGCTTAGACCACGTATAATATAATAATGTTTTATGCCGAAATATTATACATTGGTCGGAAAATATTATTTGTTTCCAATAAAATTATCTTTTGACAAAATCCAGTTTTCGACAGCGAAATTCCCAATAAAAGTTGAATTCGAAATGTTTAATAAAAATAATGGTCTGAATTCATCTAGCTAGGTAATGATAATGTTCATAAATATTATTCTATAACCTATTATAATATTATCCTCGGAGTGTTTTCGTATAGTTTTTTACGCCTCAGTCAATCACGTTTTTTATTCGAGGGGAGGCGAAACGTCAATTATTACGCCACTTGTATAATTATAATACATTTCTGTTGTGTACGGTAAAACGAAAAGGGGTTCGTGTTATGATCGACATGTACGTTATAATTACGTCGAAAACAATTCATATATTTTCTAAATCCACCTGCACCGCAGCAATATTGCCCAGAGGAAAGTATATTTTAATGTTACAGAAAATTATTGGAATACTTCAACGTGAGTCGTACGTACGTATATACTTTGAATGTAATTAAGTTTCTTTCGAACGCAACGGAGAATCGGTATTCGGTTTATAATATACGGTATATATATATGAAGCGATTTTTGTTTGTCTTGAACTCGTCGGAATCGTTTAGTCATGCATTAATTCGAGACAACGATTTTGTTTTTTAGGACTTTAAGCGTACGGGTTTTTAAACTAAATACATATTATGTGCTGGTCGTAAAGTATATTATTATTATACGGAATGGTGTCCGTATATAGAACATATATAAACGTTAAAGAATATGTTTTTATGTCTCGGTGACGTGTGCGTCTGTGATCGTCTTGCGCTGTGCGCGCCTCGAAAACCGATAAGCTCGCGACCGAGTATTATAATGTTATTATAAATAATAATATCGCATCCTCCTCGTCGCGGGTCCACATCCTACAAAGACATAAACGCACTCGTATATAGTACATGTGTACGGGAGATTGTAGTTATATTATATTATTTTTATTTTACTTTTAGTATATGTAGTTATACGGTCGGTCGGACGAAAAAGTTTAAAAAGTTTAAGTTATTATAGTATATTGTCAACGTTGTTATAATATAGCATGTAACTGCTGTGCATATTATACATTTATAAATTAGATTATACCGCGGCGTTACACGAATGCATTAAGCGTTGACGGTTGCAGATGAGTATAAGAAAATAAAAATACGAGATGCACGTATGTACATATTATACACTATATAATACGACATGTATATATTATGATGTGCTCGGGATGAGTCTGTTGACGATTAATTTATATGATGATATCCGTTAAAATCACTGCAGTGTGCGCGTACGGTATAATAATATAATGACCGTTTCCTCTCTCGAGTCGGAGGAGACGAATATCATAGACGACGGTTTATTATTATCATTATTATTATATACACGCACAGATATATATATATATATATATATATATATATATTATATTAGTGTAATATGTATACGTATATAGTGTTGTAGTGGTGCATACGTGTGGCGTTGCGTATATATGATCAATTTAAATAAGTCGTTATGTGTACTTTATGATATCATGTACAGTCTATATTGAATATAATATATATATAGATACGAGAGTGTACAAATGTTGTACATACATAATATTATATACATATATGCTATATATGCGGCGCGCGTGTATAATATATTATATTATTTAATAAATGGGCCCGAGAGCGCGCGTTTAATCGCGGCCGGTTGAATTATTACGGATTTCCGTTCGCAAAGGATCGAAATAAATCTCTTTGAACGAGTGCAGCAATTAATGCCGTTAACGTCGATCGGATTTCGGGACGGGCGAACAATAATGGCAATATAGCAATAATAATAATAATAATAATAATAATAATAATAATGATAATAATTGACCTAGATCGAAGACGTCCGCCAAAGGCCGTCCAAGAGGGATAAGCCCAGATGAGCCGCTCCCGCCGGCGCTGATGCTGGCCGACACGTCCCGCAATGTCATATCTGTTTAAAAGACAACGGGCCGGTGTCCGATTAAACGCGACGAGGGATCGACTTCCTTGGCCCTTTGTCGTCCAATTATCCTTAATAACAATCGCCGCTGTCCGTTATTAGCGTTCGTTTAATCCAATCCGAGAGATATCACACATGTATTAAAATACAAAAATATATTATTATATTACCGTTATATTGTCATATGATGCGTTTACGGTGTGCGTATCGTAGGTCACAAATAACAAACGGCACGGTAATCATAACATATTAAAACGTATGAACACTATTAATTGTACGTACCGCGGTACCGGTTAGTGTTCTGAGGCTAATATTATATGCGGATTGTAAGAGAAGAATAATTTTCGCCAAAATTGTTATTTATCGAATGTGGTACTCGTAGGTATTGTGATCGTCACACGCGATAGTTTACCGTATATTTTATTACTATTTTTTTTTTTTTTTTTATATTTTATTTTATTCAATCTTTTTATTTGTAACGCGATTTTTTTCGTACATCCATATATTTGCTATATCATATAATATTTCCTACGATTTTCTTGCGAAATTTTCGATAATACAGCAAAAAAAACGTACATTCAACAAATCATTAATTTAAACCTATTTGTAAAATATAAAGTTTATACACCAAAGCGCAGTACAAATAAGTCAAAACAAAATAAAAATCGTATAACAATAATAAATAATATAATAGTATAATATATTACACTGTAATTCGCACGTTCGAATGATGACTCTTTTATTGCCAGTGTATTATATGGATATAGGTACATTACTGGGCAGCTTAAACTCATAATATTATACTATTGCGTTACGAATCGCACATTCATTTGTGCACAATTACGTTATCTGTAGGTATATACGGCTATGCGCTGCGCATACAATATATTTTTTTACACACATAATATTTTAATATATTATGTGTATTAAGACCCTGTGCATACAAGACAGGCAGTGGCGTCGGCAAACGCGTGTAATCGTATAATTCCATACCTATACGTATAAGTATAATGTACATCGAAATCTGGAACGGCAATCATATTTTTCATTTTTTTTTCGGTTTTTTTTTATTATTATTATTATTATTATTATTATTATATTATTCCTATAGATACACACTAATAACCCACACACCACGGTTTCCATGTAATTACCGGCAGCGCCTGTGAATTGCCATTATAATCCCGCGTCTTTTTAACTGTCACTGGACACGCGAAAAAACAACCGGACGCTTCTCCCCGCCGCTGGAGACCCGTAAACCTAACACACACATTTGCGGGTGCTGCTCACGAAACTTACATTGTGTGTGTGTGTGCGTATTAGATTATTGCGTAATTGCGCTTCGTCGCCGAACAATAATCAAAATAACGGGCTACCGGATATTAGTTGCATTTTAGAACAAGACTGGAGACATTAGCACGATTCCATCAGTGTCCGTAGTCCCTATACATTTATACTTTTGTACATACACGTATATATGTTGCCGCCGGTAAGTTTCGATTAGTGCTATTTGTTTTTAATTTTGTGAGCATATTTTCCGAGTTATTTTTTAATGAAAATATATATAAATTTAGTTAGTGTGCGCATAAGCTTAAAAGCAAAACATAAATTTAAAATCTTGATGTCGAAGTCGACCAAAAACTATATCTCTACTTTCTAGACCTTACTTATTGTACAATACTACACACGCATCTGTTGTAAACTGATTATAGTTATAGAAATGATATCAATATTTGTTTTAAAATTTAAAATATACCTATAATATATACAATATACATAAACTGTATTAAGACTTATACTATAGTAATTATTCGTGTGTAATAACGTATAAATTCAAGAATAATGATCATAATAAAACAGGGTATGTATATTTACTTGACTTGTATTAAGTTCGAGCCTTTTATGAATACTGCAGGATGTGCAATTGAATAACATAATTCTACTTCGAACAGTCTAATTGCAGTGTAAAATATGTGCTATCATCTCGAAGTTAGCCAGAACTTTCCAAAGAAATATTATATAGCGTATAGGTACTGAACTACGAGATGTGCCGCGTAATCCGTAAGTCGGCTTATATTACACTGATGCGTGCAACAGCAGAAATTGATTTTAAAAGCAACATGGCTATATATTGCCTCTTTCGTGGATTCCGAAATGCACCTGTCAACATCGTCGATAAGACTATGCACATGTACAATATTATAATATACGTTTTATAATGCCGTAAATAGCGGCAAGTGGCGAACAGGCATATTCGTGACAAGACGCGGAATTCACTGACAAAATCCATTTTTAAAAGTGAAAATCACACAACATTATTGTTGTGTATACGTACATAATACACAGTTTAAATATATTATCTATAAATGCACGGACTGCTCCGACAACAATGCCCTTAAGGATTTAATGGATTGAATTTAGGACGAACCGATTTTTAAATGTGGGAAGATCGTATTATAATTCTGTTGTGTATAGGTACTGCGGGAACACCGTTGATCAAATCAATTTAATAATAACAACTATATAATATAATATACACGTAAGCGATTGGTTTAGCGCGAAGTAAAAAAAAAATTAAGGCAACCATATTTTTCTCAGATCGTGGAGTTACTATCCGTTTTCATTTGTCCTAATCGTAAACTGTAATGAATGCCTTCGACTACTCGACTGTAGCAACCTATAATTTAAAAAAAGAACAGTCCGTCTCTGTACACATTTCCACATCGCGGCATACTATAAACTTTTTTATAAACCTTTCACATGACCATAAGCAACAATCAGAATATTTATTTTTAAATAAATAATGTATTCATGATTTTTAAAGCTTGCATAACCGAATAATTAATTGTATTACAAATTGAGAAACATTTTAAAAATATTTGATTGTAGAACATGTAAAAATATAAAAAATATTTTCTATCCTATATGATTAGGTTTTCTGTTGTGTGTTTTAATATTCGATTTTGAACTAAAAATATGTAATATATTATATAATATAATAATATGTACTTAACATAATAATAGCATTGACAGAATTCAAAAGTATTTCGTTGGGTAAGGCCATTATGTGTGACAAACGAAATATTTTCGTACGATAAACTGCCAAGAAATTATTTCTTTTTACACTAATGTCAATCAATCTCAGCTATGTAGAGTTATCGGAATTAAAATACCAAAAGTTCACGTCACGATTCGTTGAAGATTATTTCCGAGAATAGTTAACTATGATGGGAAAATATGGCTGGATAAATTTTCAAATAATATTATATTGCTATTTTTGATGTATTCTTGACACTAAACTGATACATATACCTAATTAATTCCATACTTAAAAATAAAAATATTTTTTTAAATTTTGAATACTTTCAACTCACCGAAATTACTAAAAATATTAATGAAAATTAGTGTAGTTATTTTTGAATACATAAAGATTATGAATTTAACAATCTTATCCTGATGAATTTTGTAAATTGTATTTTAATGACAACAATAAATTATATTATGTTATTCGAGAAGACAAAAATAAATAATAACCATTTAATAAGCTCTTGTGATAAATATTTTTGAAAGAAAAATCTATATATTGTCTAAAAACTTACTATTTGATATTTATTTATGATATTTCTATTTAATATGTATATAAATAAATATATATAATAATAATATAATATCATCATGCATTGAATTCTAAGCAATAAAATGTATCTTTATTTATCAAATTATATTATGTCATTATGTGTAACCATAATACTACTAGATTATTTAGTGAAAATATTGGATTTTGTGAATAATATAATAAAATCATAAAACTGACATGAAATGTATTTTTATTTTTTTTTTTTTTTTGTTATTCAATATTAAATTTAAATAATTGAATGTAGAGGTAGAATTGATTTTATACATACTAGAGTAATATAGTTTAGTTATAAAATATAAACAATTAGAAAAAAATATCGCTTATTCAATAGACATGAATGTTGTAGAAATAATATAATCATTATAATTTTTATGTAAAGTTAAATTATTTTCTACGATAAAATTAATAATTATAATAAATTATTTTTAATCACAATAAAATATTTTAAAAAATCTCATTTTATAACTTTTATATAACACAACTAATTAATATTCGATTAATATTTTTCATAATGTAATAAAGTATAGAAATAAATTAATAAAAATAACGCATAATAAAACCATTAATTATAATTTATACGAAAGAAGATAAAAAAAAAGATAATGCTATTGCAATTCTATTGTGGGTAAAATCATATTAAAGCACGTTTGAGCGTTTAATATTTAATTAACAATCATAATATGGTATAAACTTATTCAGTTGTTCAAAAAGTAAACTAACATTGAATAATTATACCATCCCAAATATAAAAATATATTTTAAATATAATAAATATATTAGTTTACAACTACTTTATAAAAACAAATGAAATATTGGCTATTGGATAATACCAAATATGTAATGTGCACACAATTTGACTTTAAATACACTTTTTGCAAAATTTTAGTTATACGAACAATTCGTTCGTAAGAGATTATTGAGTCATAACATTATTAATATACAAAACTGTAAAGTATAAACCCCTAAAAAAAAGGATATGTAGTCAGTTAGGCAACAAAACGTTCATTCATGCACCCCAGTGATATAATATAGTAATAGGGTAGTTACGAAATGTTCAGATTTATTTTTACTTGACAATATAAATATTCAAAAAAATGTCAACTCTATTACGCAACGTTATTTAAATATAACTGAATATACTCGTGTTTAATATAAAATGATTCTTAAAATAAACCAAGTAAACTTTATTAATTTTTATTTAAAGTATTTAATGTTGAAAAAACATAATTAAATGTTGAAATAGCCTATAGGCTAGGAACTAATTAATAATAATAATATAAATATTTTAAACTTGTGTACTTATTTTGACGGGACATCTGTTATACGAGTCCAGTAAAATAGTAAATTAAATAGATGAATTATTATAATTTCCATCAAAGTGCAATTTAATATAGTACGTCAGACTTTCTTTAAACTGAATTAAATATTATATATTTTTGCTTGACAACGTTTCACATTTAAATGATAATTATTATAATAACACGCGAAAACACATGAACTACGTTATGAAAACGAGTAAATAAGTTACCGAGTACATGCATTACGTGACCGGAAACATTTATAGTACATTTATAATATAATATACTTTATATTATTTATCTATAAGTTACAACGACGCAAAATGTGGGTGTGATGCTCTGTAATCGGGTAGTATAATATATATAACAAAGCACTGTCGTCGAACACACGCCCGTTGTAATGATTAAGACAAGAACGGTAAATCGTGAAACAACACAAAAGAACTGAATCAGCTTGTGATGTAGAATTAGTAATTATATTAAAATATGATTATAATGTAGCTAATTATTAAAAAAAAAAAAGACTACGATAACGTCCACGTAGTAAAGCGACAGAAAATCTAAACAGTCGAAAATTTCACGTATACAAAAATTTCTAACTCGTCTCCGAATATCACGTCAATCCTATAAATTATAATTGGATTGATCGTTATTAATGCAATACTATGCACCTATCCATATACGTATAAATGTATAAATGTTATACAATATGTCGAACGACAACAAAACAGTCGATATTAAATTCGTCGTTTTCGTGTCCATAAGATACCCGTATAATATAAATACGCGAAAATATTAATTATTATATTATGCTGTGTGTGTGACGATATACAGCGAGAATATAATATAATATAAGTTATGTAAAACTAGCGGACTCGTCGCCGTTTCCGCGTGTGGTTTTATTCTACTTTCGAGTGAAACAGAAAACCGATTCCGATCGCCACCGATCGAGCACATAAATCATTCTAAGACATTTTCAACAGACCATTATTGTCTTCTGACCGCTTTTCTCTCTCGCTCTCTCATTTGGCCATAACGATTGATATTTATCGGCTTTGAAACACGCTCAGTCGAAATTAGGACTTAAATCGTGTTACTCAAAACGGATGCGATTTACGAGTTCTACACACTGACGGGTTTTCAATCGACGGTACAATTAATATAGACGCGCATAAGCGAATCGACCGATTTCTTACTATTAGGTGCACAAATCCATTGCGTTAATTATTTATATACTCGATGAATTATTAATTAACGCAAACAGTAACATAAAATATGCAAATATGTTAATATATTCCTTGTAATTTATGATACGAATGTTAACTTTTAGTTTTTTATATTATGTATATTAAACGCATATAAATATAAAATATACTACTCCTGTAAGCGTGTAAACCTGAGCTTGTGATGAAGTAGAGAGTCAACATTAATTTTAATTTCGTATACGGTAATATAATACTTATATAAATATATATAATATTAACAAAATTGTTAAAAAATATTTTAATGCGTAGTGTAGACGGTATCTAAAGGAAGAACAAAATACACAGTTATTTTATATTAAAAATCGATTCAAACATAATACGCTTTATACATTTTCAAGAATTTTTAATATTTTTCTATATTTAATAAATATTACATAGGTACTTTAAAATCTAATAAATAGAACAATGAAAATATAATATCTCATGCAATATTACAATACATTAATTATACTTCAAATTGTAATCTCTCGACTCGTCAAACGTTTCCAGTTAACCGATATACCGAATAACTACCGAACGCACGAGACAATGAGGAAAATATTCACTTATCGAGAAATTTCATCAAATATATTATTAATTATTATCAAATTACATACATCAATGAAGCATTCCGTCGATCAAACGTTATATACTAAATCTTCCAACGCGTTCGTTTTACCCGACCACTGCTTTACAACTTTCACGTGTTCAAACATCACATAATTATAATAACTATATTACATTACATAAAAATTATGACTCATCCGTAATGAAGACAAACTCGTTCGACTATCCGCAATATATGAGATCAAGCCGATCATTTAAATTCTGGGTTCTGGACAAGTATCTGTAAGAAACCTAATCGAGATATGCAGTGCCCGTATAATAGGTATAATAGGTAGGTACCTAACTATATTATAATTGTAGTTATTTTTCGATATTTCTAGTGTATTCAAAACAGAGAGTGCATTAGAAATTAGTGTAATTACATACAACATTTGAGACGATACAGCATAGCCGCATAGGTATACCATATAATATTATAATTATACCGTCGAAAACAATGTGAAAGCATATACACATATCATGCATAATATCATAGACGTTGAACACAATACGGTTTTTGTGAACGTGCAGCAGCACCAAAGTATACTTTTCAATCGTCTTAATACGTTATGCACACGACGTGAGGAGATACCTCGACGACGGTGCACACGAGGTACGAACCGCAGCGACAAGACGTGTTGCAGCAGTTTTTAGCGCCCAAATCGTATTTTATTATGATATACGCGGGCAACGCAGGTCGATATGCGTGCGCTTACGCGGGAAATGCGGTAAACGGAAGATAGAAATGAAGCGATGCACAATAGAGCGCCCATATTATCATACGTATATTATTATTGCCTATCGACGTCGTATCGATGTGCTGTACGCGCAAACTGCGGTCACACACACACACACACACACAGAGACCCCTCGGAAAAACTGGAAGTGGTGCTCGGTGGCGGAGGTGTGTGTTTATCGGTCAGCTCGCTGACACGGCACTACCGACGAACGTCCCCGAGTCTGTGCAGTGTAGCTGCTGCGTGTCGCCTTATTATCGTTCCGAACCATCTGCAGCCGAGAGAGAGACAGAGAGAGAGTTTGCACATTATTATTATTATTATTATTATACGAAAAATAACACATTGTTGCCGCCGAGTTTCCATACGTATACACACACATATACCTATTGCTTTGTGCGGTGTATTATATATTCTGCGCTCCGCGTGATTGTGCCGGTCGCAGTCCAAAGACGGAGACTCGACCGCGGTCCTTGTGCGCCGGCTGCGGTTTGCGTTTATTTATTTATAATATATATTTTTTTCCCGTATTTTCCGTTCATTTTTCATGTATAGCGATCCGTCCCGGAGATACCGAAGCGCGCGAGCTCGTCGTCGGGTCGCCAGACTGCCATTTGTACCCATCGCCGTCTCCTTACTTAGGCCTACTACACACGGTAATGTGCGTTATATTATCGTCGTATAATATTATATACAATATATAATATATGGGCTTCGGCTACACACGTTCGGATCGTTGCGACCCGATAACGTTCGATGAAACACAGTAATATTGTAATATCGCAGTATAGGTACATTATATCATGGTACCCATGTGTCGTGTAGTTGGTAGGCACATAAATTGGCGTGCATTAAAGTACCATCATATTGGACGTGTAATATGTGAGTTCGTCTTGCGTACACACGATCCGTCAGCATCGTCTCCCCCGACGAGGAGAAACATATTATAACGAACGGTTGTCGATTATATTACAATAGTGTGTTTTATAAAAATCAAAATAATCGACAACGACAAATCGTCGCCGGTCCAACAGATCACATATAAATCCGTATAGCGTTCAAATATCGCGTACCGGCGTGAGTCAATATTGTACTAGGCATGTGCGATGACTAATGTGTGTAGGGTACAATATTGGTGTATACATATATATGCGGTTTGATTTTTTGAACAATACCGAAAAACCATGTTTCGAACACACCGTTAAACCAATAATGACTGACGGAAACGAACACAAATTATTTACCATGCAAATAAAGTAAACCGCCCCACTGTTTGTACATGATGACGACTTTAGCCACCTGGACTTCTGGACGTATTATATGTATACATATATATAATTTTTAATTTCAGCTGTTACTGTTGTAAATGAACGAGGGTGGTTTACATTATGGGCACCACTACGACGACACTACTTTAACCGAAAGCCATTAAACGTATATATATTTATGTATATTTAATATATTAATTTATATATTGTAACAGTAACGTATTGTTGTGAACACGGAACTTAAAACGTCGAATTTGAAAACAACGACAGTGTTATACAACCGGATTACATGTTGATAAAATATTCGATGAAAATTAAACGAGTTAGTAAATCAACTGAAACCCGTTGAAGTTTTTACTAAAATAATAAAATAGGTAATCGGACTTTATACAACTGCTATAACTCTATACCTATCCGTTTAAAAAAAGTAGTTTTATTTTGAATAAACTGTCCAAAATCAACTACCTACGTTACAAGTTTACAACTTACAATATTCTAATGCACGATCTTATGGAATTAATTTATTATTCATATAATATTATAAAAATATTTAATTATTAGGTATATTTTGATTGACTATATAGTTTAATGGCTGATAAATGTAGTATAGAACCTATTTTAAATTTCACTCAAGTCAATAACGAATCGTTACTATCGATTTGGATAAAAAAATCGTATTTTCTAATACAATATCACACCAACGTGCAACGGTTCGTTTAAAACGTTTAACAATCATTTTCCAGTAAATATCGATTTTTACATAGGAAGTGTCTAAACAAAGAGACGTAGGTACCGCGGAATAAAACCTTAAAATGAGGAGAAAAAACAGAAAAATACTAAGAGATCAATTACTCGCGCGGCGAAGCATCAATTATATAAAAAGAAAGACGTATAATATATATATATATATATATATATTTATATTTGTGGTACGGTTTTCTAGCCACAGCATATATATTCCATCTACACAGCCGTTCCCCGAGGCCTGGATAAACGACACATTATCATTACACACTCACATACATACACACACACACAAACTCAAAATCGGGGCGATAATAACAATGACGAACGTCTATCAATCACTAGCCCTCCGGCCGGTCCGGTGCACGTCGATAATTATAACACCGGCGATTTATAATATAGGTACCTACACTAGTTTTCGGGGTATCACGTATAAATAAAGAATACGTATATATACGCCTCACCTATACGGCACGTCGTATACACCGCAGCTATATATGTCTAATAGTATAAATACATATAAAAATAAGTCGGTTTTATATAATAAAAAATGTGAACGGGGTATTTATAATAGTGGTTACCCCCCCGGTACACGAAAATTATAAACGTCCTCGAGCACCCGAGAACCTGCCGGGCGCCACGGTCTCGTTTTGCGACTCCCACGGAATATAATAATAATATTATTATGACGTACAGTAAAAACGAGAGAAAAAAATCAAACTAACCTTCCACCAATATTTCACTGCCGATCACGGAATCCTCGGGATCAATTATTGCTCATTATCCACTTAACATTGGAGAGCAATCACTCATCCGGGGATTTGCCCCACAGCGCCAAAGGACCGAGAAAACGGCGTACACAACGAATGGACCGCGTAATTATTGATATAGAGTAGGTATATGCCATATATGTATATAGAAAGAAGAACTATATTATGAGCACGATCGTTATTATGATTGTAGAACACTGCGAGGGTGGGGCGACGAGAATATTCCGCCGCTTATAAATTATTATTGATCAAAGATGAATAGTTTCCCGCATCGGAGGTATGTGCCCACACACACTATGTATAACATTTACGTGTACAACAACAATGGTAATCGTTATTATAAGTCCGGGACTTTGAATTATTATCCTTTTCAAAATACCATTATACTGCGCACAGCTGTACCTGTGTCATACAGATGGGTATACTACAGTCGTGTGATATTAGACGTCAGTAGACCGGATGATCAGTAGTTGTTTTACGAATATAATATGGAGACATATTGTACGTATATTAAACGATGAAATACTTAAAACGTAAAGTAGTATATTATGAGTAAAGTTCGAACTCGCACAAGTAAGATTATCGCTTAGTATAATGTATTATTTATGTGCGTATCGTATCATACAGTAATATGATATTGTTGTCCGTACTCCGTATTACAAATTCAAGACGATCAGAAGTATGGAAAATCTTATATTTGTTAAAGTTGATCGAATATTAGGTATAATATACATAGTAAATCGTCGAAAGTATAATGAACAATTTAAAAAAAAGCAGGTAAGTGAGTATCGCTCTGCTGTACATTAGGGGGTGGGGTGGACCTGGGACTAGGGTAGGTTAAATTTGAATGCAATGATAGGTATCATTGTATACGAAAAACAATTCTGAACGGAGATGATTTGTCAGTCTAGGATATATTATAAAAAAATCGAAAATTATTTATTAGTAAAAAGTTATTTTACACGTGTATTTTTAATTTCAAATTAAAATTAAAACTTTAAACACTCGTAAAATTTTTTAAATTGAACAATCCTCAAACTTTTTTATAATTATTCTAAGCTTAACTTATGGACAGCATAGTATTAAATTTTCAATTCTTAGCTTTTGATAGAAAAATATTTATAAATTTTTAACTACCAAATAGTGAAAAATATTCATGATTTTGACGAATTTTTGTCAATATTTGAACTTCAAATGCTAATAAAAAAAAATTGTGCCTATGTATTTTTATAATTTTGGAATGAGAGTTAGAACAAGTTATGTGGACCCTTCAATTAAATTTTCAAGTAATTTGTCCCAGCTAATTTTTTTTTATCAACATTTATAAAAAAAAAATTAAAAAAAATTGAAAATTTCAATTGTCTATAAATAGCTCAAAAAAAGTCAAAATGTTTTGAAAATTAAATCACGTAAAGAAAATGGCAATCTAAATAACTGGTAAAATTTTCAAGTATTTACGACTTATACTGTTTGAATAACAACAAATATCAAAAATCGTTTGAGGCAAAACCGTTATTTAACGCGGTATTGTAAAAATTTAAATTTCAAACACTCATAAAAAATTTTTGTCTGAATCCGGTTGAGTTTTTTTTACAGATAATTGAAGAAAAATGTATGGAGAACCTTGTATCAAATTTTCAAAACTTAGTTATAAAAGAAAAAAATTTTACGATTTTTCAACCACAAAATTACTTGCCAATTTTCGCAATTTTGACATATTTCGTATAAATTCGAACTTTAAGCACTTATAAAAAAAAATTGTGACTAACGATTTCGGATTTTTTTTTATAACTTTAAGAACAACTTATAAGAAACCTTGTATTAAATTTTCAAGATTTTCTGGCCGGCCAAAAAATTTTTATCGTTATTTTAAAAAAAAATACTAAAAAAAATTAAAAATTTCAATTGTCTATAAATAGTTAAAAAAAAGTCAAAATTCTTTGAAAATTTAACTGTGTATGGAGAACGCTAATATAAACATTTGGTGAAAATTTCAAGTATTTACATCGATTAATTTTTGAGTTACAGCAAAATATAAAATTCGATTTGGTCGAAAACTGGTTGTGCGTAAAAAATCCCGTTTTTCCGTCATTTTTTTAAGGTTTTTCCCGACTCATGTAAAAAATATTGAAAAATTTTAACTTTTGACCCCCCAAAGTACCAACTAGATCCGATTTCCTTTTCAAAGAGGGGCTGAAGTTGAAAATCGAAGCATTTTTACTGCCCCAAATGTTGTCGACAGACACAAAAAAAAACAAAAAAAAAAAAAAAAAAAAAAAAACACACATCATTGTAAAATCAATACATTCTTCACTCCGTTCAGAATCTAAAAAAACCATTTATTCAAGTGCTTAATGTTTCTGAGAATCAAAATATTATTAAAAAACTAACCTGTATAAAATACAAGATATTGATTATATTATGTACGAGTACATAATATTAATATATAAGTTATAACACTAAAGAATATTATGACGATTATTAAAAAACTACACGGATCGTATTTTTTACATACAAAAACTATTGCAGACCGTGCCGAGTTTTTTTTTTAATAAGCCCGGTAGGCTTTTTAAAAATTTAATCATGGTATTTAAAAATACCAGGTTTATAACCACATTCTTTCAATAAATTAATGTATATATTATATTATAATAGTATTCATACAATTATTGATATAGAAGTAATGTATATACGTATTTAATTCTTAATGATTAATTATTTTTTGTTGCGTGAGTTGAGTTGTTTAAAATTATTCAATATTCATTGTATTCAAAATATTGTTGAATCGTTTTTTACATATTTGTTATACGGTTAAGATATAATTTGTTTGTTATTTATATAATAAAAAATAATATTAATAAAGTTATTCATCAGTTACCATAACGTTATGGTTTTCTTTTAGATGAGATAATTCTTAATTTACGGTATTTTGTATGTATAGGAACCATATTTTTTTGTTAGATAAGAATCACTGATCGATACGGGTCTTGAAAAATAAATTATTATCTGTACAGGCCCGAAAGTTTTGGTTTAAGCAGACAACTAAAAGTGACATTATGAAAATGTCATTTATATAACTATACTAATATTATAAACATATTGATTCGTAAAATAAATCGACGACAGACCGGGTCGAGCATTTTTATAATAATAATATGTAGACACAATCGTCTCTGGCCGAGTTGTAAAATGAAAACTGTCTGGGCCTGTAACCGTCGGTCCGTACTGTTGCAGACTTCTACAGTAGTGATTATACAAATTGTAAAGACGGAATAGTGTACATACAGAGCTTTTGTACAATATGATTTATTTTATTTTCTCCTTATCTTGTCTTGGCACTCGTACGACGGGCTGTCTGCCCGCATCGATTTATATAGACGCTGCTGCTGCTGCTGCACTTTGGTCGCACTACACGACCGTCGGCCGAGGTTAGAACGTCGCGTTATGATATGCATTTTTAACTAGATCGCCGTGCTGCGTAGATATCGAGACGCGTAATTGGAACGGGTTGACAGCCACAGTGCATATTATTATGGATGAACTAGGCATCGCAGCAGTGGAAGCTCGTCCACGTCCGATTCCCGACCGGCATCGCCGGAATGCAATCCTAATCGAACCGAGGAGTGGTCCCGCTGAGCTCTCTGCGTACGGTTTCTGTCTGCGTGCATATAGATCCTGCTGAGAGTCGACCCGCCACGCGAGTCACATATTATGCGTATTGCTGGCCAGGTAAAGTCCGTCATTCTTCCGCCTCCCCGCACCGCAATCCCCGGATGACGCGGAAGAACCAATTAGGACGGGACGTCTCGTGACGTCTCCGCGGTGCACAATATTAAACAGATGATCATGTTTTCGTCGAGGCGCATATGGGTGGTTACGTGCTGTACGTCTACGACTTACGATCTGTGATTTGAACGTACTTGCAAGCGGAAGTGTTTGATAAACGACGAGATATTTCATTTATTTTTTTATTTATTTATTTTTTTAATAACGTCTGATGCGTTCGCTGTCCGGTCGATACCAATATGTAATACAAAAAACCCCGTGAAACAAAAATATTTTACTATATGCAACGTCCGTCAGACTTCACGTACGGAATTTATTAGGCTTTATTACACCACACCAACAGATCCGCGTTGTATCTACCTACATGAGCTGTTTTGAAGTTTTGTATACATTTTTTTTTTTAAAGAAAATTAGTTCTAATAATATTATTTTAACGAATACCACGGGAACGTTATTCGAAACGAATATATTAATTTTGCCATTAAAAATTCTGTAACACGAGTATCCATCATTGTAGAAAAGAGAATTAACGAGGTCCGTGGGCAATTATCAACAAGTTTTCAGTTTTGTATTATGGACTCGACACTCAAACAACACCTTCGTCCGATAACGTTACAGCCGAGTAGTGTATAAATGTATAATAGACAACGCGTTCTCGTGAGACGCCCACATAAAGCACCTGTGCCACAGCATACAACATTATAGTTGGCTAATGTCTCGAACCTTTTCAGTTGCGGTTTACACGTTTAAATGATGTTTAATAGTCTTATTACAAAAGAGTCTGAAATAACTGACCCAATGTTTAAGCAGGTGTATTCATAATGTGTTGTACTCGTATTATTATATATTTATTGGAGATGTATTATATATTGAGAGAAAATAAAATATATATTATTATTATTCAAGGCTATTTTTGAATTATGATAAAGGTGTTTTTAATTTTTTTAGTTTGTTTTCTTATTTTTCGGGTTATTTTCACGAGAGCTTTAATACCAACCCGAGTCCCGCTCACATAAAAACGTTTAATCGTTTTCAATCGGTTGTCCTTGTATAATAATAATTATCCTAAAATATACCTACTAAAACGTAAATGTGAAGTATCTTTAATCACCAAAATATTGTAGTGAACACAGTATATACGTTTGTAATGTTTTTATATTGAATAATATTTCATAAATTTTGTAATCACGCTTAAATGCACAATAATAATATCATCGTGCATGATTGGATATTAAATCAATATCTATATTATACTACTGTATTATGTTTAGTAACGATTCTTTCATATTATAGTGACTATAGAGGTCGGCAAGCGAAAGTAATCTCAGGCATAGGCATAGTCAATTTTTATTTAGAACCCGGCATCGAAATATTGTCAAAATAAAAAATGCTCGGCCCGGCGATTTGATTTCAAAAACCAAGACGGACCGTGTTAGTTCCCTTACAATATTTGTATAACCTCATTTTGTTATCTAATTGGTTTCAATCAGTTGGTCTTTTAAAATTCTAAAATAAATTAAAATATAAAATTATACTTTTTTTGTTGTGGTATCAACGTAATAGTCAGTGACTCATGCATTACTTCAACATCACAAAACAATACTAAAATCATTTTAATCAACATTAAATTCTATAATAATGTGTGATATACATTATACAAATTTATTATATCAAATAATATTATATCATTTGATCACACTTCGTATTGTCATCGTGCGTGATATGTTGCACTATCTAAATAATAAATCATGCTATAATATATATTATGTAAATGGCTTAAGAATTCATAAATCAAGTATTACTTACTAAGTAATACATAAATCTTATTATGTCACTATAAGGAGTTCTGTTTGGGCCAAAAGTTTCTTTCCCTTGTCGTTTCAGTTAATTTTCAGTTGGAACCTATAGGTCAGAGCTGTAATTCATTTAACCGGAAGAGGCCGGGTGGTTTGGTATTCATTTATTTTTTTAATACTTCAATTATCCGGAATTTACGCATATAATATAATTATACAATATAATCACATTCTTCATCATTGAAATGTTCATTCAATAGGTAATCCTTATATTAGAAATAACGTTATAAAGAATTACGGTATTGCTGACTATAATTCCAGTAACTATTTTTATATGGAAAAATGTCCTTTACGCAGTTGCAAATTTACATCGAACAGGCTGAACAATTTAATAATACCCAACTGCCTCAGTAAAAAGTACCAACCAATAAGCTCATCGACATAAAAATAGTATGAATAATTAAATATTTTACAGTAAATCAATTATTTTCATGTATAAAATAAAATAACGATGTGACATAAACGTATATAGAATATAGACCACAGTTTATTTGTACACGGCAGATTAATTGATTTTTAAATACAACGATTTTGATTTTTAAAAGTTCTCGCTCTGGAGACGTCTAATAAGTATGAAGGCAATCGTATTGACGTGTAGTTATTTGCGTTACGTCGACAATGATAATGATTTCACGGGAACTCGTTAAAGGCGACGGAATCCGGAGGTTTCGCGCTGGTCGACGGGATTTTCGACGGAAAAACGAAAAAAAAATAATTGATGGTTTGCGGCGGTGCAATTCCAATTAGCGGCGTGTGTAATATAGTACGTAAGTACGATCATTTTATATATAATATATAAACATACACCGAATACGAAAATATCGATTCGCGCGCGACACATTTCATCGGTCGATCAGAGCTCGCGGAAACGCTCTACGCAATTGGCGGTTACATCGTTTGCAGGACAAACATTACACCACCACGCTGCAGGTGCCGCCGAACTGCAACAACAGATCCACCACCGCCGCCTTGGTCGTCGGACAGTATAAAATAATAATTATACGCGTTTATTATAATATTATTATTATCATCATCATCGTCATCATCGAATCCGCGTCATTACACACCGCGGTGGCGGCGGCGGCAATGTACACGGAAATAATATATAACATTATATAATTATTATTATTATTATTATTATTATTATTATTGTATAGCCGTCGCGCGAGAGGAGTGCCACGAAAAAAAAACATTTTTCGTTTCTCACGCGTCCCTCTCGTCATCTCCGCTTGCCGTTGACCTCTACGCGCGAATATTATACGTACACACGGCAGATAGATACTGTTGTTGCACTATACATCGGTAGTCGTATACGACGCGCAACCATACACGACTGCGGTTACTGCGCGTGTAGGTACTCATATATTTATATATAATATACCGCATCATACCACATCAGCTACCAGTGTAACTGCTACGCCATGTATAATATATATATGTATACGAATGGACGATGGTAATTTTATTTCTTTTAATCACACCCGGTAATGGGCAAATAATAATGACGGAACGGATAATAATGTAATGATATATATATATATATATTTTTTTTTTCGTTTCGTGTATTCCATTTTCGCCGCCGCCTCCCCGCGGTCCCCGCCCCGCAAAGCCGTAAAAATTATACGCGTGCACAACACATATATACATACATACGTAGCATGTCGAATTACTCGCTTGTGTGTGTACGCGCGGGCACACAGCACTTACGCGTATATGTATAATATATAACGTCTGTCGTCCACACGATGTTAAAGGTGTGTGTGTGTGTGTACTGCCGAAACTCGCCGAGTGGGCACATCGCGCGGACTTTGTAATTAGCCGGACAGACGGACGTCGTGTATGATTAATGTGCCGCCGCGTAACACAAGTAGCGGCGGCGGCGGCGGCGGTTCTCGCGATGTCCATTAATAGGTATACGCTATATTATACCGCCGCGTCAATGCTCTCCGATCGCCTAGTCCACGGATAATTGAAAACGCCTTTCGTCCTCCGTCCGATGATCTATGCGCGTGTACGTGGGGCACATATATACCATTTGAGTTTTATAATATCGTGTAATGTTATACAGTCGATCCGGCGAAGCTGCGTGGCCCGCGATGACTGCAAATCAAACAATCCCGCGGTGGACTTGTATGCCACTTCTGCAAAGACTCCGCGTGTTAAATGTTAACCGGGGTTATCCGTGTTGCGTTTCGACCTATTTTATATTTTCAGTGTTTGATGGCGACGACATGAAAACAAGAAACTTGGTCGGCATCTCGGTGAAACCGTATTGACGACCGTCTTATGAAAATCTATGAAAAACCGTGATGGATATGCACGTTACCTCCGTTAAACTCAAACGAACAAAATATGAGTTATTTTTCTAATACAAAATTTTAAAATTTGCTTCGAGGTACAGATCCTCGGGTATTGATGGATTATCTATAGCAATTTTCAGAGCCGTGAATGCTACAGACTTAGCTGACAAACACAAACATTGACATTTATTGATATACATAGATATATGTAGATACAGACGATGTACGTTTAGGATTTTACATAATAATATTATACGGGTCAGATTTATGTGTTATATATGCAGAATATCTATATGTAAAGAACGGAAATATTGTTTATACGTCGTGTATAGTCATATAGGACATGGGTACATAGATATGTGTATAACAAATAAACAACCGCGACCGAGTTCTTATCAATGATGCTTGTTAGCCATATATAACTTTGATAATGTTTACGAATCGTTTTAATGATTAGAAACAATAAATACAGCTAAATAAATGCATATTTATTAAAATATTTATCTAAGATTAATACAGTATACATACAACTATATAAATTAAACATCATAAGAATTTAAAAATATTTGCGTCATTTTTAAAATCATAATAATATAAATACGTTTGTATTTAGTTATTGAACATAATATTATACTCGTACCAGTGATGCCTGCGCCTAAATCACGTTTTTATATACTCTAATCCCTTTTATATATACCTACTATAAGGCACAATTTTATTATATCGATTCTTTAGTTAATGTTAAACTAATAAATGAATTTATCAACTATTTAGAGTTTTTGAGCAATATATTGATTTTATGGTCCTCTCGATCAACACTTGACACCAAAATCATTCAATTTTTTCCATCGTATTTGGTAATCGTAATTTAGCTCTAAATAGCCCTATTAATAGAATTTTACGTTTTTCTTTAGTGAATAATTATATGATTTTTAATTATTTTTCAACAATAACTTTAAGTTAAATAATTTAATACATGTCTACTGGGCTTACATGTATAATATGAGTCTACTGGATAACAACAAAATTATAGAAATAAAATCAACCGCTTTCCTTGGGAACATGACGAATTTCTTCCAAATAGTCAACAAATAATAATACACAGACTTAGAATTGGACATAACATAACCTAACACACAAGTATGCCCGAGGGCCGGACAAGATCAACCAGATATTATAATCAAGCATATTTTCAACAAATGTCACAATAATTACCAACGATTCTGCGATTGTGCTCATTTTACAATCTCTATGAATTTCTTCCACTCATCACAGAAACCATCACTCTACTCACAAGATTTTTACATCTACCGAAATTATACTATTTAATTTAAGCTATCATGATTTACCATGCCTGTACCACTTATTTTATATTTATATTACACCTGAATTTATATCTACTAACTTGAATAATTGTAATAATTGTAATTGTGATTTATGTAACGCTAGGCTAATCTGGCTGTTGATGTGTACTTAAAAATAAAAAAATAAAATATTGTAGTAAATCCGTAGACGCATTCTCCGAAAAGATTTTTTTATTTATTTAATTTTTTTTTTTTCTGTTCTCCCTTGTCATAATTAAAGAAGAAAAAACACCGTTGGGATTGATGATTTTATTAATACGGTTTTTTTCTTGTCCTGTCGACCCGAATTTCCGGTCCGATATATGCTCCGCGCACCGCCAGCAAGTGTACTATATATACCTACCATAATTGTACAGGTGTACGTGCGATTTTCCATCACGGCACTTACGCGATTGATTTAATCCAAATGGAAGCGACTGAGAGACGTAGCCCCTGCGCGCATGCGTGGTGATTATAAATACGGAGCTTTATATTATTATACGTGTGTAATAAACTAATAAAATCATATTCACCATTCACCGAGTTTGACTTTCTTTGATAATAATCTTTTATTGTTGTTCGTGTTAAATTTTTCGTAATAATTTTTAGTCTAAATATTACGTAATTAGGGTTGATAATAATTGCACGCGTCTAGTGACAATAAAATTATTCGTGTTCACAAAATCCGATACAGTCGAGTTCAAGGACTGTCAGCTATTAGGGAATGAAAATTTTAATGAAAATTAAGACGCGTGCATACTGTTCATAATATTATACAGCGTTGTTACGACCCGAAACCAATAGATACATTACGCGATTGTATTATGATGGTGAAAATTAAATGTTCGATTTCCCGCAAGAACGTTAACGGACGAAATTCAGAAAAATCAAAGGGCCGAGAGTTTACGACGTCCTCGGGCGACATTTTTATCGTGCCGAACGCTATTGATCAATGCGGATAATAATAATTACGAGAGTGATATCGGACGACTGTATATATAGTAAGATGCCGCCACCACGGAACGTGCGCTCAAACGGCCGACGACGATATATAATATATATACTATATTGTATAATACATTTGAGTTTTTACCCAAATGGGTCTTATAATTTTTTTTTTCTAATTTTTTATTCGCTCTTTTAAGTGCCAGTAATTACTCGTCGATGCCCACCACCCCTGATGATGGATCCGGACACGTAATAACCACGTTTGCCAAAGTCTCGAGTCGACGACTAATGTTCGCGTGTTCCAAATTTCTAATTACCGCCCTGCCGCCACCGACGCCGCCGCCTCAAGTGTATTTCCCCGGCGCACTGGTGTGTAGTGTGTACAATATAATATACATTTCCTACGGGGGCCGAATTAATATATTATGATTATAGGTTCAGCGTTACTTAGCTGGCGCCCCGATCGAAATTAGAACCTCGCCGCCGCCGAGTCACTTTAATTTCTTTTTAAACATCCCTTTCTCTGGCACACCACCACCTGCACCCTCAACCCCAACCACCGCATGTATACACCAGTCGGTCAACGCACTATCCATAATATTATACACGAGTAAAACGTAATATATACCTATATCTTGATTACCCCACACGCGGTAAATATTATACATATACCTAATATAATATATATATATATACAACCAAAACCGGGCCATACCACACTGTGTGTGTATATATATATATATATATATATTAATACGTTTTACGCGCGCGGTGTTCTTTTATTGCAAAAATCTCGGGTCCTTTTATTTTTTATTTATTATTTTGTTATAATTATTGGTGTCCGTATATAATATACTTCCTGGCCTCGCTGTTTCTTTTCTTCGGTTTTTTACGAACTCCCGGAGGCTTTAACCTTGGTTGGTCGGCGTTTGTTTAAAGACTGTTGAGACTCATCCATAAATCGTTAAACACCATCGGATCATCGTGGTTTAGGCCATATACGGTAAATCACCAAAATGTATTTTATTTTACACAGTTTTATGCGATGAAGCGTGTAAAATCCCTGTCATAAATGAAATTGTATTTAAAAATATAGAAGATTTTATTTTTATAAATATTATATGTGTTACGTCTTACGCAATTCAATGACATACTTGTATACATACTCATATACTTGTTGAACAAATTGTATTTTTCAAGACGTAATTAGCAAAATTAATACCATAGGAGTCATAGGACAAATGTTTTAGTAATACGAAAAAAAAAATGTATAAAATAATAAAAATAAAAAAAGCATTATAATTTAATCAATCATTATCTATTTTAATATTATAGTATTCAAGTATTACCTAAGTCCCAAATAAGATAGATTTTATTACATACATATCAACTAGTTTTTATAATATAATATATGTTTGTATATATTCAAGCTATGTGCACTGTGCAGTGCAGATCAGATAAACCAAACCCTCCTCCCTTAAGAAATTCCTAAGTATGCCACTGAAACAAATATAGTCTGTCTTTGTAATAATTGTGTAGGTAATATTCAAATACATAATCTTGTAATAATATTATTTTTTTTTATACAATTCTATAAAATTGATATTGGGCGTCAGCCTACAGTAAATATAATTTAAATAAAATAATTGTTTATATGTAATATTATATTGTACCTTTGTGAATTACGTGTTTGAAATATGTTCCAAGCGACTGTTATGGTCGCGTAATGTAATACATCATACAATACTGATATGTTGCGATTGAAAAATTTAATTATAACAAATAGATGTTTTTAAGACATTTTTAAAATTGCTGAAATTGTAAAGAATAAAATATATAATCATTATTTGATACTAAACTCTTTAGAGTTTAGTTATCAAATGTGAATTATTTTTAATGAATGTATGATTTTATGAAACATTTTTAAAGTGGCATGATAATCCCAGTAACACCGAATAAGTGTAAATCGTTGAACAGCATGTGGTTTTTAACGGACCATTAGTGCTCTAATGGGTCATTCAACGTTTTAAAGATCGGTTATGCAACTCGGCTTGAGTTATAAACTTCACGCACAAAAAAATAAACTGAAAACACTATTGTGGACAAAAAAAACATTACAGCTGTAAAAGCTAAAAATATTAGACGTATAATTTAAAAAACGAATAATTATAACCCACACACGTAGTTTTTACCAATGAAACTGAATTCTTATAAATCTTTATAACGTTTTAAATGTACCTAATTTAATATACTATTTACAGACTTCAGTTATTGCATTTTTCCATTTTATATTATACACTTGAATAATTTATTATTCAGTTGAGATTAGATTAACTGCCAACCATCTTCTTTTTATCCATAGAAATACCTAATTCAATCAAACTGTTTGTATGTAACGATTAAAGGAGTTAAATAAAAAAGATATTACCTGATTATGAGACGAGAATATGATTTCCCGCCCTCACCCTTTTCAATATGATTTGTAAACAGAACCGGTTGGGATCATTCCAAGACAGGAATATATCATTAATAAAAACAGTAATATTCTCAATGAACCTTGAAGCAAAACCAAACAAACATTTTCATTAATTGTACCAAATAAAATATACTTTAACCCAATGAAGTATACAATTCAATAATGATTTAACATTTTACTTTGTAAAAAGTAATAAAAATAATATATTTTATTTAATATATTCAGAAAAAACGAACAGCTGCGAATCTTGGACTGCTTGCAGCTTTTAAATGTGTATAAAAAATTAATGTAAATTAAAAATATTTTGATTTGTAGAATGGCTTATTGCCTTATTTTATGCGTGTCACAAGACCTACAATGTACAATTTTCAAAAATGTCATATGATTGTACGTGAAATACATCACAATGCAATAAACAAAATTATGTAAATATGTTGTTAAATTACTTACTAAAAGAAGACACAAAATGTGAAACTACCAGTTTTCAAACCATCATAATTTATTTCACAAACCATATATTAAACCGAAATCCTATGCTCGGCACTAGGCAATGTCTTTTTTAATTAAATTTTTGTTTTATGGCGTTAAAATATACCCAAGTCCATAATTTATTTTTAAAAACACCAACGCCCATATTGCGAAATTCGCTACGCTTTCCACCCTCTTAAATATATATACGCGCACAATAAAGGGTATTAAGTATTACTCCTATGGCTTAGATCATTTTCTTAATGCATACAAACATTAATGGTTTTATATGCAATTTCTCAAGCTCCTTATACGACTACCTATACGATATGTTATAAGGTGTTGGTTTTACACGTGAGTTAGTGTTGTGTGTTATTATAATACAATATAATAATATATCTGTGCACGATTTTCACTTTAATGTATTGATGTTACTTATATCGATATAAACTCGATATGTCCATATGTTTTATGAATACTACTTTCAATACGACGATAAATTTATTCATATTTATCTTGTTTTTATTACATTCCATATTATATAAAAAATACAGTGCTGAGAATTTTAAAATATTATGGTACTATATCGATATTAAATACTGTTATAATATGTACCACCCATTATCGTGGAAATTTCTATTTATTTTGAATACCAAAATTCAATTAAAGTAGTCAAACCGTTATTATTATTATTATTATTATTATTATTATTATTATTATTATTATTACTACTATTATATCAACATATACATATGGGACGTGTATAGTATATCCGACTATGTCAATACCGGTCAGCCGAATCCAATTTGTTTTTATGGGCACTTTTACGATATTAAAACATTTTGCGGTAATAATTAGAGTTCGCCACGAGGCGTTTACTATAACGCAATGAAATAAATCTTAAAGAAATCAATGCGTTATTTCTTTGTGTGTTTCACTCTAAAAATATAATTCTATTACCCTGCACACTAAACGTATATATTTAATATACTTTAATGCATTATACGCATATTATATTTCATGTTTTACTGAAACTAATTCTATGGAATAATAAATAATTAAGTCAACAATTACTTAAATTGTTTCGTTCTCCGATGAGATAATGGGTACCCAGTATGATCTACGTTTATGCCTCATAACAGCACTTTCTGAGCGATCCAAAAGAAACACCCCAAAAAATGTAATAAATATCCGAACATTATACGACACCATAATATTTACCGATGTTGTTTAATCCTGTTGTGTACCTTTTTTTTATCTATAATAATATTTATTGATATTCTGCAACTCGGAAATTCTATCATATAGGAATTTTTCTTGATATATTATACGTATATATTGTGTATATATGAAAAAATATTAATAATAATAGTTTTACTGAGCGTTTAAAAATATTAATATTGTAAGGCGCGAGATTGACGTTTTACCGGGAGATATACCGGTACATGTATAATAATAATATTATTATAATTGGCTAATGAATCATGACGTGACGCTCAGGTAGATGCCGAGCTCTGGATACGTCGATATTTGATATTTTAATGGTCGGTCGTATGTGTATATACAGCAATAAATCACCGTTTCTCAGTCGAAAAGAATGAGAAAATAGTGCGTCTATGGCTCATGATTTTATTTTTTTTTTCATATACGCATTTTCCTCCATCGTAATTATTATTTTAAGTGCCGCTGAAACGATACTAAATCAACTAGCGGAGATTTCGTTTCTTCGACTTATTTTGGGCCCCGCGGTCGTTTTTATTAGTAAAAGCCCTAAAGGTATATAATATGTTCTGGAAATTATTCGCTTGATGGCAGTGGAGGAGAAGTTGAACTTGGTCGTATTGGTGTGCCACGGTATTATATAGTTCCTTCAATATAGACTTATCTTCAAGCTCTCTCCAAGCCATCGGTAGTATTAGGTTATTACCAGCCTTCTATCGAACTGTGTTCGCTGGACTGCATATAACGATTCAGAAAACACTAAAAAACTATAAGTTTATAAACTCGCAGAGTCATTTTTGGTACTAAGAAATCAAACACAATAAAATACATACGATTGCAAATTCACGGATACATGTTGAGTAGCTTCATTAGATATACTTTACCTTTTAAATTCAATGAATGTAATATTATTTAATATAACTTGACGTGGTAAGAAAATTAGTTTTATGTCATAATAATAAATAACAAATAATATGAGAAAGGATAAATAAACCTAAATTTATATTATGATAAAAAAATAGAATATTTTGATTTTAACCCGAGAACTTTAGTCTCATCTCACTGCCATTACCCAAAGTATTTTTATTTTTTAAAAAATTAGGTAATTCAACCAAACAAAATCTACCTGCAAACATTATACAATTTATGTAATATTTGTATCTCCATATTATTTTTTTTTTTGCAACCTAATAAATGTATTGTAAATTATTTTTAAATTTACTTAGTCTAAATTAAATTGGGAATATTTATATCCTATTTCGTAAAATATAAAATAAAAATTAGATATTGATAAGACAAAAAGCTTGATCCATCATTTTACTAAAATTTAAATATTTAACAAACCGTTCACAAAATAAATTATTTAGTTGTACGATATATAATATACAGGAATGAGAACAATAGAGTAATAAATATATAATACTAAAAAATACGATATTAGGTTGTAATGACGTTACACATCTATACATTTCTAAAAAAACACACAAGTTATGCTTCAAATAAGATGATTTGGATTAAGTACAAAATGTATAGTAGAATAAAACATATTAAATCAGTCGACTCCGGAGTGCAATGAGAATATTAATTTTTGCGTTTTCAAACAAATCAATGAATGAGCGCGTTAAAAAAAAAAATTTTCAAAGGCCGTACCATAATGACGTGTCTACGAACGTCGGTTGCAATAAAAACTCGATTCAATGACATATTATGCCTGTACAAGTCTCCGATATCGTGACTGCGGCGGCGGCGACGGCGTTGGAAATTCATTAGAATTCGGCTGAAAAGGAGACAAAGGCGGTCGCAATTACATGGGCGGAATTCGGCACCGAAGTTATTATCATTGTGTAAGTGTGTGTGTGTGTGAGAGAGAGAAAGAGAGAGAGAGTGATAGACGGAGAAACTAAGTAGAAGTAACAAACAGAAGAATGAGCGAGAAAGACAAAGAGGTGTTTGTGGGTTTGGAAGTGGAAAGGGGAAAAAAACCAAGTTTCGTTATTTTATTGTTATTGATGTTAAGAGGGTTCATTTTTTTGTTTTTTTATTTTTTTTTTTTTTTAAATGTCTCAAACACACGCAACCGCTGTTTCGAAGGCTAAGGACGAAAATATCTCGCCGTGCAAACGGGAAAATATAGTATTTTTCTCCGTTTTCGCGTACTGCGATACTGCCGCAATAGTATCGTAACATTATTAATATTATTATTATTATTATTATTATTATTATCATCATCATATTATAGTGACCGTTGCATTCCGGTTGGTTGGACGTGGCAGAGGAGGACTATAAACGACATAATCGTGTACGGAGGTATATTATATACGTATATTTTAACGCAACCGACGTATTACCGCCGGACGTTTTCATAAATCTACAATGCAACGAACTTTGCTCTTGTTGTCGTCGTCGTCGTTGACGACGTCGTTGTTTTTTTACTTTTTTTTATGACGGTTTTATTCAACGGCGACCCATCCGCAGACGGTGTAATGCGTCATTTACCGTACCCGCCATAATATTATTATCTCATGTACGTATAAATATATATATATATATATATGTATACGTATTCGTATAATATATATACGATTATATATCTAGTAAAACTATACGCTCGTTTAACAGTCGCAAAATGTATATTATATTATATATTATTATACATCGCGTACGGCGACGTCCGCGCGATCGCAGAACGTATAATATTTATCGTCCTTGCAATACAATACTCTACTCCGCGCAGAGATTTTGATAAAACTTTAAGTTTTCATTTTCCATCGCACGGCACGCCGTTACTATGTTATGTCAATTACACCACTACTGCTCAATAAATTTTAAACGAAATCCTAAATGCAGTCCAGTGTGATCACGCATGTATTATAATAATAATAATATATTATGTACAGGCTTTATCTTCGTGTTGTATACGATTCCAGAATCCGTGATTCTGGACCCCGATAATCCGCAAGAGAACAATCATTTCAACTTTTTTTTTACATATAATGTAAACCAAAAAATATACATTCTTTCTCAGAAGTAAAATGTATACCTAATATTATTATATTGTTATACTAGTTAAAATTCCATTTGTGCACATACGAATATTATTCCATCATAAAAAATTATATATTTTAAAGCATAGATGTATAGTGCAAAGCTATAGGTATATACAATATATTAATATTATACTATTTCGGAAACATAATATATATTTCATGCTTTTAATAATATATAATACGGTTTATAATTGTTTTTCATATCGTTTTACATTGTTTTTAAATAATATCTGACTTTTATTAGAAAAATAATCTAGCCAAAACGGCATTTATACATGCACAAGAAGAACACTACATATTATTTAATTGCGTACATTAAAAGTTGACTTGTGACAGAAAAACGTGATATTTTTACTGCATAATAATATATGCGCAATTAACCAATGGCATGTAAATCCGGTTTATTAAAATTTAAAATTTATAACACGGAAACTATATTTTTTTTCACATATTCAATTATTATATTGACTGACAATCGATGGTTGTATATAATTAATGTGAACTGAATTTACTAATATATCAATTGGATATTATAACAAATAACTAATCAGTAATATGCATTCGTATAAATAGTAATGAAGTAATTTCATATATTTAAGTATATTTTATAGTTGTAAACCATTCAATTACTAATTTATATAATTAAACCGGTTCCACTCCTGTTGAAAATATGTCAAGATGACATTACGTTAGCAAAATACCTTAACTTAATTATAATAATATTTCTGTTCCATTAATTTAATGTAATCTAAAAACTAAGAAACTTTGAGATTAATTTAAAATTTTAGATAGTATTCTGCAAATAATATTTATATTTAATACGTAAAATTTTAAATTTATATGATAATAAATAGTCATTACGTTTTCGAAAATACTTGAAATATATACATATACTTTCGTGATATATAATCAATAAATATTTATTTTATATCAATTTTTATTAACTATTATATTTTATCTCTAAACTCAGATTTATTATTCAGATTATTATACTTTCAAAAATCAATGTGACCTCTACAACAAACAAAAAAGTATTTTAACTATAATTGATAGAAGTAATTATTATTAAATATATTAAATACTTGTTTACGATAAGTACCAAAAATAAAAAAATATCTGATATGACCAACTTTAATATTTCTTACTAAAATATATTTCAGATTAGTATATATTAGGACATGTTAAATACTATTTATTAATTAATAATGTGAGTTTGTGACCCTATCGTACAGGTTCTTCTGAGGTCATATTCAACGATCTCCATTCCATAAAATATTTGAAATTTGGTATGAATATAATAAAAACGAGTTTCAATTTTTCAAAACTACTTTTCACTTAAAAACGATGGTAATTTGTATTGACATTGCTAAAACTATTTTAAGTAATTAATATACTCGTTATAAATTTAGTTGTAATATAGTTGTGTTCTACTCAACATAGACCACTTATAGTCCAAAATGGGATACATAAAATAATAATAGTAATAATAATTTTCATTAAAGTAACAAATTTAACGACTGAAAAATAATAAGACGAGTCTATCTTCAATACAATGCCTTTTATAGTAGAAAAACTTAATGGCTTTCAAATATGGAAACATATTTAAAAAAAACCCAACGTAAAATAAAGCTATAAAACAATAATTACTACCCTGTACACTGTACCAACATAGTTCAATTTAATTATAAAATATAAATACTCAGTCTTTTTTAGATTATTGGTTATTAACTTGTTTTTATTTTCATCTTAACTATTTTAGCATTTATAAAAACCTGTTCTGTAAGTATTAAGTAGGTACTTAAAGAGTTGCATTTATAATTTTTTTTAATTATATTCTTAATTTTATAAAAAACTAGCCTTTCATATCAATGCCGTCATAAGTACATGTTTACGACCGAAAGAAATACATAACACAGTGAGACCTTCGTAAATACACTTAAATTGTTCAATGTAAAATAATTTCACTTATCGTCGTAAATATGTATAACTCTTCATAGACCCAAATGACAAACGTGTATGTATTTATATAATGTATATTGTACATGTCGTATAAAATAACAGTTACTATTGCATGTATAGTATTTGAATTTTGTCTGTTATATTTAAAAAAAAAATACTTTAAAACTTTGATTCTCGTGCAACGTGTTTGCGTATAGTTTGAGATCATCATTGTTGTTTAATGTTTAACTTCCATCCATTCGACGTTTATCGTTTCCAAATATGCCATCGTATACAACATAACAACATATAGGTGCGACAATATTAATAATACGTATTAAGCATTTACATAAATAGATACAAATAATTACAATATTATATATGTATAATATATTTATATACAATCTAAATAAAACGCGTTTACGTCTTGGTTGTGAATGTCCGGGACCAACAGGAAAGTTATTCGTATTGTTACTGTCAAATTAGTAGACTGGTTAGGCCGTTCCCCTGTCCGGTTTCCATTGATAAACTGTACGAGACCTGTGTTTGGATAAGTGATTGCCAAATAAAAATCATACATACCTTATAACGATTGTCCGTTAAATATGTCATCGTGGATTGATGAAATTCAAATAAAAATAACCGTAAATATTTCCCGTGACATCATTTGAACATGGGGTAATTAATCATCGTTCAGTTATCGAACACTAACGCAAACACAATAACGACGACTAAATTGTCTGATCTCGTCTACTATTCTACTAATCACCAACAACAAAACGACGTAGGTATTCTATAATCGTGTGTGCTGCGACGTCTTGGTATAGTTTTTATTTTTTTTTCTCTTAAATCAATCACATCGATTAAAAATGATATTTGAAATAGAAATGAAATATTTTTAAAATTCAAAAATTGTACACAGTCTTGTTTAGTAGGTAAAAAATAACGGTGACGATAGTAATAATAATACAATTTTTTCTTCAACTATAAATGCCATTAGTTTTTGAATCCAATTTAAAAATATTTTGAATATTCAATTCACCGACTAAACAAAAGATGTATTTAAGTAGCTGTCCGCCACCAAATTTGTAAACTATATAATTTGAACGAAACGGTTGACCCAATAATGAACGCAAATCAAAGTAGATAAAGAAAAATGTCATTCTTCGAAATGATGTCCAAAATGTATGTGTCCTATTCATCTGCTAGTTTTATTTAATTTTTTTGTGCATAATGAGCGAAACGCGCGTTGTCGATAATAACTACTTATGTATTCGAAATTGGTTTTTTCATCTTTTGTACATAACATATAAAGTATATACCTACGTGTATGCATATTATTGCAGAGTAACCACTGCTATAACAGTAAAACTCATTATATTTCTTGTATAAATAAAGCCATACGAGCACAGACTATATGATTTATAAAATTTATTTTATTTAATGCGTGAAAATTCCAATAAGTTGGAGTGCGTGCCTAATTGTATTTAACACCTATTGAATTTGTAAAGGTTTTTATACTTGTCGGAAACCATGAAGTTAAATAAATAAATGTATTATAAATATTTTTGTATTTTGTATATCTAGACCGACGTTAACATCCTACGCTAAATATGTAAATAAAATTACTATAAATGTTGTAAAAAACAAAATCTATATGGCATATACATTATAATATTATCTGTATTCTGTTCATAACTTTTAATGTGAATTTGTATTGAATATACCAAATATATATTAGCCAAATATTTGATAGAAATGCTTTTTATCTAAATTAAATTCTCTTTAGAGGCGAAAATATATATTTCCATTCAAATGTAAACGCAAATCGTTAATACCGTGATGGGCGAAACGAACAAATATAATATACAATATTATAATATAATATATATAAATCTATAAAATATGCTTCCATATTAGGTATTGTTATTATTCATACGTCTTTCTTATAATTTTAAAATCCTTTTTTAACAAATTATTCAACATAATAAGTGGGAATGAAATGTTAAATAAACTTTTATCCAAGTAGTTAATTACCTTAATATAACGTAAAACTGATATTAATTAATACTTTGATTAATAACAATTGCATTTATTTCAAAGATCTTTTACGAATTTATGATATTCAAAACTATATTAAATTATTGTATAATCTGAAATTATTGTAAATATTTCGTAAAATATATTAAATAATATTATAAACTATAGGTATTTGTTTTTACTTTTTATATAGTTTTTATTATGCAATTTTTTTTTACAACAAAAATATTCTATAAAAAAAATGTACAGCTTTTGTCAAAAATCGTGTGATTTTGAGATTTGAATATTGAAATGATAAAACTACAAAATATGTTTTCACTCGTCCACTAAAAATTACTGTGATCTTGTCATGGAGGTGATGTGGCTGATTTTTTAATATGCACTACTTAATCATTAAAATATATTTATAGTTATATACACTTATGCCTAATATCATTTTTTTTTAATTAAGGTGATTAAGTACATTATTTATAACAAATGAGAAGTGTGTTGTTAATTGTTATTGAATATTCACGATCATTGAGCAAAATAATATAACAGCGTTATTCTTAGAATGAGTATAGAATCTAGATAATAATAATATACGTTCATAAGCGTTGTTTTGAGAAAAAAAATAAAGCAAAATTTAATACATTATTAACGTTATAGTAGGTACAACATACATATATTTAATTGTTATAAATATTAAAGAATAAAGTCATGGGGAGATATATCCCCCTCACCCCCCCTATCCCTATTTGACCGCCACTACCAAAATCGATTTTATGAAAATTATATGTGTTTTATATTATTAGAACGTTTTTATGGATTTACGCATTTTATGAAAACATTAAACAAACAAAACTAATTTCCACTTTGAAGTACGATAAATATTTAATTTAGTTTCACATTTTTACTTAATATGTAATTTTTTGAACTTTTTTCACGCATTCAATAATTCTACTTACATTCAAATCCTAAAATATAATTTAAAAAATATTCTAAAATATATTATTTTTTTATTATTATTAATACGAGCCTACATGTAAACTTGTTTTTAGTTTCATATTATTATATTGTGTGTAAAAATTTAATTCTACCTATAATATATTCTTTTTTCATAAAAATAATTTATATGCATACATAATATTGTAAATTTTGAATTGTTCTAAAGTATTAATTAAGTAGAAATATAATTATTATACGTAGTAGCTACATATTATCATACCTAACACATTTCAGTAAATTACCCACAGTGTTTAGTTATTTTTATTCGCTATTATATATGATTATTCAAATTCAGTAAATTTGAATCATAAACATAAAAATCAATACTAACAATAAACATTTAGTAAAATTTAGTATTTACTTTATAAAATAAATTGTAATTTCGGTATTATAAGCTTTCGACGAAATATACGTTTTTACTTTATCTAATATAGTCGCGTTGTGGCAGTATAGTTAGGTACCCATATTATGAGTTTACCGTTTTATTGTAAATACCCGTTATGATGCGTAGATTATAAACAATAATTCGAATAAAATACTGTTTTATACACGTGAAGTAACCGTACACGAACGCAAACAAACGGAGACTATAAAATTATATTTAAGTCGATTGATTTAATACATACACGGGCGCCCGCGCACGCATTTATACATACAAACACACATTAAATTGACCTTTTATTGTACTTCATTTTCGACAACACGTGCCAGTATACATAAGTGAAGTTTGTTTGTCAATGTTACACAAAAATAACAATAAAAACGTTTATATAAACAAGTCGATATTTAAATTTGGCCACACGTGAAGCGTGTACCACACGATTTCCTCCAAGAGATTTTTGGACATTAAAACCCGATAATATAATATACTATAGGGTACTGTATTGCGGTGATCTTACACGTCCAAAATGTGATTTCGACATCAAATTATTACATATTCCTAATACATCCTGTACAGTTATTAATTATTATGCTATGAGTTTTTTTTTCCAGAAAAATCGGTACACAACGTACCTATATACAGATGAATAGGTAATAATAATTAATAATAGTATACAATTAATTCGATAATAAATTCGGCGGCGTAGTTTGACTGACGTACGCGTAAATGATTCGATTGACAATAATTTATTATGCACTACAATCTTTACGTTATTATCATGTTATTTTTGCGTGTGAAGGTTTTTAAAAATAAATCAAAATTAAACGCGTAATATAAAGGTACGCCGCACAATAAAAATATATGATATGATACTAATATCTCCGCGTTGACAATGCTCGTCGTACATACGGGTTGTCCTAAATGCACGTAAAGTAAAAAAAGATCAATAACTATTTCTCGGAGAAAAATATCGCGTGTATTATTCGGAGAGAGAAAAAATGCTAAATGCTAATGAGATATTTAAAACGAAACGACGCGCTGGCGCGACACGGTGCAAACATCGACGACGGTAGAGTGCGCGGGCGCGACCGCGGTGTAATTTATGAGAGTGCTATCACTTGAAAAATGTAACCTAACAATTGGATACATCTGATAGAAAATTGCGTCGTGTCGTCATATAAATTTGTTGATGCAAAAATAAAAATAAACGTTCCCCGTCGGCCATCGGATAAAACCGAACTGCGCTTTGGCAACTACTTTCGAACATATCTGCTCCCCAAGTGTTATGCATTCAATAACGGTGTCAGAAAATATTAATTCCTCTCCTACCCAGGAGTCAGGACACTACGATATTCTTTATGCAAAATATACGACTAAACGATCGATTTATTTCGTTCAAAATATATATTATTTAAATGTTATATTTTCCGTTATTCCTGTGCGGTTTATTATTGTGTCAATTAAAATTATTGTTCAAATTTGTACTAGTTTTCTGAATAAAAAATTATATTAAAAAAAAAATATATTTTATCGTTTCCATCTCTATGTACAAAGAATAAGTTAATATTTTTCTTTTATATTTTCTACCGCGTGACCTGTCTGGTGCGATCTGTGCTAATTGCCGGTCAACCGAAATTTAATTTACATGGCGTTCGTACAATCGACATAAAACTTACCCTTAATCGTGGTAGGGACAACATCCTTAATTTACAAGGTCTCTTATTATCTTCATTTAAGAACGATTGCAGTAGAAATGTAAAATAATACGCTCACACATTCCCGGGTATTTCCAAGCACTGCTTTACATGTGCCATACGCTTTAGCCCAGACAGTCTACTTTCAATCAGTCCTTCCTAATAGTATATATAGCGATCCGGTGCACGCATTATAAAATACCATATACACTGCACTCGTATATAACTGTATATAGACGCAAATATATACGTACATCACACGTCGTTCAGAGTATTGTATTTGGACACGCGAGTTGTATTATATATTTATATTAATCCGGTGGTGTCCGAGAAGAGATCGACATATAAGTTAAATAATAATGTAAATGAGTGTTTAACAAGGAGGTGGCCGAAATGAGAAGAAAAAAATAAAGTTTTGACTGATTGTGGTGGTCCCGCGGAACCCCCCACGGACGGATCGCGTATACCCGAGGAATTAATAAACCCGATGGACGGGCACCGCGGGAGCCGATGGTTATCTCCGGACAATATTCGGTTTTACTTTGATTAATGAAACTAATCAATGATCCCAACGTCCTTTTTTTTTATCGTCATTTCTCAAAACGTTTCAGCTAATAAAAAAAAAAAAAAAAATTATTTATATAGATACCTCCTATGCATATGTATATATTTATAATAAATATATTATATACATATATAATAAATAGTAGATTTATAATCGGGACAAATAACATACGATGTCAGGACGATGTGGCACGCCTCGGCCCCAAAGTCTACGTTGCGCAATAATAACCATATTGATTATATCGATCACATATTATTTTAAATCAAATTCGTAAATACCTATGTGTATAAAGGGGGTGGAGGTCATTGCACAAATGGGTCGATAGTATGGGTACATTCATACCTATAGCATATTATAATATAATGTATTAAACACATAAAAACGTAAGGTGTTCGAGTCGTTCAATGCGTCTTTTAATGTGTCTTGAATTAATTACGTACAATAAATGCAAAATGCAATGCCCAAACCGATTTTATCGATTTTATTATCACTAACTATAATTATACAATATGCGTGTTTATATGGGTAGGAATAGGCACTTCTTTTATTTTTTCATTTTTTTACTACCGATAGAGAATTTGCAAACTATACTAAAACATTTCTGGCCCCCAAGTAATTCAATAGCTCGTGATAGTATCACCGGAGAACGTGTTTAATGATTTAATTAAATAATATTAAAACCTGTTGTTTTAATGTCAAACACGCCTTTGTTGTACGCCGAACCATATTTTAAACATATATATAAACCAAACCTTAACAACATAGTTATAAGTTACAATATGTAAATTTGAGTTGTTTTTTATTTATTAAGAAACCGTACAACAATGTTAGAATTTGATAAATATTTCTACAGATTGAACGTGAAAACGAACGGACACGACATCCATTCGAACGCGCAGAAGACGCGCATATTTATTTTCCAAACGAAAATAATGAACGGACATGATGATAATTTCGTTTATACTATAATATATTTAAGAATGTAAGATAACGAACTCATTTACTTCGCCCACGTGAATCTACTAATCAGCATCGTGTGCTCGTGTAACTATACGCAATGCATCACCTGTATCGATATCCAAAATATAATTCTAATATGACACCTCGCGCCGCCGTGATTGCCCTTCGCCATTGGTCGGAGCATTCAACCGCAACCATAACAATTCATTCCGTCGGCCCCGGGTCACTATGTTCATTAAATGTTCAAATATAATATATTTTGTCATTTTTCATTTGATTCATAAGTGTGTTCACGGGCCACGGATGGGTCCGATACTTAACTATAGAGACTCGTTAATGATTTTTATACAGACACAATGGCATTAATCAAACCCGAATAGAGCTATTTTATGATGGGTTTAATATATTATTTTCAGGTGGTATAAATTAGTAAATTTAATATTCATAATCATAATAATCGCGTTCGACTGACAACCTACAACAGTCGTGGTTAAATGAAACGACCAGAATAAACGTTTTATCGTCGAATGTTGAACACGATCTATGAAATAACCGACCAACAATTCACGATTTCTTTTTTAAATTAAAAAAAAAAATAATACAATTCGCGTGTTAGCAATATCCCGTACAGAACAATTCAACAAACTATTAAAAATAATCCTACTTGTTTAATGATAATTAATATGCAGTAATATTCGGATTTCTCAAATAGATAACTATACGACGGAATAAATATCTTGGCTTTTAATTGTAAGACAATAATTAATTTAAATATTAATTTATGGAAATCAATATTTTTATGGACCTACGTATGTAAAGTAGAATTGTATTGAGCATTTTAATCCCACTCACTATTTTAATCAGATACATATTATCACCAAACTAATGAATAAAAATATATATTTACCTGTTTTGTTTTTTAACTTGTGAAAAAATATTGTATACATTATAATGAAACGTAAATAGTGTCTGGAAGACGCGATAATTATTTTAAAATGTGCAGATGAAATTATACTAAAACAAAAATCTCAGCACCTGAACCGTTATAAGACCTCTGGGCTATGATTTAGTGCTGTCAACATTACACGGTAATCGCCATACCATAAACTACGTTTGTGAACTACTCGCTCGAAGTGAATTTTGTTCAACGACCCACTATAAGTATTAATGCACTTATAGATCTTCCACGAGAAAAAAATATATTATAATTATAGTAAAATATATTAAAATTTGTGTTTGAACGATTAATCTCCATTGACGCGTTCACTTAACTTATCTTTTGAATGGTGAATAACATAAAAATGGTTTTATTAAATACATGAAACACAATAATTTGGCTAACAAGGAATTGGTTTCCGAGACAGTATGGTAGACACTGGTCGAATCGGTTCCCACATCGCATCTACTTTCATTCCCCGTGAGCCAAATTAGTTCCCGTTTCATTTTAAGCAATATTCACAATATAAAATATATACATATGCACCTACCTGTAGTTATTATCATTATCTATTATTATACCTACAAACAAGAAAAATGAAACGATATGCTTGTAAAATTGTATAAAAGATTACATCAAAGAGACATTTATAAGTATCTGTGTACGCTATTTAAATAAATATCTACTTATTAAGTTCACACCAACATTAAAATCGAACATAACATTTAGTAGTTTATAGAGCACAGATACCAATATACATTTACACGGATAAATTAGCATTTTGCATAACCTTTTAGCTCATTTTTTTATAATTTTAAAACAGACAGACATACGTGTATTATGATATAATACCATTAACCCATTAACCACCAGAGAATCTAATAAATCTACATTGTTTTTTTCTATAAAATAATATAAATATATGGATTATAATTATGTATTTTATCAATATATTGATCAACATTGATTTTTTGTGATATCATTATATTGATTATTGTATTTTTAATGAAATTTGAAAAAATTTTAGGCAATATAAAATATTTTATTGTTTTTAAATGTTAAGACTATTTTGAAGTAAAAACTTTACTGGTAGCAATATTGATCTTATTACAAAAATAAGGTTTTTAAACGTTCATACGATTATTCAAATGAAAAATTTATATATTTATAAAAATAAAAATGTTTTACTAAAATCATTATTATCATTAAATAAGACAAATATTAAAATTGATAAGTCATAATGAAAATATTGAATACGTAATCACAAATAGATTAAATGCCACTACTCTTTAAAGTAGGTTTAACCTACTCTACACAAAATTTAGCAAAAAAAGAAAACTAAAGATTTGTGGTCTTGTAAATAAAAATTGAAATTATCGAAATATATTAAATGGTTAAACGAGAGAAAATACTTTGTTATAAAATAGGTTGTATTTATGTATTTTACATAATTATTATTAAAATATTATACATTTAAATACTAAGTAGTACCTACATATTACACCTTACATAATATTATGTTTCAAATAGTTTTAAATTGTTGATTGGTCACTTAACAATTTATCATTGAATATTTTATAAATATATTTATATGACGCATCCACTTGATGAAATTATTAGTTCATGAAACAGAAACCGTTTTTTTCCACTTAGTGAAATAATAAAAGATTTCACGAAGTGGATATCTTTTCACAAAACGGATACTAAAATTTCATATCGTGTAATTTTTTTCATCAAATGGCCATCCACTTGGTGAAACAAAATATTATATTATATTGCTATTGGTTGCAATAATACATAAACCATACATCACAATATTGATATTATTATAATATTATAATATTGATAATAATATTATAAATATTGTGATTCATATAATTTATACCAATGGCAGTGTAATATTATAATTATATAATTGTATATTAAATTGTGTTTCACCAAGTGGATATGGCTGTTTGATGAAAACAATTATACGATATGAAATTTTAGTAACCATTTCACGAAAAGTTATGCAGTTTATGAAATGGACAATTTCATCAAGTGGATGCGAGTATGCGACACGCACATATAAATTATACAAGTATATATTTATATTACAATAATAATTTAAATATCTTAAAAAATAAATACGATGTTTATCAAGGCACTATCAAAGACCATCGAAAAAATCAAATATATACCTACCTGTAGAAGCACTTATACAATTCATTGAACAAAATAAAATTAAACGTTTATAATATACTTCGTTTAAAAAAAAAACAGGACATTTTAAAAGCCAGAAAAAACAATTGCTTTAAACTATAAAATTATTGGGTATAGGCGTATAGCCGTATGGGACTTCCGGAAACGGGCGAAATGGAACAATAGATTCAAAATTTATAGAACAGATGTGGATCGTATTTTACAATGAACTAACCGGACATTTGCTGATTTTTTGATTATTATCATAAGTATAGAATAAAAAAGCATTCAGGAACAAAATATTGAAAAATAGGCGGTATTATTAAATATAATACGAGAGTGTACTTTACTCACCAACATTTACATAATGTTATTTTATCAAAAAAATATTATTCGATCATTTAATAGTGTATACCCTTTAAAACAAAATTAAATTATATAATAATATACAAAAAAACATCTATTTAAATCTTAACGAAGTAATTATAAATTTTTTGTTAAATTTAAAAGAAAATTAAAATAGGGTCAAATATTTAAAATATCAGTCGTATTGTATCAGTGGTAAGTGTACTCATTTTTAGTAAAGTACGATTAACAGTGATATAAACAATTTTATATTGGTCGTTCAATAATAGTGTATTACTACAATAGCGTAATTCTGAATAATTATTAAAATAATGAACTAAATTTACTTAATTATTACATATTTTAATATTAAAAATAATACAAAATTCCATAACCAATAAATATTTGAATTGTAACTAAGCCACACTATGTTAATTTTCAACACCTTACATTATCGTTAAACAAAAAATTAAACTTTTACCATAAACCGATTTTATATAAAACAACATTAATATTACGAGTATATTAATATGAACTTCCTTTTGAATCAAGGCATTAGACCAGTATGTTTATTTCCATGTACTAACATATAGAATATTAAAACTAGTAATGAAATTAACAGGTTCCCATTAAAAATGACGATGCAAATGCAATTTAAATATAATTATTAATGGAGCAACATTAAAATTATAAACAGAAATTTAATTTAATAATTTAAATGTAGTATACCTATTTAATATTTATATTGAAATCACATTTGCATCGCAATTTTTAATGAGAACCTGGCGAACCTGCTAATTTCATTCCTAGTTTCTCCACTATAGGTGTATAGGTACATTAAAAAAAAAAACGTAGGTACTACCAAAGTACATAATCAAAAATTGATGTCAATTACAGGTTTATAACGCACAGTTTTATTGTGCAGTGACCACAAGATTTTATATTTCATGCGTTGAAATATTAAACCTTTATTAAAAATTATTGTAGCCACTATGTTTTTACGGGAAACGATTTCGTGAACTCTATAAACAACCGGACAAACGCACAAGCAGTGTATTCATACACGATAATATATTGATATATGATTGGTTAATGGTAAACCTTAAATTACTGAAACGCGTCATAAGATCATTGAACCAAAAACCGTGAATGTTAAAAACGAAACATTTAAATTGCCATTTGTTCTGCTTCCTGTAATAGTTACGAATGCACTTCAATAAATTCAACCACAAGAACCGACTAATAGTAAGCGGCTGATTGAAAAATGCGGTCGCCTCATACACAGATTTAATCTAAAATCTAAAAATCATAATCGACGGTATAAAATCGCACATAGAAATAAAGAATCATTTAAACACCTAGGTGAAGACTTCACAATCATTATATTATCATAGTTTATTTATAATTGGTCTGAATCATCATTTGTAAACGTGTTTACACCTGTTGTATTATATATTTATATTTTTCGATCAGATATACATGTAACATAAAAACAGCAGATACGTTAAAAACAATATCCTATAGGCTATATAAAATTATATTTTCGTTCGTACTTCAAACAAAAAAAAAAACACTTGGTTTCGGGGACGTCCTTGAGACGGAGGGGGTAACAAAGAATTCTCTGTGTAGAGCATTATCATGTTTTTTTTAGTATTGTCGTAAATTTACTTATAACTTTGTACAACTTATAACATTTATTTATAATTTTTTTTTTATTTATGCACAATTATTTTCGACACTTTTTTACAAATTATAGATTTATAATTACTTAAATATATACAATGACTTTTAAGACATAACAAATTTTTATAAAAAAAACTTTTAATAATCCACTAAAAGAATCTGATTCTAGTACAAATGTTATTAAATATTTTTAATTTTGATTGTTGATTTATAGTCTATACTAACACGTATTTAAGTAAAGTTCGTTCAAGTATGGACTTTGTCAAATAAAAACTTTAAAATTATATTATTATTATTATTATTAAATACGATGCACAAACAATACAATATAATATTATAGTCTCAGTTCATAGAAAATCTTATCTTATATTATAATAATAAAAATAAATAGAATAATCCGGTTGATTTGATATTGCATTTGCATATGTTTAATAAATTATTACAAAAACTATGAATATAGTAATTCCTATAATTTCAATGTAGACTAGTTTATCGAAAACAACTCATAAACACGACATTAAATAAGAAAAAACGATAACCATCTTATGACTGTATAGCTAGAGAGAATACAATATTCGTAAATCGTGATTCGTGTTATACACAGCTAATGCCTACGTTTTTACATAATATAGTTTTTACTATGGATTGTACTTTGGTGTTAAGCGCATCAAGCCATCAACAATTCGTTTTTCGTACCATCGAATTCACGTCTTACGCAATATTAACCCATTGTCAGATACCATGCCTACCGGCTATATACCATTACAATACCTACTGCTGTAAATACACGGTGTACCTACGTGCTATACAATATAAATATTACAATTAATAATCTATAAACAGAGTGATTCACCAATCACCAAGTATGCTCACCGACATTTTTATTGCTTTAATAATTAAACTATACTAATTTTTGGTATTTTTAAGTGTGAATATATATATATATATATTATGAACAATATTTTTCATCGTTTAAATTTGTTGTACCACTTATAGAGTGTTCATAGCGTTATAGCGATACAAATATATTATTTTCAAATGAGAAAATTTGTTAATGTACATTATTACGCAAATGAAATTTTTGTAAATGTTGATATTATGTCTTAATACAATTTTGGGTTCTTACAATGTATTTAATAAGAATATATTAGTCCTTAATATATTAAGGACTATATTTATATAATTATAACGATTACACTAAAATATTAAAATAAGTGTAATATTATTAATATTTATTAATTATACTCGAATAGTTTTTATAAATTATAAGTATTATTTACTACAATAAATTCTAAAATCATTATAGACCCTATTCCAAATCCAAATTAGTACTACACAGTTAAATAAATCAAAAAATTACTCATTTGAATTTTGATTTATACGTATAAACATTTTTAAAAAGGTCGTTTTAAAATAGGGTGATTATCATTTGAAAAAAAAGTTGGTATCACCATAGAACATTCTTTAAATGGTATCTGTATTATTTATGTAATTATATAAATACACTATAAAGTATACTATAGATACATATTGCAATAAAATATGATATTGATTAAGTTTTAAATATAAATTATAAACATAATCAATTCCATAAATAACGATCGTAAATCTAAAAAATTAGGTGATTTTCTGCATTTTATTTCACAAAATGTTTGTCAAGACGCGTTATCCTAAGAATTCCGATTTAAATCGGCCAACCCGTTTCTTTTGGCCTGATATGATATTGCGCTTATAGCTGTAGAACTATTCGTCTCGCTGAAAATAACAAGGGTTTTAGTTCCACGTAATATTGACCGTTGTTTCATAAAACTTTTTACTGAAATCCGCCGGAAAGTTTTCACCAAACAACTGGTATCAGATAATAATATATAATGATTAGGCGGTGTGTTTTTTGTCACATGATATAATGCATATTATTATTATTTTAAATTTACTTTAATTTTCCTTAAAACCCGTCTAGAAATATCACTGTATTCAAAAAAGGATTTTTTTTCTAAATATGTTTCTAGTATTTTGATGTTTTTTTTTAAACCTACCCATGTTTAAATATTATAACTCATTAATGAAACTTATAATAAAATAATATACATTTTTTATAATCTATAACGTCATAAAATATGTCTTCTCGCTATTATTCTACTAAGTCTTTTGATTAACTTTATACATTTTAATGTGTTGTCGTTAACTAATGATTTATATTAAATTTCCATCATAAATATTAACTGATAATTAAACTAATTGTATGAAATTGAAATAACCACTATTAATTCAAAATCCTATTTTATGTAAAACACATTGAGGTAAACCGTTGTGGACTCGGAACTGCCGATAGCTGCAGTTTTGAACTACTACAATAATAACCATCAGCTGAATCCTATTAACTTCATAATCATATAATTTTGAAATGGCTAAAATAATGCTTTTCATTTTGTTCTAAAACTTTATAGAATTTAAAATATAGAGCTTAGATTCAACGAGATATGGAGTAAAAAATAATCATAATTGTTTGAATTTAAAACATTATTTACATAATATTTTCTTCTTATAAAGTTATTTCTATACAATATATAAATAAACAATAAAAACTTTTTAGATTAAAAAATAACAGAGTCAAAATATAATAACAGCCATTTCTATGATGTATACATTTTAATTTATATAATTTAAAAATATGTTTTATTTTTATAGACTATAATATAGAGCAATATTTTATAATATATTTTTTTTTTTTTAGGTTTTCTTAAAAATAAATTACTAGTGAACCAAATCATATGTTTAATTTAAAAGTTGAATAAAAAATTCTATTTTCTTTCTTAAAAAAAAAATAATCTCATTTGGAAAATACCTTAAATTTTAATTTTAGAAAAATAAATGTAAAAGTAGTCAGGTGTCAGAACCTTCAAGTCATTTATTCCACTTAGCAATGGGTTTTACGCGAAAATTAAATTATGGCAGTCACGTGTTGATTCTCGCTGTTTGCTCTTTATTACACCAAAACCATATTGCTACAAAATTCTATCGAATAGATTTCTCGGAACACATCTAGCTGGCTAGCCATAAGAAATGTTTGTGTATACATATTATAATAATATATGTACAAAATGAACAGGAAAACATAGATGACGAGAATAATGAAGTAACACGTAACAACCGACGACGACGACGACGACGACGACGATGATAATAATAATAATAATAATAACAATAATAACGGGCATTCGGTCGAACAATGTTAACCATAACAAATGAATGACATCTGACAGAAAGATAAGTCGGTAGGGCTACCGAGTGTGTAAAAAAAATAATAATAATAATAAAATGAAAGACTTAAAAAAGAAATAACAAAATTAAAATTACAATGACACGCGATAGAGATAGACAACCGAGATTCATGAATAAATGAATCACATCCCATAGGTATGTATACCTACGACTGCGATCGGACCAAGTAGATAAGATGGTTAAGCTTTTGGAGCAATATACAATGATCATTAAAAACACACACACACGCACGCACAAGCAGACACTCACACGCGTATACGTACGTATAACTTAAAATGAGATGTAGTTATGTCGATTGGATAACGGGCAGTGAGGCGTGGGTGCCAACCGAAACAATACGTTTGGAAAACGGTTTATGACGCGAGATGAACCGCCACCACGAGGATAAATGTTTGCATGTCACCTTTTTTTTTGTTTTTGACCTCCGGTGACCCAGACCGAAAAAATAATTTGTCCTTGTTTTTGAAAACTTTGTATACATATATTATACTTACTGCTTATTATCAGCGATGTACACACACGCGATTCACATAAATAATGATCAACCCGGAAAGACCCGAATAACGGATTTTATAAAATCAAATCGACAATCAATACACTACGCTAAAATAAGCCTGAAACCATGATAATAAATAATAGATACAAATTAAGGGTAGTTTGAAATTACTGGTTTATACCACCCACAATGAATGTATTAAATTTACAACGGTTTTATATTTATTTTTTATGCGTTTAATTTTTATTATTATAGTACCTACATCATTTATTAAAATAATATTATACAGTTCAAACAAAATATTTTTCTTTAATATTTCAAATCAAACAAAGGTATACATTTAATAGATATAAGACAGTATTAAAGTAGATACATGGGCCAAAAAACGAAATTACATGGTAGGTAATTTATTTAAAATACCTCATTACCAAAATTAACTTGTACATAATATATAAACCGTATTAGCATTTTATTATTTTTAATGAAAAAAATTAAAATATCTACGATTTTGGTCTCCGCGAGTCCGACTGTGGTACTAAGATTTACTAACATTTGTAATATTAATTACAATCACATTTTAAATTAAAGTTAACTTCCAAATTAAATTTAACATTCCAAAATTACTAAATTATAATTATACAAATATTATCAGAAAAATTGTAAGAAGATGGAAGGATCAGATAATAAAAAGTATGACCAATCAAACAGTGAAAATAATAAATATAAACTTAATCAAAAAAAAGCGGGTAAGTGAGTATCGCTCTGCTGTACATTAGGTGGTGGGATGGACCTCGGACTAGGGAAGGTTAAATTTGAATGCAATGATAGGTATCATTGTATACGAAAAACGATTCTGAACGGAGATGATTTGTCAGTCCAGGATATATTATATTTAAATATTATCATATATTCTATTTTGAAACTAATTCAAACATTTAAGTAAAAGTTTCAAGATCTTACGTTTAGTAATTTATTAAAAATAACAAAAATCGAAAATTATTTATTAGTAAAACGTGATTTTACACGTCGTGTATTTTTGATTTCAAATTAAAATTAAAACTTTAAACACTCGTAAATTTTTTTAAATTGAACAATCCTCAAACTTTTTTATAATTATTCTAAGCTTAACTTATGGACAGCATAGTATTAAATTTTCAATTCTTAGCTTTTGATAGAAAAATATTTATAAATTTTTAACTTCCAAATAGTGAAAAATATTCATGATTTTGACGAATTTTTGTCATTATTTGAACTTCAAATGCTAATAAAAAAAAATTGTGCCTATGTATTTTTATAATTTTTGAATGAGAGTTAGAACAAGTTATGTAGACCCTTCAATTAAATTTTCAAGTAATTTGTCCCAGCTAAATTTTTTTTATCAACATTTATAAAAAAAAAATAAAAAAAAATTGAAAATTTCAATTGTCTATTAATAGCTCAAAAAAAGTCAAAATGTTTTGAAAATCAAATCACGTAAAGAAAATAGCAATCTAAATAACTGGTAAAATTTTCAAGTATTTACGACTTATACTGTTTGAATAACAACAAATATCAAAAATCGTTTGAGGCTAAACCGTTATTTAACGCGGTTTTGTAAAAATTTAAATTTCAATCACTCATAAAAATTTTTTGTTTTAGTCCGGTAGAGTTTTTTTTGCAGATAGTAGAAGACAATTTTATGCAGAACCTTGTACCAAATTTTCAAATCTTAGTTATAAAAGGAAAAATTTTTACGATTTTTTAACCACAAAATTACTTGCCAATTTTCGCAATTTTGACATATTTCGTATAAATTCGAACTTTAAGCACTTATAAAAAAAAATTGTGACTAACGATTTCGGATTTTTTTTTATAACTTTAAGAACAACTTATAAGAAACCTTGTATTAAATTTTCAAGATTTTCTGGCCGGCCAAAAAATTTTTATCGTTATTTTAAAAAAAAATACTTAAAAAAATTGAAAATTTCAACTGTCTATAAATAACTCAAAAAAAGTCAAAATTCTTTGAAAATTTAACTGTGTATGGAGAACGCTAATATAAATATTTTGTGAAAATTTCAAGTGTTTACATCGATTAGTTTTTGAGTTATAGCAAAATAAATAATTCGATTTTGTCGAAAACTGGTTTTGCGTAAAAATTCCCGTTTTTCTGTCATTTTTTTTTTGTTTTTCTCGATTTTTTTGAAAACTGTTGGAAAATGTTTACTTTTCACCTCTATAATGCACCAAGGATATTCACTTTGCCATCGGAAACCACCCCCAAAGTTTGAAATTGAAGCATTATTTCGACTAGTTATGCTGTACACAGACACAAAAACAAAAAAAAAAACAAAAAAAAAAAAAAAAAACACACATTATTGTAAAATCAATACATTCATCACTCCGTTCAGAATCTAAAAGCGTTATAGCAGTGAACGGAACTCTGATAGAAATATAATTTTTATCATAATGGAATACTCTTAAAAATTATTTTAGTATCGTATATTTGACCGATTTTTATGATACTAGTCTAGGAAACTGTGTACACGGTTAAAGAAAATGCCACTTTCACGTGTATTTAAATCACTTATTAGTTGTTGACCAGCAATAATAAAATTCGTACAGCGTTGTGCAATAGTATAATAACATATTGTGATGGACTTCCGGTAATTTATGTCTGCGACGTCGATAAACGCGTTTATGCTCAATGTATATAATTTGTACTTGGCGGACTTGTATTAAAACTGTACGGGAAGTTAGGAGAAAAATGTGTACGTGAAATGGATACGTATGAATTGGTCCAGTTGAAAGAACCGAATATCAACTGTTTCGTCAAGTATACGCCCAGAGATGCTGGAGATAAGCCCTCAGGATGAGGGGGCGCACTTAAAACAATCCCTCCGGGTAATTCGATTTTTTTTTTTTGTTAATTATTGTCCTTTCATGTGTAAACACGAAGCACAAAGGGATTTTGGGGTCACCCGCTGATGATAATAATCACCGAGCACCGGCGCGCGGGACCAACAATGGGTATGAAACAAAAACGGAAAATAAGAGAAGAGAATTATTATTAAACGTTAGCGCGAAACAATACACAGGCGGGTGTAACCGGTTTTCGGATTTCGGAATCTTTTTTTTTTATTGTTGTTTCCTTTACTGTTTCATTTCGGATTAACAAGCACACCTCCCCCCCTCGCGCGTTTCTGCACCGGCGCGGGGAGGGGGCGGCCCATTTGCATAAACATAATGGATTGCAGCTCATCCCATCTGTCCGATCTGTGCACGCGCTCCCAGTGTTACTTATATCCAATACACATAATAATATACACGCGCCCGTCACCCGTATTTTTCGGTTAATTTTTCTTTTAACGTACAGAACAAATTATACACTAAAAACAATAACGCAACTATATATAATACATCACAATATAATGATTTATTATTTCGGCGACAACGTTCGGGCGCCGATCTGCGTAAAAACGCCGTACATATTATCGTATTATAATATACATGCAGTACGATATCACATTACGTTCTGTGGCTCGCTTCACTCTCTCGTGGCAGATATTTAAAATATTATATTATACGCCGCACGGCCGGCAACACGGCAGCGCCGCGGTGAACGTAAAACCGTTATAAACCTAACCATACGTGTATGCATATCAGCTAGGCTGCAGTAATGCAATCATAATGTAATAATTAACAATGTTTATTATACACGTCGTATATAGGAAACGTAATGCAGCGCCGCTCGACTCACCCGGACTTCGCCTGATGCGTACCTGCAGCACACTGTTTGCACTTACCCGCGATTATATAATAAATTATACATTTCACGACGAAGATTTCCAATATATTCGTCAGCGTCGCGAATTCATACACCCTGAAACCAGTGAAATACTAATAAACGCATTAAATTTAACGTAAATTTACGTTTTATTGTTACATAATTTTATACACATTTTATATATACAAAGTGTGCGTAGTCGACCCGTGTTGTACGCGTGTATATCACTATATATATATGGTTTGTATATACGAGTATTGTATACCGACACCTGGTGATGTTATAACAGATTTCGTGGGATTCAATTGACTACAAATGAATGTTATTTAGAACCATGTACAATTAATGCATTATTTGCACATAAATCGGTAGTTTATTTTTTTTTTTATCTTTAATTTTCCAACACTTACCCGTTTAATAGCAAATTATAATGTCACTCTTCGTAGAACTTTTTATTTTAAAACGTTAGTTCTGCTCGGTAAATATTTAAAAAAACATTCCTCTTTCATCAGCATTGAACTCATTATTCGGTTTGTATTTACATAGTAATTCTTGAAGTTTCACCTTCAAATCGTTACAGACACCGTAGACTGTAGAGCCATTATATTATATAATAACAGTTGTATGTTTTATTTTAATATAGCTATAATGACATAAGATTAAAAGAATTGTCATTTATAAAAAAAACTTCAAAGTAGCAAGTTCCAGAATTGTAAAAATGAATTGCACTGTCAGAGTTTTGACCAACAAAACTTCGTAGTTATAACTACCCTAGTTTTATAGAATCCATTTAATTTTCCGTTATATTTCAAGATTTTAAAAGGAACGTCAGTCTTATTTGATATATAAAGATTTTCGATATCAAGCTTCATAATTATTTAGTGATGAGTTGACTGTGTATATATCAGAAGTTCAAAATGTTAACTCTAAATTAATATATTTATATTTTAATACCTGACATGGAGCCAGTGGCGTATTTAGGGAAGGAGGCCAAGGGGGCAATTGCCCCGGGCAGCACTTTTTTGGGGGAAACAAATTTAACTGGAAACTATTTTTATAATATTAATTTAATGATGTTTGTTTTATAAGCATATTATGAAAATAAAATATATGATACGAAAAAAAATTAATAAACTTTACAATTGGCTTTGATTATTTTGTTATCATTTGTTTTTTCAATAGTATCACCTACGATATTCAACATTCTAGGAAACTCGATAAATTTTTATACTGCATGATACTATTAGCATATCACATGTATTGTAAGTTTGTTTAGGGTAAGAAAAATTGCCACTATAAAAAACCCGGCGAGAAGAAAAGGGCGTTAAAAAAATATGTACCTGTGGCAGCAAAATCCTAAATACGCCACTGCATGAAATAATAAAAGATAACACTTATATACATTTATAATGTAACATTTTTAATAACCTCATTAATGATATCAGATTATTGTTTATCGGTTGTTGTTATAGTCTCGATTAGATTAATGATCGTTTCCAAACTTATTCAACACTTTGTACATCAATTTAGGATGTACATCACGGGAAAAATTTCAAAAAATTCATAAGTATACAACTGAACGCAAACGTCTAGCAGTAGAATAAAATACAATGATAATTATTGATTATTGGACGGTTACGATAAAAAAAAAATTCCAACTATCCCAGCAATGCTCATATTAGCTGTACTAATATTTAATATTATATACAAAGATCGAGATTTATATGCCTCAACATTATATAATGTTACTATAGTATAATATTATAGGTTTCCGAGATCTATTTACACCGACTGCAGCTATAATAATACCGGAGAGTCATCAATTTCAACACGTTAAATTCATCCGGGAATCCGGTCCTCGACGACTTTATCATTCCCCATTATCGTCGCTCAGCGGTTCCATAATGGCAGTACGTGATTGCATCCGCGAACAACAGTGTGATATTTATTTTTTCTTATTCTGTTATTTTAATCTCCGTTATTAAACGGTGTAGAAAAAAATCACCGAGTTATTGATGGCTTCGACCAGACCGGACGACAAATTGATTGGTATTCGTCATACCTGCATCGTCCACACATACGCACACACGCGCACACACACATATATATATATATCGATCTTGGCATATTTTTTCTGCATAACACGCGCACAATATAACGTCTAAATACCTACCGCAATCGAACAGTGGCGGCGAGTGTATCACCGCCATAGCTGCCGCGACCGAGAAATGCAATACCATCTATGGACCGTGCCCCTCGTCGTGCTCTCATCGATCCGCACGATCTGACCGATGCAAATCCAATGAGAATATTTTTCCAAAACACTTGTTTATCACGACATAGTCGACAAACAGTTGTGTTGGTGAATTGGATAAAATTGTATTTCATAATAATTATATATGTATGTATGAAGGTGTCTATGCCAGATTGTTCATAGATTAATCACTGTACTAACGTCAAACGCGAATCAAACTATTTAAATGTGTTAAATGTATAAAAAATTTAAAAAAAATAAAAAAGTACACGTTTTTTTCCAGCTTATAATATAACATTATGTTATTTAACTTGCCTACTTACTTAATCAAGAGTGTAAGTATTGTCTGCATTCAGTCACTTATTTGCAAACTGCAGTGATTAAGAAATATAAAATATAATATACATATATAATGGCATTTGCTTGCCCTGTGATGTTATCCTCTCCCAAGATCCTGTCAAAGTATTTAATACCTATATATATTTTTTTAATTTTTAATTATGCAATTATACAATTCTATTATGCGAACAAAATACTAAAATAATATCGTTAAAGAACTAAATATAGTTAAGTAAGTGGGTATACGTTAAAAAATTTCTTCAGTAATTTACATGATATTATAATGAGTACATTTTTTAATTGCAATTGTATCTTAAGAGTCACAAAAATTATTTGTATCTAAAACATAACGTTTTATATTTTAATAACTAAACTAACTACGAAGACTCAATGACGTACAAATTGTAAATTACAATAGATAAATTATGTGTTTTAACTGTTTTAAGTTATAACTTGTGTACACGAAAAATTGCTAAACGTGTCAATGATGAAATATAAATATAAGTCGTGTACAGTTTACCGCTACCTTTTTGAAAACAAAACAGAAGATATTTCAAAATGTGTGTGTAAATACCATACTAATGGTAAACAACAAAACAAATTACAAAATGGAACGTGAAAGAACACACTAATCTAATTAACTCGTGTTGAATGCTTATCAACAGCAATAATCCAATGAAAATCCAATCAAAAAATACAGAATAATAAATTAAAATATAAGTAGGACAAGGATTTTACGCTAATAATGTATAAATTTAGTTTGCGACATCTGGTTTATATTTTACAATCTCCTTTGTTTTAAATAATTCAATCATATTTTTTACAATGTTAACATAATATTAATGTATAAGATATAAATTATATAAACTTATATTAAAAAATGTTTTTTAAATACTTACACTTAATAAGTCATTCAAGTATTTTTTTTAAATAAAACGTATTGTATTATTAAATTTTACAAATTGACATTTATATAAACTATCATAATTCATAATATGTTTTTGTTATAACTTATAAGTGAAGTAATATAAAAACTTCAGTGAAATATAGGTAATGTTAAATTTATAATGACGAATGAGATTATGCTATAGAAATATAATTCCTCAATAAACAAAATAGGTGTCAATAAAAATGATCACTTATATGTATATATTGAAGTAATTTATTTTTAAGTCAAGACGATGGTAATGATAGTTCATCATATTCATATTAAAATGAATATAACAATATTAATAACGTTACAAACAATAATATTAACAAAGCTTATGAAATATCACATTTACCATTAATTTTTTTATGTAACAGCTTATAATATCAAATCTACAAAATTAAAATCTGTAAAAAGCTACTATATCTTAAATGTATTCAATTATATACAATATATTTTAAAAGAGGATTTACTTTTTTACACACTAATATGTCGACCACCTTGTCTATTTGAAATTTGATACTTGATGAATTGATAATACTTCAAGTCCAAAAATATTAAAATATTATTCTGCAATAAAAAAATAAAAATGTAATGACACTGCTAATTTTTATTCAAATTGATTTATCTTTAATTCGAATTCAATGATATATTATTGTACTTATACAATTATTATGAATGAAAACAGTCTGTCAGCCTATAATATTATATAAAGTATATTTCGTGTTGTTTTTTTTTTTTTTTTTGGTTTTTGATATAGCTATTATTTAGATTATATGGTTTCAGTATAAACTACTTACGAGGAACTTTCCATGTATTAAATTTCAAAACTAAGATATACAAATAAAAGTTTTTGTGAATTATTTCTAACAAGGTACGAAATAGGTGTTAATTGTTCGTCATTATTTTAACTTCAAATGCATAAAAAAAAAATATGCCTATATACTTTTAATATTTTTATACAGATATAAGAATAACTTATGTGAAATCTTGTATTAAATATTGACTAAGTGAATAATTTTGTGTATGTACAAAAAAAAAAAAAATCTAAAATTTCAATTGTACATAATATAATATATAAAAAAAAAGTCACAATATTTGAAAATTATACTATATATGTAAAATAATAATTTAAATACAAGGTAAAAATGTCTTAAATTATATAATTATTTAAAATCAATTTAGTTAAAATTCCGATTTTCCCTAATTTTTTGTTCGTTTTTCCCGATTATAAGAACAAAATTCGTAGGTTTTTTTATTTTGACCTCTTTAAAGTACGAACTAGATTCAATTTTATACCCAAAACCACCCTCAAAGTGGAAAATTGAAGCATTTTATCAAAAACATATCATGCATTCATATACAAAAACAAACACACACACACAACATTATAAAATTAATACATTCATCGCTCCACACAGAATCTAAAAATAAATTGTAATACTTTGTAGTATCTAACTATTAATCAACAATTTATATATCTATAAAACTATTAATATGCAATTTTTCAACCACCCACTTCAAAATAATTAATAAGAAAATCTGTTAACTGTTTCACTTAAGTTTAAATTTTTGTTATTAGTATACTATTTATCACTTTTTCCACATTTTTAAAAATAAGTCAATGTGTACAATGTGTACATAATTTGTATAGAAAACACCCAAAATCAAATGTAAAAAATGGGTATTCAAAGTCTAACAATTCAAATTAAATATTTAGATGCGTATTATATTAATTTTTATTATTTACTTTTTTTTTTTTGTCACACAAGGTTAGGTTATTCTTAGCTCACTGCCGAAGAAGATTTCCGTAATTGTATCATTAAAAATTAGTTCCACAAAAAAAAAATAATAATAACTTCTTGAATAGAACCACAGAACGTAGTAATTTCTAAGTCAAAATTTTAATTCCTGAAAACTACAAAAGAAAAGCGTACTTGAAAAACTACTACTGTTATTGTAAAGACTAAAACAAGAAAACTAACTTCATTCCAATTCAGAGCACAAAAACCGAGTATAAGAAAACATATTCAAACTTACATAGGTAGGTATATGTATAAGTAGCAACTTTGGTCACTGACGGTTATTAATTTTTTTGAGTAGGATAATAAAATATATATTGCAACACTTTAGTTATAACTAATTATACTCAACCCGATAATATTATTCTGTTTTCCGATAATATTCATATAAATACTCTCACCATAAAATAAAACTCGCCTGGTCGAAATCTGTTTAATTCGAACTAAAATTTTATAATCGATTTATGATTACTGCGCTAACATATAAAGCATATCTAGACTAATATTGTAGGCTATTACAGTTGTTTATGAAAATGGAGCTTCCACCAAACCAGTAAATGTGGTTGTTATAATAGTAAATAATAACAGTTATTAAAAATCATTTAGCAATGTATATATATATATAAATTATGACTGTACGTACATAATATTATATTGTTTCGCTGGTACAGTAAAGTGATGAAATAAAAACATTGTCATTAGAAAAACGTAACGATTTCAAAACAACGTTTTTATTATTATTAATCGATAAATCTAAATTCGATAACTATTAAACCATATATATTTTTTCTTCAAATATTCAAAAACAATAATTTAAGCAAAATATTTTTATGACGCAAGCTGATATGTCATTTTACTACCCGCAACCACTATTTTATTAACAAAAATACTTTGATATAATTTTTGTTTTACAACTAAAACCCGAGTCGTGTACGAATTTTGAATGAATTTATCTTTATTACCGTTATTGCAAAATCATATAATATAGTTCATCTTTATATGCACGCAATAATAAAACCTATTTCAAAGTTCAGATGTTCTCACTGCTGCAGAGTTGAAACTGAAAAACCTCTCGTTAAACTTTCGTCGATTGCAGCTATAATAACGGCGGTATACCTTCTACTTACAATATATTATATATATGTGTGGGCTTATACTACAATATCCATTTACTTGTATATAAAATATAGATAATACAATCAAATCACACAGCTTTCCAAGAACGAGAGAAAATATATTTTACATTTTCCATATAATATACTACATTATAATATATATATATATATATATACCTAATGCCGATATATTATAAGCCCAGTCGAGTTTCGTTCAGCCGCCTACACGCGTGTGCTTTTAACAAGGAATATTTGTAATCGATGGTTAAACGTTATATTAAGTACCTATATACTATATACCTATTACATAAACAATATTTATTGTTCACGCCGCTGTCCGCCGATAATTACTTTAATAATAATGTATTATAATGGTTTATAAATAAAAAAAACGCATTTCCGGGTTGAAAATGTCGTGATGTCGCGTTCTTGAAACGCAGGCCGTCGAAATCTGTACAAGATAAATTACAACAATGAAATCGTAATGAATTATTATAGTTTTGGAAAAATTGAAGTTAAGCGAACTCCGCCGACTTGCACGGGACGAACTCTTCGTCCGCGTGGTTATCGGAAGTCACCGTCGCGTCATCGCGCGTGTGCATAATATTACACCCGGGCGGGCGTCGCGATTTTAATTAAACAACCGTCGTCGCCGTCTCTGACCCCGTTCGTCGGTTGTAAACACTGAGGTGGCACACGAAGTATCGTATCCAACAGCAGCGTCGTCGTCGTCATAAAGGGCAACTCTCTCACGAGCAGATAAGTCACGTTTATGAATTAATTAAGGAGAAAAAAAAAAGAAAGAATTAAAAAATAAAAAAGAATACGCTACGTAGGTATTATTATTATTATTATTATTATCTCGAAATGATCCGGGCTGTCGATCGGGCTGCCAGTGTTTAATGAAAATTATTCATGATGGGTGGGTTGCCCCGTCGCCGTCAGATAAATGGTAGCTGATAGCGGACGAGCCGATCCCGAGCGCGATGAGGTGTGTCCTGCCGGGGCGATGTGACGGAAGACGTCAATATCATATTTTATACATACACACACACTCGCGCACAACACGCGTGCGCACATAATAATATATAACCGACCGGAGTATAATCCGACAAATTTTATATAATAATAATAATATGTATATAGGCATTCCGATACTTTTATTATTATTTTTTCGATAAATTCTCCACGTCCCGGGTTAGTGTGCGCGTAGAGCAGGGTTTTTGCGGTTCATACACACACACACGCTGCTGGGCCGGATTAACGTGGGTGCAAAAAGAGAATTTGCACCATACGACATGTTTTTAGTGGTGGCGTATGCTTTAAGAGGAGTCGAGTTTTAGATATCGATCGTCTTCTTTTTGGCCTTTAATTTATATAGTTTATTTTATTTATAAGACGTGTTTTATGAGATACATTCAATTAACGTTTTAATATGGTAATTCGAAATAAAATAATAGAATTAGTTAGAAATAACAATCGTTGTTTTTTTCGCAAAAATGTTGGTGTTTTACTGATAAAATAATTTATCTTGAATTTGTATTGTCTAAAAAAACAATGTTTTGTAAAAATTATATTATAACATAAAACGCCAGCTTGTAAAACGTATTTATATTTTACATAAAATAAGAGTATAAGACAACCATATTATGAAGGATTAGTATAATTATTCATTATTTGGCAATATAAATAAAAATATATTATTATATTGAGTTATAAAACACATTAATTTCTATTTTACACTTGTATAGGTACCTACGTTAAAAATAAAAAATAATTTAATAGTAATTTATTGCTTTATTTAATGATAATTGATAAATGTCTAAAATAAAACGTAAACATGCTATTTGTTTAATCCATCCGACGTAATAACATACCATAGAAAATGTCTAATCTTGTCTTTTGCTATTAGCTTTATAATTAGAATGAATTACCTATTATAAAACTTGAAGTTAAGAACGTTGTCTGTGTTTGTTTTTTCATTTAATATATTAATTGCTTATTGTAAAATTTATTTATAGATTGAATATATTAAAAAATAAATGTTAAAAAAAAATATTTTAATTTTTCTGCGATCCATTAGCGTTTTTGAATAATAATATTTTATGATATAGGTATGCTCATAACTTGCATAACAATTGGAATATTGCAAAAGAAATAGGTCAATTCATTTTAATATTGAAGCAAACAAAACATTATTGCTACAGCTGAACGGAAATTCGCTAGGTTACACGTGGATCAAAGAAAAAAAGTAAACAGCGTGCTGACATCCTAACATAATAAAACAGTGATGTAAAAAAATTACAATTTAAAATTCGGTGTGCTAAATTCAAAACGTTATAATAAATTAAATTAAATAAACTATGCCAGTCGTACAGCGAAGACAAGAGAATATTTTAGATGTTTTACTCGACGAAATTATTCAGTTTTAAGAATCGTACTTTGGGGCACTTACTTTTAATCTATATACACATCAAAATGTACATTTCATCGGCAGTGCGTATTGTGTGTATGCGATGTGTACATTATGGGACGACGACACGACATGTGGTGTGCGTGGAGAAATAAAAGAATCAGCAGAACCAACAGCGAAAGATCAGCAGATACAATTAAATGATAACCGAATACGGCAATTCGTTCAATTAACCGAGTGTGCGAACCATTGGCACCGTGTCAACGTGCGGACTTTCACTGCTGCGTTATTATTATAATATGTATATAAGCCAACGTGTGCCATATACTAGGAGAAGGTTTTTTTTTTTATTATTATTATTATTTTTAACGAGAAAACTGACTGAAAATTGAATAATATCTATTGTTTACGTATGCCGGTCGTCAATTACATGCCGTGCGCAGCTCGCAGTTGGAAATAGGTGCAGCGGTCGTCGCAAGTTCAACAACTGCAGCAGCAGTGCCTGCCTAGCTATAGTCGTTGTGCATGTGTACGCGCACATAGACGACCAGAACGGGTAATGACAGCGAAACGTTACTCGTTTATATAATATACATATAGGTATATATATAAATATATAGGTACACCTATGCACCGCCGTGTAATTAGGTATACCTACAAATACGTCCGAAACTCGCGTTATAATGATATGGGCATAATGTATTGGCGTAATAATATGCAAACCGACTTCTACCGCGAATGGCAATATGTCGCATTGACATTATGTAAAACGTAAACCTGTAGTCGCCAACGTTCTAGCCGTATGCCAACTACGATACACTCATATTATTATAATGTAGAGGTATACGAGTTTATTTAATGATTTCCAATGGTGCTCGTGGCTTGCAAAAGCTAATTTAAATATTCGATATAAAGAGTGTGACGTATTGTCGTTGAATGCAATTGACCAACTTGAGACCAGCCGTGCATACTTGTAGAAGTATAATAATGCATTTTTATTTTTTGTAAATTGCATTAACATCAAACATTGACATTATATTATACTGAAGAATTACCAGATACGGGAACGAACATAACACCGAATGAAACAGTAACAATAATAATAATACCCAACATCAGGGATTGGGTCAGTAGAGGCGTACAATTGCAGTTTTAGAATTGTAGATTGTGGAAGTTCCCACATTTGTACATAGGTGCTTTATTCACTTACCGCTATACTCACACATAACATAGTTATGTAACGTAGCCATTGTTTATTTGAGTATAGAATTTTTAATCTTGATACTTTCGTTGGAATAGTTATGAGTTCCTAGTTAATTCAAACTGCGGTTACCTATATATTTGGCCCTGCTCAAAATTAAAAATCATAAGTTACTAGTGGCATATTACACAATTATAAATGTTTTATAGAGAACCGAAGTAATAACTAGAACTTAAGTGCAGGTTTGAAACATTTATAAATAATAAATAGGTATCCCAACAATTATTTACAGTACCTACTATTATACAACTGCTAGATGCTGATATCATTACTTACAAATCTGTAAATATCTTAAATATTATTTTGTTTTCTATATTATATAAACATAGTTTGATTTTAAGATAATTACATCTAAACAAAATACAAAACCATCATAAGAATTATTAATGAATGCATTTTCAAAGCTATTATTTGTTACACAAATAATACTAAGACACTGTACATCGATGTATTGTACGAAAACATTTTATGGCGTCATACTTATAGATAACAATGTATGCAATGAATAGTACTTAAAAAATACTGTTGAACCAGTTTTATTTTTACAATTTAAAAAATAAATACTTATCTAGTACCATTATTAAGAATAGGTAGATACCTACTATAGAATATAACTCAAGTGCGATCCGCAAAATAGATTAAATAGAATTTTATAATGAAATAAAAATAAGTTAAAAATATTATGAGAAGTTGTAAAACAAGACTCCAATAAAGAACAATGTCAGATGAATGGAAAATAAATAATATTCAATTCTATTTTCAAGAACAAGGTACAAATACTGATTATGACACGATAAATGCGTAGGAAAAAATAATTTAGCATAAGAAAAAAATATTTCTCGAGAACAGGTTAGATGATAAGTTACGATTAATCGAATCGTTCAATAAATAGCTGAAAAGACTATGAATACAAATTTAAAAAATATGTTATTACTTATGACGAAGTATAACATACAGAGATGTATTATCTTTTTTCAAAACCTTCTTTTTAATATTGTCATGGTATTGTCTATAAACCATAACGATGTATCAGCTTACAAGATGTCCCAACACAGTTAGATCAATTTAAAAAATAAATGTATATAATATTATACGAAATGAATAAGTAAATACACTAAATAATTCGTCGGAATATTTTAATCTTATATCGTGTATAAAAATAATAGGTACAATTTATCATGCTACAAATACGGTACTGTATACCCTCAGAATTGTCCGCGCAAACGATGAACAGAAAATTTCATAATGTACTTATATAATATTTGTAAAAACGTTAACCCAACAATGTATTTAATATAGTACAAAGTTTGATAAATTCCACATTAAAATAGAGAAAATTGAAAAAGTTTTGAAATACGACGAAAAAAGTGGGTGGTTGCGAAAGAAAATTAAACGAGTTTAACGAAAAATAAATATGAAAACGAATACAAAGCGCAGACGGTAAAAATATGACATTTGAAATTATTATCGTCGACAATTTTTTATCTCAATCGAATGTGCGTTTCTATAAAAACTTAATTTCCAACAAAAATACATTAAATATTTTAGATATCATGTATATACTCGTATATATGTGCATTTCATTTATTATCTGGAGCAAACGAAGTCTCAGCACAGACTCACGCTAAACTATTATCGCGACTGTGGACGAAAATAAGTTTGAATATAATGATATTATATTATTATATTATGTACACATAAAATCGGCAGCGCGGCAACGATATTATATTATATAATATTATTTAGAATTTACGCGTCGGAATACGCTCAGGTCAAACCATTAAAGTTACGAACAGTGATGGTGCTGCGAGAGTATATAATAATAATAATATCCACTACGCATATATTACTATTATCATAATATCATTTCCTACATATATATTTTATAATGCGCGTATAATATATGTGACATAGGTAGGTATATAATATACGAAACTGTGTTTATAAACGACGTCTCTCGTTTCGATTTAACTCGGAGCATCGGTTTGTGCGATTTATGGCGTCAGTGTGCCGCGGATTTGTGTACCAGATATCCATACTATATATTATATTATTATTGTTAATGGTATTATTATTATTATTATTATTATATACGACGGACGTCGAAGCGATATGTCGCGCGCAGTCAGTCGTCGGTTAATATAACAATGACATTATACGCACAATAATATTATATTTATTATTATTATTATTATTATTATGTGATGCTGTGGTGGTGGTGGTGGTGGTGGTGGTGCGGACTGTCACACTTGGACACGATAGGATATACCGCAATAAACGTCATGAGCAGCCGCATTACATGGACGCGAGTTGGCCGACGGAACGAATAAAAAACGAGACGAAACGTGAAACAATATGATATTATGCGAACGCAGTGGCGGACAATGACTGTGTACCGCACCCGATAGAGAGCTTCGTCGGCCGCTGAATGACAGAGGTATAATATCGTTATTATTATATGTGTATAGGCGTCGTGGGCACCTATAGGTATATTATCGGAATGACGATATGACGGGCCGACTGTTTTAATGAGGCGTGTAAGTTTGCCTTCTGCAGACGGTCACTATACGGTTTGCCCGCCTAACCGACAGCAGCTCGACGAGGCTGCAGATAACTAAGCCAAACCGAACGAAATATTTTTCACACCTCCGCACGACGCGACGCACCGCACGCGCACGAAACCGTTCAACGGACGGTTTGTTATAATATATATTTGCTGGGACTACTGCGATGATGATGGTTGCTGTGGTCACGGCACGCGAACCGTCGTCATCTATCCGTCATTGATCTATCCTGTAACCAGTTTATGCGGCGACGATAGCAGCTGCTATTATCTCATGTGATCGACGCGCGTCTATTATTCGGCGTATACTAAAAATAAACTGCACTTCCTACTCCTCCTCCTCTCTTCCTCCCGACATCGAACGAAAAGCTCCTTGCCCACTAGTGTGTAAAAAATCAAAACACTACATCAAAACTAAATCACTATACTTAGTGTATATTAATACGCGTCGTCCATTAATTTCATTATTATTGCTGATTTGGACATGTGCAGGCGTCTATAAATAAAATATTAAATGCGGGGTGCCGCCGAACCATTAAATATCCGTAAAATCCAAGCCCTCAAGTCTATCGCATATAGTGTATGAATGATTATACTAGAATGCCTCTTTTTATATTTCCGACAGGCAGTGACAACTCACCGCGCGTTGAACTTTAAATTAAAATTGTATACGAAACTGTCTGGCTAATACAGCTCTTCGAAAATAATCATATTCGACTTTTTTTGTTAAAAATAAAAACAGATTAACTATAATGTCAGCATAGGATAATGTTTATTGTGTTGCAATGTTAAAAGTTTCGGCAGTTCATCACTATAGGCAATTCATCTGTCATCTCTTTCAAGCTATATTTTGCTTTAATTTTTTAACTAATAATTTAAATAGGCCAAATATTAATATTTAAATTTTATAGTTTACGATGTTTAGGTATAATAAAAGTGTTTAACGCACCTAATATTTTATGAATCCATAGTACAACATTTAAATATGTATAAACAGCCAAATATATATTCTCGATTATAAAAATAATGATTTTCCTCCAAAAAATTATAAAGAATATAAATGATGAAAGAACTATTTTATCGTTAATAAATAAATACCTGAACATAATTAACTTAAAATTATGATGAATACATTTCAGAACGATTCTGTTTTCAAACTTTTGATTAATTATTGTATTTGATATAAGATTAAATAATGTAAGTAATTTCAATAAAAAATATAAAATAAAATCCATACCATAAGTTTCAAAATATAAAAAATATATTAATATATATTATATTTAAAATACGATTAAACAGTGTACGTCTGTTTACGAAAACATAGTGTAACTATAATATGGTATAACTGTGCACGTGTTCATTCTTAAGTTTCCTATACATAATAATATACAATAAAATAAAATTGATCGTTAAAACCATTCTGCCGATTGTAAAAGCGGTTTTTTTATTTATTTTTTTAAATGACAAAACGACGTCATATTATGTGTGTAGTGCTTATAACTGCGATGTAACAATTATTCATGCAAATAATCCCGTTGGCATTTAACCAACAAGACATAAAAGTTCCGATAAATTTGTGAATGAAAAATTGGACGTAGACAACCAGATCGCTTACACGGAATAGCCGGTTGCGTACCTACATGGCCGTCAACGTTTGACCTCACTGGCTCACTGACTTATTCATATGTTTGCTCCGAGGTGAGATATCAACCGTTTACACCAGTTCGAAATAATAATAATAATAATAATAATAATAACGTCACCGAATATGCTAATCGCACGTATATAGTCGTTCGAAACGAACTGCAGCGGCAGCAAATCGCGGAAACGACATAGGTACTGCGCTTACTATATAATATACCAAACGTATTTTAACGAAGACGTGCGCCGAAAAGTTCATTTTCCTGCAGCACATTAGATCGTGATGTACAGGTATATTTGGCGTATAATAACGGGCTGTTCACTTCGAATCCGATCGGACGGGGACGCCTTCGACGTCTGTCGTTCCGCCATTGCCGCGGTCGACTGGCCGGTCAACAATAATTATTGTATCACTCAATCCTCATCCGGGGCCGCGCTGGCCAACGCAATTAGCCAAATGACACGAAAACTTTAGGGGTGGCACACGACAACGGATGTTGCGTTCGCGTGAGGCGCGTGTTTATATCGAGAAAAAACAGATATACGTGTATGTGTGTGTGTGTGTGTACTTAGTGTACTTACTTAACTGGGAGTCATTAAACGAAACGAAAAAAAAAAACAAACGAAAAAAACCGATCGCGTGCTCATTGTTTCGCTGTTCCGAAACCGTTTTCATCCGCCCGACGTAAATGTGTAGTCAATGATGGCGGCGTTTTTCTTTTAATTCTTTTCCGCGTATATATATATAACATAATACATACGTACTACGCATTATGCCCCGACACAATGCACAAGGAGGCTCGCTGCTGCAGCGGTATACACAAACAACGGCCAAAGATTCGGCGGCGCAATTAACGTTAATTTTCACCGTTTTAGTGCACCTTTCATACACGCGTAGTATACCTACTTGTAGTATATATTACACGAGTGCACTGTTTAACGCCACCGTCGTCGCCGCTGCGGGGTATGATGTGTATTTAACGCCGCACACGAACCACCCGACGTCAGATGGTCCATTTTGTGCGGCGGCGGTGTATATATACCGTATGTTCGTATCTCGTGCGTGCGCGCGTGTTGTGTCTTATACTCGTCTATATTATGAATTTGTGTGTGTGTGTGTGTACGTACTGGTGTAAGACCGCTAAAACTCATTTCGAAAACCAGCGATTTTTCGCCGAACAATTTCCGCCGCCCCCGCCATCGTTGACGCACAACCACCACCGCCATCGCTTCGTATTATATATTATGTAAAACGATAACTGCAAAATAACCTGCACTCACCTATATATATATATATATACGTGTACGACCTAGGAACGTGTGTCTTATGAGCGTTTGCCTATACAATAATAATATTATTATCAAGATGCGGTTCCACGTCGTCGCAGCATCGCAGCGGCCGGTAATTAATAACGCTCACCGCGGAGTATTTATTAAATCGAGATCGGCGAACCCACCTGGACGCCGCCGCCGTCGACGGCCGGGCGCGGAGCCAAATAAAGTTCACGATTTACACCGTACCCGGGTGTATGTGCGCGTAATAACCTTATGTATACTAGTAACAGTACGATATTATTATACATTATTATTATTATTATACATATACGGTGCGTGCGGTCTGCGCGTACTGCACGGACTGCCGCCAACGGGACAATGGCAGTCCGACGAGAGTTCGTTGAACGTTTTCGTGTGATAATCGCAACACGTTTTCTTGGCATTAATCGTCTTCGAATAAATAACAAAAACGAACGTTTGAACGGTAATAATATTATTATTATATATTCCGACCGGATATATCCGCGGACGCGCTCTTCAAACTCCCGCCATTACCGAAGAAAACTGCAATTGAGCTTTTGCGCAAAGAACACGACGATCTATGTACACTTGAATAATGACTTTTTATCATTACATAAAGTAATTCCTGTGATTTTGTCTACGAATAAAATATATTAAACATTTTTAAAAAACATTGATTTTCTTTTTTTTATATATGATTAGTAGCTAATATAATATAGTCGATATTGTTATGGAACAAAAGTTACCTCGAAGACGGTTAACGAAGACAGTCCGTTTCGGAGAAACGCAATTCTTAAACTTGTGCTATTATTTATTTTTCATTATTTGTTTCATTATAACAGTACTTGATAAAGATTACTCCCTTTATAGTTTCCACTTTTGTTTTTCCTAATAAACTTAAAGCATTTCGAAATCTCGTTTATATATATTATATAATATGGATATATAGTATATATATACTTGTGTTTCAGTAATGTTTCAGTTCGAATATTTTCTAATGAAAGATTAAATTTAGTTTTGTTCATAATAAAATTAATGTAGTGGTTGAGATATTTTTATAATCGAAATAAAAACAGTAAAAGACAATAAGAAAAATAATTACGTCTGTACATTACACTACATTAACGCATTTTAAATTTGTATGAATAAAATACTAAATGAAAGTATAGATTTTGAAACGTATAAGTATATAATGTAATAATATTATAATATAATAGTTTAAAACGAGTTTACATCCAAATTATTTTAACCCGTTTAAAATGTATGTTTAAAAAGTACCTATAATCTCATAATTGTATAACAAGTGATATTAGCTCATATTTTTTAAAGTTCAAATAAAACTCGTATCTACTATAACATAGTAAACTGATAATTTATTGATATCGAACATATTAGAGCATATTAAATTGTGTAACCAGGTGAACCTATACAATACTTTTTTTTACTATATATTATACATACAATATGGAGAATATAAGTCTGTATAAAAATTCATACATAAATCAGATAGTTAATATATATATAATATTATTTTCAATATTATAGTTAAACCTTTAATGATAAATTTAGCTTAGTTATATATATGTGCATTTACTGCAATATTATCACTATTCAATATCTCGATTTCAAATAATATTTTTGCACAATAAAACGTTCTAGCGATACTAAAACGGTTAAAATGGAAATAAGTTTAATGTTAATATAGCTATATTTCACACTTTATATGTACTCCTTTCGTATTAATAAAAGTAAAAAACAAACTGCAATCGTCGTTTTTAATATAAAATATTACTATTATAATACGAGTGTATGAAAAATGTCCTTCAGTTTTATAAGTGTACAACGGCGAAAAGGGAGTTTTGGGGATTTACGAAACATTTTTTACACAGTCACTTTTTTGATGGGACCGCCCGACGGGGGAGCGCTCGTTGTTCCGAGCAAGTTGACATTTGAGTGTGTACATGTGTAATAGTTGTCATTATGAAAACTCGCGATAATGAGCGAATATATTATTATTATGTGGGGTGCTGTGCTGCGAGAGGCCTTTGTTTCGAGCGAACGGGGCGACAAAGGTATGACGGTGGCGGTGGTGGAAAAAGTGAGAGAGAGCGAGAGAGAAAGAGACAAAACGTTACGGTTTCCGGTTGACCGTTTGACGACAACGGCGGCGAAGGGTATAGTAAAAAAAAAACTCAGCGCCAAACCAAAATCGGATACCAAAAATTCGCGACAGATGTCCGACGATTTCGAGGCGTATATACGACTCACGTCGATCGTAACCGCGGTTAGTGCGTATATATATGACATCACGAGTAGGTCGGTATACATACCGCGTGGTGTGTGTACTGCAACACAATAATATTATATGATATTGTGTGCGTTTTTATTCGCGTGCGGCTGCTGTGCGCGGATCTTATTAAATATACGTACGTAACACGGCCGGTCGATGATCTGTGGAAGGCGACGAGGCGGGCAGAGCGGTATACGAGTGTGATGATGATAATAATATAAGGGATCGAAAAGTATGTGTGCGGCACGCGTTAATGTCCGCGCGGGGGTTAAGACAATTTCCGATTTCGTTTAGACCGCCAATTGTCCGGTGTTCCGCCACAGGACGTGACGGCGGCCAAAGGGATTTCTCGGCTGCCCTTCCTCCGCGACTTATATATATATATATACACACATACGCACCGGCTCCCGTCGTCATCCCCTCAGCTCCCGTCCTGCAGCACCCGACGATGACCGCCAGCGGTTTAGTTCTGGCAATTAGTTGGTGAAATCAGCCGTGATCGTGTGTGTAAGTCTCCGAGCGAGTGTGTATCGTCGTATACGGCTCTTTACTCCTTTTCTTTCTTCCCCTTATTTTCACACCCCCCGTTTTAATACTTTTCGCCACACGCACGCACGCACGCACGCACTCACGCACGCTTGCACACATAATATATACCTATACACACACAGTGCAGTGTACATATCATACCTATATATGTATATACAGATTACCTATATAGATGTAGTACATATATTGTAAAGGTACTGGCCTGACATTTTTTCGCCCTATGTATTTATATATATATATGCCCATTTTTTTTCGCGACCGATAAGAATGCTTTTGATTTTATAACGGTGCAGTACGCTCACTGCTTGAAATTGAAATTATTATTAGATACACCGTTTTATATGTTTTTATTTACAGTGTATATAGTTGCATATTCGCATTATTGGTATAGCGAGTGATAGTGCTGCAAAATAGAATATAAGCGTTTTAGCTCTCTTATAATATACGTTTCCTCAGTAATTATTTTCTTATATTGTACCTACCTACATCGAAGAGGTGTATAATACTGTGTAATGTTGTGTATCCGGAAATCATGTTATGAATGTTTGTCTTTTACACTGACGATAAATATTTTAACGTGTCTCCGAAAGTTTTTACGACTCTATACCTCCCGTTGATAAAACTATAGATAAATAAATATAACGTAGTGTTACATGTGTACTGTTCTGAATAATTAAATACTTTATACTTCCTTGTGCTACAAATTCCACAGCGCTTATAAGCCACAAGGTGTAATTTATATTAGCTTTTTTTATATTTTTTAATATGCATAAAATTAAGTTAAAATCGTATAAAAATTGATACAATATATAAAGATTCATAATATTCATAAAAATGTGTATTCGTAAAATCTTAAAGTAATATTTAATTTGAATATTATAATTTAATATTATAAATTTAATATTCAGTATAAAATATAAACATTTTTGTCGAAATTTACATTTTTTTTTGTTAGTTGTGAATAATCATATTCACGTTTTATAATCAATTATTATTATATTGTGGCATTCCAACTGGTGCGCTTTCAAAATAAGCATTTTGTTTTCGTATACAGATATACTTAGCGATATGATATTATATGCGATCGATCAACGGGCGTAACACGTTTCGACCAAAAGTGTACCTTTCCATTTTCCACCAATACCCGTTTTCACCAAATGAGATATTAACCGATTCCGTATTTCTATCAAAACAATTTTTATACTATTAAGTGTAGTTGTTATACAGTGAGCCTAAAAATTTAAAAGTAATATATACTATATATTTTAATAAAACCATTTTTTTATAATAGGTAGCAATTAATATTAGTTTAAAAACAGTATAAAAATAGTAATAAATAATTAATTTTAATTTGTTTCAATATATGTATATAGTTTTTATTCAAATATAATATAATAATAAAATGTTTAACAATAGTTTTTATTAACTTGTTAGAACTGAATAATAGATGATTTTAATAGTATAGAAATAATTTTTTTTGATGGAAAATGGTACAACAGGTGAATTGGCAGATAAGGCCAAGATACACTTTTGGTGAAAACTGGTACAACCCCAATCTACTAAGATAAAATATTACATATTTATAGAAAACATACAATTCATTCCATACGAATGTTGATCCATTAAAGAGGATGTCGCACCCGTATTTGTTGTCTCCGTCTTACACACATACGACATAGTGAATTTTCGTTCACCAGTTTCAATAGTGTGCTTTTAGTTTTGATATTAAAGTGAATTAACCTATTATCGAACTTTTAGGTAAGAATATTATTTGTGTTTTCTCGTTGGTTTTTTACAACATTTTAATTTAAGTGAGTTATGAGTATGAAAAATATAAATATTTGAAAATTCTCATAATTCATTTATAAATTAAAATATTAAAATATTGTAAAAAACCAACGAGAGAACACAAATAATATTCTTACCTAAAAGTTCGATAATAGGTCAATTCACTTTAATATCAAAACTAAAAGCAGCACACTATTGACACTGGTGAACGAAAATTCACTATGTCGTATGTGTGTAAGACGGTGACAACACGTCATGCGGGTGCGACGTCCTCTTAACATAAGACACAGGGCCGGATTAAGATATTTTGCGCCCCGGAGCAAACCTACCTAAAATAAAGAACTACTTTTTATTAACATAACATTATTTTACTATAATTTTATTAAATAATATATGACTGTAGTTATTACTTGTAATTCAGGTATCGGTAAATTCGTGGAAACGCGTATGTGAGTTTACGCGCCGTATACACTGTCATAATCGCTAATAGTTTTTTCACTCTAAATGGTACTTACAATATTTCAAAACTTAGCGCCTTTAAAATCTTGCGCCCGGGGGCAGATGCCCCCTCTGCCCCCCTTTAATCCGGCTCTGATAACTGATAAGACACTAATTATTTCAGAAGACACTAACGTTTTTGAAAATGTTTCTGTTACGTGATTTTAGTAAAAATTTAAATTTATTTATTTTTAGAAAATGTTGTTTTTTAATGACCTAAAATTACAAGAAAAATATTTTCAAAAACATAAATAGTTTTTAAAACGAGTGTCTTACATTAAATTTTAAATTGATCACTTGATATAAAATTTAAAAAATATATGAATAATAAATTACATAATATTTTTTAAATAAATGACTAAGTGTGTTGTGCATCAATGCTACCTGATGTAATTAAATTTCACTAAATATGTCATGCGTTATAGTTACTATTGCATTCAAATTTTTTTTAATTTTACGATCAGAATCAAGTGACTTAATGTACTAGAAGATATTACATAAAACAATGTACCAAAATAATACTTTTTATTAATAATAATTTACGTTACGTAATACATCTTATAATCAAAATCCATCCATAAACATATATACGAGTATACTAAATTACTGAAACTAAAAAATAAAAATTAAATTAACAATAAAATCGCTAATATTACCGAATTAAATACCTTAGTACAAACGTATAAAAAATAGTGTTATATAACGTTACTTTCAATTAATTTTTAGATACTCACTGTCTAGTGAAAAATAATGATTTGTTTCAAATTATCTAAGTATCTATACAGAAAATCTATAGAATGTAACGAGTGCAAGAGCTACCGTATGGCGTATTTATCCGAGAAAAAAAAACTATGTCCGTTCATTTATTGTCAGGAAATTAGTTTGGATCTGTATCATTTTGTTGAAATAATGTTATCGTCGAGTGGGTAATTTAATGATACACATTTCCTAGTGTTCGTTTAATATTGAATTTTCTAAAACGAATCTGATGAAATAATTTACACAATATGTTATTTGCCTGTCCACTTCATGAAAAGACATCCATTTAATAACAACAACAACAACAACAAAAATAGAAACTATTATGAATGTTACACAATGCACGTAGAAACGAGTTTCCTCTTTGTCGAGTACTTAAACAAATATGTCTGATGAAGTTAAATTTAATATTTTCGAGTTACTTATCATTATTGTTATTAAATGAACATGCGCGTACGAGGTCACTGAACAATTTAGAATGTTAAAATATTGAAACAGTTTTAAAATATTCCTTATATTATGACATTTTGTTACAAATTAACAATCTATTGTATGGTTATAAATATTTTGTTAACAATTTGTACCTATTTATTATTTGCTTTTCTTAAACAATTATTTTTTTTTTCAAGTTTTCGCCTTAAACAACATAGTTTTTATCTGTAATTTAACTGCCAAAGGGTAAACTAAAAAAATGACACTTTTATAGATCTGAACGTGTTGAATCAATTGATTTTACAATGGTGTGAATGTTTTGTTTTATATAAGTATATATAAATTGTATTTATGAAACATTCAGTTTTAAAACTTTTATTAATTGACCACAACTTTCAACAATAATGGTTTTATTTTTTCATTAAAAAAGAATGGCTCTGATTAGTTCAACAATATCAAAAAAAAAATTAATTTAAGTCTATCTTAAATTAGTCTTATTTATTTAACCAATAATAGAAATAAATGGAATCATGATTTTATTGTTATAAGCAATTTAGTTTGATTCTTTTTTTCTTTAGTAACAACCTATCTATGTTATACTTCAGAGGTAAAAATATTTACTAGCTGTAAACTATAAATTATAACGTAGTGATTTATTTGAAAATACTTATAATAATTTATGGAAAAATAGGTACATAGAAATGAAAAATTATAGAGTGCCTGATTGGTTGGTCATCACAGATTTCCTAAGTGAAAGTGGTGATGTACCGCCGCCGTCTATACTATGCACATTGTACAAAGTAATACACCCGATCATTTGAGATCTTATATGCATATCTGCATAATAAATATTAAATATAGTTCTATAATATTATATAAATGGTGACAGTTTTAATGAACTTCCGAGCAAGCAATAATAATCGTTTTAAATCATACAACCGATTTAAATTATAATGGATATATATTATTAAGCTACACAATAAGTATAAAAAATAATATCACTCAAAATTAACTAAATATTCAAGAGATCAATTATTCCCCAAATCGTCTCTTCAAAACCAATTCGATTTAGATGAAGTTTATTGAAAAAAATGTATTTTAATATATACGGGTTATGTAGAAGATCAAATTATTTGGCTTATGAATTATTCAATTTTTTTTATTATATTCATCTTACGTGCAAATACATAATATTATAATGTATATTGCCATAAAAAATATGTATATTACATATAGTATTGATAAAAAATATTAAGTCAATGATATCACAAAGAAGCACCAATTTTCTGGATTGAAAGTTGAACATTATAAACTATACTTAAAATTAATTATTTTCTAACTTCGTAGCATAGTTTTTGAGTAAATAGCAAAGATTAAATTTGATTGCAAACGTCCGGTGATACTACTTGATCATTATAATAATAATGTTAATGATTTTATTGGATATCTATTGGTACATTTAAGTATAATTACAATTAATATAATATTTCGCCACCTACCACTGAGGATAACTTATTATTGGTGAAATTGAGTACTAATCAAAATAAACAACTATGATAATAGGTATAAACTACAAAATGACAATATCTAAAATGTATAAGTACACGATCAAACTTGGAAGTGAAAAGCATAGAATATTACTAATATTATTAGTAGTCATTATAGTATTTTATAATGTTACTATAGTATTTTATAATGTTACTATTATAAATTAGATAGATTAAATAAATTGATATCACGCATAGGTACACTGTACACTAATACACAGCTTATAAATTGTCTGTATATCATTGTTTTACCATGATAAATGATAATATATTATTTTGTGTTAAAATGTATATTATCAAATTGAATTCGATTAAGATATTTTTTATTAACGTTCCAATTTATTGAAAGGCAAAACTACATCAAAATTATCACTATGGTTTATTTTATATTTATTTTTTATAAATTCAAAACGATTTGAAAAATATTATGAACTCCGCTTATTAGCGGAACTCATGGGTTTTCAATTTGTTATCTATTTAACGTTAGGAAGAAAATAATATGATACAATATACACAAAGTTAACAATTTCAACGTCCATGTTGAAATTATAAATTTTACAGTATTGCGTATAATATAAGGACATTTCCCCGCGTATTGTATTATTTTATTACATTAAACGGTTCCACTTAAGAATTTATGAATGTAGCTGCACTGTACACGCGCTTAATTTGCTTTCATCTGACAACAGCCCAAATGGAAAATAATATAACATTAATTTAATCCTGGTACAATGGTGCATTTATTTTTTTTTTTAATACGCAATAGATTTCAGAAAACTAGTATTGCAATCACTATATACACCGTATATAGTACTTATACCATAAAATTGATTGATTTAAACTAAATTATGTGTAGTAAATATTTATCCCCTACGTCGAAACACATCTCAGTAAAATATTTACTTTATGTCTCCAATACGGGGAAACTGGAAACTTAAATTTGTAATTAATTGGTGTAAAATCCATTTAGGTGTATTTATTTAAAAGTGTGGTAAATTACGACTAAACCATTTCTAGAGCTTTTACTTGGAACTATTTGATTTGTGATGGGGAGGAATAAAAGACGATATATTGTTAACGAAAAGCTGCAAGACGGGTAAATATCAAAAATAACCGTATATTATCGGCTTTCCATTCCGCCAATTAAAATTATATCACAGCCGTGTTGAAATTCCAGTTATTATTTCTTTTAGTAGGTATATGATAGGTTATTATCACCTACATGTGATGTGTGACGTGTGTGTGCTGACGCGTGTGTCTTAAAATATATATACTTAATTTAGCAGAGCGCAATAACCCTAATCAATAACAAAAGTATAAAACGCTCGAACGAGTGCTTTTCTACACAGAAAAATTGATAGAGTATAATAAATTATATTATACTTTACCCAGCTATTTGCACGATTCATATAAATACAATCATGCGATGGTGATTTGATAGAAATGCAAATGGTCGAAGACAGAGTGACCGAAAACAGCAGTAATCTATGATATTACGGTTTTTTAAAAAATATAAAATATGATTAAATAGACACATATTTGATTCTTTTACCAAAGTTATACGTAACCTACATAGTTATAAGGACGAAAACTTTTGTGCATAGGACAAAGTGCTGGATAAACGTTGCAATAACATAGATATACGATACAACGAATACGTACTCATCGAACGTGAAAAAGTTGCAGTGCTTAAACGATAATGTCCTCCGATGTTTTGGTGAAAAAACACACACATCCATTGCAGACACGCACAAAAACGTGTCAACTGCATCGGCACTGCACACGCTTCCGCCAAAGACCCGACAAATCGGCGGCGATAACGCGTCGTCGTTTCGCGGGACAGGTGCAGCGGATAATATAATATAGTGACGGGGACGACGATGAGTCACACGTTGGCTCGCAGCGGGATACGAGTCCTCTCGGTCGGTACATCGCGGGTACATCCGTAATTTCCGCGTCGAGACTCCAAAGTAGCTCTGGACGAGTGCGACTTTTATTTTTTTATTCGGAACGACGACGGTCAAAAGTCCCGCAAGTCTTCGACATCGCCAACGCACATTACATATTACTACATATATATATACACGAGTCGTCAACATGTCGTGTGCGATTCGCGATACCCGCAACACGGTCGTATTATAGGTATACACGATAAGTAGATAAAGTGTATATATATATATGTATATAGCAATACATATAGACAGCGTTCGCCATCGCGGGAGAGACGGAATGAGTCTGCGCAGTATAATATAATAATGCAACGCATATAATAATATATAATATAAATCAAAGTCGCGACGTATACGACAACGACGTTATATTATGTGCATCGTGTCCAATAATAATATTATATCGTATCATATATATATGTGCCATGTGCGTACGCGCCATACGTACATGTACAAATGTAGTTATATACGTACAATTGTACATAATATACCGCCGCTGAAGTCGACGACTATTATAATATATACAACGACGGCGGTTCGTGATTACTGCAGATATATACGAATATTGTAGGTATTACCGGACGTTGGAGGTTGTGGCGCTGATGGCCGAGTCGCATGAGGCGCGCAGACCGATCCGATGGTCTATATATTATTACGCACTCGATGTCGCGACCGCGATGATGTATTATAGCCGTATGTAGGTATATTATGTGTGCATACGATACGCGATGTAAAATATAATAATAATGACGGTATTATATGGTAATGTGTCCGCCCGGCGTAATTTACGTAGGTAGATCGTATACCTATAGGTATATATATTATATTTGTATATTATCGATATGATATCATACAATGCCTGTTCGACTTATGCTTTTATTGTAATAGTCGAAACTTATTAGCGGACGTCGTCCCGAATAGAACAATATGTGTGTACATTGTACGTTTGTTGCGCGGATCCGTAATAAGCACAATATTTTCCGGGAAAAACGTATATAATAGCAACATAATATTAGTGGGTATTGTCATCACGGTGGTTTTACCTTGATCGGCGGTAATGGGGTGTGAGAAATTGTGGCCTGCAGATTTCCGGCTAATTTTTTTTTACCCGTTTACCTACTTGACAAATTTAAATAATGTGTATTGCAGGTTATGATTATATTGTTAAATTTTAGAACTGAGATATAATACTTCAAGAACATTCTGTATGGACATATTTTATTGTTACCAACGGTAGGAAATAATGAAAGGAAATGTATATTTATTACAAAAATTGATTTAATTTGTATTTTTGTATTAAAGATAAAATATTTTGAATTAAAATTCAATAGATTGTTATCAGATAATGGACACAATGTGAAAGCTTACTAAAATATTTTTTATCTACAAAATATCCATTTATTTTTTGATTTACTTTAACAAATTTATATTATGAATTTATGACTGAATTTCCAATATATATTAAAATGTCATCTATTTATGTGCATACTTACTCGAGAGGAAGTTGCTACCTAATATTTATCTAGGTATAATATAATATATACATTGACACATTGTGATGAACCTGAACCAGTATTTTTATTGTATTATTGTTTAAGCATAATTTATAAGATATAACACAATAATAAAAGAAAACTAATATTGTATATATATATATAGTTTGTACTTCTGTATTCTAACTATACCAGAACTCCCTCTTATTTGTATTTTAAATAAAACCATAAACAAACAAAGGAAAACTTTTTAGATGGCGAATTTGGTATTTGCATTTGGCAATTGTTTATCACTCCCCTCTTATCAATTTTGAATAGTACTAACTAAGCGTATTTTGCACGTCTGTTATTATTAAGAATAATATGAAGAAAAACTTTTTTTATTTCATTTCAACATTTTTTATAGTATATTTATACGTGGATAGGTAAGTTAATTATAGCTAATAATATTATCGATATGTATATAAATATAAAGAAAATGCCAATATTAGATAATAGAAGAAGAATAAGTAGATTCATTGTCCAGTGTATCGTTTTGAGGTGTAATTTAAAACGCGTTTTATTCATTACACAAGTGCCAAATAATAAAATTATTGTATGCATTTCAAATACGTTTCGTCACATTTGGAAAGTAAAAAATATATATTTCATGATGGCTGAAATATAATGTTGTTATATTTGACAATGGGTACCTGTTTTTTTATTTTAACAAAAAAAAACCAGGCAAGTATAAAATTTATATGGACGGAATTTTACGTAAATCACTTCTTTATTTATGTTTTATTTGTTTGAACACTTTGTCTAGTCGCATATTTTAAATAACACTGGAAACGTAGGCACCCATAAGAATACATTTTCTTTCAATAGTCATCGATCAACGATAAAAGTAGTAGTTATAATAATAATAATATACATAATGTGGATTCATATACCTACAAATGACGGTTCAAAACATTATTGATTCAGAAATAAATTATTCATGAAGTGTATAAAAATGTACCCGTTAATTTCATGGTGGCATATTTCTGATTCGTTCGTTTAAAAAACATTATAGGTATTACCGTAAGCCACAGAATTCCATGTCTGAAAAAGGGTTATAAATATAATAAAACATGCTAAAAACATAATAGTGGAGTTTGTTTAAACCGTCGACCTAAAATTCAAATTGGTTTGTTTGTGAAAAAAAAACTATATAATACTGGCATGAATGTAATATAAAACGCGTAGAACATTAATTTTCTTAAACCCACTGCAGTATCTTTGTGCGTATATTATAAGGACTGTATAATAAACGTTAACGAAACACTATAATATAATATAACCAAATACTATATTATACGCGAGATAAAAATGAAATTAACGCCGTCTCATTTATTCGTCATTAAACCGTACGGAATATGTCTTTCAATATTATTCGAGAAGTATTGCCGATTAAAACGTGTTAAATACGATAAGAGGAATATTAAAAGATTTTTATTGGCATTAATATATTACAGACCAGAACGCGAATTCCGCGTATTTTCCACGGCTAAATGTATTACTTCACGGTCACTTTAAAAGACCTCATTTGGACAGATAACAAAGGACATTAATACGATTTACGGTTCTGGTAATGTCTAAAATGTATTCTCTACAATTCATTTAATTCTTTGGCATGTATCTTCTTGCATGCAGCTATAGTGAGTACCGCTATATAGTATAACATACTGTGCCTTAACAAACTATATAGTTACGACACGTTTAAAATTTACTACGTTCACACAATTTTTGTTTCTATTTCGTACTGCGGACTGCGGACGGCGAAATGTACCGAATTGTCATTTCGAATCGCAGGGGAAATACTTGCCGCGAGCCATAACAAGGAAATGGATTAAAATTAGTCATACACTCGTATAGAGATGAGGTTAACGGTATATACTGCACGTATAGCTATATATTAATCGCTTTGCGTCGACAGAACAATAATCATATTGTAATAATGATCGTGTGTATATTATTATGTATAATATCGGAAAGGGCTAGTTAAAAGGATCATCGTATATACATAAATTATTATACACTTAAATGCGCCTCTCGACGACGTAAGTATATATATATATACATTACACGTCGATGAGACGGGCGAATAAAGACCCTTTGAACGAGGAGCGACGTTGAGCAGTGTAATTGATGAGGAATTGGCGGCGGGTTCTCGTTGATAATATGCAAAAGGGCGAAATCGCTTTGCTCTTTTTAACCCGCCGCGGCACGTACACGTATATATTATAATACACGCGGTGGCGGGGCTGCAGCAGAGGGGTCCGCACGCTGAAACAAAAACGGAAGCAACAAGCCAATTAACGTCGGGCGTTTAAAAAGGAGGATCTTCATTAATAAATATGTATGCGCGCGGCAGCGGTGGTAGCCGAGAGGGTAAGGCGGGCGTGGTCAATTAAAAAAAACCTTCTTGAAAAAAAAATAAATTAAAAAAAACCGTGTATAATTACAATATTAATAATAAATAATAAGGAGAATTCTTGAGGGGGCCTCTCGACAAAAAAAACGCCTCCTCCTCGTTTGTTTGTCTCACGACGGTTTTCCGCACCCTTTCGTCGACACTCCGCACAATTAGTACGCTTATTATTGGTTTTATTTTTTTTATAATATACTCGTGTTATTCGAATCGATCTCTTACTATAATATACGTACCTAATATGTAGTGCGGCCGTGGTCGCTGTAGCGTTTTCTTATCACGTCATGTCCACCTACGTCATAATATATTATGTACATAGACGTAGAACGTTATAATTATTATGCATGTAAACAGTAATTAAACGCCGCAGGATTAGTATGGTGGTGTATCTATACACGTCTTTTATTTGTACGACGACCACGACGGCGATGACGACGGTGGCGGAACGACGTTACACGCCAACGACGGAAGAGGGAAATGAAAAAAATAAATAAAATAATCCGCGTTAATGGATTCGTTACCGGGCACAATCGATTCAAAACGGTCTTCTCGCGCCCGCCGCGTACGTGACTGGTTTTCCGAAGCGCGCGCTCGTCTCTATATTATATAATGCAGTGGTAGGTCTCTCTAAACCGACACCGATCTAATTAGTATTATACGACGAAGGGACGCTGCACTCGAACAAACACACACACAAACTAACGATTTAGCCGATACGGACATAATAGTATATATATAAACACGTGTAAAACGGTCTCTTTTTCTCACTCACTCTCTCTCAATATATATATATATATATACCTATATATAAGTGTGATTAGCTATTGCGGCGATCGTTTATAATACACCTACCTTACACACTACGCGCACCCTCCCGAAGAAATCCAAATCGGTTCCGAATTTGTGTGCACCGCAATCACGCGCTGACGTGGTTGTTTTTTCGTTTTCGTTTCGTTCGTATTCAGTCTGTTGCAGGCACGTCCGAAGCCTATACGCGACATCGTGTGGCCGTAATAAGTACGCGATGGGGCGAGGGGAAGATTTCCCCGGGCACCGAGTACCGATAGATGGCTAATGTTCGAGAACAAAATACATTCCGTGGACAAAAAAAAATTGATTTCAGTTTTGTAGTAAAATAAAATAAAATTATTTTGAAACTGCATATTATAACTAGGTATAACATGAAGCAAATGACCCGGATAAAAGGTAAACAATGAGGTGGAATATCAGGTCGATATCAAAAAAATAAGATATTTTACATTTGCAGGACTGACTTCCAAAAATGTACATTGGACAGTCTTAATAATTTTATAGTATCTATATATATATACAATAACCACATACACGTCACAGACTTAACATATTCTAACACTATTTTTTCGTTTGTAAAAATTACGCTGTTGCAGATGCAGCTCGTTGTATACGGTATACCGTATATAAATACATGTATACATGTATTATACATAATATGTACGCCCTCATACCTTTCTCGTTGTCACTGTATGACGACCGCGAAAAAAGATTTTACCAGCGTTTAGACAAATAAAATATTACAACTGTTTTTTTTCTCGTTTGTCTTTTCGTACCAACGCTCTTGAGAAATAGTAATCGTATAGTCGGAATTGTTTCGGGAGTGCCCACATCGTAATATACACAGCCGGTATTATAATACTTTGACGCTACTGCCTTTATATATACTAACATATAATACACCCAATGTAATATACAATAGTGATATATCCGGTGTTTTCCATTACGATTTCGTTTAAATTATACGCGTATATTGTAATCACCGAGTGAGTGTATGTATACGTGTATAATGTGCGCCCACGCTCAGGCCTACCTATTTTTATTTTTACACCAAAAAGGTAAAAAAAAAAACAAACCATCAAAATATTAAATAAATACATATAATATAATATGAACCTTATAAACATAAATTGTCCTGAAAGTTGGCGTAATGATACTCACGTATTATTATTATTTATTTGTTTGATCGCCGGTATAGAAAACACTCGCACGTGCAGGCAGGTTTTTATTTTCTAATGAACAAACATTGAGGTTTCATAATGGAAAAAATATTGATGTCGATTGTAATAAATGAAAACCAATTGCATCGCAATCGATAAATATAAAAGCGTTGTACAAGACTCGCGATGAAACATTTTCATGGCACACGAATATTATCACTAATAAATTATCACAGTTATTATCGTACACGGGAACATATTTCCTTTGCGGTAGACCCAAAAATGTAATTTGTTTATGACGTACAGCAATAGTGAAGTGGGTACGCTATATTATACGATTTGTACTTGGACAACGACCAGTGGCCACTATATGTATGCGCAAACCAATCAAGAGGATTTATTATTTTCCGTGCACTATACGCGCATACACATATGTATATATATATATATATAGTATATACACTTATTCCATACGAGACCAGTCATGCGACCATTTGTTAACGGATTCCAAAATTTAATAAAAATAAATAAATGAAATACTTACGTTGTTCTGGGGAAACGGAAATGGTTATAGAAAACTTATTATATATACCATATAGGGACAATTACCCGAAATTCGCTCAGCACAGGTAAGTCCCTCCTACATTACGCCATATGGGAAAATATAATATAAATGATATTTGATTTCGTCTAAAATAGTAGTTTATACAACCCGCGACGTCGTGAATTGAACGTGCAATTTTCTTATAACATGGTAGTATTATAGACTAATAGGTCTAAAATATAATGACACATAAATACGACGGATTTTGTCAAACTGCAACTATTATTGTGGTATAACGTTGAAATGATAATATTATACTATCGAATTTGCGAATCGACAGTCGTGCGTGTGTACGCCCATTGCAACGATACGCGTATAATACATTATGGAAACGGAAACGTTTGACTTCCTGTAATATAAGAATACGTTCATACAGGTATATATATATATAATAGAATTCTAGAACGGTATGCAACGTCTATAATATATATATATATATATATATTATGAAATCACGTAAGTACTAATAAAAGGAAAAAAAATTATAAAAACTTATAATACACAATCGGACAAATTACTCCGCGTCGACCGGCCCAAGACTTGTACTCATTACAGGTGGAGGTGGAATATTCTCGGAACAGCCATCGGCGAGAGCAGCAGCAGGTCGGCCGGCGAATTCGTGTGTGTTCGTCACATAATATTATTATATTATTATTATTTATCGGCGCCATCCATATGGCGTACGCACGACGGCGGCTGTGGAGATCGCGTGCCGAGATCGTTATTATTATTTTATATTATATATATAAATACGAGTTAATATACGACAACAATGCGAGTGGCCTTTTTTTTTTTCTGTCGCTCCGATCGCGTTACGAAGCAATTTACCGCGTTTAGTATTATATACAACAACATAATATTAAACCGTCGAAAAAAGGATGTTATAATATTATATTTTAATATTGTATTTAGGTACTTACCTACATATTGTTACATGTACCCGGTATATACCTGCGCGCACGCTTATATTATACTACGATTATTATTATTATAATCATTAAAGTGGCCCGAGCGACCGTTTAGAGCCGTCTTTCGATGTTACGCGATAATATATGCGACATGCGTATACCAATATAATACATTATTTCATATCGATAATTCGTGTATATATATATATATATATATATATATATATTTATATATACACTCTCGGGGATACAAATTCGTGTACTTACAACCGTATACGGTGTATGTATATATATGGCGAGTGTGTATGTATACGCGCTTGTGCAGACATTTTTTTCTCTCGTCTTATTCCAAAATCGCTTTTTCCCCAGACGTACATTAATAAGGACTGTACGCGTAATTTTATGTACATAATAATTTCGGGAGGCGAAACAAGAAGAAAAACAACGAAAACAACGACGTCAAACCCAATCCGTGAAATGTGTGTGTGTCGGGGCGTATATATTATGAAATTGTTTCGAACTCGTGATTAATGGTTCGTGTATACGACAACGCGGAGAGGCGCGCGCGTACCTATAATATTATAACCTTACTGTTAGATGCATATATATTTGTGTGTATGTGTGTGTGTGGACCCCACGAGTGATTATTATTATTGACCAAGAAAGCATATATTATTATTAAATATAAATACATATATATGTTTTTACTACCAGCGTGTAGGTATTTGGTATGACGGATAATTAAAAATTATTTGCTACTCGCAAGGAAACATTAATATTTTAAACGTGTACCTGTAATATATGTTTGTGTGTGTGTGTGTGTGTGTGTGTGTGCGTGAGGCCCCCACGCTGTTGGTACACGCACGGTATAGTATGGTACCCGTTGCAGCCACAATATTAGACATCATATTATAGTGACAGGTCTCGTCGTATAAATGTTATAATGCACAGCATCTGGATATTCGGACATTCCATCAACGGATACTTTCAATCTAATGAGCACCCCGTCGCGAACCGTCTCGACGTTGTAAATCGACCGTACCACAGTGTATATTATAATATATCATACACGGGTAGGTACATAATATTGTTATTATCGTTATTAACTACCGAGCATAATATTATTATAATGTATAGGATCCAATATCATAACCGGTAGAGTTTTTGTGAGGTGTCCGTTATGATGTTCGATCGATTATAATTCATTAAATTTGATTATAATAATATGCGTGACGTATGTACACAGTACACACGTATATCGCGCCCGGGCCCAGTCCCGTGTAAATACCATGCGTGTATATGTACATAATAATAATAATATAGACTGTTTTGCATATTCGCAAAGTATAGTGTATAAATCATAATCCGGTTTCCTGCAGTCATCGACAATATTATTATTATATATTATGTACTATTTTGCGCCGTATATTACAATATATTATTATGATAAGTCGTTAAGTATTATACATTTTATTGGCATTATAATATTATATTACATGTATCGTGCGTTTAGATACGTACCTATATGTATATACAATACGAGTATGCTATGATACAGTTTATGGGGAAAAAAACAATACATTTCCGTAATATTTCCCAAGTCATTGCGTGAAAATAATTTCTTTTGTACTTACGTCTATTTTTCAATTTATCATTTCATGTAAAATCCTTCTTTGTTCGTTTGCACTAAGCATAATGTATTTATTTTTGTATACATACGTATATACCAAAGCCCCAAATTCTTGTAATTGAAATTTAACCGTTATTATTGTCCAAACGTTATTTATACCCAATAATACAGAATGCCATTAATATATTTTACACTTTTAGTTTGGTACCAATACATTTTTCCAGTGGGATCTCACACATAGCACACCAGTTAAAAAATAATAAATGTCGTCTAATAGCCACGTGGCCGTGTAGGTACCTATGTTATTATATCATGTGGGTATCATTCTATACATATATAATGTTCTTGCAGAGCAATACAATATGAGCTAAATAGCATAATATATTATCAATTATATTATACAACAACACATTTTTTTTCTTTTTTGGTATAATATACTCGATCACATCAAAATACCTATTATAATATTATAATATATTCTACACGTAGCAGGTATATAGGTACAATCGATTGACGTGGCTATACTTGTTTTCTCGGGACAGTATATTATTATAATATCATGATGTTTTCTGTTATCTCTAACGAGCAACAGATAATCAGTGTCCAACGTTGACACATTATTCATATGTTTTTTTAATATTTAAATGTCGTGTATAGGTATGGTGTTTTACTTTACAAGATATTACATATTAAGTATCCACCTAAATATCCGGTCTTCCGTTATCAATGAAATTCTTATCAGTACACACCTATCTAGTTATTTAAATTTAATAATAATATTTGTGTCAAATCGCTCATATTTGTTTTATACACAGTTTATGATTTATGTAAAGTATTGTTTTAATTTTTTGAACTTCCAATTCAATTTAATCCTCACGAATATCCGTACAAAATAATCTGTTTTCATGCCAAAATTTTTCGATAATGTTATTTTTACAGCAATATATTATTAGTTTATTAGTGTTAGTACCTACAACCTAATACAATGATCAATAAAATATAATATTATACTAAATGTTATACGTGTTTATAATTATTATTTTACATTTTTACATATATTTCAAGTATTGTTTATAGAAATTTAAATATGAATTCAATATTGTAATAAAAATATATTTTATAATTTACCTATATAGTATAATAATATGTTATGTGTATGAAATTACAACTGCTATTATATTATGAAAGTACTTATATCATGTGTACATCTTACATGGTACATGGAACCTATACATAAAGATTAAATTTTCAGTTTTAAATTTTACCTCATTCCCAAAATCTCAATACATATATGGTCTATGATCATCAACTACCATCCTTCATAATATAATTAAACGTATTGAATGATTTTAGTAGTTAAAATTCATAGCGTAAATAATACAATGATTTAGTCTCCTCGGCATCGCTGTGTTTACACTGTTTACATAGTGTGGAAGGCGGACACCGACGATTCACTTTGCACGGTCTGCAAAAAAAAAAAACATGTCAGGAGAAAACAAAATTAATACAGATAATTTTATTATTATTATTAAAATATATAGTTCAATAGTCAGCAATTTATCGTTTTAATAACTTCAGATTTTTTATTACTTATAAATTAAATAAATAATATACCTTTACTAAATGTATTAATTTAAATATTTATCGTATTGACCATTATTGAAAACGATTCCCACCCAATGTCTTGATGGAGAATCGTTCAATGGTCATTATTATCGAACTCCTCCATGAGGATTGTACCGTCTGGCAAATATTTAATCAAAAATCAACAATTATGGTAAAGAGTATCAGTAACTTAGTACAACTAGAAAATAATCACAATCATGAAGTGAATTTGTGCAAAATCTTTGATTTGAAGCCGAATAGGTGGATAGCTAAAATTAGCTTGATTAAACTAAGTGATTCAAATACAAAATGAGTAAAAAAAACTACAGTGATTAAATTAAATAGCTTACAGATTATACAGAGAAAATATATTTTCAGATGTATTTAAATTTTAAATCCTTTAAATTATTTGTAATTATATTAGTTACAAATTGTTTCTATGAAAGAACTTTTTCATATTAAGATTTGTAAAATCAAACTCAGGAGTACTATAAATCAAGATCACTTCGATAAACATATTAACCAACAGTATCTATGAAGAATTGTCAAGCAGTAAAAACTTTAAAGATGTTATTGAATATTTTAAAATATAAAATCCACATTTTAGGAGAATAGATTTATAAATACTTAATTTTTAGCAATAATTTATTATTTACTACTATATTATGATGTCTTTTAGTTTTAATAAAATTGTGTTTTATTTTATTTTTTTGATACGCTAATAGCACAGAATAAATTTATTCTGCGCTAATAGTTATAATGTTCAGTCATAATAATTATAATTTTTTTTTTATTGTAAATTTTTTAATTAAAAAATTCTTTTCATGCAGAAAATAAAATAGGGCACATGATTTAAAAAGTTTCTTTAACCGTCGGCTACTAAAGCCAGAATATGCCTATCATGCTCTTCAGTTTAAAATAGCTACGTTAAATAATGAATTATCATAAAAAAGTATTAAATGATTACGAGAGAAATAGTCATCCAGTATAAATAAAAATATTGTCACATCCATTTCAAATTGTATTCAAAGCCTTGAAAAATAAACTATATAGACACTATATTCTATATATAGGTGCGTATAACACTAATGTAATGTCTATAATATCAAAGTCTAATAGTACGATAATTAATATAAAAATCTAGTCACGTGATCGGTTAAAATTAATCAATAGCTTATAATATTCATGCAGTTATAAGGCGTATGACAAATAATACAACTGTTATAAATTATAATATTAATTACTTGAAAGTAGTTATTTATACCTACACGCTATACTTTTATTATACTTATTAGTTATTTGTATGCTAATAGATATGATTTATTATTTAATGGTATACATAACCTAACGTTATTTTGCTATTGATTTATCGCGCCATACATTATATATTATAATATATATTAATTATAGGTACATATAGGCTGACAATAACATAATAGTTATGAATGACGTGCACCTACTATTTTAAAAATTATCATCTCGATAATAATCTTAAATAAAGCCAAATATAAGAAAATAAATTTTTTTTACGAACATGTTGGGTCATAAAATAATGATTAACCGCATATCTACGTATAGGTTGATACAACTAAATTTTCTTTAAATAAAGATTTATTAAGTGTCTAAATGATTTTATGAAGGTATACTTGTATATAAAATATACATAATATATGTATATAGTATATTCATTTTAGTTTTAAATAACATCGATTAACATCTTTATGAGTGATTATACTGGTATGATACTTTAATTGAATAGATTTACGTATATGTAGATACTTAATGCAAACACGAATAGAGTAATTTTCATTTTTATCTTTAAAAAAAAAATAAAACCATAATTTCCCTGAGAAAATTTTTGAGTTAACTTTAATCAACTCAAATAATGAACAGTTAAATTAATGCATGCCAATCAAACATATTCACACAGTATAAAACGAAGAAAAAATTGAAAACATAAGTGTTCTCATGTTTACACATTGAATCCAAATGGCTGTGTATAAGTGCCGATTTATTCACTACACCAGTTATAGGTTTATGATGTATAATATAGTAGGTAGGTACCTATTATATGTGTTTATTTTATTTTTTTAGCGAAATTCCCAATTGGCACTCGTTTCTCGACCCATTGGGTGATCGGTAGGAAAGCAGAGTTGCGGTCGACCCGTGGGAAACCAAGGTCCATGAACCAAAACAGTTAAGTAATATACCGGGTAAAATATTATAATAAAAAAGAAGACAAAAAAATAATAATAATAAAAACTAAACTATCTCAAAACTGAGGAAATAACATAATAATAATATAAACTCATAACCAAATCAGAAGAACATTGATAGGGATATATACATAATATAATAGGTAGCTATGGATATAATATATATAACACGGTACCTACATAATATACGTCCGCAAAGACAGTGCCGTATGCGGTTTATTAGTATTAATATGGGCTGGCATGCGCTGTGAACCAGTTAAAAAACGTGATAAGCCCGTCAGTCACGTGGCCGGTTCCCACCATTACCTAGTGCTTGTCCTCTTATTATTATTATTACTATTATTATTATTATTATTTTTATTATTATTATTATTTTTATTATTATTATTATTATTATTAAAACGCGTACACTCGCATTATCTACTTTTGTGTGTGTATGCAACGCGTTCGTAGTTTTTGGTTATGGTATAATATAAATATATATATATGTGTGTGTGTGTGTGTGTGTGTGTGTGTGTGTGTATAGTTTTTTACCATTATTATTATCGTCATTTTTTTTGTTCCGGCGGTGAAGGTTCTAGTTAGACCTTAATCCAGATGGGACAGTTCTGCCTCACGCAGTACGAATATAAAGGTCCGATTCGTTAGGCTTGATTATAAAAATCACGGTTCTCTGTCAAGGAGATATAGAAACATACATACACATACATACATAGGTATATACATATATAAACACATATGCGTATACAACGCTTTCTCAAAACGCGACGGTGCTCGTTAAAAGTGCTGGCGTGTAAAAAAAACATCGTTCGACAAATTTGAATAACGCTTGGAAAAAAGAGCATCATCTTAGGTGCGGTTCAAAATTATTATAAAGCCCTTGAAATGATTTTTTTTTTCAAACCACTATAAGCATATCGAATATATGTATATATATATATATATACCATAATATAATATTTGTAACGATTGAGTTGCCTCGCACCTTACTGCAGCATCTGATGATGACGTAAAACTTTATATAGTTTCCCTGCTAGCAGGGCGTTATAGGACATGATTACGTGAATACCTGGGAAGCTTTCCGCGAAAGATATTTATTTTGTTTTTCAACAATTTTTTTTTTAATTTTGGGATACACTTCTCGGAAAAACCTATTTAGAAATATATTTTCTTCAGCATTATAATACGATTTTTGAGATTTTCGTAAATAAAAAAATTATAAATTAATAACAACGGAGATGATTATTTTATCGGAATTTAATTCATAATTTTTTTTTTCATAAGAAACCTTATATAAAATACCAAAAAAGTACCTAATGTATTTATATTATATTTTTCCGTGAAAAAACACACACGATCGAGAGAGACGCAAATATAGTTCTCCTTTAAGCCACCCGAAATCCAAAATTTACCGAATCAACCGTACGGAAAACCTAATCGAAACCAGCCTGGCATTAATGCATTACGCAGTGGGCATACGGATTCGTTTTCGGATAAAACTCGTCGTTTCCTCCTCCGATCACCCGCGATACCGGCATTATTCAGTGTGTGCTCGGTAAAAAGAAGACGCCCGATGATAATAATAATAATAATAAAAATATATATCAATCGTAAAACCAATATACCGTCTAATTTTCGTCGAGAAGTCGTACAAGGTATATGTATATGTGTGCATTGTGTGTGTGTGTGTGTGTGTGTGTGTGTATATATATATATATAAACCACGGGATTAAAGACAAATCGAATGCACTTGGAACGCGGAGAAGAAGAAGAAGAATAGTCTGTCCTTGACACGTTATTAAAAGCTGAACGGGGTGGTGCATGTTTATAGCCTCTTCCCGTGTATATAATACCCGGAAATCATAATCTATGTAGTAGTGCGCGTGAGTACGATATTTTTATATTATCGTCGAGAAAATACTGTCGTCGTCCGGACGTAGTTGTTTCTTCTTTTTCTATAAACGTTTCGAGGTGGTTAATATATTGTTTTCGGAAAATTCCGCGTTACACAACCTCGGAGGGATAACTGCTGCTGCGGCGAGCGCGGAGATTCGAATTATAATTCTCTCGCACACACACATACGCATCGCAGTATTATTATTACATCGCGAGCGTTTACGACGTGGGTCCGGGAACAGATATATATAAATGACGAAATGTATTTAAATACCATAAACCAGAGGAAATGTTTATAACCCCCGGTCGAATTTTATGGGTCGAACATCAACGGCGTTCAGCACTGTTGTAAAAATAATGGGAAATCTAGTGCTATTCGATTGCCCGTCGTCCCGGGCGGCAGTCGTACTTATCTTAAATTAGCCACGGCGACCATCGTATAATAACGTTACGGGCCACAAATGAATGAATCTGGACGGAAGTTTTACATAAAAATCAGTACACATATATACAGCATGTACACCAGCGCGCGTTACGTATACGCAGTGTACATAGTCTATCGCGGTGTATATATATTATTACTATGACGTGATGTATAATATAAAGTCTAACAACGTTCTTTCACGGACTTTTCGTACGCGCGTACGTATATTATTTTTATACGGTGATATGGTACATATTACGGTAAAAACGCGTTTAGTATAATATGATATGAATAGAACTTTCGTGTTGTGTTAACGAGCACGGGTTCGTTTACGGTTTCGGATGATGTGCAAAAGTCAAAAGTTCGTATTTTTTTCTTACTTTTTTACTTTATTAAGTCGTTTACAACGGTCTTGTAAAGTGGATATGATTGAATATACTTATAATAATATTACATCTCATCATCGAGATACTAAAAAATATATCGTATTGGCGCATTTTATTGTTATAGCGAATCGGCATGAATGGAAAATACGTGGTGCGTTAAAAACTATGTTAATATATAAACCGATTTGGCGTTTTCCGAAATATAATTAATATAGGTATTACTCACTTGTGTAAAGATATGTTTAAAAGGTCTTAAATTGTTGTAGTTTTCGATAAACCTATTTCCCCCTACCCAATACATTTTATACGTCACTAGACCAGATAACACGCATCAAAACTGCAACCTTTTATTATTACTGCTATCTGTTAAAACTTTCTCCATAGCTATATATGGTTAGATTAGAATCACAAAGTCTGAGTTACAGGTCTAATACTATAGAAATAATAAACTATATCCATCTTAAGAGGTGTACAATATTCTTGGTCGTTTTTTATGCTAAAACCAGGTAACTGAGGTAACTAATAATTGCCCAGATAACAAATTTATATTCTAAGAACCTTAATGTAATAATAATTATTAGGGCCCGGATTTATATGCTCTAAAAACCTAAGAAATATGCACTATAAAATATGCATTTATGCTCTTATTTTATAGAAATATACCCTATAAAATAAAAAATATGCAAAAAATCGATTAAAATTTTTTTTTTTTTTTTATTATTTTTATATTATGTTTAAATAAATTATACTATATTTACAAACACGACGAAACAAACACGATTAATGTATGATTCACTAAAATTTACACAATAACAGATTACTACTTGTCCCGATGATATGTCTCAGATAAAATAAGAAAACGACTTCTTCAAATTACATGGATTATAAATATAACTATAAATACGTTATTTTAATAAAAATAACCAAAATATTACATATTATGCATTTAAAAACCGTATATATGCAAAAAAAAATCGTAAAATAATTATTATAATTATTATATAATTATTAATTATACTATGTAAAATACTCGCAAAAACCAATGGATAAAAATGACCGATTTTAGTCCAAGATTCAGAGGCTCAGGGGCATAGGTCATAGACTTAAACTGGGGGGAGGGTGGCAAGTGGGGCCATTGACCCCCCTAGAATAAATTAGGAGTAAGTAATATAATAATAATCAATAATATATTGATATGTAACTATATATTTTCCCACCATAATAAATTTCCAAGTTACGCTCATGTTCAGAGGAATATTATTTTATATTAAGACGCGACCATAACAGTCCATCACTTCGGTGAATGATTTACACCTTTAGCTAAAATCATTCCTCATCCGATTATTTTATTACTCAGCGTGTAGGCACGTATACAATACTATTGAGCCAACCAACATCGCGGGAATCAAATTCCACCCGATGGCGATAACATTTACGTTTACGTAGTAGGTACCTACATATAATATATAATATCATAGAAGTAAAATATAAATACCTCCGCGGCCTATGACGACGACGATGACGTACATCGAAAGGTAGGTATATGAGAGATGTGTGGCTATAATACATAATATATGAGTTTATAGGATAATATAAATAATAAAACTAGTTTCGGGCAATTATTGTCGTGGACGCGTTCGGCCGCATTATAATAACTTACCGACTTGTAATAATTATTATCCGGGAACCGTTAATTAAAAAAATAAAATAACCAAAAAAAAATCCACAGATGGACCGTATAATCATTTCGTACATAACATAATATATAATAAGTATACATTCAAATCGTGTTCGGACCAAGGTCACGAGTGGAAGATTGTGACTTCGAAAAGAAGGAAAACAAAAACGAAACGAAACAAAAACGAAAAAAAAACAAAACAAACCCAAGACGCGAAGGATTAATTACGTTCGATCCGATTTGCGGATAGCGTTTTGCACTCTTTTGTTTGCGCAGCTGCCGGGGGATCATTAAAAATCACCTACGGAGTGGAAACAATGCAATATGCAAATAAATTACAGGGTTTGCGAAACGGTGAAAAAAATATTGTACCGAAATAAAGAAGTTAACAAAACCCAAAATGATTTAACCCCTTTATTTTATATTACTTTTTTTTTTTTTATTCAATGAGAGCCAAATTAGCCGGCGGAGGAGCAGAGCGCGAGGGCTCGAACGCGGATTATCGATCGGCGTGCGCGCATAATAATATTATATCATATTGTAATGTGCAGTGTGTACCTTATATTTGATATACATAATATATATTATATATAGTGCGTACGTGTGTGTGTAATTATATATATATATATGTGTGTGTGTGGGGAGGTCGTCACACTTACACCAGCCGGCCTTGTCAATCAAAAATGAAATAAAAAAAATAATAATAATAATGTATACGAAATATAATAATAATAATAATAAAAATAATAATGAAAAAAAAAATACGGTAGTCCGATAGACCCATTGTCTTTGTTGTGTCAGGAGCCCACACTCCTCACCCCGCGGGGCTGCCGACGCGTTGCGTTCGCTACTGCAGCGCAGTGTTTTAAACGTCCCCGTGTGTATGCGCGCCCGCGAACAATGAACACTCGAACGGCGGACAGATGGGTGTACTTTTGTACTTAAACATTTTGATTTTTTCCATCATTGTCAATCTGGCAACAATAATATTTTGAGTCGCGAATATATCGCGTACATTAAGTGACCGTATACCGCCCGTATACCAAAATATGCGCGTGTAATAGGTAATTACAAGAAAACGCGTATGTGTGTCTGTGTGTGTGTGTGTGTGTGTGTGTGTGTGTGCGGCGTGCGCGAGCGACGGCTGTCGGTCTGCAAGATTTCTATATAATATTATTATTATTATTATCATTATGACGTGTTAATAATAATGTATGTCTGTGGAAAAACTTCACATTATCATTAAACGATGCCATCGATTCGCCGCATCAACCGTCGCACTATATAGCTGTGATGGCGTACGATTCGCCATATTATTTTTATTATTATTACATAATATTATATTATAGACTCTCGTTAACGTAAATCGAGTAAAAAACGAGTGACCGCAGCGCAGCTGCCCATTATCTGCGTTGTTTTTGGAGAGCGAAAAAAAAACGACATGTTTTCACGGATTCGCCGTCACATGCTGCAGCGACGTCAAATAGATTCCGCGACGAGAATACAATAATGTTCCACCTTCCATCTACCGCGCTGGTCCTCGTGATCATAGTAACAATAATGTTTCTACGGCGGCATTTAGAATTTTTTATTTTCACACCTCGGGATCGATTACTGCGTTAGTGTGATTTGCTCGTTTTCGCGTTTTACACCTCAATGGATGAAGACGATAAGTCGTCGTAATGTAATTGTTTTCTTTTGGAAAATAAATAAAATTTTAAAATTAGGTATTGATTTTGTTAAGCATTTTACGCGATTTCCATATTATAACGTTTGCTTCATTATTTCGTTTTTTTTTCTATTTAAACTGAAATCCTTTGTATTTATCATTATTCAAATGTTGGATATCTGCTGTATGATCTAAAATTTAAATATGAAAGAAAAATGTGCAGACACGTGCATTTAATTTATTCTTAACAATCTTCAACTGTTGTAGGGTAATAAAAATGTTTAATTCTTATCTCCCGCAAAGTCCGGGACATCGGTGCTACACTTTTATTTTTATTTTCTTTGTCTTACCTATAAGAAACGACCAAAGAAATCAAATTGATTAAATTATGAACAGTGACACAGCATAAAAACTTAAATTTATTACATTTAAATTACGAATAATATGAAGTCTTAGAAATTTAATTTTACTCGTTAAATTTGAGTAATAATAAGTCTATATATAACCTACATATTATATATTAAACACATATATTATAATTTTATTTGTTAAAAATGCATTTTATTATAAAGTATAAAACACACATTTTAACATTTGTAACTCCGAATGAATTATTTATTTACCTAATTATTTTCTCATGTCGGTCCATATTAAATCTACCAACTTGCTTATTATTACCCAACAATATTATAATACTTTATTGAACTTTTTTTTAATATTGGTAATTTTTAATATATATTTATATAAAATTAATGGTAATCCTTTGTGTATTTTTACACATGAATTATGAATACCTAAGTATATTCGCATTATTTTACTTCACAAAATAATATGAATCATAATAAATATTAAATACTTAAGAATAATCATTTGTGTAATGTGTTATAATTATATATTATGTATTAAGAAAATTATTCATTAATTTGATAGTTGCGATTAACGTTTTTTTTCAACACCATTATTTTACACGATTTCGATTTATGTTGTTTAAAGTAGAACATTTTGGAATGGTCGTACTATGTCGTTGTTTTTAAGTTGATTAAGGTTCTACGTTCCAAATTATTAATTTAAGTCCTTGGTGAACCCAGCAGTTAACTATATAGTTTATATCTACTTAACATGAAATTGAACCCCGTCATAAATAAACTTGTATTACAGTTTGTCCAATAGCCGAACACGATAGTTAACAAATAATCAATATACTTATAGTCACTTACAAAACAGATAATTAAAAAAAAAGGAGAGAAAAATTAATTTGGAAATTATATATATATAAATGTGATACGCTGTAGATACCTCATCTCGTGTTGATTAAAAATGTTTCGAGCACGTTCAAAAATCGCACTAATACAAGGACAAAAAATAATGAACGGAATACATATTTAATGTGCCCCTTACGCGGAGGTTTAGTTTATGATTTTCGCAGAAATGTTAGCCTTCATTAAGTATAAATGTTTACTGTTTCTTGTTTCTCGTCTATGTCGAAGTTGAAAATCTAATTTACTCCAAATTAATACTTTATGTATTATAGTTCCAAAAACATTTCTAACCCTTATATTGTGTGTATTATTACACAAAGGTTTATTGTTTTGGCTAATGAATTACGCCGCGAAATCCAAGAAAACATTTTCGTTATGGTATATATATATACGTACTCCTCTTACATTAAATACATTATATACATACTACACCTGTTCATATATATTACATTGAATTTTATTGAATTTCCTTTCTCGGACCATAATCCAATACTAATATACTATATACCGATGTATTATATCATCATCTATCAGTTTTCGTTCTACTTCTCGTATTAACTTCCGTTCGTCACGGTAATTTTTCCAAAAAAATGTCATAAATAATAACGCCGCACGTACAATATATTATATTATTTTATACATACATATTTATAAATATATTGTGACGTAATAGTGATATGGTCGTTACAGGCAAACACACATATACGCCAGTAATTGACGTGGTTTTAATATATTATATATGATTCTGTGAGAATTCTGTCCCCAACAGTATGTATATCGGTCGTTTAAAGTGTTGACCGTGTCAGTGTCGCCTACTCGTTATAATAATATGTAGAATAACAATAATATGTGTACAACGATGATGTTTTTCAATAAAAACAATACCAACAATGGACAAAACAAGCTGAATAAAGAAACCTCAGAAATCTAATCTTGCAGAAAACCGATACACCCAGTTTTAATTGGATATCTTACAAATAAGTCATGTAATTAAAAAACTGAAAACAAAATAAATATATAATAATATGACCGTGAACAACGGATAGTTGATCGTCCAGTGTCCTATTCACCATATTATATTAATAAAATGAGTGCTGTACAAGTGATGTTTTGTTATAACAATAATTTATTAACGTTTATATTATATTATCGTGTATATATGTACTTGTACAGCCTTAAACATTATATACAGGGCGTGTATCATAAGAATTTCACATTGACCGACCATCCTGATACATTTTGTATGTAGTGTAAATCATATACATATCTGTGTTTTTCATAATCATCATTGAAAAAAAAATCAAACATAAAACGAAAAATGTTTGTAAAGTAAACTGTGAAATATACTTCACACTATCACATATGTAAAAACTGTATCAAATCGACAAATTAGTCGTTAAAAGTGTAATAATTATAATTGTTGTTCATGATCTTCAACAAATTTGGTTGCAAAAAAAATAAGTGCAGAATTATCGTGCTCAATCTTCTGCAGTAGCTTTTATTGTACAGACATACTGTTATTATATTTAGTAAATTATGAAATTATAGTAATTAATATTATTGTTATAGCTCATAGCATAAAACATTATAAGAATCATAAAAGTTACTGATATTATGAGTTTTGTGGGCTCGACAGTATTGAATACGATGAATACCCAGACAAACTCGTGTCGGTTATTCGATATAAGTCTTGTTTCACTTTCAGATTTACTCTATATTAAAACTATACGTAAAACCGATAAACAAATGGTATACATTTTTCACACGTTTTTAGAAAAGAAAAAAACGAAATTATTTTATTGACATTCACTTTTATTGACAAAAATCATTTTCACTTTCCAATTTTTTTCCTCCGGTAAAATAATCGATATGTTACAGACCTTATTAGTATGTTGAAATGATGTACAAAATATTTAATTCACTACCAAAGTTTACGAATGGTATAGTTTTACAGTGTGTGCCGGGTGTACATATTTGACCGGAAATACTCGTGTTACCATTATAAGGTTTCTCCGGTCTGTTTATGTGTTATATAGCCGAAATGTTTGCTTATCCCATTGATTCGGATACCAGACTCACCGTATAACACGGTATATAAATGTGTACTATAGTCGGTTTTTAGTACACGTGTATAACAAAACGGCATGCGATAGTTTATGAGGGTTTTTTTTATTTTGTATAACAGTACAAGACTACAAGATGATATATTTCGTTCGTATATATTATATGATGTGTAAGACTATGAAAAACTAAAAAATGAATAGGATAGATATTTTTAAATAAAATAACTATTCATTTTCAAACTATATCAGAGTAAAATCAACATATAATATATATATAATTTAAATATGCTATACATGATATTATGATACTCCGAACTTGTCACTGTATATATATATATATATATATATATATATATATATATACGGACATCGCGTCATCACAATATTATATAATATAACGACGCATTAAGTTCAAAAGTTCAATATTTAGGTCATAGAATTTACATAATAAAGAGTCGCTATAATGAAATATTTAGAGACGTCGTAACGATATATATATGAATTTCTCGATTAAAAACTTTTAGTATAATATTTTATATAGTATAATATATAGTATGTATAGAAGGTATTAAGAATAAAAGAAGATTTTTTTTTTAATATTTCTTGAAAATTACTTTACCACGAATAATCCTACGCGTTTTTATTTTGTCATTATGAGTTACGTTGTAATAAATAATGATAATAATAAATAATAACGAATTATATAAACGAATATAATAATAATTGAAAATATATTCTCGTTCACACTTAATCCATTATGTTTCTAAATTATTTATATAATTTATTTTTTAAGTAATTATTAAATTAAAATAACCGAATAAACAATAATGCACCTACCTATATTATAACACGTAAATAAATACATAAATATAAGACCCTAAACATCGTATCAAAGAAATTGGCTGTGGGCATTTTAATATATTATAATGTGTATATATAGGTAAACTACCTACAAATATTGACCATAATATATTATGTAGGCGCAGTTAAAATATACTATATAATAGGTACAAGGTACGCTTATTAATTTTCCAAAGTGTGTAAAATACACGTAATAGTTTTAAACCGAAATGCGGGAACATTAATTTTAATTGAAAATGATTTAATTTTTGGAATAATAATAATTGTAAAAAAAAAAACCATCTCTTGAAGTATACTAGCTAATTAAAATTTACGATTATCGACTTGGTATAAAATAATGTATGACGTATAATATTTATGTTTATACACTATACAAACTTAAATTATACATCGATAGACTAAATACGATTGCGTTACAACACTTACGAGAAACGCCCGGAGAGATAAACGCGTATACCGAAAACGACGGTTTTTTTTTTTACATCAAACACCGCGATTGCGACGACGTCATCAATAACTATATAGGTACGCGGTGTATATATAGCAGAACGTATATTGGAGATTTAACGTAATATCACAAAAAACAATAAAATTACGGAACTTTATAGACTTGATAATAATATCGGCTGGTGTTACCGTCGAAGTATACCCATACCTGTAATAATACTCTATAGATAACCATTTATCGAATAAAAAAAAACACGCCATACGTATAGGTCTGTCGTCTTTTATTTTATATAATATACAATAACCTTTCCGGTGTATTCCGAAAAACGCGATTGGATTTATGTCATAATAGTGTAATGCGTATAGGCTTTGTCGCCGGCGTTTGTGTTTATACAGTTGTGGTTATAATGTGTAGGTACACGCGTCATAGTCGGGAGAATCAAAACCCGACGGTTACTCGTCTGTAATATTATTATTATGTACGAAGTGCGGTCGTCGGTGATGACGTTTTCACTTACGAAAAGCTTCCGTCTAAATTGACTGTAATAATCGTATGGATTACTGGCGGCGTCCAATCAACAAATCCGGCGACGAGTCTTAATTGATCCGTACACGGAGTGTTCGGCGTATTATATGAGGTTGGGCTCGGTGAAACGTCTATATCTCTCACTCGCTACACAGTCGCTATACCTTTCTCTCGTTCGGTCTCTCTCTCTCTCTGTCTCTATCTCTATCTCTACAATGTACATAATATACGCACAGACCCGAACGGAACGTATCAATTTAATCCGTGACCCGTATATTGTGTATATGTATATACACATATTATACATATATACACACGTGGCGAGCCCTCCGCCAGTAATTAAATCGGACGTATGAATCACGTCAGATGTATAGGTATAGAGACTTGGGTGAGATACAGAGCCAGAGAGGCAGACAACAGACAGACAGGCGGACAGTGTGTGAGAGTGCGGGCAGGAGTGTGAGATAGATAGATAGAGAGAGAGAGAGAGAGAGAGAGACGATTATGTTATACAGATTTCGTCATTATTATACGTTTCGTTTGTCACTCATTTCGTTGTTATAATACTATACTCACATACACACACGTACGCGTTTATATTTGAATGTGTGTGTGTGTGTGTGTGTGTGTGTGGATAACAAGGAAACGTGAGTTAGCTGACAAACACGACCGGACGCTCGCCTGCAGCATAGCGTGTCGTTACCGCTCGGTCGTCGGTCGATCTCTAACTTATACACACATAATACGATGCGATTTATTCAGACGATACCCCGAAAAACAGTAGTACTTACGTCTGTTGTATGCGTACATATACCTATACACACAGTCGATATCTGCGACGGATCTCTGGACGAAAGTACAGTTTTTCTCGTCGGGACTGCACACGCCGCACGCCACACCATATTATAGTCTTATTCTTATCGTATAGACAAATAGACACTTGTTGACGATTTGACGTCCAGCACATCGAGTACATAGATAAAATATAATATTATATGTATTTGTATGTGGTCTGTGTTATACATTTATACATACATTGCGCGACGTTATAGTCCATTTGTTTGAATTCAGAACGAAGCGACAAATATGCTGTATTGGTTTTACAACGATTCGTTCTATACTTTCATATCGTATTGTGGCTGGCACTCATTCCGATACGAGAATTTCCCGGAATGATTCATGTAAGACATACTTAGCGACTTTTTAGACGGAAAATGTCATCTAGTGTATATAATAATATGGTACTTTAAAGAAGTAATTTTTCACTGTTTCCTTAAGTGTATACACGAGTATAAAAAAAAACTATCTAGACATTGCAAACATATTATACCTAATTGTATATTTGTATGCTACTGATACTCATTCAAACAAAACTGATTTTGGACACATAACTGTATGTATATAAAACCTAATATTTTACTTATTTTTACTGAAAACTGACGTATCAGAATTAAAATTTGAATAAGAAGTATTTTATTTATTCATTCGACATTTAAAATTAATGAAAATAATTAAAGTATAATAAGTACAAGATCCAATCTTACATCTGTTTTTTATTTTTGTAAAACTATATTTAACGACTATTATCTTTAGTATAAACTATAAACAATTTAATAACTGAGAAACCGTTATTCTTTTAAATTTTTAATAATATAAATAGGTTTATCAAAGTTTTTAATAAAACAATTCACTAAATAATTTACTGTAAAAAGAGGGGTAACGGGTGCTGATAAGAAAAACTGACATTTGTATCACCACAAGATATTATAATATTCTTTTTAAGTAATGTCTATAAAAATCTCAAGAAATTTAAAATAATATGTTTATAAATGCATTATTTTTAATTATGCATTTATAATATTATACCGCAATAAATATTTTTAAATTTTGATATTTTGAAAGAATTTTATCAGTCTATGTTCTCTTTTATACATTGGACTTTTTCTATGTAGGTATCTATTATTGATTTTTCAATTATATGAGTGTTTTTTTTTTATCTTTACCTGTGAATATTTTTTTCTACTAAGACACGTGCTCCGTATGTTTCACTTTCACGTAACACGTATACTGTTAGTATGATATCACATTTATAAATCAGAAATATATTCTAAGTATGGTGCTTTGAAGATGTCATTTTTCAATTCTATATAGACAACCGGCGTCCAGTAATTTTAAATTCGACAAGCTCAAATGTATCAAAGTTCAGCCCGTTCAACCTCTGTTTATCCTATTTCTCCGTTTCCTTTTTTATTAGTCGTTTTCAATAACACGTTTTTGTGCAGTCGTACGTAGATATAATATAACATTACGTGATTCGGATGTATCACGCGCCCGTCGACCAATTATATCAAATAATATTTTTCATAATATATAATGACCGACCCCTATAAATACACGCGACACTTCCGCATTAACATTCAACTGTTTGTATAATTTTATATATTTAAAATGTATATAATATACTATGCAGTAGTTATAATAATTACTGACGGTTGGTTTCAATTCAACATTATTACAATGTGTATATTCGTTCGTGTGTACAGCCACCTCACCGTTGTAAAATCGTTCCTCTTTTTATGTATATAATATATGTATCATAGTAACACTGTATATATTATCGTTTATAGTATACCATTTTATTATTCGTTTCAATTATTATTTGGTATAATAATAATAATAATAATAATAATATATAGTTATAGATAGGCGCGTAAAGTATAATAATATTGAAGTTTTGTAAATTATACGCACCTATCGACGGCGACTAAGACAAGACTTTCTCTTTTCATTTGTTATAAAAATCTATACGTTTTTGTATAATTATGTTAATTTACCGGCGGCGGACACTCTTTATTAAAAACGTATAATGTATAATTTCACACGCGCGTACCATTATAATAACTTGTTAAGGTTCAATTACTGATTTAAATACGATGTATTGATTTGGTGTTTCTCATTATTCGTTCATATTTTTTTTTCCGTGGACACGCTACTTTTTCTGTGTAATTACTTCTACAAATTGTTTACGTGTAGGTATTTAAAAAAATCTTCGATTTATTATGATAGGTACATAAAACATTATTTGAACGATCTCGAATTCGACTATACTGCTTTCCATCGTGACGAATGACGCATTGTCCGGAGGTAAAGAATGGTTCGATTAGACCCGTGTACGCCACCTATTAAGTATTATATTCCGACGAAACGCGAATAAAATACAAATAAATCCTACCGAGGAATAATGAAATGATGTGATTCGTCGCGAGTCCTTAAAATAAGAGTAACTAAAAACTAAATCGCCGAGTGAACAATCGCATATTACACAATCTTTAGGGGGGCGAGGGGAGGCATCTTTACGGGACGAAAACAACATTAGTACTTTTGTATTATTATGTAAACGTGAAATCGCATTTATATATCAAAGGCGTATATTTTACGATGGCGCGGCGTACAATGAAAAACATCATCATTTTACGAATAATATAATACAGCATGGTTTCCACGTCAAGCCGAAAATACACACACACACACACACACAACTCACAAGTCAAATGTCTATTCATAGTTTTTTTTTTTTTCAAAATACGAGTTAATCGCTACAGCAATTAGATAATAATACATAACATGTGTTGCTTATGAAACACGCGCATCATCGTGCTTGAGATTTTTAAGAGAACTCTTAAACACATTTTAAGGATTCATCTTCACGGAGAACACAATAGTGTTAATATTAAAATGTACGGCACATATATATATATGTGTGTGTGTGTGTGACGAGCACGTATAATAATATAATACAATATAGCATCCGAGAATGGACTAAAAGCAATTCGAATTAAACAGAAACGGCGTTCTTGCGGGCACGGAATCGAAAAGTCGCGTTCCATTCGGTTCAGGAATATTAAACACGATAAATTAACGTATATAATATAATAATAAAAATGTGTAATTTGTGTTTTTTTTTTTTAGTTCAACAAACCCGATGAAACTATACTATATTATATCCATGCGGTTTACGACCAGTATACGCCGTTTTTCGTACACCCCAGAGTCACTCACGAGTTAACCACAATTACCGTCACGTATATAAATACCTATTATTATTTATTATAGCCACTACATTTATCGGAAAAATCCGTTGATAATAATTTCGCTCGATGCTAAATTATACAGACAAATTATAATGTATATAATATACAACATTAGCCTTGATATTATATATCCTTCTACGGACTTATGTGAAAAAGCTCGAACCGTATAATGTTCACCGCAATACCGTTTTTACGTTATTCGTTTACTTTTGCCCAATTACTCCCGAGCATGTATACCCACTGAATGTTATTCAGAACTATACCTCGGAATGAACGAGTTCAAATGAATTAGTTGAAAATAAAAATGTTAAAATTAATAAAATATGTAAAATTAAGTTCACCATATTTTGTTATTATTGAATCTACTTGATTTTATTCATATTTTTATGAACTTGAACTTGATTTGCTTCCTTCAAGTTCGTATTATATGTTTAAATATGGATTTCAAATTAGAATAAATTATATCAAATACCAACAACTTGATTTGTATCTAATATCAGTTTATTTTATTTTATTTTATTTTATTTTATTTATTTATTTTCATTCTGTTTATTATTTTAGGGTTATTGTGTTTCGAGCAAATAAATTTTATTCTGTATAATTGTGTGTTGATTATTTATTGTATTTCGGTTTATAATAAATATGGTCAAAGTGAAAAAAAATTCGAATTATTATTCAGACGTTAATCCATCCATAAAATTATAAACGGAGTCGCACATATTTTAGTCCCCAGTATTTTGTGAGGTACAAATAAAGATATTAATCTATGCTCTGTATAAAATGTATGACAAAACCACAAAACTATATAGAGACTTTTATATACCTATAACAAATTATTAAGTATATACATTATAATATATACAATTATGTTTAAAATGATGTGTAAAGTTTTAATTATTATAAAATATATTCCAATGTACGATGATGGAGCTTGTCTAACGATCACGGTAGTTATCGCATATTCGCATAATAACAATAATTTTCGTTCATAGACGTATTATATCGCTATCAGAGTACCTACATGTACACAATATTTAATATGCCTATATTTTGCGACTATATTATGTATATACCAAATATGTATACTCGTAAATTGTAATTCATCCACAACACACGATTATATGTTCTGAAATTCATGTTATCTCCGTTTCGGTTGTTCGTTATATACCTACCTATTATAACTTTTAACTTGTAGTATTCCACAACGAGCATGCTTTATTTTCGTATTTCGGACAGCGTAAAGAATAAAAAAACATATTTTTAATTTCGTTAAATTTCGAAAATATAATACCACTGAAACGCCGCTCATTCTCTTTCCATCCGTATTCATCCCGTTTATAATAATTAAAGTCACTTGTACGGCAGGGACCCTACACAGCAGCTTAAGTGTATATGTGTATGTCAAACAACACTTTTCGAAAAAATCAAACGCAAGAGGGGTATCGCAAAAATATGCTTTCCGATTTTCCTTTTGATTATATTATTTTCCCCGTCGCGGCCGCCTCGGCATAGTATTAAATATTATTATACATATTATAGGTATATATATATATATATAGCCGTGTATAGTCGTCGTCATCGTCGCTGTAAGTAGTCTGTGGCGGCGGCGGCTTTTGTTTCAGATCGCATTAAACAAACGCAAACAATGAACACATCAAGAGCCTCTTATTATTATATTATTACGTATATATATATATTTAACGTAGCTACTATATGTACTACAACACTGCAGCAGCTCTCGATGACCTCCTTATCCACTTCATTATAATTGACTCTCGGCGCTTTTGTTTGGCTGACTCAATGACACGCGAACCGTCGTCGTCGAGTTCATTGTTTTGATTTTTCTTATGGTTGATTTTTTTCTCCCCCGTCCCCGGTTTTTTTTTGTTTACACGTGTATATATCTCTAATTAAAATATTAAAATTTCGTTCGACGGTTAATACTATAATATAGTAATAATATGTACCTATACGGCGACGACGACTCCCACCACTACGCCAATAGACTTGCCGCCGCATCACAGACCGAAATCATTCATGGTTTGCGTACCACACACACACACACAATTACTATATACATTTTTAGTACGATATATATAAATGCATATTCGCGTGCGAGTGTGTATAATATTACGCTAGCTGCGTCCGACACGCGAAAACAGTAGTCGTCGCTCTCGTGGTCCTGGACGTTCTCAGGACCGCGTGTGCAACAACAACAACAATGGAGACGGGGTATTTTATTATAATATTATTATTATTATGTATATTATATGTATGTTACGGCGATGCAGAGGATTCGACATTATTGAAATTGCACCATAATTGGACGGATTAAAAACCGTATTGTTTGAGGTTTAATTAGGCGCGGCCGCCCGGGCAAATGCATACGTATACATAATATTACATTATTATATTATATTGTAGTCACCGCAGTGTTCCCGATTCCGGCGGCGGTCGCGTACTATTATAATATATATACATATAATATTCTCGTATAATAGCGCGTTTCATTCATGTTCTTCTCGGAGAGTCCGGCTTGTCGTGATGCCGACCAATTATTATCGGACGGACGAGTTGTCATTTCGCCCGCAGGAGGTTCTCATCATGAATGAACTCTGCAGAATGAAAGAACGATGACGACGACAACGAGTAATTCAGAAACGCACGACGAGAGTAAATTATATTTATCTTATTCATATATATATCTTTGTGTATTGTATCGTGCAAACTCTGTGAATGTACTTAATGTAAAATTACCGGAATATGTCTTTGTGCAGAGTGCTAAAGATGCAAAAATTATACAAAGTAGATATTATAATAACGCGCGCGAGTTTTTTGAGTTGAGTTATTATATTATTGTTGTTGTTATAACGTTCTATTACGTGTAGTCTATCTTCCGACACGATATAGGTGCACATACTATAATACAATATATAATGATGATGGTCGTGCACGAACCGATGCCCACAGGTCAACGTATGTATAACATTTGTCTAATGTTTTAATTTTTAGTATAGTGACGATGACGATCCTCACAGTAAAATAAAAAAACGAACTAAGTATTGTAATACAGATTATAATTACAATTGTTGACGGGGGCGTAAATATGAATTAATGTGATTTCTTTTAATTAAATCCTAACACGGACAGCTTGTGAGCCGTAAAATAATATGATATTATATTATATATTAGACGCGCATATTATTATGTGTGCGGTACGTTTGCTAACTCGCGCGTTACTTAAAAAACATGTACAAACAGTATACGTAGTATAATAATTATTGATGAGAATTATGTGAACCGATACGTACACACATATGTTGACTAGTCAAAACCCAAAGTCTTCAATGAACGAGTACAGTCAAAACCATTGAAAAACAGACGCTAGTTGTGTGCACACAATTAACTTAATAAAATATAATATAGGCAATAATATTATGTATTACTTAGAGTATACGGATGCCAACATAGCATGTTCTAATCCAATAGATAAGAATATTTCACCCGAAACACATATTAGATTAGATTGGTGTTGTTCGGAGGTCAGAATCAGTAGTAAAAGCGCTTTATAGCCCGAAGAAAATCGATACGTATTTATATATTACCTATATATATACGAACGGGACGGTAAAAAAAATCGTCTCAAAAACTCAAATAAAAACGATTCAAAAATCAACGTGCATAAAATTCACATAATACCTATATATATATATATATATATATATATTATATAGGTATATTATATACTATGTAGGTATTATTTTGTGGTGTATAATAACTTGCTATATAAGCTGGCGCTGCGCAAACACCGCGGGTTTTAATTATGCGACGCAGACCACTGACAAGACTTGTTTAATTGCCGGTTTATTCACTTCGCGTTAAAAATAGAATAATGCAAATTGCGTTTAGCGGACTTCGTTTATAATTTATAATATAATAAAATATTAAAATCGTAACGACAGAAATGTGAGTTTTCGCGACATCACGATACACATCATCAAACGAGATGTAATATGCATATAACGTCGAGATCGCATAATATACTAAATACTAAATATGTATATGCGCATGTTGCGTACGCGTCTATGGATATTTGACGAATAAAAATAATAACGGAATCAAATCTGAGTTCAAATATAATCATCCCGATTCCGGAATCAATAGAAATAAATATAGAAACCTATGCGTTTGTTATACTTTTAATTAAAGTCGTGTTGATGGCGTTTTAAACGATTCCGTCCGTATATATTATATAATATGCACATATATTCGTATATATAGGTAGGTACCTATACTTTGGTACGTCCGTACATTTTTAATACCGTCGTGATATACCTAGGTTGTACACACCACTAATCCACTGTAATCAATATTATCACAACATTTTTTTTTCTCTCTTCTCAGTTTTAAACGTTAATATCTCATTAGTCCAAGGCTAGGAACTCCGCCGAGGCATTTGCATATCTGTTTTAAATGATCTGAAGTCGGGGTATTCCGCGTTGGACACAAATTAATTTCACGTCGCCACGGGGTCATAAACACGAAATTTAATCATGCGCATTTCGACGGTTAATATACAGTCTGGAGAGTATAATTTAGAGATTTCGTTTCCACATACGAGATGCATTTTGTATGTATGTATATGTATGTATGCATGTGTGCACACATAACTAATTTAAAAATATAATTTCGGACGTCCCAGCTAAATGACTAATGTCGACTGTCGTCGTATGTATTCGGCTTGATATATATACATATATACGCTTGGTAAACTAGTAAAACTGTGAAAACTGTATTATAACAGTAATATGTCAGATAACGTTTTAATGGATTTTCACTAGAATACTATTATCCGGATAAACGTTCCTCAATAAACTCTTATTTATATTATGTCATTATATATATATATACTTTTTATTACTATAAATGTACATGTGTATAAACGACGTTCAGCATTTGACTACCAATTTTGTTTTAATGATGATTTAGAAATGATCACACTGAACAATTAAACTGATAATTTATAGTTATTGGTTATAATTTTTAACATGTACAATTAAGCCAATAACTTCTTTTATTCTTTTCACGCAATGTTGTATAAATAGTATACAGTTTTAGAAGATATAATACCTAGATATTTGACGACACATAATATAACCTTAGCGGATATTTACTCCGAAAATGTGAGCGAGTGAATTTAAAAAGTGGTTAAATTTGTCTAGATTATGTATAAGAGAATGACAGTTTTCCAGATGTGTGTAAATTTCTATTTGTAGATTCTGCAACTAGGGTATAGTATACTATATACAAGAAAAGTAAAAGCGAATTTAATTTACTCGAAAAAAAGAGTAAATTTCAATTACAGTAGGTATGTGCAACTGTACACACGACGTGTATATATTTATTATATAGTTGAACTTGGTTTACTTTTAAAAATGTGAGAATTTATACTATATATATAAGGGTATGTGTGTGTGTGTGTGTGTGTGTGTGTGTGTGTGTGTGTGTGTGTGTGTAAGTAATTTAGGAACGTAGAGGTATACAAAAAAATATACAGTTGAATTTAGTACATGTATCAGTTTACAAATACACTTATTTGATATAAATAAACTACACATAATATATTTATATTATACACAATATGCATACATTATTTTCAAAGTTTAGTAATTCATTTTGTGTAGACATCACCTTGTGTTATGTACCAACTGTCATCATTCAATAATAATATAGAGGCAACAGATTAAAACAATACGATTTAAAAGAGATTATCTATAGATATATATAATATATCATATGTATATTTATAGGAGTATGCCGCGCAGACCTACTGTGATATTAGGTTGGGTATTATACTTACTTTTTATTATCTCGTAAAAATGATCCTAGTTTAGGTGTGAATAATAATACATACCTTTATAGTTTTGTGTATAGTTTAATTTATAAATATACAGGTATTTTACTATTTTGAATGTGACCATAAGATTATAAGAGAAATGTACGAGTCAATTGCTGTATATTATACAAGGTGATTCAAAATTGATACTACACCTATTGGCTATTTTATCATATAAATATTCATAAATTCATAAAAGAGAAAAATATTTAATGCAAATGTATTTTTTATTTAAAAATATCTAAAATGATAAATAATTTTTATATATTTTGATGACTTTTTAGGGAGGATTTGGGAGGTCAGCTTAGAGAAATTCAAAGGGACTTAAATTGTTTTTTTACAATCTTAATGTAATAGATTTTTTTTTTATTATTTTTATTATTTTGATACTTAAAAATCTAGCTTATGAATTATAAGTATTTAAAGTTCAGATGAGTGTACCTAGTTGAATGGATACCACACAAAATATTGGTTTACTATTTCGGTCATCTAAACGGTAAATACTTATAATAATTATGACTCATTAACTACTCGTCTGAATTCAGATTTTCATATTTCAAAATATTCTTATGTAAAAATTCTTCATATATTATTATTAAAAAAAAAGTACCTATAGGTTTCTGCTTGAATTTCTTAAGTTAACCCTACAACCTCCCCATAAATATTGTAAAAAAAATATATAGATTATTAATCATAGATATTTCTAAATAAAAAAAACATTCGTTTTAAACATTTTTCTGTGTTATGAATATTTTATATTTGTATGATAAAAAGGCCATAATATACATTTTGAATCACTCTGTATATATGCATACATTAGATTATGATTCTTGAGTGGGATAAATTATTTGAAAAGATTAATTCGTTTATAGTTTCCGTTTTATTTTTATTTTTTTGAATTCTAAGTGGTCTCCGAAGTGAATTGTCGAATACGCATCATCGATTGTCTCTAAGACTCTATTGGGTAATAAATAAAATATCACGTTAACGTAGTAAATTGTAAAAAAAAAATCGACTCGTCGGGCGATGTAATGTTTACACGACTAATTGATTTTTTATATCGATATATATCGAACCAAAAATCTAAAACTGCTCGAAGCCACACGCACCGTGAACGAGGCTAGACACGTTGGATTTAATTGTGCTACAAGGCGATCAATTATAATATAATAAAATATTATTCCCGCTACGTAATATATTAGTCGAAACGTACAAGAGTGTCGGTCAGCGAACACGCGTAGGTATTAACCCGAAGTCGTCGTCGTCGTCATATAGTCTCCCCCGTCACCCCTTGCCCACCGTGTACCTTAAGACATAATATTACGTGTGTATAATGCAGTAAACATACACGTGTATATTTTAATTCCGGTTTAAAATTTATTTAATATAGTGTAATAAATAAACGATCATTTATCATTCCGGGGTGTCGTAAAATAGTTTTCGAATAATCAACGACCCGTTGTCGCGGCTTAATAATAATCGATAATAATAAATTGTTCGTATATCGTGCATAAATTTCGAACAAAATGAAAAAAATAAAATAAGAAAAAATAAGAGAATAAACAACGTCCAAAAAAACCGTGGCGAGGGCACCACGCGGCAGGTTTTTGACCGCGGGACCCGGCGACACGATATTATAATATACGCGTACCTATGCACTGATCACCCGGTAGGTATTATATATTATACCCAAATATAAAAATGTGGGCACGTTTATGTATATTAAACCAATTGGTCGATATTCGCGGTCGTCCTCCACTCGTGCCGCGGGATTTTTAATCGTATCATATTTTTAATAAACACTTCGCGTGGTCTTCGACCGCCCAGGTGTTCGGTGATATTATAATCGCGCACGTGCATTGTCCGTACGAACTATACACAATAACATTATAATATTATAATAATTTATATATTTTATCTACGTACGTTACACCATAATATATTATAATAGTGTTGTACAGCAGCGTGTGAAAAAGCGATGCATAAACGTCGTAAAACGCACAACCCATCATGTCCCGTATAATGGATATTATTATTATAGGTATATTCAATAAGTGAAAATCGATACGTATGTGTACTCATCTGGTTGTATAGTTTAGAATTTTACAAAATTTGTTAAAAATTAAATTATAAAATCTTTTTTTATATTATTCATTTTATGTACTATAAATTATAATATATATAATCATTATTAATTTTAAATATTGAATAGAAAGTGAGTAGGAGGTTAAGACAAAAAAAGTCCCATAATTGATATTATTATGTCTGTAAGATTTTTAGCTTAAATTATAATACACACATATATAGCAGCCTTTACCTAGATAGTCTGTAAACTCCACACATCATAATAATACTATTTTATACTATCTTAATAATTTCTGGGCTAATATCTTTACGATCTTCACGGTTGAATATTTTTTAACTAGCACCAATTTGCTTTAAATGTTAAACACTCCAAAGAAACTCATTTCCTAAAGAAGTGTTTTTTTAATTACAAAATAATTTTATATAACTAAACGAATAAAAATTATTTTAATTTGATTTTCAAATGTGTGTAATTATTTTGCTTCTACATATTATAGTATTTAATTTGTTGGTTCTTGGGCACCACCGTCATGCTTCCATCATTTGTTTTTAACTCCATATTTATTTTCAGTAGATAACAAATTAAGTCCTGCATTTAATAATATATTGTTATCAATTTCACGTAAAAGTTATATATTTTATCAATATAATTTAAAAAAATAATTTATTGATGTATTGCCACTTACCTAATGAAAATTCGTTAAATTTGTAATAATAGTTATAAACCTAAGTAAATAATAAATTTGACTAAAATTAAATAAGGGTAGGTGAGTAAAAATTTCTGCCGACCAGTATGATATTATTACTGACAGAGTAATAGATATCCATTAAATAATTTTATTATTCGTGTATGATCGAATGATAGGAAATCGGTATGGATAAAATGTTGATACGCAATAAAAAAAAATATTAATTATTATTTGCGTCGTTATGGACTACAACAGGATGGCCTTCGAATACCTATACTAAAAAGTTAAAATTAAGTGCTAAGAAAATTTAAATTACTATTTTCATACTTTTAAACCATGCTAAATAATTGATATTTTATTATAATATATAAATACCAGCTACCATAATAGTGCATATGAATATGTATATATAAATAATATTTACGAATAGTTACAGACGTTTGCCGAGTGCAGGCAAAATAAGTTATTTGATGAATAGAACCCTGAAATGCATTATTTTTCGTAGTTAATTACTTTTTCGTAATGTTCTATTGCGTAAGTACAAGCACTAATTATTATACTCAATTATAATTAGGTACTCATTGCGGTAGCGATAAATTACAGCTTTAATTATGATTAAGGCGTGCAGTCTGTCGAAGTGTATATAATATACTCCGTGTGTATATTTTCATCATATGTACTTAAAAATAAGACATATTTCAATATATTTTATATAGTTTGATTACTCCAATAACAAAAATGATACGTACTACGGAGTGCATAAAGCTAGGCATATGCACTGCGCAAATGTGTATTCAATAATAATAAGTATACATTAAACTCACGGCCAGAAATATAATATTAAATTCTTTGAATGATTAATTTGTTTTGATCACGATTTGGATATTAGGTTATATCTTTCACGTTGTTCACACTTTCGTCCAATTTCAGTGTCCAACACATCGTCTCGCATTACTTCATAATTATTCTCGGGAGTGAAAACCTACGACACTCTATCTGACTGCCAAGACATCGCGTTCACGCGGGTACCTATATACGCATAACAAACAAATTTCGGAATGACGAGCATCGCTTTTTTTATTCGATAGTCGAATGATGTTTGTGTGTGTGTGTGTTTTTTTTCTTACGAATATTTTTCCAACAGTTAATGATAATAAAAACTCGGAGTGATACGGGTTTTCCCTTAACCAAAACGTTAAATATTATTATTATTATTATCGTTTTGCGTTACACAATTACCACGGCCGTCCTGCGGCAGCGGCAACCGACACCGGTATAATACGGTATCCTCTCTGCCCCGCGGACCAGCTTTATTTACGACCGACGCCCTAAAGAGTAGTGGTGAGGCGGCAGTGGCAACATCCCGTCATAATTGGATTAAAAATGTCTCGGACTGCCAAAAATTATTCGTCCGTCTTTCACGATTCACATCTACCCCCACCCCCCGAAGCGGTCGTCGTTTCTCGTGTGAGTGTACCGTGTGTGATATGTATCTGTATATATATATGTGTGTGTGCCAGCGACGATAATACCGAATTGGTGTAGCCCGGCACGTAGGTCCCGGCGGGCTCACAAAGCTTCCGGACCGTTCTCATCAATAATAATAATAATAACAATAATAGTAATAATAATTATCGTTATTAGAGAAGTACATATAAGAGTTTACGATTTCTGCGCAGCGCCGCGCACTTTTATGACGGACTGAGTGCGTGTATATAATACACCTCCGTGGACCGGGAAAAAATAATAATAATTGGCCCAAAAGCCGAAATTCGTCTCGGGGAAGAGTTAGCGGTGGCGGCGGCGACATATATACTTATACGCTGCAGCCACTTTTGTAGCCAATCCGCACCCCTATCCATACATATAACTGACTATACTACCGTATACCGTAATATTGTAAAGTATATATTGTATATAAAACGCACGAGACGTATAGGTATTGATGACTGAGGTGTGTGTACATGTTTCCTCGGCAGACCCGCTTGCCGTTGTACTTTATATTTACAATAATATATAATATTATATATGTTTATATATACGTCCTGCATTGTAAGTGGTGTCTATCCTGGAATCTTTAGTTCTCACTCGACTTAGTGATATCGACGGATCGACAGCGAAGTGTTGTACACCACTGCAGCACTATAGTCATCGTACACGTCCTAATTATACATCATATATAATATTATTATACTTTTTTTGTGTATCCGATTTATATGTTAAAAATGTTTAAAAATGTTTGTTTATATTATATACGTATATAGTGTATAAATCAAAATATATATTAAAAACACAGGTTTCGGAATCCCACGTATTATTGTACACACCTATAATAAACTATATACAACTATAAACGATAGCTCTCCAAAATTACTCATAAATACTACATTAGTTACACTTTTATTATTAGTATTATTATTATGTTTTATATTGTTACAAAATATTTCATTACATATATTTTATAGTCTCGTATATTTTTTTATACTTTTCGGTCTTCAAAATATCCGCTATTACCCACAATACATAATAATGTATGGTTACGTAAATCGTTTATGTTGTCATACAAATTAAAAGAAAAAAAAAGAGAAAACAAAAAAATACCCGCAATAATCAGTCGAAGTGAATAATGAATGGTTAAGAGTCCGCGTGTACAAATAATACGATGACGTACCTATAATAGGTATATATACTATATTGTGCGTCTAACCCTATCGCACGAGGGTAAAACAAAAAACTCGCGAGCCCTCTTCCGCGTGTATACCATAATATATATATACTTAAGTAATTGATAGGGAGTGTTTTGATTTTTGAACCGTGCATTCGTATTCGTATAATATATTGAGTGGCCCCGACTGAAATACGATTTGTTGTGTCTAGAGTCCCGCAACGTACAATATACGTGGTGCGCTCAAAGAGAACTCGACATTATCGAGTCTATATGTATATATATATACGTCATAATATGATGGTAGTGCATATATTGCGCGTGGTCCGTATATTTCGTGTCGAATCAAACGAAAAGTGACGTACACGTTCGTATACAAACACTCGTTTACGGTCCAGCTAGCTGATATTATATCATACACAATACTACAATATGAATATTGTAACGTTACGAAATCGCGTATTACAACGATCTGACCAAAAACAGAAATGACAAACTAATTAAACACAATACCCGCCAACGCGTGTATGTCGTACATAATATTACGTATTATATATTATTATTTATTATTATATATTATAATAATATTATACACAATAATATAACGCGCACTCGAAACGATTATAATATATGCGACGAGACAAACGGTTGTAATAAACCCGTCTAACCGTGATTATATGAATAATAATATTATAAGCCATTTATATGGCCTATTGTTCCACCGTATAGCGTGACTGTTAAAAAAGAGGTCGTCATTCGCGTTTCGATTCGTAATATCATAATATAAATATTATAAATTTATAATAAAATATTTGGGCGCCATTTGCTAAAACGAGTATATATATGTATAGTATACTGTGTAGGTACTAATGGTACTACCTATATAGTTTAACTTCCCAACTCAACTCCAAAGAAACGAAGAACTATGGTATAAAACAGAGGTTCCCAAACTTTTCCTACTCGAGGCGCCCTTTAAGAACTGAAATTTGCTCATGGCGCCTTTAATAAAATGTACGACCTTTTTTAAATAAAATCTTTGGATTAAACTTGATACTGCTACTCTCATTTCCGCAGCCGCGGCGCACAATTTGGGAACCTTTAGTATAAAATATATATTTATTATTTATATATATAGTATATAAACTAGAGTTTACAAACCTCCTCCAATTAGCCTATAAAATTAAATTAAACCAATTTACTGTGGTGAATATAATATTTAGCCTTCAATCAGTTGCACAATTTCTTATTATTACCAACAATAAAATATACATAATAGTATTTTTGAAATAGTAAATATTACATTATGTATAACTAAAATCAACAAGACTTGTACGGTGTACAACATGTACATGCTGCAGTCAAAAATAATATAAAGATAGGTCGTGTCTAAAACTCGAAGAAAAATTTTTCAATTATATGCATAAATTATATTACCTATATGGATATCTGAACCCTAAAATGTATGTTATTATAAAGCGACGACTAAGCAATCAGTTGGAATTATGATTGTAATTTAGTTAATATTATACAAATTCCCTTAAGCATTAAAACATATTTAACGGTTAAGTTTAACCAAGTAGTTGTTCCAACTGGTAACTTCCAAGTAAGTCAAATGGTATATTGCTATTATTGATATTAGTATCTCTATATGTGATATAGTAGTTTAATTACTCAGTCATCAAGTTGTTCAAACTCAAATAAATGGGGACATTAATAAAAATAAACAATACCTACATATAGCCGTCATAGCCAATGTATAATAATATATATGTATTATGTAACATATAGGTACCTGCGGAATACTGTAAATTCGCATACCATATTACAGTAGGCAATCTGTAATAAAAAGGTTTCTTAAACTTTTAATAGGTATTAGTTTGACATACGATACAACTATACCTAGTCGTTCGCAGTTGTTAAGAGTAAAACTAAACGAGAAGCTAAATAATTCTTATTCTCAGTGGTTTAAAATTCTAAAAACGAATTTAACAAAAATAAATGGACACGTACGACGAATTTGTTTTCTTTAAACTGTTTAATAGATTTTTTTGAAGTGGTATCACTGGACACTTTTATCACACACACACATAACCACAGAAACAGATCAGATATTGTATTCTGATGTGTACACCTATTATAATAATTAGTAACAGTATGCAAATGTAACCGTAGCAATATACTTACCCAATTTTCAATGTCCTTACATGTTTAACGTAATTTAATTTTCGACCATGGAAAAATCTCGAGCACAATATTGTCGTATAACATCGATTCGATTGCAAACACTATAATATCGATAGACGAAAATGTCACGTTGAGCGCAATTCATAAGCCCCCTAACCTTCACACGTGCATATTATAATATACTATATATGGATTGGACGAAAAAGAAACGAAAACATTTTTCAAAAAAGGAAATAAGCGCGTGTCCAGGAAAAACAAAGAAGAACACGTGCAACGCTCGTTATATTTACGTACGGCAGATATACCGACAATATTGTAATATCATATATACATACTCGCGGACTTTTTCGACGTGACGGTGGCAGCGTTAACGCCCTCTGCCGCGACTAGACGTGTATATATATATATGTGTGTGTGTGTATAGGTACGCGTGCTCACATACACATATAAATACATATATGTATATACTTTATATATTTATTATAATAATAATACACAATAAATAATACACCTTTATGCGTATAATACCTTACGAAGATAGATATAAATCTGTATAATACTACTTATATGCACCTCGGCGCTATACATATATATGATGTATATATGTGTGTGTATTATATACATATAGTGCACCTACAACAGCGGTAAAAGCGTATCTGACTCTTATAAATCATGTTACAGGGCTATTTTGTATTATATATTTTATAATGGGCCATTGTTTGCGTGTCGTTGTAGTGTATGTATTTGTTCGTGTGTGTGTGTGTGTAATGTGTATGTGCGTACAACATAGTGGCGGTCGTCCGACGACTGTACGACGACGACGACGACGACGACGGAGACCGGACTGGACGAGAACTTTTGTCGCCTGTTTCGGAATCTACTCTACCCCTCCTCACTTCAATCCTCCTAGTCCTTGTTGTACAGTCATCCCGCAAAAAATATATACGCCTATAATGAACTCGAACGCATATCATTACACCTGTAAAATATAACGACTTCGTGGCTCGCCGTGCTCGTGTGTGTTTGAAATGCACTCGACGGTGGTAAACACATAATATTGTTTATATGCCTGTACCTATAACTTTTATATATAGTAAGGATATATCATATATATATATTATGTATATATATATATGTATTATGTACACAGTGCACGTGTGAGATGTTAGCACAGCCAGGTCGAGCGCAAAACTCGTAGGTTAGGTCAGATGTATTATTATGTTATGGTGTATGATGTATCCTGTATACCGGGTATACCATGATGGTTTTCCTATAGACAGTTTTAAATATTTATTAACAAAATAAATAAGCTGATTTGATTGTTATTCCGTTAATAAATCAGCGTCCATCCAACTCCAACACCAACAATATTAATTATCTAAAATAATTTTAAAAAAATAATATAAATTAAATATAATTATTTTATTTCTTTTTAACCAAACAATATAAATATAAGGAAATTAGTGTATTTAGTGAATTAGAATATTTCTAACGCTATTTTTACACCTACAGAGCCTATATAATATTAATATATATAGGTTAGGTTAGGTTTATATCTATATAAATAAGTATAAAATATTATATTTAATACACTGTACGAAAACTGTACATTAAATATAAAAAGAATTCGTGAAGATTGATTCAACATCTCGAATATAACGTAGTCCGTGGACCTAACGAATGCCAAAGAGAATTTGTCGCGATACAACACACGTCAGACAAACGAATCGCATAATACACGCCTCCCCAGCTACACAGACATAATTAATAACTATATTTAAAAAATATAATATTCTATTTCGAATCCAGAGCAGCAATAAATTATTCCTGTCTGGGTTTACACTGTATAATATATACATTCGTTGAAATTAAATTTTCAAAGAATAAAATATATATTGCATTAGTTTGTTTAATCAGATTTGTCTGTATTTCATAATTTATTTTATTTGATCTAAAACGCAAGAAGTGCTCATTTGTATTAAATTGGTGTAGGTACAATGTATAATTTTTCGAACAAGATGTAATAAACTATACGTATGTGTATACTATAAAGGTATTATACATATAATATAATGATAATACGACTTTCAACTTGTACCCTTTTTTGAATAATTTAATTTGATTTTAATAATATAAAATTAAGCATTATATAGAATGGATTACGTGCATATCATATGTACGTAATGTTAATGTATATATATATATATATATATTATACCTATTTAGTATTTATATATAACTACAGTCTACAGTGCTGATTTACAAACGTTGTAAGCACAAGCTTATGACGGATTAACAGGTCTTTTTACAAGGGCATCAATTTTTGAAGAATGATCTAATTATAGTGGCGGCACATTTGAATTTAATATATTATATAATATTATAAAATATTATATTGTGTTTATAATACATCGTATTTCACATGTAATTACTAATTCATAACCATTTTTAAAAGATAAAAATTAATGTAACATAATTTATTTCAATACAGACTGTTTTAGCAATAATAATTATAAGCTATCATAAGCTGCACATCTGTTATACAACAAAAGCGTTATACATCATTATTTTACCAAAAGACTGTTTAATTTATATAAATACAAATTAAATGTGTGTAAAGAAATGTACGTATACACAAATTCTAATTAATGGCTGTAACCTTTTTCAATCATATCATGAAACGATTCATTGAATCTGCACAATAATAATTTAAAAACGGGTATGTCCTTAATGTTTTTCCGGTAGTCGTTATTTTTTTTTCTAATAGCAAATACCAATTAATATGGATAAAATTAAACTGTTAGTATGAAATGAAGAGATCACCCAAAAATATAAAGTTACACTTCTTAAATATTTATTATATATAAAATCATAATTTTCATCGTTTTATTACTCGATAAGAATTATTTAAAGAAATGTATACATAACCTATAACCTATTAATTATAGTTAATACCGTAATTAATAATATATTGATATCTGACTCGTAAGTCGTAACTATTATTTTTACCAATAAATGATTAGACACAAATAATTTATATAATAAAATAAAAACTGATCTTAACGAAGCTGAGTATAATATTAGCATAAGTTACACAAAGAATATCATATTATAGCATATCCGTTTAAAATCAATACTCTCCGATATATTTAACGAGAGATATTGAAATCAATAAAACCAACTAAAATCTTAACTAATGCATTGCTTGTTCAACGAGCATTTTCTTTGACAAGTCTAAAATATATTACCGTTTGAAAAACCTATACAAATCTAACACTTGTATTCTTTTTTTTTTTTACATTAACCTCCGAGTGTAAATGAGCCGTCTCAAGACCGTTTCAGACAAAATAAACTTTGATTGCTTAAAGTATACATTCGAGAACGAAGTTCGTTTTAACTACGGACATTCTTACTTAACACGCATTTTTCCGTTGTTGTTTTTTTTTCAATTTGATTAAAGGAGCACGTGTGAAAAGATTAGTGAGACACGACTTGTTTACGGCCGGTAGTTAAAATATTCATATGATGATGTATACGAATTACGAGGTATGTAGCCGTTGTTATTAATCCTGCTAACACATCGACCGTGGCGGAACAAAACAGTTTTACATTGCAATATATTTTAATCGTCTCGGAGATATACACACACGGGTGCTAATAAACTATTGCGCATAATACCACACTATATACGCAAATTACATAACAATTAAGTCTAAGTAGAAAATCCGAATCACACACTTATATATTTATACTTAATAGATATATTTAGTGTCTTTTAACCTTAATTAAAAACAGGATTTTTATTTAAAAAGTAATTAATAGTATCTAGGTTAACCAATAATGATACATACATATATAATAGGTCAACGTCTTTTTATCGGCCGCACATATTATACGTCATGTACAATCGTATATTACTTATTGCACATTAAAACACTATATAACTTTCCTGTTTTATTAATTTGAGATACTAATATTTAAAAATTGCATTAACATTTAACACGCTTGAAGCTTGATTAGTAGATTAATAACATTTTATTGTAAAAATTAGTTCAACTTCAATAAAACACATAACAACGTGGTATTATTGGTATTCAGTAAAAATAAAATGTTATAGATTATAATTCTATGTTGTAAACGCAGCTGAGTACAAATAAAAGTGTATTAACAAATATTATTTAAAAATTTTATTTTTGCATTATTATTGAAAGTGCAGTACGAATTGTATAGAAATCCTGAACGCTATATATATAATTATAGAACATGTGATACAGTTATTTTAAATATCAAAACTTCAATATTTTAATAATTATTATTAAACTCGATATACCTTACAATCAGCAATCTCTTATCAGTTATCTGCGTATTTATAAGAGCACGAAAATTACGGGGCATGGAATGATAATATAATATTATATACGATAAATCTCTCTTTCAACATTAAATTTAGGTACCGCCATAATTTTTTGAAAAATAGTAATTTTATTACATTTTATTTTTATTTTTTTACTTTTAACGGTATGTAATATTTATCAGAAATCCCAGTACACGTTATTAAAAACATCACTAACACGCGTTCAATTTAAAATATCATGATGTGGTATACCTATTAATATTTTCCTGGATCCAAAACGATGCTGTGAATACCTTTGCTCATTAGCTATTGTACAGGTAAGATAGGTGAATCGTATATAGTTAACAGGATTTGAATCATGTTTGAAATCATCGCGTGCGCTCAAGGACCACCTTTGTGAGTTGTGACAATATATAGTAGGTCAAAAATCACGTAAGCGTCTATAAAAAAATATATGCTATGTTTTTCAGGTTTTTTATTCAATTGTAACATTGTTTAACGCTGAAAATCGTTTAATATGTACATACATCATAATGTATATGAGAGCATTATTATGATACACCGGACGCGAAAACGATACGAATATCGTGAAAATTAGTACAAGGTCTGCCGACACGTACGATTAATATTTTATTATTATTATTATTACTATTATTATTCTAGGACGTTATATTTTGTTTAGCGTCCGACGGCCACGTAATTGACAATATATAACCAATAATAATAATAATAATAATAATTCGAGCAGGATAAATTATAATTTATAAGGAACCGAAATACACCGGGGGACCGTGAGACGATGACGATGATGATAATAATATTAAGAAAGTAATGTATTACGTGATTGGGCCCAGTAGAAATACTAGTTAACTAAGTTTGTTTCGAAGTCATGTTATCATCATCGTCGTAGCGTCGGATATATACTTATAATAACCGAAAGGTGGACAGAGTCCGTATGGATATCATTCTCAACCTGATTTTCACTTTTAATTATAAAAATATAAAATAATATTAATTTGAAAATGTGCGCAACTAACGCATAATAATGTCAGCCTGATTTATAAGAAATGCGGTGACGACTGATTTAATTAACATCGTGTCATCATAAATATTATAGTCCTAAATTATAGATGTTGCGAGATTTAAGACAGTCGTAAAACCATCACTCATTCAATCGTATAAGTACAAGATAATTGAATTGGTTGTATACGATGTGTTTGAAAAAAAAAAAGATTTAAAAAAAGTCAGATCTGAGCATCGGCGAGAGATTATACGGAAACTAATTTGAGTGCCCTTATCGACACAACTATAAACATGGTTTAATTTGTTATTAAAGCATAGATTATAAAATAAGTATTATAGTAGTCTATATAAAATAAAGTATAATTGGTTTTTTTTTATTTATAAAAATGATTGCGTCTCCGTATAATCGTCGCTTAATTTTCCTAACGCAAGGAAACGTCAAAGGACACGAAAACATACATAATATGTGTATAGGAGGAAGCTTTCGTATTCACTACGAGCAATAAGACTTTCACGAATAAATGTTTCGATATTACCTAGGTAAATCGCTTTTGGAAGAAAAAAAAACGAAGGTATGTGATTGTATAAATGGTGCAGGTATTCTAATACATCGGTACTCTGAACGAACCGCTGTAAAACGAAGAAAAAATAATGTAACGATTAGGTACATTAAAACGAACGTTCGAAACGGTATACCGTGTTATTATTATTAAATATTATTCAATGAGACGACGATCAAAATAATAATAATCAGTAATGACGATAATGAACAAAAACCGTTATTGGTACTACCGTAAGTTTCGTGCGCGTCCACGCCGCTCGCCGTATACAACACTCGTATTACGCTACACTTAATAATAATAATAATATATACATAATATTATATACGTATGCATATATATTGTATTTAATATACGAGTAATCGGTAGGCGGTCATGGCTGGCTGTCACTGTGTATACACATTTGTCAGTTGGGATTCGGCTTCTATGCTACTTTATAACTATTATAATAATATACATACGCCACGGCGCGCCGCTGCCGCCCGGTGAAACGCATCAATTCTTCTGTGTATAGTTCCCCGCGAGACCCTTCAGCCGATCGTGTTGCCAACGCATATACCTATAATACGTGTAGTATTATACCTATTATAAATATATCATAACAATGATAATAATATTATTATAATAATACCGACGCACTCATGAACGACCATTATATGATTATCATTTTTTTTTTTTTTAATGGAATCTGGTAAAATATTAAAATTATATACGACACACACACACGAATGTGTAAATTTAGACAGATACGTATACGTTATATTATACTCATTGGTATAAAACCATATATCTTTATTGCCCACCTACCTGCCCGAACCCGCGCGCGTTCGTGTACCTATGATATTATAACAACACGAAAATAATGTGGAACTGACCAAATTCTCGGCGGCCGTCGGTCGACAGCAGCGTGTGGTATACGCGCTGCGCCCCGTTGGTCTGATCGCGTCTGATGAGTGGACACGGAACTTATTATCAATTACGAGTGTGCTACTACACTACACGTTTTAGACAGGAGAAAAGAAACGCTGCGCAAGACACAACAATAATAACAATATGTGTGTACGATGTACGTAATGCTATGATAAATGTTTGTAATAAATTTTGTATACGACTCGATATTAATAGTATATAAAAATATACACAATGATAATATTATATTGTATACTAAGTTTTCGTTCGTGCGTCATCCGCAAAACGAAGGTCTCGATGGAAATTCAACCGTCTCTGGAAGGTTACAATAATTATGATGGCCCGTAAACAAATTAAGAAGCTAAACATGTATTTTTTTAAAAACCATTCGGTTCATTATATACCTATGATTTCTTACGGTATCTATGGGTACGAGTTATGTCATAACATGTGTATGCCACTTTCGGACAAGAGAAAAATACCTAGTTCTGTTTTAGATTATATAATATACCGATGTAAAACACGACCAATTCCCACTGGGGAACCTAAACCATTACATTATATGGATAACAGTAATAATAATTATAATTGTACGTGCGACGTGCCATGCGGTAAATGTAGGGCAATAATAAAATTTTCGTGTCGAAAGTGGAAAATATTGATTAATAAAAAAAAACCTTACACATGTTATAATAATATTATAAACATAACATATTACATATGCGTTTATACAGGTCTGTTGTTTAATTTTTACGAGTATTAATATATTTATTATTATTAACTTGACATATAGTCATATTACTGAAGAAAAACAATAGTTACCCAACCGTATGAAAAAAATGTATGTAATATCTATGGCAAATAAGTTAAATTTCATGACAATTGACAATTGTCTGATAACATAATATCATAATATCATTACCTTAATATGATATTGGTCGTCAATCACCTGTCGGCCGATAATGCGTTTCATAAACTCTTTCGTTACCTTTAGATATTATTTTTTTTTTCATATTCGTTTTTTGGAACATCTATTCCTCGAAACTATGCGCTTTTCTTACTCAACAACGCAGTCCGCAAGCGTACCAATACTTATATTTATACGTGGTAAAAGGTATTTAATAAATAGCAAAACGTATGAATCAAATCATAATTTAACAGGCCTGTTCTGACATTATATAGTTATTACTTATTTGTATTATATTTTAATACTGTTTAAATTACTAATTTTCTAATATGTATTATGGTAACTAAGTTAAATCACTTACATTATAATATTATGAATTATAATAATAAGTAAATATAAGACAGTTAACAAGACGATGCGGAAACAGCCTGTTTAATTTACTCTATAAATATTTCTAACTAATTTATATTAGCCGTAAACCGATATGTATTGCAATAAACTAATAAGTAATTATTAGTTTATTAGTTATTACAATACATTTTTGCAAGTGATAATCATCACTCACCTTTTGTAAAAGTACAAATATTTCTCGAGAGTTTCACAATCATCAATCGTATTGGATTCATATTTTTAATATTACATAACAATATAATATTTCAATCGTTTATAAATAAAATTAATGAATTTAATAGATGTAAATAGGTGGACTGCAGAAAAATGAAAATAATGATTAATAAACATTTAAAAATAATTCTGTACAATATTTATTGCGTTATAACTTATAAACTTAAACTATACAATTGTGCAACTGAATAATCATCAAAATACATTAAACGTTTATTCTGGTATTCAAATCATGAAAATAATTATCAATTTTTTATACGCCCATTCACACGGTAAGCATGTAGTCTGGTAGTCACTCGTAGCCCGTAGGCTCATAAAGAATTATCATACCTATTGTTTTGAGAACAAATAAAATGTTTTAGTGACTCCCGACGACTCGACACACCCTTTATTAATTACTGTGATACCTACTACGTATCTACCTACGCGTCCTACATATTATTATTTATTATACTTGAATTGGCTCACAAAATAATTTTGTCACGGGATATATATATATTATATAACTTGAAAAGTCACTGATGAGTTTTTTTGGATTTTAAGCGGAGCAATGAATGTATTTGTTTTACAAATAACGTGTGTTTTTAATTTTCATCTTCATATTGTGTCAGTATTAGAAACTTTTGAAGCAGTAAAAATGCTCCAATCTTCAGCTCTGTTCTTAATTTCTGGTATAAAATTGAATATATAGTTGGTATTTTGCAGCAGGCATTTTTACGGCAATCAGTTTTTGACAAGTTAATTTTTTTTTTATAATTATTATTATTATAATTCAAAAATTAATAACCGTAGAAACTTGCATCATAAAATCTGAAAAATAAATACATATTATCCACATTTTTTTTCTGTATATATTTTAAGTATATCTACTATAAAATTAGAAATATGAATATTTAAATGAAAATTAATAATTTTAGTTATTTTCATTTGTTCAAAAAATAATTTTCGCAGACTTTCGTTAATACACATATATTATTATTTACTAATATACAAAAAAATAAATTACTCATATCAATATAGAAATATAATCAAAATAAATATAAATACAATATATGTTGACAAACCATCTCTGTTCAGTATTGTTTTTCGTAAACAATAAATAATTTATCAATAAATTTACATTTAACACATCCATTACAGTAACTTTATCTGTATAAATACTGAATTATGAGGTACATTCGACACCTATACTAGCTATACTATATTATAGCAAATCTACAGGATATTTATATCAAAGTATATCAGATACTACGTAATAATTAAGCAAATTAACTCAATATTTATGTAAGTGCATATAATCATTACAATCTACATTCACCGCAACTGATTACCGCAATATTGTTTTACACCATAATTAAACATTGATAATTTGCTTGTATACTCACGTTTATTTAATTTAATTACTGCAAATTCAATTATGTTTGTATTTAGTAGGTCGACATATTAAAAAATTAAAAAACTTTTATCGGATATTTTTTATCATCCGTTGAAAGTTTTTTCAAGTGTTTTAGATATATTTCAATCCTTGATCCACCGGTTTTCAGTGATTAAACTCGCAACAGAACCGAAATACTCGGACCAAAGTAGGATTATTACAGTATATATATATTTTCCTCATCGATCAAATATCGTGTACAATAATTATTTAGTAATCAATGTTCAATCGTTATACACAATAATTAGTAAGTGAAGTGTATCACTCATATTAGGTGTAATTCTAATTCACACGTTTGGAGAAATCGGATAGCTACTTACTATAATTAATTGTGGTCGAACGGTATAATAATCATTCGTCCCGGTCATTCGTCATTAAAATAATACATGTGTTTACGTGAAACTACGTATAGTACTAGTATACGGTATATACGCAAATAAATTGCTCAATGGTACATTTTCGAAACGCGTCGGTTTTATTGCCGGACCTCGGATTATATGGCCACTGCAACGACATAACAGAACAACGACAGCACTAACTATATAGCACTATACTGTCAGATGTGAATAAATAAATGTAAACATAATGTTTTCTAATAATTGGGTCGACCAAGTATGAAACGGATTACAAATATTATACTTAGTAGTCGGTACATTAGTTTGCGCATAAATTGCGTTACATTTAGGTATATACTGTTGCTAGCGTAGCGTATATATATATACATTTATAATAATATAACACGAGTGACGGTGATTAGTGTGTGGACGCTGTTTTTAACAGCAATCCGTTAGCCATTGAATGGAAAATGATTTCGCGTCGTTATATTCGACCGCTTAAAAACACAGTTCTTTCATTTATATAATATTATAGTCGGCGTCTTTAGTGGACGGGTATTAGAAAAATAAATAGGTAACCCAAGTAGTCTCGCTGGGCGTGTAATTACTAAATCGTAGATTAAACATTTTTATAATATTATATATACTATTACAGTGAATAATATACGCGTTTGCGCGAAGCGACGCATAATGGTCGTTAACATTTCCGCTGGTGTCGAAAAACTCTACCGTCGTCGACGACGCCGCCGCCGTTGATTTCTGTCGGTTTTTTTCGCTTTATAATTTATATGCACAGTGAACGATATAATTTCTCATATTCGCAGATAAATGGGGTGGGATTTCTATAACGATCAATCTTAGTATACCTATATATATATATATATATATTATATGTAGTAGGTACTCTTTATTATATTAGACCGTACACCGTTTGGAAAATAATAGATCGAGCCGATCTAAGACAATAGCGGCGTACAAACGTTGACACGTTTGCAATGTTTGCATGCATGCGCGGGGTCAAAACGATCGGATATAGTAAATTATAGACAGCTGTCCGCCGCCGTGGCGAGCAGAAATGAAGACGCACAACGAATCTCCCGGAACTGGTTTCTTCCCTTCAGAGACCGTCGTCCGCGGTGCGCATAATAACATTATATTATTGTACACGATACCGTAATAATATCCCACGGGATATTTATGCGTGATTTTTTATTTTAAAACAATGTCCGGTCCGCGTGTGTGTGTGTGTGTGTGTGTGCGGTGCGTAACAAGGTAAGAGACCTGAGAATAAACATTCGGTAGGTAATGACACACACGTACACACGCAGGTCCGAAGGAGGAGAAAACAATAGGGTCGCCGTGATGACCATGTGCTCGCGGTGGCAATACCGGTTCGTCCCTTCGGCAGGACAAACCCGGAAACCAGTTTGTCGATGACCAACACCCCATAGTCCACACGGCATTCCCATGAAAACCAGTTCTGACCCCTCATGGACAATTAACAAAAAAAAAGAAGAAAAATATATGATCGGAAGAAAAGCTGCGTCGTTCCGTTTTGTGCGCATAGTATAATGCGGCGGCGGCGACGGCCAAGGGGACGGCGGTCGCCGCCGGTGCCGTATTAGTAGCTAGAAACTGGTTTTCGTTCCTTATATTATACGCCGCGAACAAACACCCTGACCAAAAGTGGCCGTGTGAACCTGCAGGACGATGAGTACATACATACATATCCCCGAAGGACCGTCGGGACATTTTCATTATGTTAATGCCGACTTGAGTTTTAATATCGCTCGGTTTCCTCGACAAACTTAAAACCACCGCCGTCGTATCCAATGGTCCATTGTTTATCCCTGTATAACGGTTAATTCCGTAAAAATAATTAAAAAACTTGTCCCACGTATTATGAGTACCGTTACAAATAACGTTTTGGTTTTTAACGTTCTCTTTTATAATAACGATTCAAAGTCTCGGGGTGACGACGTATAAGCCCGCGTAACGGTAACTCGACGTTAAAAAGCTAATCTTTAAAAATAAAATAAATAGGAAACTTTTTTATTTTTAACCCTAGATATTAAGCGTTGACTTTTACTCGATGCTTAATATTTAAAATGTCAAAAAAATTTGTTTAATTATTTTTTATTTTAAAGAATCTGAAAACTTTTTAATTATTAATTATGTGTTCTCGAGAGAATCAAATATCGATTGTAATTCATTAGTAATGCTTGAACGGAGGTATATTTGTTTTCAACGATACGTAGGTATATTATTTATTAAAATCTATCAAAATATGTTTTGTTGTACGTAATGAGTTACAATAAAGATTTCATATTTTCATTATTCTTTTAACATTTTATTAAATTAAATTTTATATTTTTTTAGTTTTTATATATGATATAAAGCATTATAGCTGATACAATTTTCTACCACACCAACCACAAAAACACGTAAAAGTGAAAATTTTTGACACGCAATGTTTTCCAACCGTAGAAGACCACTAACAATAGAGTGAAGCATATAATAATTTGATTACCACCATTTTGCTATCGATCAATAAGTGTGATGTAGAAATTATTATACTATATTATATTATTTATTTGAAAATATAAATTATATATAAAAATATTATTATAATGTACGAGAAATAGACAGCGAGTTTTTTATTTCGTCGGTCAACGAAAATTATACGTCTTTTTTTATTGTTATGGGCCAAGATTCATAATTTTTACTATCAGAATATATAATATTCAAAATCAGAAAGAACTGATGGTAAACCATCAAATTTACACATAACTTATGACGGAAGAAAAGAATATTATATATAATATTTATAACACGTAGAATGTAAAACGGGCTTAATACTATAATATCGTAAATATCCTATGGGTAAATTAGCGAGTGCAAGTGTCGAAATAATTTTTCGAGCATATATCGTAAATATTTTTTTCGAATGGATTTTTCCAACAGCTAATGTTATGACTTATGATTATCTTTGAAAGGCGACAGTAGAAATTTAACGTCAAATAAATCGATTGCGGTATAATAGGTATATACAAACACGGTATTTGTTTGTACGAACTTTACTATAGTACCTGCATAATTACGATCGGATATCTGATGATTTATAATATAGTCGGACACAACACATCACCTACAATATTATGTATTACACGCGTTTTCGAGACAACCACTCATTTCACCACCCATTTTATTAGACATCCGATCACTCGGGGCCATATACGTAGTATATCGTCGACGGACGTTTCTGTTTTGCATATATAATACAAGATACGTGGAATCGATTACGTATATATAGCGATATATACCGTCATGGCCAATAATAATTATAGCAATATACTAATGAAACGATTAAGGTTAGGTTACCTTCAATGTATATTTATAAACTAGAGTATTAGCGTATAAATACCATATGCCAATTATAAGTATATTTAGTTATTACCAGCTGCTAGTGTATATAATACCAATAATATACTATAGCTTGCTGTTATAATGAATTATATATAGAATGAATCATAAATGTGCGTAATCATAAAGGTTAACGCCGTGTTCGACGATACGTCAAATTTTTCTGTACAGTATTTTTTAGTAGCCAAAATAAGGGAATTCTTTTTTAATTTTAAAAAGTGGTAATATATTTTTTTGAACGGTTAATGAAGATAACACCACATGAGCCAACGCTGGTTTCTTATTATTTTCGCACAAAATAATATTATTTATTACAGTGTAGCAGTGTGCCTAGATAGAACTAGATTATTTTAATTATAATACATGAATCATGATTAAGATTAATGACTGACTTGTGTTTACGGTAAATATTTTGTATACAGTCTAGTTACAAAACGTTTTTGTAAAATGTTTTAACAAGGTAATTTACTTTTTAAATATGCATTGAGGTATAAAAACATATTACATATTACCTGCTACTTACATATATATACAAAAGAAACTATTGGACACGTCTTGTCCAGTTGTCCATATACTCCATTCATATTACATTCTTACATAATTTTGGTAAAGCTATAAAACAATATTTTACCCAACATTTAAACCTGTTGGGTTTTTGAAGTATTATTATTTATAAATATATAGTTAATAATTATGTAAGACTGCAAATTACAATTATTTAAATATTATTTACAAATTGTGGTTTTATAATAAACAGTAACGAAATACATTTACAAAACGTTACAAAAAAGTAAATATCGTTATAATATAATAGAAGTGTATTCATTACACTATCTTGAAAAGATAAATAACTACTACAATTGTCTACATCAGTTGTGGTCGACAACCTTTTTGGACTCTCGGGCCACATTCACAAATTAAAAAGAGTTTACAGGCCAGACAAAAATACATTTTTTTAATTCTTAAATTATTTACTATGAAAAATAAATACTTTATAAAACTTTAAAATAATAAAAAGTGTAAAAAAAAATGTTTTAGAATTTAAAGCGGCCATATACAATAGCCGTACGGGCCGCCGCTGGTTGACGACCACTGGTCTACATAATAAATTATATTATCTAAAATATTATAATGAAATAGGTACAATTTGTAAAATATAGTAAAATAATTTCTTTTGCATATTGTGTATAATATTCGTAATTTTGAAATACGAATATTTTAAATTTTAATTTACACGCAATTTCATCATACCTTCAACGTATTCCTACGTTTTAACGATGCTATAAATAACGGGTGTTTTATAGTATAGACTCAGTTTTAATCAAAGTCCAACCCCTTTGGTCAGAAAAGCAAACTAAGCAAACAATAACCGATACTTTTATAATGTAGAATTATGATTATTATAAAATGTGTTTTTATGCTAACATGTTATATATATGCATATATACGTCATGTAATATGCATATAGGGGATACTGCGCGATACTTACAATAAGTTTATAAACAAGAATAGAATTTGTTTTTTTAATTTCCCCCTAGCTAGACCATATTTTTGTTTATTAAAATACAAGTAGGGGACTTTCCCGCCAAATACGACGAATATGTATTTTATTAATCGTATATTATTTATTATTTATTATATCATTATTATTCGTATTTGTATACACAACCAATATCAATTTAAAAAGAAATCACAAATTAAAATATTTTCATACATATATATAGATAGTAACTCAGTGTCTTAGCGCTATAATAACCAGGTATAGATGGTTGATTAATAGTTTTTTTCCAAATGAGCCATTTTTATTGATATACGTTGGACAGTCACTATTGTTATTACAATTATAGTTGGAAAAAAACAATTTAATTTCATAGACGCTGCACAATATTATTTATATGCTCTCTTAAAAAAAAAAAAAAATGTGCAATAAATATTGAACGTAAATGCCTATAGTAAAGTAGTATTCTCATACATCTGTTATATCACATACCAACTATTCAATTCATTAAACCATGTTGAACTTGCAGTATAACAAACATAAATAACGAGCTACTCCAATCGGTCCATAAAGATCTTAATATATGTATTGGAGTTCAGTGAACTGTGATCTAAATAAGCTCGTGGATATTGCAAAGACTTAATTACATTTTTTATAGTCTTCATATTGTTTGAATAAGGTTCTCGGATACTTAAATTGCTATGCCAATAAAACACGCTCGTCACTTTTTAAACATATTTTTGACTGCGCTCCAGAATTCGATTTCATATTATATTTTTCCGTTGCAATAATGCCTAAACTGCATTATTGGGCCATCGTTGATTCAAACAGTTGTATCACACGTTATTATAACGGTAGTGATTTTTTGTTGATGAGGAGAAACCGATATACAAGCCAAACTCTGAAACACGCATAGTACACATACGTGAATATGTTTATTTCTTGAACGTAAATTGGTCTGTTAATATTAATGTTACTTTTTTATATTTACTCGAATTAATAATACTCCCTTGATTAGCGTAACGTAATTAAAATGATTGATACAACTTTTTCTCTTTACCAAAATATTAAATTAACAATATTTTAGTTGTAAATGTAACGATTTATATTTTTTTATAAAGTACCTATATTGTTTAACATAAAAGCAGTCGTGTTCGAAGAAATTCAATAAGAGAAGAAATTATAAGACAAACTATAGAAGATCATCACATATTATAATATATTTTACAGGGTTGAGTATGTAGTCTAGTTGTCTAGTAGATACATAAAACTAAATGTAACCTAAATGTATCAAAAATTTATTAGGGTTGAAATACACTTTAGTCTGACCTGTATATTATTAAAAAAAAAAAACTGGATAATAATATTGAGTTGAATCTTAGTAATTGTATAACCGTCTTTATAACCGTGAGTAAAGAATAAATTAGTAAAAATAAATTTGACAAAGTTAAAATCGGTATAAAGTAATAAAGTATATTATAGTCTTTGTGTTTGAATATTTTATAACAGTTTTTGTTAAATTTAATTTTTTTTTTTGTTGATTAAAAACTTAAAAGTAATAACCGCAGAATATCTTGTAATTGAGTATTTTAAATTATAAACTAAGTTTATTACTTTTTAACTGAATTAACATAATTAAAAACGAAATCTTTACACTAGTTAAAAGTAATGAAAATAATAACAAACCACTTTGGTTAAAGGCATTCAAGTGAATTTTTCGCTAATTAATTTTTACTTAAAGTTTCACAGATTATAAAAACATGAAAAAAAATATTATAGAGGGTTCGTTAAGGAAAGTATCCGTCCCTTCTTTAAACTACTGTAGTACTGTCCATAATAAGTACAAAATACAATTAATAAGAGTGAATAATATAATCTGTAAAATGATATAATCATATTATTATATTTACAAAATGCTGTCACTTCTACAGTTTTGTATATAATTATTATGGTAATACTATTATACAGTTATTCTTTAAAATAATTTTCCGAAAAAAACTGAATTAAAATGGTACTTATAACAGATACGTTAATAATGTTAAATAAAATTATTATTTGTTACTGACAACTGAGGTACTTGCCCAATTATTTCAATATCTCATCTTTTATAATTTTATTTTATCTATAAAAATATTATATGCTTATAAATGTAGATAAAACTATTTTTGCTGTTAGGTAGTTATAATTAACAGAACATACATAGTCCTTCATACACGCCCCGCGTCAAATAGATGATTGCTATTAATTATTAATAAGACACGATATTTTAAATTATTAAATTATTTGTGTCGTGTACTCGTGTCTCGTATGGTTACTCTCTATGTACAACGTCTACGGTCTATCAGCTACCAGATATTATAAATTATAATACACCTACAGTTAATTATTATAAGCTAATAATTACAAAATTATAAAATGGGATTCGGCATCATAACTCATTATATTAAATCCTTCAAACGACTATACAGTATATTAATAAAATAATAATGTCCTATAGCGACAAGTTGTCATCCGCTGATGTTTCATAATAATAGAACATTTAATTTTGCGCTCACGATTTCGATTATAACAAGGGAAGTTTCGTGATATTGTTGGAACTCCATAAACGGATCCTCAAAATTAAACTAAATACGTTGTATTATAATTTTAATTGGTCCAATTGTTGCACTGGCAACAATGAAATCGACGCCACTTGTCCATTATCGTGTTGCCAACTAGGCCGTGTTTGCTCAATAATAATTGGAATCACGGCACGTCCCTTCCGACTCATCTCGGGATTTCTAATTATAAAATTATATCATTAAGTTTTTTTTTTTATTTTTTTTTTACACTTGGAGCTTATTGCTTCTAAGTTTTTAATAATAATTATACAACGCATTCGAGTCAACACTAAAAACGCACACAGACGACTTCGCCGCCGCTATCGTCACCACATTCCATAAACCACCGCCGCCACCGCCGCGCTTATGTGTGTGTGTTATATTAAAAACCTGATCCAAAAATAAAATATCAATTTATCCACCGCCGCCGCTCTTATTTTCAGTTAATTAGTCGCCCTGGCACTGCGCATTAGTTAAAACATACGTTTTGCGTGTGTGCGTGCTAACGCTCGTGTGTGTATAAGGCCGACACCAGTAACGGCAGTAATAATAATGATAATAATGGTAATAATGAACGTGCGCGCACACGAGAGTCTGGATCGCTATAATTAGAAACACCGTGTGGCCCTTTTGATTTTTAATGGAAAAACTCAATCGTCGCTACAGTGACGATGACGCGCCACATCACCAGTGGTCAATAATATTATAATATTTTTATAATATACATATTATACAATAAAATATTTGTAATTTACAGAAATATAAAATTCTAAATTCTAAAAAAATGTTATTTAAAAAAAATTATAATTTTTTTTAGTTTAATAGATTATATTTGCTGAATATGTTCAATGTCCACATTACATAAAAAAAACCTTTTTAACATTTTTTTTAAATTATAGAAAAATTAAACTACCAAATTAAAGTGTTCATTTTATTTCAAAACCTAAACTTTAATGTGTTCCTTTTTTCAAATAAAAACTGAACGTATTTCACGTATTTAATGTGAATGTCAACGAATTTAATTTTTAAGTGAACTTTCAAACCGAGTTGCAGGTTGTTCAAAATATATGCTGTCTTATGTGAATATTATTTTCTTTATAATAATTATATTAGTTGAAAAAAAATAATTCGAAGTTTGTGTTTTACTACACACACACAAATTGCATAACAACTAACAATACAATATAAAGAATATTTAAAAAATAGCGGGTAAGTGGGTATCGCTCTGCTGTATATTAGGGGGTGGGGTGGACCTCAGACTATGGAAGGTTAAATTTGAATGCAATGATAGGTATCATTGTATACGAAAAACGATTCTGAACGAAGATGATTTGTCAGTTTAGGATATATTATATTTAAATATTGTCAAATATTCTATTTTGAAACAAATAGTATAGTTTTTATATTATGTTACTATGGTTACTATGGCCAACATTCGCATTATGAGCGTATGAAATTTAATTTAAATTTTGACATATTTCGTATAAATTCGAACTTTAAACACTTATAAAAAAAAATTGTGACTAACGATTTCGGATTTTTTTTTATAACTTTAAGAACAACTTATAAGAAACCTTGTATTAAATTTTCAAGATTTTCTGGCCACCCAAAAAATTTTTATCGGCATTTGAAGAAAAAAAAACTTAGAAAAGTAGAAAATTTCAATTGTCTATTAGTAGCTTAAAAATGGTCAAAATATTTTGAAAATTTAACTGTAAAGAGATAACCATAATATAAACATTTGGTGAAAATTTCAAGTATTTACAATAATTCGTTTTTGAGTTACAGCAAAATCAAAAAATCGATTTTGTCGAAAAGTGGTTTTTCCGTAAAATTTCCATTTTTCTGTCATTTTTTTTTTGTTTTTCTCGATTTTTTTGAAAACTATTAGAAAATTTTAATTTTGACCCCCCTAAAGTACCAACTAGATTCAATTCCCTATTCAAAGAGGGGCTGAAGTCAAAAATCGGAGCATTATTACTGCTCCAAATGTTGGAGTCAGACACAAAAAAAAAAAAAAAAAAAAACACACATCATAGTAAATGCAATACATTCATCACTTCGTTCAGAATCTAAAAAAGAAAAATATTGAACATTTATTGAATATTCTTTTAAAAATAATAGTTTTTCTATGTAAATAATTTACCCAAGCAGGTTGTAATTTTTCAATATATGACCTTTACCGTGTGACTCAAACGTCTTAAATAGGCTTTGCTATTTCTCCATCCTTCTCCCTAACCTAGCCTACTGCGTGATATGCTTCATAAATTTCTATTACGAAAAATCTATTTTTAACGCTCTAAAGTAGTAAAGTGGTAGTGCTATTAGTAATTTTAAGAACTAAAATTTATAAAAATAATAAATTTGGTACAGCCACAAGTATGCCTAACGCAACATAAAATAATAATGTAAATATTTTTGTACTAACGCAAATGAACCTTTTGACCCCACAACTATTATACATGACAATCGCGAGGATGGTTACCGGTCCCAACCGGTTGCACAGGGCAAAAAATACAACGTACACAAACTCGTTTACACATCTAACCTAGTAAAAGGGGTAGCTTCACTTTAATTTAATTTACTAAAATCGATATGATATTATTATATAATTATTATATATTGTTTCGCGAATATCTCACGCATGCACATGTACGTGAATATTATGTACATTGTACAGTATATGTACAGTATATGTATATTAGTGAATATGTATATAAAAGAAAACCATAAGCTACATTATAATATTATAACATTGTATTAGTAGTCGCGTATGACAATAATATAGTGTTAAGTTGTTTGTACAAATTGCGCATGTGTTTTCTAATCTTCATTAGGTATACCACAAATAAAATTTTTACTGGCGTATATTCGCCCCATACAATGTAGGTGTAGGTACTGATGAGTATTTTAACAAGCTAGAAACAACATTTTATGTATATTATATAATATTGTATATTTATATCTACGAGATAAAAATATACAGACAGTAACGGATAAAATATATTTTTGAGCATTTTTAAATCGGGTTGATATTTTCCACTATACACGACTACACGAGAATCCTAAGATAGAATCGATTCTTTTGTAGCCTGTGCACTGTGCAAAGCATATTATATACTTTATGTGATGAATTGTACATGAAATAGAAGATAATAATAATACTATACAATATAATATATATATATATATATATACCTACATTTAAAACTAAATACAAAATAATGCGACAGCATACAGGTTATATGGTATTTAATATGATAAATATTCATTTTTTCGCAAGTCTGGTAGTATTGTTTCGTTCAAAAAAAAAAATATGTATATTATATACTTATTACTATTATACATTACTATACGTTCAGCATATATTTATATTCCGTACACATAAATCACAGACTGCAGACAATAATAATGTTCGTTCAAATGGTTTGATGAAATCGAATTTCATCCGTATATGGAGATTATAATATACAAGTGTGTTTTTTGTGTGATGCTGTAGCAACCTCTGCCGTCGGTAAATAATACGGGTTGCACTGGTGTATTGTGAATTATGTCGAAATACCGAACGTAGACCCTTCTGTAGGAGAGACGCTCAAATGTTAATATCACAATGGTTACAACTTGCAATGATATACTTTATCCCGGGTTATTATAAGAAGATGGTACCTATTGTAAGTATTTTCATCAAACAAAACATCTGACGCTTGACGACGGGAAATCGTGTTTTTTTTTATTTATTTCCAAAAAACTGCAGGTATAAACTGGTGGACAACAGGACAACTTGATGTTTTTCCGAAGCACCATGTGCATCCAGCCCTAAATCCTGTATTGCGGTCAACGTTATTATTCTACTCGCAATGATTCTAGTAACAACGTGTCAGTGACTCCGCAATTAATTACTTGAGCATTTCAGACATAGCACGCGTATTATTGTAGTCTCGTGTTTTATTAATTTTTAATATTAATATTTCGGTAAAAGTATTGATTTCAATTTGTACACAGATAGACATTATAATGTTAAAATTAATTTTTTTAATTTAATAATATACTTAATGTTTCGACACCATACAATAATTGTCTTATTGCACTTATCCAAAATCATGTTTAAATAACCTAACCTGTAATGTTCAACTCACTTCACTCGTAAGTCGTAAAACATTAAAACCAAATTCATAGCTGATTTTGTTGAAAATCATATATTTATAATTTATACTTGCCTGTTCATTTATTGGCATTTGTAGACAACACTAATGATTTTTTCCTAATAAAAATATTAGTTAAATTTAAACTTAGATACATATTATATTAAGATATAAGCAAATTAAAAAATAAATAAACAAATGTACCTAGATTATTTAGATATAAAAAATAATTAAAACGGCTAATATCCATTATTATGTATATTTGTGTTGATTAATAAATATAATTATTCCTTATTAAGTTATTAGTATTTATAACCAAACACAATAATAGAACAAAATAATAATAAACAAATATCGAATTGTCCTTTATTCACATAATGTGAATAAAATCACGTATCCGGATAAAGAATTTTTTCAATAATTAACCAAATTATATAGTTAGGTATAGGACATATTATTATAGTGTAATTTAGTAAACTATAAATACAAATTTTATATTGTAAAATCATTAAGTTTATAGGCATGTTATAATAAATAAAAAAGAATTTTCAATCTGGGTAAAAGAAAATACGATTTTACTTTCATGAACTCTCAGAATTTCCCCTCTGTGTTTGATTGATGATGTCATTGAGCTTCAGGTTATGTGAGGAAACCATTAAAAAACAATGAAAATTTTCGTTTACAGCGTGTGCCGATTTTATGTACGTTCAGATCGATTCCCGTTTTTCGTTCGGTTTTTATCTAAGTTTACTATGGCAAACCGTTCGGAGGAAATGAGAAACTTCCGGTGTCATCGATAATAGCGTCTTCGATTCTTTTACGCTTAGAGGGCTATCCGCGTTTCTTTGCGCGTACAGAGGGCTATCCGTGTTTCCGGCTGGTCGCGATGACTCCGATAAGAACCTCCTTATCGTGTGGCGGATGGTGAGGGGCGATGAAACAGAGTACCACTAACATAGAGTTAAATTTCCGTCTACAAGAGGGATTCGTAAACTCTGTGTTGTCAATTTCCATATCATGTGGTACTCCATGACAAACGCAACGTTCTACGTACACCATCATATACGAGCGCTCTTATCGAATTATATTACTCGTATATATAATCTCGTACTGGGCGCGTAAACAGTTTATCCGAGTTATGGTGTTATATAGGCTGATGTATGGTGATCGCGAGGGATTAATTTTGTTATTAGATATCCGACGAGTGGGAAACAACGGAACGAAATAAAACGATTTAATTGGGCTTCATAGTTCATATACATGAGAATTTTGTAAAAACGCGAATAGCCCGAATAAGTATAATACTAGACAAAAGATGTTGTGCCGTGGTCAAACGTTGTGTAGAAACCAATACCGTCGTAACATTAAAACCAGCCAATCGGTCAATAAACCAATGTAATGTTATAGATATATCTTGTCTTGCATTATAATATGTTTATTCTATTATCACCTTAAACAAATTGATTGCCGTGGCTTTTCCCAGATCATTAAAGTGTATGGGTATTATTACTATTATTTGAAACGATGTGTTCAATAGCAGTGTTTCTGGCGGCGGCTACTGTTATTGGGAATATTGAGAAGAATATCATATTTAATATAATATAATAATATGTATAAATAATAATCTGATGATCCGAAGCGAATCGATTTTTCTCCACACTCTAACAAGTTGTTGACTCTTAAGATGCGCCTTATTTGTACAGGTACGAATTACACGATTAAATTACAGTTAAAGATCAATATTTTTTTCTTTCATATTATAATATTATATTTCACATTTGATTAGACAATTGAAATTGACGTTTCCGAAAATTATGTAAATTATACCCGTTGGGCATTGACGGTAAATCAACTAGAACATAAATTACTATAGAAATAATCTACATTAGTTGTGAAGAACATGAGAGGTGTTGAACGGCTCAGATAATCAGATGCTATACTATACAAGATCCAACACTAATAACATTAAAACATTAAAAACTAAATAACGTGATAGAACGAAATTATTATGTAACATTGTAGAGATATATTGAATATAAATGTAATCGAATACATTAAATAGATGTATCTCATTCTGTTTATCGATAAATGATTTTTTCTAGTTTTTATCAAATTTGAAAGATAAGAACGTAATAATAATACTATTGACTAAATTATGTTCTATACTTACAATATTGGACAATAATTAAGAAATGAAGAATGTAGAAATATAGACTTTTTTAATTGAAAGATCAACTTTTTGTAGATTATCGTATATTGTGCAATTGCAGAATAAATTAGTGAAATATTCATATTACATACATATCTATTAAAATTAATCAATTAATGATAAATTCAAGTAATTAGGTACTTGAAAAATATATTTATAGAAAAAACACAGTATAACAATGTATAATATTGTATGTATACGTACAATGTACATAAGAAAACAATTATTGCTATAAATATTTCAATTAGAACATTCAATACTTCTTTATAAATCAATAAAATTAAAATATTTTAAAGTTGAATTTAATATAAACTATTGTTTTTGCAGTAGTTTTTTTTATATGTATTTTATATTCAAAAAATTGAATTACTTAACTATTATAATAATATAGGTACCTATAGTATAACACACTAAACATACCCTATTACGTTAATAATTGTTAAAAAAAAATAGACATAAAAAATAATAAATTATTTGGATAATTCCAGCGATACATTAGTTTGTCAGTCTGATTTCTTTGATTACACCTTTATATACCTATGTACATGTATTTTTTTAGAGACAATTTAGAGACAAAGTAACAATTTGTATTTAATATATTTTTATTTGTTCCTTTACCTCCAAACCGATACGGTGTTTATAGTTTTTTACGATGATTGAATGAAATTGGAAAAATAATCAAAATACATTATAATAAATGATGTATAGCTGTGCACGTATTACGCACTGTTGTGTATGTATTTTTTATATTTATTTTAGATATTTTAATATTTTAAAAGTCTAGTAGATTTGCATCGTTGATTTAGGCAAATTCGATGCAGTGAAAATTCTTTGATTTGTAAAATACCTTATTTTTTCAATTGTAATAATTATGACATTGTGTTTGACAAGGTTACATTTATTGAGTCCAAATAACAAACAAAGAAACACGTAGGTATTTACCGTGTATATGCAATATTAAGATAAGGAAATCTTAATTAAATTTATAATCAATATTATGATGTACATGTATTTGGAAATTATCAAAATAATTGGACTTTTAGTTTTAAAATTAGTTTTTAAACACACGTTTTGTTAGATTCTTACTAATTAAGCAATGTCTATCTTAGATTAACAAATATTAGATAATTTAAAGTTTTAACGTTGGAAAACACATATTATGTAATAAGTAATAACCTGATTTCTTCAATAGTGAGATTTAATATTAACAATATCGAATTGAAAAATAAAATCACATTTTGTCATTTTGAAGCGATTTTGAATATTTTGATCCAACAAAATACATCAAATTTAAAGTATTGTTTTCTTATAATAGCGCTATATTTATATTAAAATACTAATACTTATATTTGCATACAAAAATTTAAAGTTTTAAAATCCAACGCGTATATAATAATATATATTATAATATACGTATTATGCGCATACGTATACGTATGCCTACGTTTAATATACCTAAAATTGAAAATGATTTACTTATTAGTATCGCAGTTATCATGGGGTATAATTTACAGTTGACATTATTTAGAAATCGTATAAGTAACTTCGCCACGTCTGTTTTTCATAAAATATATATTTTTCTTTATTCGATTTCGTATTTTAAAGACACAAAATATCATTAGCGTAGATAATGGATTAGGATCAATACTACATAATGTCGCTAATGAAAATAAAAAAACATAATATTAAAAAACTGCTGTGATCCTACTGATTGTACATTTACATTTCAAAAATTTCCAATTTCCATACAGATGTTATTGCAAAACTTAGAATAATAGTCCCTATTACGACGGAGTGTATGGCCGTACTTCAATATTCGTTACGCAACGGAAAAAATATATTTACTCAACGCGATAATAATATATTCTCACAAATATAATTCGTTAATCCACATGCGGCCGTGGTAAGCCGAATTACGCGTTGCGTCTGGACAGGTTAATTTGCATCAATCGCGGTGTATAATATTGTTATACATTATGCACATGAACATTTTACTTTGGAAAAAAACCGTACAGTATTGTACGCACGTGTGTGGGAAAGAAAAACCTAAAAAAAAAAATACACAAAATAATTTTTTCATTCCCGATATAGTTTTAAATCGTTTCGGAGACGTCGGCCGGCGGGAAATGCGTTTGCATATTATTATTATTATTATTATTAGTGGTAGTATAGTAGTGATAGTAGTAATAGTAATAGTAGCAGAAAGAGTATAGCAGTCACAGTATAGTAATGGTATCTATTATTATTGTTATATACACTTATTATTAGTCATTATAATATATTACTCTATCAGGAAATTGGGCGAAAGATTTGCACGCGAATCGGTACGTGATAACCGTAAACGAAACATCATCGGTAATCACGTGACTTCTCATAGACGCGTGTACAGGTAATATATACACTGTAAGCGTATTATATATTTATATATTATATTTGACGAGAAAACATTATGGGCGAAAAAGAATCAAATTGTTTTCCCATATAATACGTATACCTCCTGCGCGTACTATTATTATTGCGCACATAATGTTATATATATACGTATAATACGTGTCATACCGGGCGAGTTTTATCAATTATTTTTCGAAATCGCCCAAAGCGTTGTATAAATAGCATAGTCGTTCTGCCTGTATACGTCGTATTATAATAATATAATGTAACATAATGTGTATACACTGCGGTGTACACACCGTGTACGGTAATTGACGGACGATATGCGTACGCAAAATTTTTCTCGTTTTTACCGTGTCGGCGATGGGGGCCTGCAATAACGATAGGACAAAAAAAAAATAAATAAAATACGTCGACTGGCTGTGCTGCAGGTATATGATCATATGCAGATGGCGGAGAAGGATACCACAGATGATGGTGATGATGATGATGATGCTGATGATGATGGGTGCTGATTTCGTATAATATATATGTGACGGACAATACTGTTTTCGACCGATTCGCGACGCCCAGCCGACTTCGCAACAGCCACTGCTCTGTTGTTATATTATTATTATTATTATCATCATCATCATCATCATAATACGTATGTGAATGTGTGTGTGTGTATGTGTGTAGTATTGGGTTAAACGAACTGCTGCAACAACAATAATGCTAATAATAATGATAAAAATAATAATAATAATAATAACCGTCTCTCGTGGGTGACCGCGAAATCCGACGCGAAATAATATAATAACATAAAGGAATCGCGCAGTCATTATTATCAAAATATATTATAGTGTATAACATGGGTACGTGTGGAGATACGCGCAGGCTCTTTATTATTAATGTATATATTATATTTTATCGTATGTGTTATCGATTATTCCAAAGAAATGGCGGTTTTGTAAAAAATACGAGTATACCTATATGCTGTGGTTCCCAACGTGTCCTTTCTGCGATACGTCCGTTTTCCAACTTTATATTCCGTTCGTGAAAAATCATAATATACGCGCAGCAACTGCAGGTAATCGGTCGGATATACTGCAAGCCTCCATCGGAATCCGCCGTTTCTTTTAACACTTTTTCCTAAACAGTTTTTAATCGCGTACCCGTTTTTCGGATTTCCTATTGTTTTGTTTTAATACGGCATTGTATAGCGTACATTACAATGATAACACGAAACTTGTCAAATAGACGCGCAGACGGACAGTATATTATGCAATCGCGTAGTATCGTGTTTTTACAGCTTTGTATACACTTATTATTATTTGTATAATTGTATTTGTATACAATACAACGGAAACGCCAATCCAACAAATCAACAACGACAGCCACACGTGATCTCGTCCATTGGCATTTTTACAAAATGTGTAAGGCATTCGGTATTTTATGTTTACCTTTTATTCAAGAAACTATCAATTAGCTAAACACGTTTATGTTGGACGTGTAATTTTTTTAAATTCGATTCTGTAAAACCGTCGAACGAATTGCGTGTTAGATTTTAGCGTAGGTATATTATTGAATTTTTGTTTACGACTCGATTCTAACTCGTATAATACACAATATAGTGTCTAATGTCTATAATACGCATCACTGTATCAGTCACATTTTTGTGTGTAAATTATTTCTTTTTGTCCGTGCATAGATACTTAGCAGATAATCGTCTTATTTTGTTATAATCACAAAATATTCCAATTGACGTTACAACGATTTTTAATCAAACCGATTAGAAATAAAACCGACAAAACACTGGCCGATGACAACCCGTTTATTCGATTAAAATAAACTCGCGGTGAAAATATAACGTATATCAACTTCTCGTTGTAATCGTTAGCCATTGCGCGTCGCTTACAGGTATGATAGGTATACGTTATACGTATTAAGATCCTAGGTGAATAATGAAACTCGAATTAATCGTCTGACATGTCCTAAAGGTATACATGATATAATATAATAATATATGGCTCATTGAAAAAACAAACCCTCATTGTGCGGTCTGGCGTGGAGGGACACATTGGTATTTGCGCAAGGGATGAAAATAAATTTGATTTTTTTTCATGGAAACTGTTGCTCGTCGTCCGGCAAAACAACAGCAAAGGGGGACAAAGGTCAAACCGGTTAGCTTCCGAAACCCTCGCGAACAATACGGCACTCCCCACCACGCCACAACATCATCATATACACTAAACGACTAAACATTGATATTATATTCGTTCTTGATGATAATCTGGTCGGTACCCTTCTCGGTCACGGCGCATTTCATCTCCGTCGATGGCGGAGGTGGCATTTTTTTTTTTGTTTTGCTTTTTAATCCGACTGTTCGATTCGTAGACATGATTTTACGTTTAGACAATTATATTTTTGTCGTTTTTACGACCAATGCTTAAATGCCCAATGCTATTAAACGCTGCAGTACGCGCAAATAGTCACAATTAGAATGATGAATATCCATTTGGATGAAAATAAAAAAAAAATTATATTTCTTCACGATGGACAAATAGAAATAAATTATCAAACCCCTGTTTTACTCATTGTTCGGGATTTAATTTTATTTTCGATATTAAATAAATGACTATACGGAGATACGTTAATGAATCGACCCCATAAACATAAGTGGAACATGTGTGTTTATTCAGATACAAAAAAATGTTTTAAAACGCGTTCAACTGTTTTAATAACGTTTTTAAGTCTTTAATACGATTTGATATATCGTAGCATAGACCGTAAAAAATAGATTATACCTATTAACCACCCAATCAATAAAAAACTAATTAAGCTACTGATATAACGTTTTATCAAAAGTCCACACTTGACCGATTCTCATGAAAAATCATCGTGCCCGCGTGACCGACCACAATTTACTATATATACATAATATATAAAGGTTTGCTCGGTAGCGTCCGTCCGGTACATGATAATAATATATATATGTACCTATGCCATAAGTGTATAGTATAATATGTATAATAATATATTTGTTATTAAAATAATACATCATATACGGCCAACAGGACCACATCGCAGTCTGCTGCAGTAATACCGCGCGCGAACAGTTGTCATGCGAGCAACGACCGCGGTATTCGACGGTTTCCGACATTTTGAAATTAAAAATTCTTCTGTCGGCTTACAAGACACTACATACACACACACACACACACGTCGTTTCGACTATTATTTATACCTACTGCGGTGCTGCAGATTACCGCGCTCGGCACGCTCGAACCTATCGGTATGGGTATATATATACGGGTCTTAAAATCCGAATTCCTTCTCTCGTATAGATATACTGCACGTGCTAACCGCGTGTGACTAATTAGTTTCCGCAGTGACGTCGATGTGTGTGCGAAAGGTGTTTTATTTACGGAAATATTAAAAATAATACTTCGCGAAAGTTCGACCGTCGACGCGCTCGCCCTTAACGAATAATATTCCATAGACCGCGGCGGGCACATCACACTGCAAGACACAAATTGCAGTACACGTGTGCACAATGGTCAATGAGTACCGTAGTATGACGTGGATAGCGACGCGCGGGACGAAGGGAAAAAAATGTATAGAGAGAAAATAACACGTCGGTCGGTGTACAGTGTGTGGTCAGCGGTGGCTTCCGCGGCGGCGGCGGCGGCGACCGGGGGTGAGGGGGGGGGGTGCCGGAAAAAATAGCGCTCGTCGAATCGAATTTCCCCTGAGGAAAAGTCATCGGCCGCCGCCACTAAAACCATAGGATTCGAGGAGGTTTTCCAATTAAAACCTCCTCGCCCTCCTCTCCACCGCCGGATCGCAAGTGTGCCGTATGTGAATGCGGTGTATATGTGTGTATGCGTGGGCGTGTGTGTGTGTGTGTGTAGGCGCTCTAATTAAAAACCCTTCGGTTCGTCCGGGCTAATTGCTTTATTTTTCTTTCGACGCTTCCCTTCACGACCGTCGTCCCATCCCCGTCCGCGACCGGTCTCTTTTTCTTCTCTTTTGTTTGTCTTTCTTACCGCCGCCGACGTCAATTTGCGCTCGACCCGCCGCCAACGGATCGCGTTAATTTGGAAGACGTCCAAACCGAAACCGTAACCTAAATACATTGTTCTAGCAATAATTATTATTTTTCTATATTATACTCTGCGCGCACACGTCAGTCACACTAATATACGGCATTAGCCAAAAATAACGATTTTTGCAAAACCGTCTGCCGCCTCTAAGTATTATATTGTACGATGCTTTATAGAAATAACTATATAATAAATGATATTGTTGTTTTATAGCAGGGATGGGCAACTCAAAGTTACTATAGGGCCAATTTTTAGAAATTTAAAATATAGCGGGCCAGAGCATAGAAAGCAAAAAAAAAAAAGGTCATTCAAAATATACATTTTAAATAGTATTTATTTTTGTTTATAATGAAATAGAGTATACTTAATGCAATTTGAAAATGTTGCGCGGGCCGCCAGTTGCACACCCCTGTTTTATAGGACTGTTTTGAAAAAATCTCGCGACGTAGACAATTATATATAGAATATATAGAGATATATAATATCTATATATATATATATATAATATATAGAGTATACATGTGTATAAAAAAAAATTTAATTTAGAATTGTTTGGTCAAAAACAAATGAATTATGAATAACTGCAGGCCCGGATTAGACCGGCGAGCTACCGCGCTGAGCGCGGTGGGCCCCAAGATTATTATGATACATGGGCCGCTTGCTAAAATATTTAGCTAAATTAACTGGGCCAGTAAAATTATTGTGCTCGGTAAGTTTCTGAGTTCCAATCCGGCACTGTGAATAAGATAAATAAAACATTATTTAAATTAAAAACCCACCGTAGGTAATTATTATTGTAATGTTTTTTCTTGATAAATCTATAAATAACATTATAAGAAAATAATACATCAAAGTTATAATTTCTGATTTTTTACCTTTACCAGGATATGTATATTATTACGTCACTTATGCTATTCTTATTTCATACACACAACACTTTAAGAGGACGCCTACCTGCATATTGTGTTGTCTTTGTCTTACTAACGTACATCATAACCATTCATAACAAATTTTCGTTCAGTAGAATAAATTTTGTGACGTTAGCTTTAATATTAGAGTAAATTTACCTATTATCAAATTTAAAGGTAAGAATATTATCTAGACAATGACATATGCTTTTAATGATATTATTATTTTAAAGTGAGTTACAGCTATGTAAAATATAACAACTTTAAAATGTTCATAACTCACTTTAAAATGATAATATCAATAAAAGCATATGTCATTGTCTAGATAATATTCTTACCTTTAAATTTGATAATAGGTAAATTTACTCTAATATTAAAGCTAACGTCATAAAATGTATTCTACTAAAAGACAATTTGTTATGATGTACGTTGGTAAGACAGAGACAACACATGCGGGTATGGCGCCCTCTTAAGAACCTCAACAAATGTATATGATACGTAGGTATATTATACAATATATCAACAATTAACGTCCCGTTATTACAATATAGAACCTTCTATTTTGTTTTGGTTTAAATGTGTGTAAAATACCTGTTTTTAATTTTTGTTTTATCTTAGAAATTTTCCATTGTGATTGAAATCATATTAATAATTGTTTAAAACTTGTTTAAAATTTGCATGTACACTCATAAGTCCTGTGATTTAATTTATGTTACATTCTAATGGTTATAATAAACAATAAGATATTCACGAAAACCTGAATTTTTTTTTAGTTATTATCGTCATGTTTATTTTGGATATTAATATTTTGAATAATAATTTTCAATACGTATTAGATAATGGATATACAATATTTCAAGCAGATATAGATCTCATTGTTATTAATAATACCTACATGCCTTGTTATTCAAAATGTTAAACGTAGGTATTCCTTTTCTAAACTTGTCTCTATTTCATTGACCAGCTGTGACTGCGCTGCTCGCAATGTGTTTCATTGAATTAAGACTAGAGCTAAATAATAAAAATACAAAATAACAAATGTAAATTCAATTAATTAATTCAAATTATACAAGACATGTATAATACATAGCAGTGTATCATTATATTTATATTACAATATTTACTGAAGAGGAAACCAAACAATTTCTGACGAATAAACAACAATAGTTATACAATGATGACTGATGAAATAGATCTTATCAATATTATACGTTTTATTATTCAAGTGCCAAGTTCTAAAATGTAAAATTATTTTTCGTGTACAATATACGCAGTGTATATGTATATCAGTATCACGCACAATCTCATTGTTTCAACGGGCGTATAATATTATGTATAGTACAATAAATATTTCCTTCTTTACACGCTGATAAACTATTATAGTTTAAATTTAAATGATTCGACACATTAAAGGCACTTACGAGTGATTTATTTTTAGTCGTACTACTGTATTAATAACTTATTTCACAATACGCTTTCCAACGATAATTGTATTAAACGAATGAATGGATTTGGAGTTGGAGGTGATTAATTGTTTCCTCCTTAAATTATTATTATCACTGAATAGGGTGAAAACATAACTATGTGAATATATTTTATTGTTATGAAATATAAGTATAATAACATAAGATCAACTTCGTTTAAAAAGAAAAACTTAATCCTTAACAACATTTATTGAACAGTAGGTAAGTATATTATGTAAGTACGTGAATTTATGTCAAGTACTTGTGTATCTATAAAACACGTTTTTTTTTCATATATTTGAATGAAAAATCAAACATAAATGTTATTTTGACAGTTATGTCTAACATGTAATTTAAAAACCTATTAAATATTACAATGTTTTGTTAAAAATTGCAGTCTAATTAAAAATATCTATTTTTTAAGTATAGTAGGTATAGGTCACGTTAGAAGATCAAATAGTGGAAATTAAGTTTAGTAGGTGAACGACCTGTACGCATTGTACATAAGTAGTTATTAAACAAATCGTAACGAAATTTTGTAATAATTAATACATTGACTAAACCACGAAACAATGAGTCACTAACGTGGATTTTTATTTTTTTTTTCACAACGGTTTCTGACGTTTCTGTACATTTTTTGAAGTATAATATCGGTTATTAAGTGGTTCAGTATAGGTTTAAGCTGAACAAAATAAAATAGAACGAGTAATTAAACAAAGAAGTTCCCACAGTAGTAATTAAAGATTTTAAACACCGGTAATTTTTATATAATTATACCTTTGCCAGCAAAACCAGACTATTTTTCTTAGAGTTATAATTATTGATATCGACTTTACTGTTATGCAAACCAAATTATGTTTTACAAATTATGATGACCGTACACAAAGAATATTTTGAATTGGTATCAACTGTAGAAATTGTGAAATTATATTACACTTTATAATACTTACATCATCGATGAAGTGTTACATGAAGTTTTTTCTATTATTATAGTAAACATTTTTATACATATTTCTCAAGTACATTTTATTTTAAAACATTAATGTTCTTGTTCATTAATTTAATTATGTACCTGTGTATCAGTTTTAACCTTGAAAATAAATAGTTTTAATAAATTTAATTTGGAGCTACGCATTTAAAATAAAAAATAAATGAGATGTCATTGATATTGTATAGATTTACAAGAATACATTATTATTAGCTCGAAGATTTATCACCTGTCGTGAAAATTGAAATTAAAATTATAATTTATTATAACATTAAACTATACTATTCCTGATTTCAATTTGTTATAACTTCTAACTTCTAATCACATATATGTTGAATAAATGAATAAATTATGTTATTTAGTAAATACTGCCTTGCGGTTTTCTTTACCTACAAACATACATAATATTCGTTATATCTTCGCATTAATATGATATTATATAATATTATTTTTCGGCTATTAGCCTTATTGTTGTCCGCCAATACCATAAATATAGAAAAAAATATGTAATAGCTTAATATTATTTAATAGTACTATCATTTTCATTTACGTTAAAAATAAAGATTAAATTATATAATTTAAAATTGATGAAAAGTATTGAAAATTTGAAAAAAAGTTAACTGTTTACAATAGATACAATCCGTAAAAACTTGAGTATACACAAAATAAAGGTGTAGGGGTGTGCTGACGTCCCGTCGCGCGTCGCTTCCTCAAACATTCACACTACACACACACACACACACACACACACACACACACACACACACACACACACACACACATACGTACGTGCATATTATTGCTCTGCGACCGCACAGAGAACCACAATGTATTATACAGGAAAAAAGTGTGCAGACAGTCGTATATATTTAGTTAAAAAGACGCTACCCGCACAAGCATTGTCTAACAAATCGAAACACATCAAATTCGAGTTCAGAAGAATAGATTTTGAGTTGTTAGATAATATAAATATATTAGAATAAATGACCTGTCCCGTGTCCGTTACCAGAAATAAATTATTAAAATTATTATTATGTTCAAGTTTCGGCCAATGTTCATATAATATAATACATCGCTTAAAAAAAAGTCGACAGATATAATAGACTTTTACGTTTAAGTTGGATATAACAAGTCAACTGATCACGCTCTCCGACATCCGAGCCTGCAACAACGAAAAACGATTCGGTTCTGCTCTACCTAACTATTCGAATTCGATATTTTCTACGCGTTCGCGAGACGGAGCGACGCCTGCGCACGGCGGTACCGTCTCCTCTTAACACGTTATGTAAGACTTTGACGAGTATAAACGAAATTAGGTATACCGTATAATGTTACCTATAGAAAGCTGGTTTCGGAAACGGGCGGCGCGGGACTGCGATATACAGCGAGCGGTGCCGAAGACCGACGAACGGCGCGGCGCGCAAAGCTCGGGCTGTTAATATAATGAAAGTTTTTTCCCGTTTCTTTTGTCTATCTCTCATTAAGACCACCGTCCGGCCGCCGCCCCTCCGGCCTACCGGTCATTGATCATTGCTGGCGTGTGTGTGCGCGTACACACATATACACACACACACACACACACACACACACACACACACACACACACACACACACACACACACACACACACACACTGCGCACGGTGTTCGCGGGTCGTCGTCGTCGTCGGCGAGTGGGTGCGCGCGGAGTACATGTGTGTGTGCACCACCGGTGCGGTGGACAGTGCGTATGTGTACGGCGGCGGGGCGCATTACCTCCTATAGTTCTCGCTAATGAGAAAGTTGGCCGGGCCCCGGCTCGTTCATTACCCTTCCGCCGTCCGCCGCCCAACGGGATGTGCCCGCGGGGGCGGGTGGTCCAGCGCGCGTGCAGTATGTGTGTGTGTGTGTAAAAGCTGCCGTTTGGCGGTCACACGTGAAGACTGCAGCAGCGGGTTCCTACGCCGTTGCCGCCGCCGCGGGGACGGTTTAATAGGGTCCTTTAATCCTTCGGGCCATTTGGCCGAGCGCGCGCGACGTCCGCGCGCCACCGCCTTATCGCCGTCGTCCGCCTCCGCGCCCGGTCCACCGGCTGCGGCTGTCCGTCGTAATTATACCAATATATCTTTTTATATTAACTCGGTATATCCGGACCGCGTTCAAATATAATACGTCTCCGCGGTCTTTGCGACGCAGTCACCGTGTCCGCCTCCTCCCCGCGCCACGACATCGATTGGCAGGCGATTTTTTTCCCACACCCGGCCCGTGCCGGTATAGGTATATATATATATATATGTATATACGTGTACAGTCGAGTCGCGATAATTCGAAAAACTCGACCACTCGAATTTCTTTTTTTTTACCCTAAAGTAATATAAATTAATATGAATTCGCGAGTTAGATATCTCGAATAATATACATTTCTGGATGAGAATCTATACCTTCAACTTCGAGTTTCGCGACTCGACTGTACCTACTGTACCTACCTGATTGCGGTTATCTTATCATTCTTATTCCTTTTTATACCCTTAACGCATAAATATATACAATGTATATACGCGCTAGTGATGCAATCGACATCACCTGCTTAATGGCACGTACACGAGACTCGCCGCGAAATTTATTGTATAATAATTATTATTACTGTCGTATACATAATATTATAATGTAATGCTATATAATATATGGTTAATAAATATTATATGTAAATGCGAGTATGCGTGATATAGCGGCCGCCCCTCTCGAGCTCCGCGATTTACGCGGTGGCTCTTATATATATTATAAGTTCGGTAGCCGGAAAATATTTCGTGAAAAATCGCCCACGAAGCCACGACCACGCGATAAATAGGTATCTGCAGTATCGTCCATAGTCCATACGTACGTATAATACGGAGTTCAAAATAGAATCGACGTTTGTCGTGAAATTTTCACGATTTCGATCAGATTCAATGAATTAGTATACGATATAATATTATATTAAACTGTTCTGTTATGAAGGGGGTCGGATCGGTGACAACATGCTGCCTCAGACACATGATTATTGTGAGGGGGTGACAATTTTCTTGATTTTTTAATCCATTCACTTACTATTGTTTTGGAATTCGTTAGGTATATATATATATAGGTAAATAATATATTATATCGTTATTATTAGCAAAGTGATCTGCCACTATATTCAAGTTAATTTTATGATAATATTAAAAAAGAACTTACTTTTCTTAGTCTGCGCAATCTAGGAAGAACAATTTAATGTTTAAGTTAGTTTTATAATGCAAATTATTTTTTAAATTAACATAATTTTTATATAATTCCCGGCCTTATTGTGACTTATATATCTTGCATATCTAGTGTGTAAGATTAAAATAATATTATAAAATATAACCTTCGTAACGTGGCGGGGCTCATAATAATACTAATATAAATATAGACAGTGAGGAGTAGGTCTAAGGATTTGGGGGCACGAATATACACGATGATATATGTATAAAAAGACGTAAAAACGACTCGGCTAGGGAATTTTATTTCATTTAATGTATAATAAGATATTAGTATTTTTGTACAAATATTTGATTTGATGCTGTGCGTAACGTTCACTCTCTCGCAAATTGAACACACTGACGTCACTTACGATAACGAAAGCTTCGTCGTTAAACGCGTTTATCACCACCACCAATTCCCATATATATATAAGAACTGAGTCATAAATATTTTAATTGCTCTATATGGCCGATCATACGGAAATAACAAAAATGTCATTAAATTTTCGTACGTGTAAACCATTGGCAGTAACAGTCACCTGTGTTTCAAAGCAATTAATTCAGTTCGATGTAAAGTCAATAATCAGAGTAATGAAATGATTGTTTATCACAATAATATTAGATTATAAAATCCATCTCTTTAATATTATTATAATTAGATCAGTTAGATCATCATCTAAGCGTGATCGAAGTACGCCAATAACATATACACCTAAATACGGGTATTCGTCTATGTAACTATATTTCGTTTGATCAGGTATACGTAATACAATAATGGGAAAAAAAATACATTAGGTAACAACAATTAGTATAATATAATTTTATAATATATTAAAAACTGCTGATTTGATTGTGTGTGTGTGTCATTTTGAATGAAAACAACTAAATACAATGCTATTATTTAATCTAACTTTAATCCGACAACAAATATGTGCATGTACTGAGGATATTTTTATAGAAATAGAAATCGTAAATAATACATTCGTTTCTAACAGATCACTCATTCCAATTTTGTCATAAGAAAAGATTGATGGAAATGCGTAAATTGAAAACTCAATTATTCTGAGAGGTATTCTCTAACAATTCGTTTTTTTTCTGATTCGTTAAAGGTTTAAGGTTCATATTACTATTATGTCGTACATGGAACATCTACTATAGTCTACTGTGCATTACAAGATTGACAACGAATAGAGGTTTCTTTTCGCTTAATTTGATCTTTTAAATTACGTTTTATCGTCAAAACCATTTTAGTTATACTTGCTTGTCATGAACAAATCTATAAAAATGTATTAATCAAAATCAATGAGAATAATAAAAATTAATTCCACTTCTGCGCAGTGCACTCGAAAATAATTATATAGGTACGAAAACTACGTTATTTTTTGTCTATAATATAAACGGTTTGGCTTTGTACAAATCATTTTATTATTATTACAACGGTATATCGTCTTATGCGATCCTGTTTATATAATTTCTCAAGTATTCGAGTAATCCAGCAATAAACCCATGTTCGTTATTATTTACTTTGTTGCGTAATAATATTCCTTCATCATTGTTATTTAATTTTATTCGTTATAGTATTTGGACCAATTGTTAATACGAATCTAGTTATTACCATAAATTAGCGTCGTTGCTAGGTATATCGAAAAGAAAAAAATAAGTGTATATCTACCGCTTTTACGTGTGTTTGAATAATTTAATGAATTACTTAAGCAAAACCAACACGTAATTCATATATATTATAGTGTTATGTTTCATCGTTCAGCATTTACATTATTTACCGTCATAATTTTAATAGGAATGGCGAGAGATCTAATAGCCCAGACAAAAGGAGGTTATATATATTGTATTTTTTTATACACACTAAGTCCTTCCTGTTCTCATTTACACAATATTTTAGTTTTTTATTTTATAGTTATATCTCTTGAATTGTTGTTGGATTGCTTGAAGGATTTATTTTAGCTAGTACACTTAAAAATATATATACTATTTGTTTTTGATTGTTTATACAGAAATGAATGAAATATAACACATATAACTTCTGTAGTACCGATATTTAAAAACACAAAAACCTATTAGTTGCATATTTTATGTTTAGACGAATAAAATAATCTCACATTTTGTATTTTTCTATTGATACTCAAAATGGTGAAAAATGCCTAATATACGTTTGTAAACAGTAATATGATATTTTTTTAAATATATGTATGTATACAGATACTTATGATATATACAATATACTTATTAATATCAAAAAAGTCTCAACAGTTTAATTTTGGAAGTTATTATTTTCAAAGGTCTTGTAAATTATGAATATAATAATATAATCATGCAATTGTAAAATATGTCGATGCATATAATATTAGATAGCCCTGGTAGGCTGGTATTGCAGGATTAATCGTAGAACGGAGCTCTTTACAAATTCGGTCCATCGCGCCACCGAGCAAATCTGCACCAAAGAAATAATACACGACATGTCTACTGTTTCTTATTATATCCTTCGCCCTTTTCTAGACAGACACAAACACACATACACACACACACAACATCATCGTATTATACGACATCACTTTCCCTTCCATATCTACCGTCATAATATATAAATAAGCTGCAGCGCATTTTACTGTATATAGCGAGGTATATACCTATATATACTCGGCAAATGTTCCTTTTTCCCTTATTTCTTTCCGCGCGTCTTTGTGTATTTACAGTATACATATACACAGCTCACTGCAGGCACACACTTCCACCGCCCCGATGCACACAGTCGACTGCATTTCAAACTTCGAAAACCTGCATTATACCTATATCAGTGTATAAACAAACCGTGGCGGTATAGTATACTGTATAATATGACGAATGCATAATATATGTTATGGTAACATAATTATTTTAATGTATATATATATAGGTACCTATATCCTATCGGGACTAGTCGTGTACTCGCCGTAGTCCGATACTATTATATATATCCATAATCCATATATATATATATAGGTACCTACGCAGAGATTTCATATGAATGTGTGTGTGTGTGTTGTATATTATATAATGTGTTCCAGGGGGGGGAGTGATCGGGCGACGTCATCTCTAGATTCTTAGCCGGTCGTAATTAGCCACGCAGCATCACCACGTCTCTTGCAATGTATATTTGTGAATGCGTGTTTGCGTGTATGTGTGTATGTGTGTGTATGTGTGTGCGTGAACAGATATATATAATTATGGTGTTTGCAAAGCAAAAAAGATGTCGTTCGGGAAGCGAAATCAGCCCTGCGCGCGGATGTGTGACACACATATATACACGTGTGCGTATGCGTTTTGTGTCTTATAACGCACAGCATATATAACGTGGCCCCAAATATTGCGCAAGTATACATATGTGTGTGCGCGCGCCCGTTTGTTTTCATTATATTCCCTAGCAGTCGTTATATTAGTTTTCGCGGCTAGGGAAGGTGCGGTAAAGGGTGTTTTTTTTCATTAGAAACTTTTAATTAAAAATCTCGCGCGTCCGGACACACACATATACTATACTTATAGATACATGTACATATATATACAGCACGCGCGCATATGTTGTGTGTGATGGCGTACAAGTATATAGGTCCAGATTTCATTGGTATAACTACAATACCGCAACCGGTGCGATCCCCGGCCGATTTCTGCCGATTAGTCGTATATATGTTTTAAATCGACGACATTGTATATATACGTATAGGTATATTATGTATAGCCATATATAGATACCTGCTACTCTGCACCGTATAATAGCTCGGTACATAGTCCCTGCAAAAGGAGTGTACGCGCGAGTTTTATCAGAGAAATATAAAATTACTATCGCATATTTATAATTATATTACGTATACTCAGTATAGGTCCTACATTGTATGCATCCCATAAACGTTTTTTTTTACCTTCCTATTTTGGTTCAATGAACTGCAGTCTGCAGTGGTCAGCGAACATTATATTTTATATGGTACCTATTGGCTTATATAATTATACGTAGGTAAACATACGTTATTTCTAAAAAGGTATTGAGAACTATATAATATAGTATGAGTAATGAGTTATATCCGCACACCTAATATATAATATACATTATAAAGGTATTTACTTAAACTTAACATGTTTTGATTAATTTATTAAGTTATAAGTATAGATACGTTGTATATGGCGCCATGCAAAGTCTTTAATATATAAGTTAAATTTGTTTAAACCTTTGGATAAACCTTTGGATAAACGCAGTATTTCGAACATAAAAGAATATACCTAATATATAGGTATTATACTATTATTATATATAGAACTCCATACAAATATTGAAGTTTGTTAAACATTGATCGCGTGTTTGACAACAGATTTGTAAACTTTTATCATAGTTTAAAAAAGTCAGAGATTTTAAGCAGAATTACTCCAATCTTCGTTTTATTTTTGTAGTTCTTATTACCTATATTACATTATTCAAATTTTTCAAGAATAATCAAAATATCCTACTCAATTTGAAAGTAAAATCACAAATTTGAACAGAATAAATATTAATGATGATATATTTCTTATTTTAGATAGATATTTATACCAATAAATGTTTAATGTTTTATGTTCTGAAAATGAAAAATATTATTGTATCCACTATATTATTGGTGTAATAATAATAATAATACATTAATACCTATATAGTTTCTTTAGTTTCTTCTTATTTTTTTTTTGTCGACTTTTATTTTTAATTATCGCAATACTATATCTACATTATAATACCAATTAGTATATTGACTATACTTTTAATAACATACTATACATATTATAGTATATTGTATGCAAAAAATGTAAACTTATATGTATAATAGTTTATGATGATTATGTTGGAAAAATTCAATGTTTTCGTATGAAATGTATAAAATATAGTGTTAACGATCATATAATATGTAGGACGTAGGTATATGATAGTTATATTTCTATAATCATGGAATGGTTATTATAGATCTATTTTAGTTTATATTATATACTATAAAATAATATTGTTGCAGATTCATTATTGTGTTTGGTGATTTTCAAATAATTTTTATTCGTACAATGTATACCGGAACGACTGGGAAAAATATTGATATCAATAATAATAACAACTTTTAAAAGATTCAATAAAAATTTTGCAGTTTGTCAGATTTCTTTTAAGCTATGAAATTAAAGTAAAATATTTATAACATTATGACGTACATACCAACTTTAGAGTTTAGAGTGGTGACGTGTTGAATTTAGATTTATCAGTAGAATGTTAGAGGATTCAACATGAGTGTACCGTACTTCAACAGTATCGATACTCGTTCAAGTTGCACGCAGATAAGTATATCATATTATTCTACAGCATATAATGTTTGCCTTGTGCAAAGCCATATAAGTGTAACCAGATTCAATATATACTTATGGACTTGGCTGCTTTAAAATCATTTATTTTTGTTGAAGATAAAAACAACATTTAGAAGGTATTTGCAATTTATGAAATAAATGCTAACTCATATTTAAATACAGTTTTTTAATTACCTATATCTTTTAAGTTATAGAGACTATTATAAAGAGATATATCGAGCTTGATTTCAAGTAAAAACAGTCATCTATAGAATATGGATATTAATAATATTTGATTTATAAAAATAAATATTGTAGATACAGGTATTTTTTTTCTAAAATCATTTCCAGTATAGTCAATAAAACATAGGTATTTCTCAATGAAAATAATATTGTATTTTGTCATTTTGCGTAAGATCAGTATAGGTGAATCTAATAACACATATTTTTAAGATGTAGATGAGTATACATATTTTATAGTCAATAATATAAGCACTTCAAAATGTTATAGCAGTATAGGTAATTATAATGTATTAATTAATTCTTAAATGCGATATGTGTATGACATATTTATTAAAACAATCACAATAATGACGTGTCGTAGTGATAAAACAGTAGATATTTCAAATTTCAATTTCAATTCTTTAATACTATCATATGGATTCAAAAATATATTAAATATTATGTGATTATAATAATATGTTATTGTGCACTAAAACGTTTTTTGTAGCACGAGCGTATTACTGTATTAGAGACAAAATGAAAACATTATAATAAATTTACAAGCGTATATAGTGGTTATCTGGCTATGGTCCAATAAAACGCTACATCGATTCTTTGCAGGATAGTGTTCATCCAGCATGTGTTTTCGATTAAATTAATGACAAAATTGTTAGGAGTCCTAACTTAGGACAGTTGCTTATAAGTATTATTTTTGTTTTCGAAATTATAGTTTACCTGCAATACATAATTGGTGATATATATCAATACGACAATTATATAGGTACACCTATATTATATTATATTATATAGCCTTATATAGGTTGTATATAAAATATACATACGTTTTATTAGCTGAAATTTGTTTAATACAATTATAATAAAATACCTGTACAGCGTAAATCGTATTTTTAATTTCGTCACTTCTTTGGACATACTAGATATTGGGTAGTGTTACTATATCCTTTTGTAGCATCATGGATTAATATAAATGATTATCTATATACGATTACCACGTAAGCTATACCTACATAATATCATATATACACAATAATAAATAATAATATAATATGCATATTACATACAGGTATTTCCAAGTGTAAATGTGTGCAGCATTAACCTAGGTACACCCACCGATGTTTTGTAAATACACAGATTAAATTAATATATCCTTGTAGGCGTAATTACCACGCCCAGAAATATGCAAAAACATTCGAAACAAAATTGGCATTGTTTAACCATTTTACGGTATCTGATTCCAGCGCTCGTACGTTTTTTGTTTTCCCGTGACAATTGACAATGCACCAAGTTCTATATAAATATTTATTTTGCGGCTTTGCGGACATCACGTGGGTCACCCTAAAGTTGTATAATGTACCTACTTATTTTTTTCACGTAAAATGTATTTATTCGTCTACGGTTTATTGAAAATAAAAAAGGTACGAATGAATACAAAATTATTATCAAATGTTTTTGGTATATGATTGTCGATCGATTAGCGGTACTATTGTTTCCCAGTGTCCGGTTTTGTGTGCATGTGCATAATTTTTTTTTTTTTTTATATATACAATAGAGACACCTGTCTGATGTGCCTATAATATATAGTACACCAATATACGAACAGCTACCTACCCGTATATGTATATGAATAAATCTGTTTGAAGCGCAGTTCCGGGCTCTGGCAATGACGATGATAATCCTTAGAAAAAAAATAATTTGAAATTAAAAATAATTGTAAATTATAACTTTAAGTGTATATAATATTGTAAATTGTAAAATCGATTTAAATTTTAAGATTGTCCGTTCATAATTGACGTCAATCTTCTTAACAAAATTTAACCCTTAAATATATACATATGTATCTATATTATCAAGAAGATATATCTAGTATAAATACTAGATAATAACTTAATATAATAATTCATAATGTAACTTTTCCTAAATTAAACCACTCAATGGCCACTGCTGCCACAGATTTATTTAATAATATAATAATAATAATAATAATAAAAAAAAAATTAAGAACACCTTAATGAGAATCATTCAAGTGGAAATGCAAATATTATAACCAGTAACATATTTTTAGTAGGATTTTGTTTCATTCGAAACATTTTTTTTTCAAAAATACTAATGTTTGCAAAATTTGATAATTGTACGACTATACTGTAACCCAAATGAGAGCTATTCTACTGGAACAAGTATTTTAACGGAAAATACGCGAGTGTTACGCGCTCTTAATTTATATGTAATTAAATGTGTGAAAATCAATATAATATTAAACACAATTATAGAACAATAGTACAATCACTTTTTATTTCCACCACAGCAGTCAATAGCTAAAAGCTTACAGGAGATAGGTAAAACAAAAATAGCATATTTTATAAAATAACTTATATAGATAGGTAAACCTATTTGTTTTTGATCGATTTAATGAAAATAATAAATGACTTATGCCCAATACGTAATATATAATTTATCATAAATTATAATATATATATCCATGCATATATATAGGCAAGTAAAAAAAAAAATTAAAAAAATGAATTCGTGATGTACTTATTAAAGGTGTATACTCGATATAATTAATATATTGTTGATTATTATTTATACGTGCCGAAATGACGTGTAACTACGAATATAATATCCTTGTCTATTTTAATTATTTTGTTTTAATATCTATACATGAAAATGATATACCACAGTATATTTTCCATCATTTGAAATTATAGTTGACTGAATTAAAACTCATTATACAAAAAGTCTCATCTACAGTGAAATCACTTGTTCATTATATAGTATTAGTTGGTACACGGCAAGTAATAATAATTGGCTTTTGGGGCGTGCATGTTGTAAATTTGCATAGATTGTTTATTTGAAGAACTGTACGAGCACTGATGTTATTTATATACAACACGATATTGTAATTTAACTTTTCGAAAACGCGAAACTGTTAATTTTTGTATTTTAATAAAATCGTTGTCATCGTTGCAAATAAATCAAAATATTACACAATTGTTTTCAAACAAAACCTGCAGAAGTCTGACGAATCACAGGGGACTTTTGATTTTTATGCATTTAAATCACGTTCAATTCGCGTTGACTAAATTCGCTTTGAATATATACGTTTTGTGTGCGTGTGTGTGAACTCGGTTGCGATGTTTAATCTCGGCCCGGGATGTATTCTGTGTTCAAACTTATGGTACGCCTGTTGAATATGTAATGTGCTGCAGAGTCCTGAGAAGAAAATGATAATGTCATCTACTTTTTTCTTTCGAATGCACATAATTAATGATTGTTCTGTTATATGTCTTATACTTTACTCTGTTTTTCGAATAGTTAATTCCCGTAATTACCTATTTCAGAAATAATATATATATATATATATATATATAATGGTAATCACTAACAAGTCATCGTTGCTCGTTTATCGGCCTATTCCAAATAAGGGAATTTCCTCTAGCAATTTTGAATTATTGATATATAAAAAAAACAACGAAACGTAAAAATATATACGTCATATCGATTTTTCTAATTTTTTTTTTGTTTTGGATAAATTTCGAGAAAAATAAACTGACGAATTCGCACGTACTGCAGATGAGGTATATATATAGTTTTATTACGAATAATTCAAGACTATAAATGTTTTATTTTTTAGCATGATTCAATCACGAATAAATATTGTTGGGGCTAGGACCATTAATTTTATTAGTAAATACCTATATAGTATATAGCTATACTTATGGGAGCAGTCGTCTAGATTATTATTGCAGTCTGCAAAATAATACAATTAAATTAAACTTGCTAGACAAAATGAAAATCAATACGGTTTGGTAATTCAAAACACGGCCTAGCTACACTATTTCCAATTAATGTATTAAAATAAAACCAATGTTTTTTTTTTTTTTTTTTAATCTCGACAATTGTTTAGTTCAAATTTAACACAAACGTGTATACATATATAGATTTTATGCTGTATACCTTGATAATATCGAATGTGTCCAATTGGATTTCTCCGTTTTTAGAATTAAATCGAAATAAAAAGAAATTGTGTTTTTAAACGCATTGTCGAACGTTGTACACGTGGAGACCTTTTTCTCTCCATTATTATTATAAAGTTAATTGACTGTTACAGTTGAACACAATTTATTTATGTTTTGGAAGACTCAGTCGGTCGGTAAATGTTACGTTTTACGAGCGAGTTTTTGTATACTAAGTCGTTATTTTTTTTTAATCGTCTCTTGTGTTCGTGGTATAGAGCACAATATAATTTCCATTTTCAGGACGTTTTGTCAAAGTCCATGTCCTACCAACGTGCGTACACGCGTGTAATATATTAAGTTCTATACCTATAAACATAATAATAATAATAATAATAATAATACATAATATACGCCGCCCGCAGGATATATGTATACCTTCACGGGGTTGACGCGGTCTGGGAAATGGATTTCCGCATGTAATTTATTAATTCGGAGTGGTTAAAAAACGGAAAAACTTGGAGGAATACGTCGAACGACTTTTTAATTATTATCGTAATTTCACAAACTCGACCGCGGCAGGTACGACGACGACGACGACGACGCGCGCACGGAGTGCTACACGGCGGCGAGGCGAACCGTCCGGCGAAAACGGGCCAGCGAATGGTGGCGACCGCGAGCACGCGGACCTCCCGCCAATTATTGTTTTATTCTAATGAAACGGCGAAGAAGTCGCCTGGGCGGACGGGGGGGCCGTACCGTTTGCGCGCGGCCATTGGTCGCCCCGTCGTCGTCTCCGTCACGGTCGCGGACGTCGTCATCGCCGCCGCCGCCGCCGTAGACGTAGCTGGTGCCGGCTTGTGCGGCGGCGGTGGACGCGACGGGCACCGGGACGACGGATCCGTGCTGCGGGTGTGGTGGGGCGACGGCGGCCCAGGTGTGCGTTGGCCTCACTCGTCCGCTCCGGAGCATTGTTTCGCGCTCTCCCCCCTGCACCGCACTCCGTCCAGCGACACAACGCGGGCCAGCGCCACGGGATCGGCGTGTAATTAATATATGCGCGCGGCCGTTACACCGGTCCCCCATCTCACCATCGTCCCCCCCACCCCCCAAACACGGTGTGTACACGCGAGCGCGCGCTCGACTCGCTCGGGCGGCGGCGATGCGACGACCGTCCGACCGTCGTCGTCGTCGTCGCCGTCGTCGTCGCCGCCGCCGCCGCCCGCCCGCCCGCCGACCCATCGCACGGTGGCGCGGCGCGCGCGGTGCGCCGGACGGGGCCCGCCGAGTCGCCGGCAGCCGAAACGACTACCAGTTGTACGATGACCGCCGGCGCCCGTGTCCACAGGACGTGCCGAGTACCGCTCCCGTCGCCGAACACGTGCCGCCGCCGCCGCCGCCGTTGCTATCAGTGCGATCGTTGTTGTTAACACACACGCGTGCGACCGCCGCCGACTATCATTTCGTACAACGTTTTTGTTTCGTTTCGCAAATACGATATTCGATTGTATGTTTATAATAGATATATATATATAAATTATTAATGATAATAAGAAAAAAAAAATTTAGTAAAATAATATTACGTCGTTATCATCACCGTCATCTGTTGTACAAAATTTATAGTAATTTTTTGTGATTATTTTCATTAATGTAATTTTGTACGAGAAATTGCGACATCGACACGCAGAAGAGGTTCATATACGCCAGACACACGCACACACACACACACACACCCACTCATATACATACACACACACACACACACACACGCACACATATAAACATAATTGTATAATATTTTTACACGACTTTGCGCGAACGACCGGACATTGGCGGTATCCTTCGTCTTCGCGCTCTGCCGGACATAATACAATATAAATAACATTAATATTATTGTTTTAACGACAAAATAATAATATTATTAGGTATAAATTATTGTTATTAACAAAAAAGTCGTCGTCGCCGGGCGCGTGCAGTGCGTTTGCGACACAGTGCGTCGTGTGTGAATAATATAATCTTTATGTACTATATTTAGACGGGGAATTATTGTTGGACGGACACATCGTGTATTTTAATAATCACGATCCCGCGGATCGTTTGTGCGGATAATAAATCGCAACCGAGTGCGTCAGATTTTACGCGGCTTCGTCCATCCGACCAGTCCGACACATCCGACGTACGATATCGTCAGCATTGGCGAGTGACCAGAGAGCTCCGAAGACCACGCTTATACTACCCCAGGTAAAATTCTATTAACAAATATTATTGTGTTCGAAGTAGTACGAATGTGCTGTTTTTTATTATAATTTTTTTTTTTACTTGCAAGTTGCAATGTTGCATTGTTGTTGCGTTCGACTGACTATGCGTCGTAGGACGACGAAAAGCGACCCGCCGAATAGTGTTTGATCGGCGAATAACAATAATGATAATAATAAATAATAATAATAACGTGTGAGGGGACTACGTTGGTTGGAAAATAAAATCGATTCTTCTTCTTCTTCGAGGGTTGTTACGATAATTAGGTTTTGAGACCACCGCCGCACGGCCGATGAGGGGTTCGGAGTTTTCCATACGCGTGCGGCCCCGCGGGGACGATCGGTCGACGAACGTTGCATAATGCCGAATTGACAGTATTATAGATATTATTATATTTTTTTCTCGATTCTCGATATCGTATAGCAAAATACAAGTACGATTCTCAAAATATCTTGCTATAGGCATTATTTCGTTTGGTCTGTTATTAGAAGCGTTAATGTGCGTATACGGTTTTAATTGACTTGATAACGCGATCGATGTATGACCAATTAGGCACTTAGCGGAAATGTGTTTCGTTTGTATTTATTTTTAAATGAAAAATTAAGCTTGTGTCGAAATTTATCAAACTAATGGCTTACGTTCATTTTTAACTATCTATATTCTATATTGTACTAATAAGTTCACATGCTGTTATTTACAAAACGAGCACTGCTGCAGTATTTATTTTAATTACAACTAAATAGCATTTTTCGTAATCCAATATTAATCAAATTAATTATTTTATGTTTTCTAAAGGCTTACGTTTAATTTTAAAATAAATTATTCCCGGAATAAAATACGTTTTGTAATTATTCTTCCAAGGCTTTAACTTAAAACCTATATGCACGAATTTAATAACAATTTTATTATTTATTTGGTTTGAAAAATAAAGATTTTACATTATACATTTACTACATTTACAATGAAAAATAATCAAATGCGTATCTTTCAATCATTTGTTTTTTTTCTGAGTGATTTTATAAGTGATATGATAAGATTGTTATGGGATCAAGGTTCTAGATTCTAGATATTATACTGATTTATAACTTTTGAAGTACAGCGTATACTGTATGGTATTAAAAATAACCGTACAACTACTAAAATAACTAGAAAAAAGTTTGTAATATACTTATATAAAAATAACTCGTACTTGGGTCGATAACCCAATAATAGTATATTTCATGGCAAAGTATTTATTGAGAAATTGACCTACAACCTTTGGAGGCCAATCTCATTAAATATCGGTGCAGGATTAGTGCTTTCTTTTTTTTATATATATATAGGTTTTTTTTAATAAGAAATGTCTATGATGATTAATAATAACGTTGAAAAACGAACATAATTTTAAATAATTATATAGATATTACATTGTTTTGTCGTTCCACGTTTCGCAGAGTCTTGTACACTTCCCGCCGCCTCCCGCTACATTAACGGTATTGCGTATTGTGCGTGTGTGCCGAATGGGCATCGGGGAGTTGGAACGAAACGTCGTAAATCTCGTAAAGTTGACTCGGACGACGACCTCCCTTCGCGCCGTGTGAGACGAAACCCCCATCCTCCCCCGACGCAGACGGCTTCATCACTCTCTCTCTCTCTCTCTCTCTCTATACATATAATGTATATAAATATTGCAAGCGTGTATCGTAATTCGTACCGATGAACTTGTTTGAAAATTCGAGAAACTATCGTACATGGGGGCACCTCGTATCATCACATAGCCCTAACGGCTGTCGATGAATATCAACCGTCGCAATTCACCGTGTATTTTAGGTAGTAAAATTTAAGTTTTTCCTTAAATAAACGGGTAATAATTATTGTGCTCGGCCGGATTATAGGTGTTATTGTAATGTGCGTGCAAAAAAAATAATTGTAAAATAAAGAACCGATGACTATTATAATGTAGCCCGACGCGTGTTATAATATCGTATTAATACACTACCTGCAGCATATCACTACGATATAATATCATATTTTATAATCACTCGGAGAACCGGTCTCCGCGGTCGGCCGGAAAGCGCATCATCGCGATGTGCAGCGGCGCGGGCGTTAATGAGCGGGCGAAAAGCTCCGGCGGCCGACCAATTAAAACGCCGTCGCCGATGATTATGTATGCGCGCGTCCCGGCGGAGGCGTGGCTGATAAAACGGAATAGATAACGAGACACCAACCCTGTGCATATATTAATTAAAAAGGCTCCCCTCCGCCGGTCCCGACCGGCCGCCCAAAGCTCCGGCGCGCCGCTTTTGCCGCGGCCGACCGTTTCGCGTGCGTGCACGACGAGTGCAGTGCGTTCGCCGCGTACATATAGAGGAGGCGACGACGACGGTGCGGTAGCGCCGCACCCGGGCGGGGGCTTTTTTGAATATGCGCGCGCGGCACGGCGGTGACGACGACGACGACGACGTCGTCGTCGACGGTGGCCGAGGCGGTGGCGGGGCGCACGTCGTTCCCCGGCATTAGCATATATACCACCCCTCCGCGCGATGAACGCCGATCCGATGCCGCCGCCTCCGCCCTCCGCGTCCACGACCCCGCGGGCCAACGGGTTGTCGGGTTCTAGTGCGCGTGCACGGCCGCCTCCTCCTCATCCTCCTCCACGCAACAACTCCACTGCCGCCGCCGCCGCCACTTACTACTCCTCCTCCTACTACTACTACTTACACCATACGACTCGGCGACGACGACGACGACGACGACTGCCCTGCTATGTGTATACATGTTCGGAGGACGCGGCGGGGCCACCGTCACCCTTATATCACCTCATCGCCATCCCCACCACATGAAGACGCTTAATTATACGAAGCGGGCGCGGGGGCGAACAACCACCACCCCTACGGATGACGGCGCGCGCGAGCGGGTCGGGCGCGCGGAAAGCGTGCGTGGCGGCAGCGGCGGCGGCCCCTTTTCCCGCATGCAAAACAGAAGCGTCCCGGCGCTGCCGCAGGCTCACGCGCGCTCTCCAGCAAAAAAATAATCGCGCGGCCCCGACAGTTCCAAATAACCATTCGCTCTGTGATAATATACGGTCTGTGTAGTTCCTCAAATTATTATTATTATTATTATTATTACTATTATTATTATTATTATTATTATTATTATTATTAAATATAATTCTTATTATAATTTTTTTTCATTTTTTATTCACATTCGAGTACATATTATTTCGTCGCGTTTTTCTCGTCTTGGACTATTATTATTATTTTTTCGCAAACAATCTCTTATCGTGTATTATTTATGATAAATTAAATTTTCTTTTTAATGACCACGCTCGGTGTCACGGCCACGACGGCCGCCGTCGTTGATGGACAGTGTTTGATTTTTCGTCCGCGAAACGCCGCCGGTAATAACGACGTAACGAGATAAATAAAAAAATAATATATATACTTAGACATTTTCCGCGAGTGAACTCCGCGGCTAGCCCGGAATATATTCCCGTCGGCCCGACGTCGTTCGCGGTCCCGTCGCAGTCGGACACTACTGACTATTATCGTGAGTACTATATAACGCAAACATATTTTTCACGCTCGTTGAACATTTTATTTATTATTTTATTTTATTTTTTATTATTATTTTTTTTTTTTTTTTGGTTTTTCTCTATTTTTTTTTTGTCACAAATTTTTGTCACCGCGACTAAAAAATGTCGTCTGCTATATTTTTTACGCCTCCTCCGTTTTTTCCGATTGTCGACTGATATTCACTTTCGCGAATGGTATAAATTATATATTTAGACATCAAGTTAATTTATATACTTGAATTATTCAGTTTTTCTTTCTTTGATATATTACGATATATGATGACCGAAACCTATAGGTACTTTTTTAAGACTGTGTACATAGTTCGTTTAAATATTTTGTTTTAATTTTACATTTTAATGGTTATATTTAAAAAAAAAAAGTATTTATCAATTATCGTTTGTCTATAGACATTTATTAATATATCCATTATACACCGGTGGGTCGTTCGCCCGGTTTTTTGCTCAATCCTATATTTGTAAGACCAGTAAACCAGTGTCGTTACCGTAAATGTCTGTTATTATGCAATGACTATGCAGTTTCAATTAACAAGCCATATTATTTTATATAATTAAAGCCGTTCCTACATAATTATTATTGCTCGATCTCGTGGTAAATTGACTTTTAAGTTCTCCTTGAAAATATAATATATGTACATGTATAGTGTCTGTTACATACGTTGTTGGTTGTTCTCAACATCCGATGTTACAAAACCAGATTTTTTTTAATACAAGTTTATTATTTATTATTATGATTTGTGTCCCATTTTTTCGGAAATTACAGCAGCATCAGCAGTATAATGTAATAATTATATCTACAGACCTTAATAATTGTTAGACTACGTGAAAATATGAAATCCTAGTCATAGCGTGCGTGGTTCGGTGTTGGCACCCTTGTGTTCTCTCGTCTAAGCACGTTTCCACCCTCGTATATTTAGACACCACCGCTGTTGCCTCCACTTCCTCCCGCTATGGGTCTCCGGGGTTTTTCTTAGTTAGTTCGCGCTAATCCTATTAACCGATATCGATTTTTTCCCCGCACATTACATAATGACGCGCGTGAGTATATATATATATATATATATATATATATATATATGTATGCGTTTGAGAGTGTGTTGTGCCAGAGTGAATTTGGCAACGAGGCAGTTGGTTTTTAAAAAGGGGAAAAATATATAATATATCATATTATCTAAAACTCATCGGTTTTGCAATAACTCAACTATAATGTGTGTGTATGTATTATATAATATATATATAATATTGTGATGTATCAAGTAAAAAAGTGTAGTCTCGCGCGTGTGATTGTTTGTGTCTAGTGTAGTATAGATCAGTAGTCACGCGGATAAAATCCTGCAGCTATATGGCTAGGTAAGACTTTAAGATGAATCCATTACTAACGCGCAAGGCATAAAATATATCTGGCAAACTTATTTAATATAAACGGTTAGAAGAGCGTAGGAAATGAAAAAAAAATAAATAAATAAAAGGAAAAGCTGTTGTAAAACTATTGATTATTCACCGCTCCCTAGCCCGTCTCCCTCCGTTTTCCTATCGCGAGCGCGTATATATATACGCATATGTGTGTGTATATTTGTGCGTGTGTGTGTGTGTATATGTGTGTGCATGTGGCTGATGAACCGCGTGTTTGGTAGACGCATTCTTTTTTCCTTTTCTTGTTTCTTTTCCACCCCCGTACACACACGCACACGTTCACACACATACGCTGCAAACCGTAACCTCCTCTACTACCACCACCACCACCACTGCAGCCCGCTCGCATTGTCGCCCGATGTTATTATCCGTTTTCGCCTCGGCTACTCATGAAACTTTAAGTCCGGTGTTATTACAAATGATACACACACGCGCTGATTAGCTTTTTCTCTCTATCCGATTTATTATATATCACGTTATGTATGTGTGTGTGTTGTATATGTGGGATTTTCGCCCCAAAAGGGTGTATCACACATATATACGCACATCATTAATCATATATGTATAATGTATATATATATATATATAGGGCGCGTGGTGGTTAGGCATGCTCGCGGTTCGCGCAGGAAAAGATAATGTTTCTTTTGGATAAATTAATATTTATGTATATATATATATATATAGGTATATCATCGTTAGGGCGGTGAGTCGGCGACGAAACGCTCGCGGTTTTCTTCGAGGCTATTCAATTGGTGGGTGCTTAATACTAACCGCGGCCGTCGTAAGGATTTCGGGGGTAAAATCAAAAGCGCTTCGCTGTTATAAAAACCACTATTTCGTATAAAAACCTAATCCACACCCTATCTGGGTTTTCGTCCTCAATTCTTGGATCGTAAAATCGTTTATGTCTCTCGGCGCGTACGTAACGGATTTACATGGCCAGGACTTATATAAATCATGACTTTTGAAGATCGAGTCGCACAGAAAGCGAGAGAGGAGGAGAAAAAATTTTTTCAAACCGTTTAGGACTTTTACTGTTGGCGACCGGCTGACGGCGCTCTAAAAACCGCCGTCCTCGTCCGCCAGTCATATGCGTACACTATAAGTCTATAACTATATAATAATATGCTGGCGTTTGTGCGTCTCAAAACGTTATTCGTCTCTTAGCATTATTATTATTATTATTATTATTATTATTATTATATTTTTCCAGTCCGAAATAAACATTTGTGAGCGCAGTGGTTAACGACCGCAATGACCTTTTCGGAAGTATCGAAATCATGTCACGATGTATAATAATATAATAATATAAAATAGTGTGTATATAGTATATAATATAATGATGTATTATTATGACGTACTACGTACCTACACTGTTTACTGGATAACAAATTTATCGTTTTGCAACCGCCGTACCGGTGACACTATACGATAATATAAATAGTCGGTTATATAATCATAATTTTATATATTATATATTTATAACATCAAGTCGATTAGTACTTTTTTTTTTAGAAATCTGTTTTACGGATATTATACGATAGTGACACGCGTTTAAACATGTGTACTACGTATAGAGGTGTGTATTTTTTGTTTCCTGGTCAATTCTTCAACCGTGAAATTAAAGACTATAAATGGCTTTCGGTGCGCTCCCGGGATGGTCCGTGCGTTTGTCGCTCCCTCGGCCGCTCGTTTTTCGTACTTTTTTACACGAAAATTACCGGAAAACACGCGTGCTGGTTGTGACGATATTACACACGTTAGTGTAGGTATATATAGTATATACATACCGTTTCTACGTTCTGCCTACGTACCAAAACATACGGTAGGCGTATCGTGTATGTATATATAGATGGATTGGTGGGCTCGTGAGTTTCGGTTTGGATTTATTTTTACACAATTCGTTATCAAATCCAAGTATTATAGCAAATGAGTTATTAATATTTCATAAATCGTCAGCAACAACAGATTACGAATTTCACGTATTTTGGTTTATTTCGTTATTTCACGTTATTTACACAAAATTAATGATTTCCTTATGTATAGTTGTAATTACTCGTGCCTACACTGATTGTGCATTAGTAAATCGCATTAAAAAAAAACTTATTTATGATGTGGTACTAGGCAATTTACACGCGCGCATTCCCGCAACGCAGACAATGTAGTAGCAGTAGTTGTAGTAGTAGTAGTAGTAGTAGTAGTTGTAGTAGTTATAGTAGTAGCAAACAAACGTACCTATAAATCAATAGGTACTATAAAAATATATAATATTATATTATTAGTGTACCGCGGATTACTATAAGTATTCGATTCTCCATAGGCGGTTCATTTAAACCCGAAATGATTACTTGATCGATGCTAATAAAAATAACTTTTTCCGATGTCGAAAGTAGAAAGTTAATAACACGTTTTGTCCGTTTCAACCCCATCGTTGCTTCGAGCGTGGCGTATATACAACCCGGTTACAGGGTAGGTGTATATATGCATATATAAACTCAGTCAGTCATGCAACCGTTTGGTTGTCAAAAACAACGGTGCAATTACGGTGGATAAGTCGCACTTTAGACCGTTTTAAGGGAAGGCGTTTCTTTATTACCATAACCTTTTTCAAATTTTACAACGACGGAAATTCTACTACAACAAGTGTCGTCTCGCGAATGACGATATAATGAAAAATAAAACGCGTCAAAATTTGTCATCGTTGTCGACGGACGAAACGGTAACGGATTTTATGTTTACGACGTCGCGTTGTCTTTTTGTCTCTTGGGGTGTGGCGCATATCATTATAGTAAACATACAAAAACACTGCGGCGAGCAACGGGTTAACGCGTGTAATCGAATGTAACGATTTGTAATTTATGCGTTCTCGGGGAATGACGACGACGACCTCTGGTAAAACGGAGCGAGCGAGGACCCACGATTCGCGCGTTTGGCTCGTGTCCAGCGCTGTGCCATAATATGGACGGACGCTGGCCGTGTTTGTAATATGTAAAATGCAAAAATTGAAAGAGAAAAAAAATCGATTTGCAATTTGTTTCGAGTTTTATTTATTTTTGCCGCCGACGTCGCGGGGGTGTCAAGGTCGACGGCGGCATCGTCGTCGTCGTCGTCGTCGGGAAGATGATGCGGTCGGTGAACCGTGAAATCAGCTGTTTGGTCACCCCTTCACCCATACCCCTCTCGCGCCCGTTGTCCGGTGCAGTCAGGGGTGGCGGCGCTGGCGGAGAAGTGTGTTGTTGCGTTCCCACGTAGTACACGATATACTCACACACACATACATACACATAAACATCCGATGCACCTCGTACACTGACCTACATAATACTACAATTTTTCCTCGCTAGCTCTGTACAATATCAAAATTGATGGATAGTTTTTTTTTCACGAAATGTACCGTAATGCCGAAAAACAAAACGTTTTTGAGGTAAGAAACATGTTGTCGATGTACTGTCGTATCTAAGTGTTCACCAAATAATATAGGTTAGTCCTACTAGAGTCGAATATCATAAAAAATATTAAAAATCTCATAAGCGAGTGTAAAAATAACCATCACGCATAATAATATAATGCTCATTTTATTAGTTGTATCGTTCACCCCCGGAAAAACAAATGTCCTCAAGTGCCGCGGCTGCCGCGTTTGTTTGGTCGTATGTATTAGCGCCGTGCGTCCACGGGACCTTTGCGACGGCCTGCTGAATACCGTGCTCCACTGCCCCGTTCAAATGCCGTTCACGCAAAAACGCGACACTCGTGCGAGTCGTGCTGCGATCCCGAAAGGGAAACACGACCCCTCTCCGATCACCATCGGCATCTAATTATTTCGACGACGTGTGTTCTGGCCCGCACGTTAATTATAATTATTACCACGGCGTACAACACAATTCTTCGTATTAAAAATAGCAATTCAAACAACATGCCTTCTGTTATAATTATTTTTTATTTTTTCTTTGAATCTAATTTTAAAACACTTAGATCGCTTTCCGTCGCCCAGATAGCTTATAGTTTTAGTGTGTATCGTCGACCTCCGCAAATCGCGCATACTCGCACCGGATCATTTCGATTACATGTGTATTGTTCTTCCGATCCTCAGTTTTATCAGTTTTTATTTGTGAACGATTAATTTCTAACTCGGCATCCATTAAAAAATAATAATAAATATACATAACGCAAATTTAAACGACATGCTCTCAAGTAATATCGATTCGATGAAAATTTTTACCGAAATGCCATTCGTTTCAATATCGAGGAGATGATTCATAAATGTGCAGTATTCTGCGAGCTGTGTTAAAAGTGCGCGTTAGCAGTTACGAATTATTTTTTCGTTCGGACAATATATTAAGGAACGTTTTCACATTAATTAAATACCGGTAAATACGCCCAACTCTAACACGTCCTTAAGTTATTTCAAAATTAAATATTATAAGTAAACTGCCTACTTCCGGGGCCCCAGCTATCGGCAGTTCCGTCTAATTGCCTTTGAAACCTACGCTTAGTATATTTTCGCAAACACGTGCTGAGCCATATGCCCATTTTGCGTCGTGTTGCACAATTGTGACGTCCCAACTTACGTAAGTTGTTTACAATACTCACATAATACGGCGTAGACCTCTTTTAAGCTTTTCTTTAAATCATAATAAGGCACGACTATACAGTATACATGTATATATTATAATACACATATATAATAATATGTACCTACTAACTTCTACAATTTGCATATTATAAAAATATTCATACCTACACGGGAGAAGCTGTGTAATCGGAGAAACGTATAACGGTGGTCTGGGGTATGGGGAGCGGAGGAGGGAGATATCTACTCCCTCGACGTGCCCTCACAATATAATTCCCCGTGGCGTGTGCATTAGATTTGCATACACTTATAAAGCCTTTGGCACGTTCTGGTTTTTTATTTTATAAATATTTTGCAGTCCATAATAATGATATGATCGTGTGCCCCGTATACCACCTCGGTGTATGGGGTAGTGTGTAGTCATGGAGTTTGGTATGTGCGGCGCGCGAGCCGTGTACACCTTATTAACATCACGTGGAACATTGTATTTGAATGGGCCATATAGCGGCGGCGGCCCCCCCACACGCGTTTATGCAAAACGCTCTTTTTTCGAACGAATTTGAATTTCAAATGTCACGCGCACAATTCTTCCACGTGCATGTGTGCATATAGGTATACGCACACGCGCGGGCAAACCTAAGCGGATAGGGATCCGCTGAACTGACGGCGGCGGCGGCGGCGGTAGCGGTGACACACGATTCGAAAATCCGCGTGCTTGCGACGGTAATAATTACTGTTACCGTGAGAGGGAGAGTCCGTCGCAGATTATCGTTTAGACGAGAATAATTTTTATCTATATATAATGCTATTAAATTATAATACAAATGTATATTATTATGTGTATATATAATCGCGCAAACTGGTTTCAAAGTTCTTTGTGAGCAACACATAAATCATCATCGTCATCGTCATCATCGTCGTCGTCGCGTACACAGAATAATTGTGGCAACGGCGGCTGCAGCGGTAGGTGTGCGCGGCGGAGGTGGTCCATTAATGGTCAGCGAAGACGAAACGATAATATTTTTTGTCATTTCAATAAATCGGGTTGCCCCCACTCCCCACTAGATCGTAAGAAAAAATAATAATAACCGGTTATACCTATTTCCTTCGCCTCCTCCTACGCGCCGGCGACTTATTCGCGGTAGATTTGATTTTAATCAAATATCCCCCCCCTACTACTACTATATTACAATATATTACGAAAATACTCATAATGTCACGTATACTGATTTTTATATTTTACTGCAGATGTCCCTGTATTACGCGCCCATATAGTACGAGTAGTCGGACAGTATTATAATCGTATTACGTAACGGAAACGGAATTGGAGAATAATATAATAATAGTAATAATTTTATCGACAATAACGCGGATAACTATATAATAGAACGAAAAAACGGTTATGCTCGCGATTTCGCGAATTCGATAGTCGTCGTTCTCTCCTGCTCTCCTCGCGCCATACAGACGGCGGCATCACAGCATAGCCATACATCGAGTGAGAAAATTATTATGCAAATTATGCACTGGGGAAATATTGTCATATTGTTTATTGTTAATGGGACCTGCGGGTTGGTTTCGCCGTCACCGTATATATTATATGTGTGCTCGTGTATGTGAGCGTGTGCAATATAATTCCGGTGGTTGTGGCCGCGGCGGCAACGTCTCGACGACGACAATTTTAAGAGGAGGGTGCTCACGGGTCCCCTTCAGTGAGCAGGTCTGAAGTGATGCGCGACGATTTCGCAAATTCTACGGCTTCCGACCGGCACCACCCCACCTCGTTCCTGCGTTCCGTCGGCGGTGTGCGTGTCGTGTACACGGCTGCGAAAAATTTATGGTTGACAATTAACCGTTTATTAAAAAATAAAGAAAAGAAAATCTCCTCGTATACATATAAATCGCACATATCTATATGTATATATGAGAATATAATGGGTAAAAGATATTGACGCGCGCGCGCACACACACGCGCGTCCCCTCGAGTCGTAAATAATACACACGTAACCCGTCCAGTTGCAGTATTGCCGTGTAAAAAGGGTTACATCGTGTTAAACGATTCACAATTGGAACGGTTATTATTCGCCCCAGAAACGACGATATACCTGTGTCCTATACATATATATATATATGATATGAGCTGACGACCCCGCGACGACATGCGTTTCAATATTTCATATTATTATATATATACGCGTACCCATCTACCTGCAGTGCACATAATATTATTAGTATAGAGTATAGACATCGTAACTCTATAATATATAGTTATAATAACCGACGACGGCGGCTGTAATCGAGATCGGAGTCGTCGTCGGGTCCGGACGGCAAAAATGCGCGTTAGTCGATAGTTTTACAGATTTCAGTTATAGCCGATGTTACATAACAATACGAATAATAATAAATAATAATAATAATAATACGTTGTATACTAGGCGTTGTTCCCCTCTTCGGATGACGATACGCGTGTAATTTGCATCGACGGAGGTTGCAATTACATTATTATCGACTATTTTTTATTTTATTATTTGTCATTTAAATTTCTCTGTTATTCGATCGCCATCAGTTGATTTTTTTTTCTGATACTAATTAAACTGCATTACTTTCATTACGTTTAATATATTAAACACACTCGTTAGCATGTAGCGCGTTGTGATTTACACGTTTTTTTCTCAACTTCTCTTTATTATACACACTTAGCTGTAATATAATATTATTAAAAAGGTCATTATTTCCATAATCGTGGACGACGACCGCTCTCTCCTTTTCCCATTTTTTATACGATTTCGGTGATTGTACAGTGTTTTTCTTAACGAAAACAATTGGCAAAATATTCGGTTTTCTATGCTCATACAAAAAACGTGTTCCGTCACAACCATATATTATAATTATTTCGTTTTGGTCAACTTTATAATAATGACTATGTTTAAGTATAATATGATAATATGATAATGCATCACTGTTTCTCCTTCGCAACGTATATTATCATATTTTATTAATTACTATCTATTCAAAATATTTAAATTCGCCCTGTCTGCAACGTTCGATTACAATAATCATTATTGCTCACAGCTGCATATTATCTTTAACCGATTTTTGTGGAAACACAAAAGTGCGTTTATGTATAGTATCCGCTTTGAAAAATATATAATATTATAAGCTATGTGTATGATTTTGAATATTGTTAGTAATTTGCGGTCGATACGTGAACACATAATAAATATTACTGTATAGTGTATAGATATCGGTCCGTGCTGCAGGTCGACCGGGCGGCGTTCTCACGATAACGACTGTTTGAATTGTAGGTACGTGCAGGGTCATTGTGGATGGAAAAAAATGCATTTGGATATTATTATATTACATTATGTATCATTATATTATTGTGTGTGCTGCGTATGGGTCGTCCGGTGTGTTGTTGTTGTGTGTCCGAAAACCGCGGGACGTACGTATATAATATAAATGCGATGAACATTCCGACCGGTGGTGTCGTCTCACGCGGCATAAATCCCTAATGAATCGACCCTGACGGTCAAGTGAACCCCTGCAGAAGCCTACGTATATATATATACCCACGTATACAGAGTGATGATGATATGGCGCTCGTCCGGTGTCGTTTTCTCGGTGTAAACCTATAAAACTGCGTTTATTAGAATCTGAAAATAAAACAACCTACCTAATGAATATCACTGGCGTGTGTATATAGCGTTTTTACTTCTGCCTTAAACATACACATTACACACACGCACACAAATGTATACAAAAGCGCGTGTAGTCTGTCGGTACATTATATAATATTATGTTACTATACATTTACATACGTATTATATACAGCGTTTGGCGAGAAAAGTTTACGAGTGTTATTCTAAATATTCGACAATAATCGTGTATATTAAACATTGTAATGGTGTAAAAATGTTAATGAATAACGTTTTATTGGTTTTATTGTAATTAACGTATATTGAAGTAAGGACGATAATATAATATCTATTATATTATACGTGGCTGCTGCGTGGTATCCATTTCGTTTTTGAATTTCCAATACCGTTCTAGATTAGAAATTAATATTTATCCGATCTCTTCGTTATTTTTATCGTCCGTGATGGCATTCGAATAGTTGGCAAACGTCGACATTTATTGCGCACACAATTTACAAACATACCTATATTACATGCATGCAAATACAATATTATTATGCGCGCGCAGTGCGCACGCATATTTTATATTAATATTTAAAAAAATTTAATGACTCGGACGATTGAATAAAAATTAAAAATTAACTTCCCGAGCGTCATTTGTGTTGCAAGACACACGGAATTGTAAACTGTCCGGATAAACTCGCAGCATGTTATGCAGTCGGCGGTCCAATTATTGTCGCTGTAATAATATTATTATATATGCAAGTATTAGTTATAAATTATAATATTATTGACCGCGGGCGTTGCGAGTCTTCTACTATCGGCGTCGCCACTCGAAACGCTCTGTATGATATTATACAGCCATCCTACAATATAATATGTACATCACTATATATCTGGATGACGTGTTTCGATGCGGTCGCCGCGCCGCCGGTTTTACCTGTACGGAAACAAACGAAATAATACATAATATAATACATATTTTTTTTCCTCCAATACTCTTCCAATATCACGTTGTATTATGTGCGCATTGTATACGCACAAGACACACGCCCTCTCTTCCACGTGAATTATCGGTGTCCCTGGATTCGTGTCAAACCGAAACGTATTCATCTAATAATGGATTACCATTATTACGGACGGTTTATTTTTTTTCCCGTCCGATCACATCATATTCACATTCCCGGCCCATGTATACGATTACATATTATTATTTAAAATTTCCATCTATGGTGGTGAGCATGTGTCGTCGCATTATGTGTTTTTGTATTTAGTGTAATTTTTACGTTGCCTAGGTAAAAACAAAAAAAATAGAGGAAAAAATGTTTAATTAACCGGTATTGGAATTGTGTGTGGGTGCGGAGAGACACTCGAGGGAGGGGGCGGCGTCCTTTACTTTAATTGCCTGTAATCACACACCTCCCATTATTATACACTACGAATTATTGCAGAGACAAAACAGCTAGTGTAATAACGTGCCCTATTGCTATCACGGCAGCCATAATATTTCGCGCGTTGCCCCGACACACATATTGTATATACACCAACACACAGGAAACCGCATTCTGTTTTTTCTCCAATAGCACGCAGTAATAAGTATTATAATGATAAAAAAAAATAATTATCGTAACAGCGTAATTATGATGATAATAATAAAAATAGTTATTCTAATTCCAAAATAATAATAATAATAATAAAAGCGCCAACAAAACTACGCGTATCCGAAAGTAATTAACTGTCTCAATTATTATTTTTTCTGCCGCAGAACACGTAAAGTAGGTAGTTATTAACCATCATTATGTCGTTCAAAAACATATTTTTTTTTAATATTAATTTCGTCACTACAAATATCTATACACACAATATAGGTATATATTTTCATGTAAATATTTTATAGTGGCGGTTGGATAGCTATACGTTACATTTTTTTTTTATTTATCGACACAGATCTTCACAAGGTAATAATTATCATTGTTCGATTGGATGGCGATAAAAAATGCACAGTAGAACTGTCTAAAATGTCCTACCACCTGTACGCCTGTATGCGTATTGCGTATGCGTGTGGCTATCGACGATCACTGATGTAGGTATCTACAGTAATGTTAATTATTAAAATTATTGACGTGCAAACTTATGCAAACACTTAAATGTTGTCAGTATTTAAGTTGTATTGTACACTCAACCACTGGTAGTTTTTTTAAAAAAAAATTTTATAGGTATAGCAGGTAGGTACTACAAACGTACACATTTCAAGTGATATTTCAACACATTTTTCATTTGATCTTGTAGAACACGCTCGTTTTTTTCCGACCGCTGCAGTTATAACTACACACTCAAATTAAATTATATAAGAAAAAAAAATAATAAAAATAGATTTTGTTTTTTAAAAATTCCGTTTACACGTTGTTTTTTCTCGGCGACGACAACGCATCTTGTTTAATATAAGTTTACCGCAAACGGACGGTTAGCCGGTGTGTCGGCGGCATTCAGATTTTAGTGTTTCGAAAATAATTCGTTGTGGCACAATATATAGCGAGAAACAAACGGCAATTATAATTTAATGTTATAATGTATAGTCTCCTTCTATATAGTAGACATAAGAAGCAGTTGAGAGCATCAGAAGCAGATTAAACATATACCACGAACGTTTGCCAACCGAACAAAAGCGCACGCACGCGCGCGCGCGTGTGTGGGAGAGAAATAGACATATCTGTATATTGGGTTGAGGGGTGCGAGAGAGAGTGTGGACATGAGTGTATACGAGAGGGTGAGAGGAGACATCTTGCTCGACAAAGAGATTATGCGAATAAATCATCGTTTCGGTCGTTTCCCGAGACCAGTTTTATTTCTGGTGTGTCCGGCAATAACAATTAAACACACACAAAATATATATATACATATGTATAATCTCTTAGCGCACACATAAATATATGCACATTTAAATAAATTAATATCACATATGTGTGTAAACTGTATACACGAACAACAATCGTAATAATAAGAGTAAATTATATTTTATTAACTCATTTGGCGTTCCTTCAAACTTCTCCGAATCCTTATAAATAATAATAATAATAATAAAAAACACTCTTTGGGTTGGGCTCCGACACTGAATTCCACTGCAGTCACTGTGTGCGATATTTAAATAAATAAATAAATATATATATTAATACTTATAAAACGTTGTCGAACCCACGCTATTTCGGGTTTTTTTTTTCTATTTTTTTTTTTATTTTAATTCAAATTAATGACCGTTTCTTTGACACACTTGTCCCCCGAATGCACGCACATGTATATATATTATATTGGCTCGTTGTCTCCTATACGGTTTTTAATTAATTCGCATATTTCATTAGAAAACCAACCGCCGCGGCGAGTTCATTAAACAACACAACGCGCGCGCTAAGAAGAAAACGTCCCCGGCTAATTAACGCGTGAGCCCGGTCGCCGGGGCCAAAAAATCTTTTTAAATATAGCACCGACACGTTTATTTATTATTATTATTTTTTTTTTCACTTTAACGAGTCTGTTTGAATTCACGATTAAAAAGCCGAATCCCGGGCACTCCGAGTTAACTCGTTTGTTGTTAACGCGTCCTATGACCATCGGTAATAATATCACCGGTACTATTGCTATATTTTATATATCGCGATAATCATAAAAGAACAAATCGTGCGAACGAGGCAGTTTTTTTTTTTAGTTTAGTTTACTCGATACAACCGCACTCATCGTTTACGATGTTGTATTATAGCTAGTTGGTACGTACATTGATATCGATGGAAACGTCGTTAAAAACGTGAAACGATTGTCGTATACGCAATCGGGTCTATATTATGTATAAATTATAAGTGTTATTATTATTGTCATTAATTTGTATGATTATGCTTTTCATTTTACTTTATATATTATTATACATTTTTATCGTGCGGATGACTCAGAATCTGTTCTCTTCCATTCTTGTCTCATCCCCGCGAAAACATTCGTGTTCGGTTCGTGTGTAAGTCGAGAATTTATAGTATGTTATGACAAAATCATATCTTGCAAGTTTGTTTATTGTTAAACTAGGTGACCGCGATTGTCGTTCGAACCGTTGACGACCAACCGCAAACGGAGTGACCGAAAATTAAGTATTCTATTAATGCGTTTATTTTATAACCGGCCCATAAAGTACAACGAAATACGACTGCGGTAGGGAGGTGGAATCTGAAGAAAGAAAAAATATATACACATAATAATAATAATAATAATAATAATAATAAAAATTAGAATGTATATAAGGTGCTTGTACGTTATATGCGAGAAACCGTTTTTTTGTCTCTTTCTCTGCTGTACAGTTCCCGTCTCTTTCTTGCTCCTTCGTACACGGTAATCCTGTCTGTGTTGCATGCGTGCGCGCCACGGCTTTCACGGATACCTATTTTATATATCAAAACAAGATTTCTCCGTGTGTGACCTCCTCCCCCTCCCGTGGTACATCTTGGACTCTGTTCGCGCAAAAATACATTGATTTCAAATTAGCGACGACTACACATTATATTATTATACGCACTCACACCAACATCGTGAGTGTACTTTTATGTGTGTGTGTGTATGTGTGTGTGTGTGTGTGTGTGTGTGTGTAGAAAAGAAAGAAAAAACTGTTAATTATCACTTCGACATTATATTTATATACCTATATATATATATACAACCCCGACCGACGGACGACAACGCCCACGTCCTCGTCGGTCGCCGACTCCGCACATTATGAGATTATCTTTTGGTGGGTGTGTACGTTGTGCGTACATTTACGTGCAATAATACTAATGTGACGGTTTTTGGATGGGCAGGGAAACATATAAAGGGGGCGAGAGAGTGTGAGAGAGTTGATAAATAGGCAAAAATAATAAATTAATGGCGCCCATTGGGGTTGACGTTATGTGTGTGTTCACTCGGCGACGTGTCAACTGTCTTTAAAAGGCTCGTATTGTTCTCAATTAACCGGACACAGGTACGTAAACGACAACAATGCGATGACCGTCGCTTTTATATATATAATATATATATGTGACGCGCCACTAGATCCACACTTCTTCTTTGGCCGTTCGTATTTTTTCCTTTTTCTCGTCCGATAAATCTTAAATAATGGATTTCGGCCCACGGAATATATATATATATCTATATTGTTTTCTCTTGTATATTATTCTCGTGCATATAACCTATTTCGTAGACGCCATTACCTTATTTCAATCCCATTGAACGGCATCGTGATGTCTTAACCCCGCAGCGAGCGTAAAATGCATGAAATACTTGCTTCAATAACTTCAAACTATACATTGATTCAATCCGACGTTTGTGCGCTTAATACAATATAATACGGTCGCCACTGCAGCAGGTAACAATAAAATACGAATACCCAAAATCGTCGGCTTTTCTTGATTTTCAAACTTCCATTTTTCGATTGTCGGTTGAAATATTTTCTATCGTCTACAGTGTATTCACCCGTTTATCTATAGTATATTATTATAATTGTCTTGTATACGTCATGGGCCAACAATTTGGATACAAACATTTAAAACCGTTTTGGAATACGTTCAAATCCGTTTGTTCTGACGCGTACCAATTATACGTATATGTAAATATTATAATATAATATTATTACATTCATTGTATAGTCGCACAATATTAAATATAATAAATCGTTACTCTTTATTATTTGACGGGATCCGTGTACTTTAGTCGCCCGCTCTTACTCATTATTCATTAGACACGCGACCGTTGAAAAAGTTCCAAAGTGAATAAGAACAATGAGAATGTGGAAGAAGTTGCGATGTGCGTGCATAAACGATTGTTATAGTGAACGGTTGTAGGTATAAGGTTGTCATAAACTGCACGAAATTGCTTTGAAATCAAAAATCGTTCGGATTTCAAATATACCTCTATAGGAAAAAAGGATAAATCAAAAGATTTATTTGGATAGATTTTTCGCATCCTACTTTAAGACCATTGTCGACGCCGCCGCTGTAAATTTATACCTAATACTAGTATACTAGCTACGTACATTCGAGCTTTTTAGGTGATCAATTTTTCAAGATTTTTACACATTTTAGCGTCCAATGGGAAATATATAATATATGTTTATATTTTTGTTTTACTCCACGCTTGGGCCGTTTTATTTATTTATACGGAGAAATGTTGTACGCCGGAGAAATAAAAACGTATCGCCAAAAGCCGTATTTGCAGCGCCTCGTCTGTCGATCGCGCGGAGCTTTTTCGGAAAACATATGCCATCCCACCGCCGCTCTTCTTGGGCTTTTTCTCCATCCTACTCGTATACGTGCTGTATATGTATGGGAATTTTTCCTATAAAACTGTTCTCCTCATATATGAAGTAATAATAAAAAAAAATATAATATATATATGTATAGTGTAAGTATATATGCGAACAAGAAGGTATGCCTTTTCCCGACGTCTACTTATTCTTATGGAAATCTCCCTTTTTTCTTTGCTACCGCTTTCCCCCGCGCACAGCCGTCTTTTCCTTCTTTTTCTCCCTTTTTTTTGTCTTTTTCATACATGTTAAGTTTCTCCGCTCCCGTTTTTCATTATTACGTGTTCTTTCAGTTTCCCGCATTCAGACTAATGTATATGTATGGGTGCCCATTTCCATTAAAACTTTTCCCCGTCGCGCCGCTGCTAACCATCTATCCCCCTTCACCATATCATCCCCCACCTTGGCCTTCCGAACATCCGTGAACCCGTCACATCCGCGGCTACTATTTTCAAGACGTACGTATTTTATTAATGCCCGCCAGCTACTCACCGTCTCACCATTAGACGACCGTTGAATTATTAAACCGTTTTCGTTCTTCCTTTATATGCTACCGTCCGGCTTTTGCGGCCCGCTGCGTCCGTACATAAAAAGCGGTACTTTAGCACGTGTGCGTATATATTATAATATTAGATATAAGTACCTATAGGTGTATAGCTGCAGTTATGTTGTCCGCTGTCACAACAATTAGGCCAGCCCCGAGAAAATTATTGTTATTATTATCAATAATAATATTTTAATATGTATTATATACCTATTATACATTATAGTGGAACTCACGTATACATGAAATAATAATAATGATTCACGAACGCTAAGTGGTTTGTGTAATCGAATGCGGCAGATTGAACGCGTGCGCGCGTAAATAGAAAACGTCACGACGACGAATATGCCGGCGTGTGTTTTGCATTAACGTTAATTTATTATTATTATTATTTTTAATTATTATCATTTGACAGGTCTTTTGAGGATATTTTTTAGACGCGTTTTCCGAATACCACCGCCGCCTCGCTTCTTTGAGCCCGCGCCGGTTTTTACGAGTCACAGACAAAATAAATATCTTCGTGTACACGCGTACATTTCTTCGTTCTCCACTTTGTTTTTTTATTACCAACACCAAAACCCGTTTGCCCGCATTTTTTTTTCGTTTTAATGTCATCCGTGTTAATTGCCCCGCCAGTCACACGTTTGTGTCTGCAGTGTGGTGTCTGTCTGTGTGTATAAAGGTGCAAAAATATCGGCACGGTTGTATCGAGCGAACTAAGAGAGAAAAAAAGAGAGAGAGAGAAAGTGAGTGGGCGAGAGGAACGGAGACACTGAGACAGAGTGAAGAGAGAAAGGGAGTAGAAGAGAACCGAAAATCGTGTATATAAATGGTATCGGAATGATTTTTAATTAACAGTAGGACGGCGTGTGTTTTTCTGTTATTTCTTTCTTTCGTATTTATTTTTTATCATTCTCTCCGGCTGCTCGGACAAAAGGGGCTTAATTAATTATATGATTGATCGGGCCATTAGGTACTAGCGTGGGCGACTCATCAATACCTATCTGATTTCGCGTCGCGCGCAATTTATAACCTCAATGACAACGCGGGTCTTGTGTTTCTTCTCCGGTTCAATTAACCCCGTCGGGGCCCCGCGAAGGTGATTAAAACCGACACTTTGGGTTGTCATTTCGATAGCGTCATTGCTACCGCCGCCGCGACCGTTACTGTCGTTTGTGGGAATATGAAAATTAAACGCTTCTTCTTTCTGTATAGTAGTCGATTATTTTATAATTATGTATATATATTTCTTTCGTTCATTATATTATATTTCATTAAGTATATCTGTCCGGCAAAATTCGCAGGCGGAATATTATTTTAACGATTTATTCCAGTGCCGCCACCGCCGCCGTTATTGTGTCTGGTAATGAAAACCATAGGAGGATAGTTGGTGGTCAACTGCTGACGGATGTCAAGTGCCCACTTACATTTTGACGTGTTCGGCTGCCGGCCAAAGAATTATAGCTTATTTCTTTGCCCACATTATTATGATTTCGCTAACAAATTGTTTCCCGTATGTATTTCGTTTTCACGACGTGCAACGTTTTAAGGAACGCATTTTCTCATTAATTTTTACAAAAATATTTTGTTATATTAAATTACATGTACGTACAAAATCATGTTCGTTTTTACTGTTTAAAAAAAAAAAAAAAAAAATTTAATTAACGCGTAAAAAAGTTTTTATTTATTTTCGAAATGTTTATATACTCTCTTAAATTTTTTTTATTTTGATTTTATTACCTCTAAAAAAAAAAACTATTTCAAATCATTTTCAAGTTTATGGTTTTGTAAGTTTACAAATAAAATACAGTGTAACACATCGTTTGGTTGTATCTATACAAGTGCGTTTATTTTATAAAACATTTAAAATGTGAAAAATACTTGCGGTAAAACAGGTTTTTATTGCTCTGCATATTATTTCCATACGTATCAACGAAATAGCAAAGACGTCTTAATTCGATTATAATTTTTGTATCGGAATTAGTTTAAGTATTTAAATCAAAATTTATTTTAAACAACGTAAACGTAATAACTTGTTTCCATTCGATTTAAGCTATTTATTATGGACCAGCAACTAGCAGTGGAATTTTTATCAATATATTGAATAATAATAATAACACAAAGTCTCCATAAACTCATTTCAATTTTCTTCCGGACGATATTGGCCCGGTCCTTCAATTATACCGAAGAAGGACGAAAGAATGAGGTACAGATGGGTAGAGAAGAGTTCCCCCTAAAGACGTCCTTTTTCGATAATATTTAATATATTTAGGAATGCAACCCTACGAAAATATTGGGCTTAATGAAAAAATATATTACCCGATTTCTCATCCCCGGCATTTGCTCTGTTGAAATGGCCAAGAAGGGTTCTGAAGGATTTGTTTATATACAAATCGAAGGTCAAAAAAATGCCCGGTTTAAAAGCTCATTTTTTAATAATCTTTTTTTCATGCCTATTTATGTTTATTTCGGAGAAAAAAAATGCTCCCCTCTTCGGTTTAAATTAATTTCTTTTTACACGATCGTTAAACACGAAATCCCACTAATTAATCGCTGAATAAAATCGCAATGGTCATTAAAAAAAAAATCTCCCCCATTGCAAAATACTTTCCCCGTTTAAGATGTTAACAGGTTTTTTTTTTTTATTATTATTATTATTATTATTATTATTATTCGGTGTAAAAATACTAAACTAATTTTTTTTATTACATTAAACTTTTTCATCGTCGTTGTTTACATCGGCTTTTAATTGCTGTAATAAACACGAATTTCCAACGGTACGACAGTTTTCCCCCTCTGGGTATCAAGTGGTATTAAATTGCGCACGCGGTTTTACAAGCACAATTAACGCAGCAACAGTTTACCGCCAAGAATGAATTAATTAAATTTCCATATTTTCCGTCTATATAATTTTGTGACTTAAAAGCCGCGTTATTTAACAGGACAGAAATAGGGGCTTTTGTTGCTTCCCCTCGTCGGACGTTATTGCACTTAAGTGCACATGTGACACATAATATAATAGTACAGTATAAGATACAGTAACGTGTATTGGATTCGTGGTGTTTTGGTGGACTTGAAAAACAGAAAAAAAAGAAGTTATTCGTCTTCGTTATATAGTTTTTAAAAGTTTTTCATCGGTTCTGGAAAATGATCGAGATCCGCTCATCGTTTACTCGTATTTATGTTTTGTATACATATACCTATAGTGCCTAATTCTTTACGCATAATAGATATAGGTGTATATTATATATATATAGTATTAAAACCTCGTCTACGAGAGGATTTTTCTTAGCTTACATCATGTGCGACGAGCACAAGTGTGAACGTATAAATTGGCTAGACGGTTTATTTTTTTCCCCGTATAAACACGCAGTGCAAATAGGAAACATTGTACGATAGGATTTTCCGCTATTTACTACGACACACCGCCACAACACTATTCTACGACCGTACTACTATACTGTTACTATTACTGCCGCTGTTGCTCTCTCTCTCTCTCTCTCTCTCTCTCTCTCTCTCTCTCTATATATATATATATATATATATATATGTGGGTATATACCACTAATACAGTAATACCATACAACCGCACGACCGTGTTTATGTGCATTTGTGTGTGTGCGCTCGCACCGAAGTCGTTACTTATATACGACCTATAAGCGCGCGTTGGTGCGAAAATTCCGGAAAAACCATCGACCGGCGCGGCAGTTTTCTCTCGTACACACGCACACTCGTACACTGTAAGTTTCTCTGGTATATATGGTCGTTTTTAATTTCTGCGGGCGTCCGGGCAAAAACAACGGGCGGTCAATTAAACCCACCGCGCGTCTGTGCTTCCTCTTCTCGCATGCACACGCAGCAGTGCTCACGTCGTCGCTTATATATAGAAGACCGTATGATCGGCACGAGTGGGTAGAGGGGTGGGTTGCGGGGCGAGCGTGTTAGCGGCGGCATCGACGACGGGCGGATAGGCGGGCGGGCGGGCGGTTAAATCGCCGGGGCACCAGGCGCCGGCCGGACAAACGACGCGGTCTTTAATGAGCTTTTGCGCGTTCATTCTGGCAACGCCGCCGCCACCGCGCCGACCGCCCGCCTTTGCATGAGTGTGTGTTATACGTATATATATATATATATGTATATATGACGGACGGTGGACTTGGGACGGCGGTGGCGGCGGCGAGGAGGTAAGTTTTTCCCCACTCGGTTTAGGCTTTTAATTAATGGAAAAACCCGTGGTATGTGCTGGTGCGCGCGGAGGGATGGAGGAGGCGAATGGCGACTCTGAGATATGCCCGGGACCCGAAACGTAAGCATCCAATTTATCTAATTGTTGATGACCTCGGCAGAGAACCGGACGGGGTACGATGACGATCGGCGTAGTGGTATGGTAGGGGAAGACGGAGAAAAAGAAAATAAGGAAAAAAAAAGAATAACCCCCGCGCGGTATAAACCATCGTGTAAACTGCTGCCGCTCAGTCTTGGGATGCGCGCGTGTGTGTGTGTTGTATTTTGCGCTCGCTCGCGTGTGCGTGCCGATGGGGCGGATGGTCGGAGAAAGCCGAGTGGGAAGGGGGGGCGTTGGGTTAGGAAATGAAAAATAATGGCTGGACTCGGGTCAATATTAATAACGGCCGACCGTCGCTTAATTAATGTGTGTGTGTATATATATATATATTATTTTATCGACGCGAAAGAAAATCATATATGACTGCCGCGCGTTTCGTCTTTCCGATGATATAATATATGCGATGGCTGCGACGGTCGCTTAATGAAGTGGTTCAAATACACGATTGTCTTACGAACGGCTTAAGAACGAATTTCGATATCGTCACCACGACAATTATACATACATATTTGTGCAGCGAGTTTACCGCGGTGTACGATAAGTGCATATAGTCGCACGTTGGTGCGCGCGCGGGCGTGTGATCGCGTGTGTATATGTTTAGTGGTCGAGCCCTTGACCTAGTCACAGGTGACGTCATCAGGGGCGCGAGTCCCCGCGGACTTCCATTCATCTGCCTTCGCGGCCGGCGGTCATCCCATTGAAAAACTCCGTCGCGGTACGAATACACACACATATAGTCGTGCGCTTGTACACACAACCCGGAAAGCCGGAAAAGGGTGTTTCTGTGTGATGTTTACGGGCGCGAGCGCGCGCGTGTGTGTGTGTTTTGTTGGTTTTATACGCACTTTGTAAAAGTCCGTCGCACTTGGTTTCCGCACACCGCAAACTGCACGTGGAGGCGGTATATATATATATATATATATATATATAGTTATATTTCTCCAATATCCCGTAAACCAAGAACTGACAACTGACAACAATATACGTATCTATATAATAATGTATTATATATGACGTGTTTACATAATATATATATATATATATATATACACAGTATCATAAACACACGGTCACACCGATTCGCCACTTGCATGTGCAGTGATAGTCAGATTGCAGCTCTGTACGCACGTCCCAGTTGCAGTTACTTGCATTGCATCTATAACTAATACGAGTAACGAGTATAATGTTTAATTTTAATTCGTTTTTATCGATATATGTCTCGGCACGATGCAATATATTATCTGCAGCGACAGACCAATAAACTTTTGAACTGTTGCTGTCATTTCGAAAGTGTTATAATAATGTTTCTACAGAACGTGTCCAAACAACGGTTTTAGGGCGTTCGAATATTTTTCGTAGGTTGATAATGTGGTGGACTGTATCATATATATTTGTGATTTATAATATACCGACAGTACATGTGCATTGTGCATATATATTATGTGTATATATATTTGTATATTTTATAGATAAATCATTGAATCGTTATTCCACCTAGTGTTATATTTGAAAACCACTGTGGTGGTATACCGTCTATTGTTGTAGGCGACGATTTGAAATGAACGTGTGTGGGTTGACAATGTGATTTTCAAAGAAATGTCAAAATTCGGTTTTTACCTGTGTGTGTGGTCAAAAACGATCGATAATATGATGACGGTATACGGTACCTACATGTGTGAGCTGCTGCAACGTGTAATAATTCTTTGACGGACGAAATCCTTTTTAATACCATTGACATGACGTTGACTTATCGACGGTTTCGGTCGTACGTATATATTTCTTTCTCACTATTCAACAACGTTTATATACATTATTATTATTATTATTGTGTATTACTTAAAAATCATATTGTACCGTGAAAAGATATTATTTTCATTTAACCAAAGCATTTAGGTCCCGAAGCGAGTGACGTTAAAATCGACAATGACTCTTTTGTTGTTGCAGTATAACCGAGAGAAGCGTTCAGGCGGGATTCGTGCAAGGTGTTTTATATATATATTTATATATAGTGTACAAATAGTCATTTCCGCCCTAACCTATTATTTATCGCCAAGCAGTAACGCCGAGATAATTCTTCGAATCTGTCTCGAATTCGTTCTTTGTGTATGATTCTTCACTATAAATCGATTTTTGGATTTTGGGTGCGCCGTACCATAGGTACATGAATAAAATATGATTAATATGCAAGGCGACGACATAACACTATTGTTGAACACTATTGGTCGTGTATTTGTGTTTTTGAAAATGTTGTTAGATTGTTACAGTTTTAAATCACGGCATAGCCATGAAACGTACCTTTGTACGTTTTTAATTGAATGACAAAGAAAGATGTGCCCAATCATAATAATATATTGTGTTTCGGTTTTCGCGCGTCGGTTCGTCGGCGAGTGTGTGAGAGAGAGCCGAGAGGTGACCGCGTGTAACTGGCAGTGCTATCTTTGGGTCGCGCCGTCAACTAGTGTCGTCCGCCGCCTGAACGCGCGCACAACGGGCTATATATTCGAGGGTCAGTTGCACTGTTGTTAACGAGTAAATGAATGATAATTCACAATGAAATAATTTTCTAATCTTTGTAATACAAAGAATGTCTAGTTGTGTGTCCCGAAGCCACCGAGGATTTTTTGTACAGCATTCGGACGGGACGTCCGAGATTATAATGATATTATGTATAGTAGTTATTTTACCAAGTCGATAATTCACATTTCATAGGTATATATTACAATATTAATTTACTTGCAGACGTCATCAAAAGCGAAGCGCAAAAGAAACCCGCCGCCGACGCCTCGAGCACGATTAGCGAATCCGATATTATTATTTTATAATATTATATTTTTATCCGCCTCCGGGGCTCGCGTTATTCTCGTCGTTTCTTCCCTTCCGATTTTTTTTCCTCATAATATTTTTTCGTATTTCATTTTACGCATTTCTGCGATCGTAATTACTTTCGGTTTTCGGTCGCGCACACCCTTCCAAGGCGCGCACTCACCCCTCCTCCACCGCGCCACTTGCCGATGGCCCGTTCGGCCTCCGTCGTCTCCGTCGTCACCCTTCGGAGGACGCCGCCGCCGCCCTCTCCCCTCCAACCCGCCGACGCTGCCGCCCCGCGCGACGACGGCGACGGTTTGACGTGCCGCATGCAAAATATCCCCACCACCGAGCGCGCGAATGGGTGGGGACCGGTCGGGACTCCGCCTCCCTGTGTCCATTGCAGGGGAACCGAACCGAGCGCACCGGCACGTCGCGCACCAGTCTCCCGGCACAGAGCGCGCCCTCACGTACTGCCAGTGTCGAGTGATTTTTTATTTTCCATTTCAAACACTAAAACGCATTATTATTTTTTAAAAATTATTTTTTTGTTTCGGCCGATCGTTGTACATATTTATGTTTAGATAGTATATTAATATTCGTAAGTTTAATATCAATTATTATCGTATACCGGTATTATCGGTACATAAAATTGTGTTTTTTAATTATATTTTTTTCGTATGCTAAACGTGTGTTTTTGTATTATAAATTATAATATTTTTTACCGTAAATCCGACAGTAAATATTATTAAATATTTGTTAATCCGTCTCGTCGTCTTCGTGTGCGTTCGTCCGTCCGTAATAATTAAGTTCGTTCGTTCGTTATTGCCGCGACATTCTCAGTTTCGAGTAAATAAATGTCGGTTTACAACAAGTGTATTCGTGTGTGTGATAGTCGATTCGTTGTAGAGTGATTATATCATACTCTGTCGTTGCATGATTTTTTTACCCAGAGGATAGCAGAATTATCATTTTGGATGTTCAAACGACATGTTTAGAGGTATTTTTTACGACGCGAATTTTTATAATTTTAATGTGTACGATCAAAATTCGTAATTATTTTGGATAGACGCGACGAATAACTTAAAAATATAACTCGTGAAGGATTTTTCGTGTATTTTTTGTTGCGTATTATGTATAGTTAGGTTGTCTACTAATTTTTTTTTAAACCGATTTCGTACAAATAATATATTTAAAACTGTGTTGGTTAATTACTTATTATTATTGATGATGCTTTGTATTATTTTCGTGTGCCTATTTAACCTATCTATAAAATCGATACGAACAGCGAGTTTACTGTTGAGATGTATATAAGCAGCCGACGCTATTATGCGTGCTTATTAATGATATAAGTGTAAATGGTAATTAGGCGCGTCGTTTTTCGGTCGGTTAAAAGTCCACGGTATGGTGTGTCGAGTGTACATAACATATGTACCTACGAATGAACGAAAACAAAGAGTTTGTGTCACCACGTGCTCGCGACATATCTAATAGCGCTCACGCGCAATAATAATTTACGCGCGTTATCTGCAATCCACCGTGCGGAGGTGTATAGGTCGCCAGATAAATCAGAAATTTTGTGTGCGCCGGAAGTTTATATTTTATTTATTTTTATTCTTAATTAAGTTATCGTTACATATTACGGCGTAAATACCTATTATTAATTAATAAAGATTTTATTATTTTTTTCAACGTCGAACCTTATATTATGTTTAGTCAATATGTTTGTTTTTTTATTATTGTATTATTACCTGCTGCCGCGATAGCAGTAGTAATACCATTTATATTTATATTTGTCTCCTGCTACTTTGCATATTAAAATATAGTCTCCCCGTGGACGAGACGCTCGTGCCGAACCAGTTTCACGAGAAATTCAAATGAGACAAAAATTCGAAGTCTATCCCCGGGTTTCGTGGTACAATATTATAATGAATATATTGACGCTGGGCCCCACGCGCACGTGGATTGCTGCACCGGGGGGAACACCGCGCTTATGTAAATTTCTCGGGCACGTGACATAGTAGGTAATAGGTATATACCATAATACTATAATAAATGAAATTTTACTAGAATTATGACAATGACATGTTTGGTATTTTTTTTCGTGTTAAACAAATCCTACATGTACCTATATAATATATTATTATTAATTATACTTTCGAAACGGGATTAATGTGCATGTTTTGGCCATTTCGAAGCTATAAGCAGGCGCTACGTACAAACCACGTCATGCAATAAAAATAATTGCGCAACACACGAGCCTCGCGTTTTAATCTTTATTAATTCCTTATAAATAAAAGCGCACACAAACGTTTCTCAGTAATGACTAATGAGTAATAAAGTATAATTACTGTGTTAAAAAAATAATAAATATATATAAAAAAGTAATAATAAAATATACTCGTTTGTGTATGTGTATATATAAACGTTTGTATGTATATACATATTTATTAAAACGTGTGTTAATTAATGAAGGAAAAATATGGGTTCCGAACGGCTTTGAAATTATTTATGTCGAATATTATATTTTATTTGCCTGTCGTGTTGTTTATCGCTCCGGGAACAAAACCGCGGTAATTACTAATACGCGCGGCGGCCGGCGGACTAACTAAAACTATAGTAATATATAATATGATTAATTGGACTCACGAATGTTTTTTAATTAATTAAACGCAATTAAAAACTTACAATAGGAAAAATCGTTTCTGGACAATCGAACCAGTCGGTGCGCGGCCAGGGCTCTTGCAGTGCATTCCGGTTTTTTCGGTGCAAATCGATTTTAGTCGAAGCAATAATACGATATAATATTATAGTATACCGGTCGAAAAAAACATATGGATATATCGTCATATCAACATTTATATATAATGTCCTGGGGGTAATTATAAATAATAATAATAACTCTTGACCGTGTGCGGATGGCTGTTATAATATGTTATATAATATTTAAGTACTTTTGGTTTTTACGACATTGTTTTCCCGATTTGACGCTTACACACACGAATACCTACAGCCTACCTCTATAATATAACGTGCATTGTAATTATATTACCTATATTGTATAATAAATACTGGGCTTTTATCGGCCGATATCGCACATGGTCAAATGTGTACCCGAACGCGGGTTGTTAAATAAAAAGCATAACTATTTTATTGTGGTGTCCTACGCGCGATTTTTGACATTTTACGACGCCCCCCCTCTCTCCACCTGAACTTGGCGCGAGCCATCGAACCGTTTGTTAGTTTGTTTGTTTTATTTTAGTTTCTATTTTTTTTATTTCATTTACAACATTATCGAAAAAATAAACGGTCGTATAAATAAAAAATAACGTTCCACTCATCGTCGGTTTCTTTGCTTTGGGTATTTTTTTCTCCAAGTCTGCGTCTACCGTGGTCCCAAGGACCATGAATAATTAACGAATCCGTGCGAGAGAACCGAGTATAATTAATAGACATGCGTGGGGAAGAATTAAAAAAAAATAATGTATATGTACACATATATTATGTTATATTATATTATATTAATAATATATACCTGTATAATATATCGGCTATCGTCGTAGTCGTATTCGTCGGCGGACGGTCGTCTCCTCTCTCTGAATAACGAGAATTACTGGTTTTTTTTTTTTTTTATATTTTCGGTGACCACCACGTTTCCCCCCGCAGCGGGTTGCCGGGTCAGAGACAATGTTATCGCCTCGAAATCTCGTCGTGTTTTATTATCTGGTTTCTGTGTACGCGCGTGTTTAAGCATATTCACATTATATTTATATATGGTACATATTCCGCGTTATCCGCGATTAGGATACCCGATGATTTTATATTCCAGTAGCGCTTTAAAATTTTTTTTTCTAAGAAAATCGTACCATTTTCATCGTCGACTGCTCATCCATTATACCGGATATACACAAAACGAGTGTATATTTTGATTTTTGACATCGTCATGTTGTATATCGTAAAAAACTATAAACAGCATAATATTATGTCATTGCTACACATTCGTATATAGTAGTAACTATAGTAGTTTATATTTATTATTTATTAATTTCATCTTATATAATATTCGGAACCTCGAAGGTGTTCTGTTCTTACTGTATTGTTACTATTACCATAGTTTGAATGTTTATGACCTTAAAAACTTTAAAAGAAAGATGCAACAATCAATTAGGTAGGTATAAGACATTATTAAAATGCGTTAAATATCGATTTTTTTTCATTTTTATTTCAAATTATACCTTTGTATTTGATAGATCATTTATAGAAACTATATTCGTTTCGCTTTACGTGTTTCTGTTGGCTAAGACATCCACATTAATACATATTTACTTATAATAAGGGTATTGCCTACACGTATGTCTGTAAAATTGCATGTATGATACATTTGTATCGTAAACGAGCACATGTATGCGATAAGTGAAATAATAAAACATTGTTATTTTTTGAATGTTATTTCTTCTTAGAAATCAAAAATTTTAAAAGAATTGCCTACAATGTAATATTTTAATCAAGAAATTATTTTCAATATTAACAAATACTGTTGAAAAAAAAAATCATTAATAGTTATAAAAGTAATCAAAGATGTGCAAAATTAAATGTATCTAAGTAGTAGGTATAACTGCTATAAACCAAATTAATTCATGATTTCGTCTGTAAAATGTACACGATTGAAAGAAGGATAATATTATGTAAAAGTCATATTATACACATTCTAACCCCCTAATCATTGTTCTTAGCATAATGTTAAAATAATAATATATTGATGACGGATACACAGGTAAATAATAATTATTGCGCGTACTAATTATAATTACGTATACAACGTGCGCGATTGTGGCGTATTATTATTGCAGAATTCTTGAGTAGATTTATAATACTATTATATATATATACATACATATACGCGTTTGTTTCGCGTGAAGGCCGTGTTTCTCGCATATCGATAATAATAATTATCAGATCGGATGCATAATATAATATACAATAATATATCGTTCGAGCTCGACTGCAGACGGCCGTTAATATATATTATACAAAGATATACACGCGTATGTAAAGATTGATCGGTGTATTACATTTTTGTCCACTTCCCGCATGTCCGCGCGATTTTCGATCTGCCCCTCCGGTTTTTTTGCAAGATTCAAATTCGGCCTCTGCCGAGCGTTTCGTTTTCAACCGAGACGTCTGGTCCCGAGAACAATGACGATTGTACGCACTGGTGTGCGTGTGTCGTTTGTTGTGTATACCTATAGATACATATATATATATATATATATATATATATATATAATATGTGTGTATGTTGTGCGCGCGTTTGACGGACCTCATTTGGAATTCAAGATGGCCGGTGTCGCCGGGCCGGTGCGAGGGCGGGTGGTGGTTATTATTATGTGCCTGTGTTTTATTCTATTTCATTTTTTTTTCGTTAGCTGGTAGTAGTCTTGTTCTGGTCGGATGATAAATAGGAAAACGACAATTATATTATCGTCGTGTCGCCGACGGGAGAAAACGCGAAAACCGCTGTAGCTCGGTGTACGTTTAGTACTGCACTAGACCTTCCCGTAAACATTATGTTTAGAAGTACATACATAGGTACATTGGATATTTGTACTAGACAATGGGCATATATGGGTAATAAATTTACGGGTTTTCAAGTGACCGTCGACGAAATCTCAAACGGATTTTTGTTCCTCAAAAAAACTAAGCTCCGGGGGATGTTTACTAATTAATACTGGGTAAAAAAACGAAAACGAAAAATATTTGTTATAGGTATGCCGGGTACCCGGAGGCCGCATGCATACGTAATTAACGCGCAAGAGAGCTAGAGCGCGCGCGCGCTCTCGGAAAGCGTGATTTATCATTTGAACAGGTGTGTTTCTTCTTATTATTATAATGTAGGTATATTAAAAAAAATACCGTCTTCATTGCAGCGTATGCGAGAAGATAGTCGCGTATAGGTAACAAAAAAAAAAAAAACAAAAACAAAAACGGTAAAAACAATCTTTTATGAAACAATTCCTATAAAAATACCTGACATAAAAATACATTAGATAAAGTAAATCACTTTAACGAACATTATTTACAAGAATAACAATTAAAAACAAAATAATCTTTCATAAATATTTATAGATAAAACCAAGCTAGCGCGTGTGAAGGCCCAGGCAATATGCATTATGAATTGTGTTAAAAGACTATATTTGTCTTAAATTTTCATAATGTATTATTGCCAATTTAATTAGAACCAATCGACGGAAATCATAATACTTATACAAAATAAATAGCTATAATACCTAATAATTAACTCGCTATGTTCGTTCATGAAATTTATCACATTTAATATTAAAATAATAACTGATTACGAATAAATGTGATCCTTGTACTAGCTTGTTCCTATTAATTACATCAATAACTTCGTTATTGAACTAAAAATGTCTTTACGAGGATTGCGAAAATATAATGATTCTGTAACGTCGTGTGATCTCGTACCACAATAAACTTAAAAAAAAAAAATAATAATAATTAACTTAATGCATTATTATTAGGTACCTTTATTCGATAAATGCGTTCTACGTCATTTATTATAGTGTGTTCAAAAAATACATTAATTAAAATTGATATAAACAAAGTAATTAAAAACGTAAATGCTATTATATTATAATAATTAATGATGTAGAATCGCCGATATAAACTTTAATGAGTGTGTCCGATATATTATGTAACGCGTTTTGATGATGTTTTTTTTTATTCGTTTCGCCATACTCGTATACATTAGCCAAATAGCTGTGAACGTGTGTATAAGTGCGTCCTCAATTTGGACTCGTTACCACACGTTACTCATACCGCGATCGAGATGGGGGTAAGGGGTGAGAATAATCTAATAAAAACCATTAACCGCATATACTCCTATAAATAGTACGCATAGCCGCGTATAATAGTACGAACTGTGAAAATCGCCTGTCCGGAAAATGTTTCGTTTAACACGTCGTCTCGAGTCGGGCGGGCGTTCGGTGCAAATTACTACATCGGTTTCCACTGGAAACGCCGCCGCCGCAACGGTCATCTGTGCAAATGAACACGCGCAGGCTCTCGGCATCGAGCGAGCTTTTCCTCCTCCCGCTAAATGATGGCGGCGCCAATGGGAAATCGGAGGAAGGGCTCGCGAATACACGATATCTTTTATATCTGCGAAAACCGTTTTCCGCCCGTACAGTATTGTATTCCGAGTATTCCGACCATAACCGGCGAATTTTCGGTTTCCAGCGTCCACGTGTTCATGTGTATTGTTATTCGATTAATTAAAAACTGACAAACGACCTGACCGCCGCCGCGCATACATACATAAATGCTTATCGCTATATTATTATTACTAACGTTACATGTATAGGTATATATATTTAATATCTATATACTTACCTATACATATATTTGTACCGTCTATATTACCGTCGCCGCCTAGGTCGTGTGTTTTGTGTGATTAGGTTAAAAAAAAATTGTACGTAATGTCCCGAAGCCGCGTTCATCGCCGAAAAACTCTTCGCTCGGACTTCTCGGCGTCTTTAATCGCCGTAGGTACGCCTATAATATATATATATATATTATTTCGATATGTAATTATTACCTTGTACTGATGGTCGACCGCCGCCGCCGCCGCCGCTAGTAATTATCCTCTAATTTGTCCCTGGTAGGCGTTGTTTTGGCGCCAACAATTAACCCCCGAAAAGACCTCTGCGTCACTCGCACCCAAAGGTGGTTGCTTCTCCAAAAAGTATTATATAAACTATATAGGTTACATCGCGAACGCATATGAACGGCCGTGTCAAAACGTCGGAAATGTCGACCTGTATGTTTGGGCGCGCGAAGTCAGTACTCGACGGAGGAAATCGGCCGTTTCCTGTGAGTCGTCGTTGTCGTTTCCTCTGTCCCACATCGGCGTGCGTTTTTCCGCTCAATGATCGTTATTCGCTACGTTTAAAAATATTTTTTTTCCTAGTATAATTAGGGATAAACTTAATATAATGGAAAATTAATTAAATGATTTTCTGTAAAAACGAAATAAAAATAAAAAGTAAAGAAGACGTTGCGTGCACACGTACTTAATACTTATTATATGATTATATTCCTCGTTCGAGAATTATGTTAATGTTGTTGCAAAACACAAAAGAGCATTGTTTTTATCCGAATTCGTGAACAGAATGAATTATACATTTCGCGGACCGGTTGTGTGCGGTGAACGCGAAACTGGTATAGGTATACACCATGCATATATAAATGCAGGGCGAAATAAAAATAGCCGAGAAATATTAGCTAAGGATTCGCCGAGAAGTATAAAAATATATATTCGGACGGGCTTGATTAGCTGTGGCGGTTTCCGAACAATGGAAGCGTTAGTGTCACATACCGCGACAACAGCTGTACATCGCCTTTTTCTTCACGGACGACGGACGAACGCGAATTAAGACGGACACGTATCGAGTTTTTTTACATTTTTTTTTGTTTCGTCGGAATTGTGTACCTTCTATAGACAGCAACTATATAATACGCTTAAGTATAATATATAAAATAATAGGAATAATGATAATGGATGAGAGCAGAAAAAATTTAATAAAGTACCTGTTTTCTTGCTACCGGTTTTCGTATTATATAGTGCGAAACGTACGTTATCGAGGGGGCGTGGTCGAGATCACCGACTTAAAATTCTAGTTAAAAAAGTACTTAACAAAATGTATGTAGGTAATTTCGTTAGTGTATTATATATAATTTATAATAATATTACGGTGATGATGACCCCGCGCGTCCTAATTGATTTATATTTATTTTATTCGGTTTTCAACTATTTGGTTACCACAAAAAAAAATGTTACTTACGGGTTTTTTTTTTTTTTAATAGATTGTGGTGTACGCGGGGTATGTCAAGGCAGTGGTGCGAATACATTGGTGATGATTGATAACCAGAAATGCCGTCACCGATACCAGTACAATCGTCCTCGCCAACAGGTGGAGGCCTAGTGGACCGTGCCGCCGGATGGACAACAGACACACCGCCCGAAACAAACAGCGCAGCGATTAGCAGCAACGCCGCAACCGCCGCAGCAGTTGTCGTGGCTGACATGAGTCCAGAAGAAGAGCAGTCAAGTTCGCCGGTGACGGGCGTGATCGCCGGCCGGGACGACGAGGAGCGCCGGCTGACCTCGCCACCATCGGGTAGTAAATTCGACTCGGTGGCCAGCAAACCGGACGCCGAGTCCGAGTCGTGGGCGAACAGCAGCGACGTGGAAAAGTTCGATGGCAAGATCGTATACAACCCGGACGGGTCGGCGTACATAATTGAGGATAACAGTGAGCTGAGCGAAGATGACGGCGTTGACCTTCCATCCGAGCTCCTCGGATCCGGAAGTATCGTGGACGGCCGAGGCGTGAACCTGTCGCAAGCCGAGGTATTCCCACAGATCGCTAACGCGTTCTACGTGTCCCGGGCCAACTACGGGGACCTGTACGAGCAGCAACAACAGCAGCAGACTAACAGTGCACCCGCCGCCGCGGCTCTCAACAGGGTGTTCCAAGACAAGAAGATAGTTCCTGAAGTGCCGGTGATGCACAGCTACAGGGTGTATACTGTCCGTGATAAGGCGGGCGCGTCAGACAACCGAACGCCGCCTTTGTCCAACGACTGTTCGACGGTACCTGTCAAACCGATACTCATGTGCTTCATATGCAAACTGTCGTTTGGGTACGCAAAGTCTTTCGTAGCACACGCCACTGGTGAACATGGTGTCACGCTTCAGGAAGATGAGTACAACATACTTGGTCACAAGAACGCGTCAGCCATCGTGCAATGCGTGGGTAAAGAAAAAGAGCCGCTGGTATCGTTCCTCGAGCCTTTGGCCCTGCCCGCAAACAAAGCTCATACTCGGACCGTGTCCCCGTCCCAGTCGTCGTCGTCGTCGTCGCCGAACGCCGCTCACAAAGTTCCTAATGCGTTTATTAATGACGGTAATCGTTCCTCCTCCTCCGACGGCGGTGGCGGCAGCGGTGGCGACCAGAAAGGTTGCCCGGAAAGCCTGGTGGTGCACAGGCGCAACTCCACGCCGCCCACCTCTTCTCCGAGCGTCAATACAGTTCCTGAGACGTCCGTCTCCCTACCTCAATCTGGTAGTCCTAGAAGTAATGTTAACTCGTTTAGTATAAGTAAAAACAATAATTGTAGTAATAAAGCCGCCGCCTCTGCTACTGGCAGTAGGTCCAATATGTACGATTGTATCATGGACCTGACCAGGAAGAGTCCAATATCTGCGTTGGCTGTGTCGTCAGGTACGTCAGCACGGAGTAACAGCGCATCGCCGGGTGCTAGCCCGTCTCCAGGCACCACACTTAGCCCGCAACTCATATCGGGCAACGCCCCGTTATCGTATCCACAACCACCGCCTAACTTCATGACCGGCACTACGATTGGTGTGTGTCCAGATCATATGAACGGTAGGCCAAGTGGAGTGGACTGTGCCAGATGTGAGCTCATTTTAAGTTCCTCGAGACTAGGTGGCGTTGGTGGGTCGCTGGTCGGTATGCACTCTAGAAACTCGTGTAAAACGCTTAAATGCCCTAAATGCAATTGGCACTACAAATACCAAGAGACGCTAGAGATACACATGAAAGAAAAACACCCCGAATCCGAGACGTCGTGCGTGTATTGTATTGCCGGTCAACCGCATCCGCGGTTGGCTAGGGGTGAGACGTACACGTGTGGTTACAAACCGTATCGTTGCGAAGTGTGTAACTACTCGACGACTACAAAAGGCAACCTAAGCATACACATGCAATCCGACAAACATTTAAACAACATGCAAGAGTTACAAAACGGTGGTGTTGCCGGAAATGAAATGCAAAGGCATCAGGCTTCGTCGCCGTCTCAGCATCCAAAACAGTCTTCAGCCATGAGCCCGGGGTCGACAAGCAGCCAACATCCAGCCATGAACAGCCCAATGATTAATCAGAAGCCCAAGCCTACGTTTAGGTGCGAGGTGTGCAACTATGAGACTAACGTAGCCCGAAACCTTCGCATACACATGACCAGCGAGAAGCATACACACAACATCATGGTCTTACAGCAAAGCGTCAAACATATGCAGACACTCAACGCTCTACAGACGCATCACCAACAACAGATGAATTTCGAGTCGCTAATGCACTTCCACCCTGGGTTAACGCTACCCGGAGACAAGCCACCACCGCACACAGAGGCAGCACTCGCCGATATGGCTTACAACCAGGCGTTACTTATACAAATGATGACCGGTGGACAAATGCCGCCACATTTCGCGGGTGACGTGTCTCCTCACGTCGACACCGACATCGGACTGAACCCAGAGACCATGGAACCACCACCCGAGCCAGTGGACAAAAATCCAAACTTCATGTTCCAGTGCAGTACGTGCAGCACTTTTGTCACGGACTCGTTGGAGACGCTATCGCATCACTTGTCCACCGACCGGACCAAAGTACGCGAGCAAGAAATACTCACTGTGGTGGCTGGAAACTATATATGCAACCTATGCACGTACAAGACGAACCTGAAGGCAAACTTTCAGCTACATTGCAAGACCGACAAACATTTACAGAGGCTGCAGCACGTCAACCATGTGAAAGAAGGCGGGCCGCAAAATGAATGGAAGCTTAAATACATGTCGTCACCCGGTGGCGTTCAAGTCAGGTGCAATGCGTGCGATTACTATACAAATAGCACGCACAAGCTACAACTTCATTGTTCCGGACAAAGGCACGAGGCCGCCTCGCTGTTGTTTCGGTATCTGCGGGACAACGACGCCGGTGAAGCTTCTGTCTATCATTGTTTGCTGTGCGAGTTCTCTAGCAAAGATAAATTACCACTATTGCAACACGTCAGGACCGTGAAACATATGCAAATGGAGCAGTTGCACCAAATGCAAAGGCGGTCCGATGGCAAAGACATACAAACTGACATAAACATGGTGTTCCAAGTGACCAGTGCTCCACAAACGTCTATGTCTGTAGATAGCGACCAAGAACAAGGTAAGTCGTTATATGCGTAATAATATAGTTATTAATTGTAGATTATACAACAAAAAACTATTTTTAATGATTTTGATCGTCAATGGTAATAAAAACGCGTAATCATTAAATTTCATATTTATTTATTGTTATCAAAATTATGTAGAAATAAAAAATCGTGTCGAATATTAATTAATTCGTATTAAATATGTTTAGGTATTGCATAATATAAAAATAATTAATTTTAATTTCTTTTTTAATACAGTAGCATTATTGAAATTTTGCTGATTTTGTTATAAATAATTATTCATATCAATTAATACGGTTTTGTAGAAAATAATCTGTCCATTTATTATACCTATGAAGCAAAGTACAGTACGCGTCTCGTTTGTATTATAGTACATTAATATTAAATTATAGCTATTTTAAAATAATGAAATTATACAATATTAATTAGTAATTAAATTTAGAATAGAATCCACTTATTACAGTTACTGTGTAATTTTGTTATTACAAAACTATTCGTTTTAAAGTAATAAATTATTTTTTCGTTAAGTAATATTTCGCTAGGTATTTTTTCGTAGCACGATGACAAACATTTAATGACTGAAATATACGTTTTTGTGTAATTGAGATGATTAATTTAAATTAGGCAATTTATGGAAAGAATTAATTATGTAACGACACGGAAAAAACCATTGATCAATTGAAATTCGTAGTTTATGTATTAATATTGATTTGTTATAAGTAAATAATAATTTATACTCGTTCGTTATACTTTCTGTGTAAATATTTTTGAATTAAATCGTGCTAGTTCTATTCATAGTAAACAATATCTCATATTAAATCCCCATTGACAATCATATTTAAGTGAATGTAAATCATTACCGTATTGTACGTTTAATTATCAGACAGCACAAAGACCTCTGAACGTGAAGACGCGTATCATTGTGTGCCATTTACGGAATAAAGAATTGATCTCATTGGTTGAGAACTTCATGATGATTATTAAATCTCTTCAATTCTTTTATAGGTTAATTTCTATAAAAGAAATAAAAAATAAATAAAAAATAACACGAAATGAAGTTTTGATAATAATTGCATTAATTAGTCAACATTAAGTTCCACCTCACAATGACATGACATAAACCGTTGCGTTTTTATTTTTCTATTCTTTAATGTTATTTTTCCTGAACACTTGATTACATTTTAAATTATCTTTAATTGTATAAAAGTGACGGGTTGTACGGTAACAAAATTCTTATTCTTGTTGCTCACTCATTCAAAGTATGGTACGCCCATTGTTGTTTTCATACTCTGTTGACTTTAGTTCCCACAACGCCGCCTTAATACAGTTAATACTTTATAGTAGGATATAGATTTTATATAAATGTTTTTTTTTTCATTTTATTTTTAGATCGCGAAAACAAAGGAGACAACGAAAGTCCTAATATGTCTATGGACGCAATGAAAGCAGAAAGTTCCGAACAGTTCGAATTGGACTCTAATCTCAACTCACCAAAAATTACCGAAGGTCAAGAACAACTGACTCCAACCGACCAAAAGAAAAACGAATTGTACTGTCCACTTTGCCAAGATGTTTTCGAAGATTTAATTAATTTCGAAAAACATTTAATGAATATTCATAGTGTAAACTCCGAAGGTCTCCAACGGTTGCTGAGCTTGGTCAACCAATCACATTGGTTGAACTCATCAAAATCTTCACAGCAGAGTCCTCCTCATACTTCAACTAGTCCACCGTCACCCGACTTAGACAAATCAATTGAAAAATCTGACGAAATACAAGATCAAGATACTGACGAAAATAAATGCCCAACATGTCAAAAAGTGTGCAAAAATATTGATGATTTATGTCAACATCAAAACGATACCGGCCACGTTGAAATTAAACAGACGCCAAACGGACCGGGATACCTGTGCTGGAAAAAAGGTTGCAACCTGTATTTTACTACAGTGCAAAATTTACATATTCATTTCCGCGAAGTGCACGCTGGACAACAAAACATTCTTGTTTCCGAAAAACATGTTTACAAATACAGATGCAATCAGTGTAGTTTGGCGTTTAAAACACTTGACAAATTACAAGCGCATTCTCAGTATCACGCCATAAGAGACTTGACGAAGTGCATATTGTGCAGACGTAGTTTCAGGACTGTTGCTACGTTTCAAAAACACTTGCAAACCGCCCATCCAGATCTAGCGCAAGCTGATCTTGAAGCGTTGAAGCAAAACTCCATGCTCCAATTTGAACAATCAGCTGACGAAAAAATGGAAATCGACGAGTCCGTTGACGACGAAGAAGAAAAAGATGAAGAACCTGAATGTGACAACAGTGACGATTCGATCGCGTTTAAGCAACAGCAATTGATTGAAGATTACATGAACGGACAGACATTAGCTGAAGACGGTTACAATGATTCAGAAAGAAAGTACAAGTGTCATAGGTGCAAAGTGGCATTCACCAATCAGAAGTACCTAACGCATCACAACAAAACGCTTTTGCATCGCAAGGGTGAAAAACAGACTTATCCAATGGAAAAATATCTCGACCCCAACCGGCCGTTTAAGTGCGAGGTGTGCAAAGAGTCGTTCACACAGAAAAATATACTTTTAGTGCACTATAACTCTGTTCTTCATTTACACAAGCTGAAGCGATCGATGCAAGAGCAACAGCAACAGTTAAACAACAATAACACACCAATCGTATCAAACAACTCGTCCTTCGCCGCCGTGAATGCGTCTAAGACATCTGGCTCAACGTCGGAAGACGACGACAAAAAACCGTACAAGTGCAACATATGTAAAGTCGCTTACACGCAAGGATCGACATTGGACATTCATATGAGATCAGTCTTGCACCAAACTAGAGCTTCAAAGCTGCACGATCTCGCGTTGGCTGGACAGGTAGACTTGACCAAACCAATAATCGAGCAGCCGGAACAGGGCAGTAGACCACCATCACAAAACCGACAGGACGCCGAAAGCCAAGCGTCCAGCAAAGATGAACAACAACAACAACAATTACAACTACCACAACAACAACAACCACAACCACAACCACAAAACCACCACCAAAAAGTCAACCAGCTGAGTTGTCAACGGTGCAATGCTTTGTTTTCCAATCAAGATCAACTCAACACTCATCAACAGCTATACTGTATGTTCGGAACTCCGATGAATATGTTGCCAATGAATCCTACGCTTGCGTTTGCGGCCAATAATTTGAGTGCTGCCGTGCAGGGTCCAAAATCTCCGTCGCAACAGATAACGCTGACCGAAGAACAGCTGTTAAAAGTTCCATTGGCACTCCAAGGCAAGAAGCACTCACATATGTACAAGCTTTTGGAAAGCTATGGGTTCGATCTGGTGATGCAATTCAACGAAAACCATCAGAAGCGGAAGGAAAATGAGAAGTTACTACAAGAGCTCACCGCCCAAATAGAAATGGAACAGCAGGCGAACGCTGTCAAAGAGGAAATAAATGAAATAAATGAAGAAGATACTAGTGACTTGCCAGAAGTTGCCAAGTCGACATGCGTGCACTGTAACAAGGAGTTCTCTAGCGTGTGGGTACTTAAAGCTCACTGTGAAGAAGTACACAAGGACCTAGTACCTTTCGATTTTCTTGAGAAGTACGCTAAACAGATTAAATGCGAGATAGAAAAGAAAGGCAACGAACCACCGACCGTCAACACAACCACGTCATTGCCGTCATCGACATCTGTGTCTACCACTACTACGCCGACGGCCAGGATCGGTTCGCCGTCTGAGGATGTGTCCGTGAAGACGGAAAACGAACAGGACATCGAAGCACAAACGGAAAATGCCGATTACATGTCTAACGCGGCCACGTCGTCGACTGGTGAACCGTCCAACGTTAACATGTCCGGTGTACCACCGAACATCCCTCTGTCGGTCGCTCAACACTTGAATGAAATGCAAGCGGCATTCAACGCGATGGCCGCGTCGCAACTAACTCAACAACTACAACAGTTTAATCCTATGATGGTAGCTAGTATGGCTGGTCTGGGCATGGGGCTACCTTTAGGTCTCAACATGCAAGCGCTTGCCGCTATGAATCTTCAACCGCCGTTGGTCCCAATGATGATGCCGCCACCGAATTTCGAATCCATAATGAGTTCGCAACAAAATACGATTTTCCAACAACAGCCCAACTCCATAGACCCGACTGGAATCCTGGCTAAACAACAACAGTTACTCCAACAACAGCAACAAGTGGTTAGTACTGATTTTGATTAATGTATATTCTTAGAACGTTTAGAGTGAAATATAACTCATTATATTTAAATCTATATACATTGTATAAAATTTAAATATAAAATGAAAAACATAATATAAAAAATGATGATATATTATGTATAGATAAAATAATATTTTAATTAGTTTCAATACCATAATAAAAAAAATTTAAAAATACATATTAAAATATTATAATATAACACTAAAAATATATTTCTATTTACAATATTTAAAAATAAAATTATTAATTTAATGTATTTATTTATAAAATATACATTATACATATATTATACAAAATATGTATTGAATTATAATAGTTGTAATATTTTACAATAATGATTGTTATATATATACATATTGTATAATGTATGTTTGTTTAATAAAAATTTAAACGTTGTAATATATGCAAGTTAAAATTAAATAGTAGTAATAATTATTAAATTAAACAATTTCAACATTTTCATAAAAATATTTGTTCAAACTTTATATTTATTTATTTAATAATAATAATAATTATTATTATTATTATTATTTTTATTATTTTATTAGAAGACAATATAGATATCTAATTTTTTTTTATTTATTTAAAAATGTAAGAAATCTGGAAATGAATAAAATATTTATTATTTAATAATTATTATGTATCTTTCATGTTAAAAAAAAGTTCGTTATCATGTATCATTTATCATTTTAATAAGTTATTTTTAAATTAAATAAAATAATAATTAATTATTAGCATTTATTAATATAGCGTTCTCTTGTAATATATTACGAAAAATAATTTTTAAATTTTACACTTTATATGATGCATATACGCTATCAAATATTTATAATATATTAATTATTATATTATTATAAAGTATTGTATTTTATAGTTCATTTTTTGTGAAATAAACGGTATAGCTAAATTAAAATAAATTCATTACACTTCGATATGCAACGACATGGAAATTATTATAAAAAAAATAATAATATATATTATAGATATATTTAATAATAGAAAACAATATGAAACTATTATTTTGTTTTTCACAATAGGTTTATTATTATAATTTTTTTTTATTTTAATCTATAGGTACAACGCTTATTATTTTTTACTACCTATATTTTTAATTTTAATTTTCATGCTTGAACCATGTTGCGTCATTAATTTCTCATAGAGCATTTTATGTTTAAGCAATGGTTAGGTATTTTATTATTAGTGTTTTATTGTCATGGTTTAATTTTTTACAGCAACAAAATTCGCAACAAAAACGAGCGAGGACACGCATCACTGATGATCAATTGAAAATCCTACGTGCTCACTTTGACATAAACAATTCTCCATCTGAAGATCAAATTCAAGAAATGGCTAGCCAAAGTGGTCTCCCACCCAAAGTCATCAAACATTGGTTTAGAAATACACTGTTTAAGGAAAGACAAAGAAATAAAGATTCTCCGTACAATTTCAATAATCCACCATCGACCACATTAAATTTGGAAGAATACGAAAAAACTGGGGAGGCGAAAGTGATGCCTCTCGCTCAACCGATACCAATAATCGAAAACACTGACGTCATCGTCATTAAAGAAGCACCCAAGACACCTACATTCGCGAAAAAGAAGCCCTTACAGACCAGCACTCCAAATAATAACACTGTTGTGCGAGCACAAAGCCAAACGCCCACATTTCCACAACAACAGACATTTGCTCAAAACTTTTCGAGACCGTTCACTACACAACCGATGGAGTCTCCAGTGAAGATAGAATCACAAGTTAAACCAGAACTAAAAGATGCCGAAACCAGTCAACCTGAAACGAAATTTCCATGGGGCAATCCCGAGTCTCCGTCCAAACGTAGAGATTCGGTTGAAGAAAAACAAAACCTGTACCTCCATCACGACAGAGGGTCTCCTCTTGATTTAAACGCGGCTGAAAATCTCACTTTGTCCTCGATACTCACTTCTCAACATCAAGAAATAAATATGTCAAATGCGATTTCTACCAGCAATATGCTACCACCAAAAATATCGGCATCGAGTTTTACGTCACCGCCACAAATGTCGGTTACCACACAATCTGGTCCGAGGAGCATTAGCCCGGGTAGATCTCCTAATTCATCCGATGGGTTTCCGCATTCAATCATGATGAACCAGAGTAGCGGTGGTTCCGGTGGTTCCACTTCATCCGGTAAACGGGCAAATAGAACTCGTTTTACAGACTGTCAGATCAAAGTGCTTCAAGAGTTCTTTGAAAACAATGCCTATCCAAAAGACGATGACCTCGAGTATCTGTCTAAATTGCTGAACCTGAGCCCCAGAGTGATTGTCGTATGGTTCCAAAATGCTCGTCAAAAAGCTAGAAAAGTTTACGAAAATCAGCCAGCCGTAGAACCTGCACCAGGTATTGTTGAGGAGGGATCAAATCGATTTCAAAGAACACCTGGTTTGAACTATCAGTGTAATAAATGCCTGTTAGTGTTCCAGAGATATTATGAACTTATTAGACATCAGAAGACGCACTGTTTCAAAGAAGAGGACGCTAAAAGATCAGCTCAAGCTCAAGCAGCGGCCGCTCACATTGCAGCTGCATTGAGCTCCGAAGATTCCAACTCGAGCACTGTAGAAAATCATCAAGGACAAAGTGCCAATTCTAATCCGATGACTCCAAATCCGACACCGACTCCGAGTTTGACGTATCCGACGTCACCGATTCAAACATCATCTTCGCATGACAAAGAAAATGTTTACAACTGCGAACACTGTAACTCGGTGTTCACAAAACTTGACCAGTGGAAAGAACATCAACAAGTCCATTTAATGAACCCAAATTTGTTTCCTACCTATCATCCAGAGAGCGCTTTCGGAATCTTACAACAACAGGCACAATTACACCAACAACAACAGCAACTCCAACAACAACAATCTCAGTCACAGCAGATGAGCGGTACTTCTGAAATGAACGCTAACCCTACATCGTTAATTTTATCCATGATGCAACAGAATAATAAAAGGTCATTTGATGAATTTGACGATCACAGTGATAAAGAAACTGAGTTCACAAAAGACAAACGCTTGAGGACCACTATTTTACCTGAACAATTGGATTATTTGTATCAAAAATATCAAATCGAGAGTAATCCATCCAGAAAGATGTTAGAAAGTATTGCCCAAGAAGTGGGCCTAAAGAAACGCGTGGTCCAAGTGTGGTTCCAAAATACTAGGGCCAGAGAGCGAAAAGGTCAGTTTAGAGCTCATTCGCAAGCAATCAATAAGAGATGTCCTTTCTGTTCTGCCATTTTCAAAATCAAATCGGCGTTAGAATCACATTTGCAGACCAAACACCCGGAACAGTGTTCTAGGGGATACATCAACGTAGACAACATTCCGGATGAAGATGTCAGTATGGACTCATTCGCGTCGTCCCAAATGAGCGAAATTGGGCAAAAGAACCAGACATATGCGCCGAACCCATACTATCAGAATGCGGATGACGTGGAAAACTTGGGTAAAATGTACCAAGAGTCATTGAAGAGATACATGGAGGAAATGCAACAGTCAAGCATGCAGAATGGCGTTCTGTCCGAGGGTGGTGAGAAAACCAAACCAGAGGGAGACAGTCCGTTGGATCTGAGCAAACCTGTGGATTTACGTATGGATCAAGAACAGGACGATGACGAAGACAGCATGTCAGAGTGCACAGATATTATGGACGACGAAAGTCCCGCGTCACCGGCGTCGAGCACTCAAAGCGGTCAGCAGAGGGTGAACGCTCCAGGTGGCAGCAGTAGCAGTCAAAACAAACGATACCGGACGCAAATGAGCAACGTGCAGGTGAAAGTAATGAAAGCACTATTTGATGACTACAAAACCCCGACGATGGGTGAGTGCGAGATGCTAGGCCGTGAGATCGGCTTGGCAAAGCGCGTGGTTCAGGTGTGGTTCCAAAACGCACGGGCTAAGGAGAAGAAGTACAAGTTGCAAACGAAGCAGAACCAAGAACTGACCGGGCCACCGGACGAGTGCAAATATTGTCGATTTAAATATACACACAAGTACTCCGTCCAGGACCACATATTCACCAGCCGCCACATCGCACTGGTAAAGCAGCACGTGGAGAGCCGCATGTCGGTGTCTGACATGTCGGGCAACTGCAGTGACGGCGACTTCACGGTGCCGTCCACCCCAGGCGACCCGCACAACAACAACCTACCCAACCAGCAAGTCAACCAGCTGCAGATGCTCCAGCTGGCCGGGCTCATTGGCCAGTCACCCGTTGCGCAGGCCGTGGCCATGGCCACCATAGCGAAGCTGGATGGCAAGGACCAGTCGCAGATGACCGCAGAGGAGCTGGCCTTGTTGCCGCACCTATACAACTTGGGCGTGAGTTTCCAGCAAGGATTCATGCACCCGGGTACAGCCATGATGACGTCGCCAGGTCAGTAGTCATAAATCAGTGTTATAATTAATATTAGTATTAGTATTATTATCGGTAGTATGATACATTGATACGTATAGTGTTCTATTCGTATGCAACTATTATGCCCTACCAATACAAAAACTCTCCGTGGTCCATATAAATGCTGTTACGAGTGATTTAACACAATGCCTTCATATATTGAAGACAAACTGTCATACGTACTCGGGTAACGACATTCGTGGTCTGAGAAAACGTGACGTGACGGACAGCTATTATGCCTACAGGGGTGTGACCAAAAACAAAATCAATTTCATTTGGCGTGCAAATTGTATGCTGTTTGTAGTGTGTGATGCGTAAGCCACACACCGCGCCAACTAGATACCTTATTATTATTATTAGTTGGGGACCTCGAGTGAGAGAGAACATTAAACCCGAAAGAACGCGTGAGTGGTATATAAATGAGAATATACGCAACATATACACATTTGTGTATACAAATTCTTTCGTGATCCGATTGATATATATATATATTATATATTATTTTTAATCAAAAGGGTTCCGTATCGAACGTACACCATCTCCGGTGGCGCACACATTGTGCCACGCTGGGATTCGCTTGGGGTACGTTAATATTCTGGAAACAATGTCGAACCGCCACCGCCGCTCCCCGGCAACAGTGATGTGTGCAAGCGGCGGAGATTATTACAGAAATTCGTTACGTCGAACGTGAAACCGGAGAAAGGAACATCTCCCCGAACAAAAAAAGAATCGAAATAATAGAACGTTTCTATACACTGTATTTATTTGTGTGTGCGTGTGTGTGTGTGTGTGTGTGCGAGTGTGATTTTAAAGGATTCCCTGATATTTTGGGCTGGTACGTGTGTGTGTGTGAGGTTCGTTTTTCATTGTTATCAGCCCCGTTAAAAATATAAAATTCGAGTGCTCTGATTAACGGCGGCCAACCGATCTGATACACATTTCTATATAAATATATATAATATTATATTATATATGTTCTATACACTCTGCAGTTGCATGGCGTGTCTTCGGCAGTAGTTTCTCGAGAACAGTTTTCGAGTGCGTCCATTGCTCGCGTGTTTTTGTCACCCCGATGCTGCCGCCCGATATGCTTGAAAAATTAGCGACCACCTGTGAAAGTTACGTTCTCGTCGTCTATAAGTTTTTCGTATGGTTATATAGGTTTTCCACCGCCATACTTCCATAGGGGTGAAACATTAGTTCAAATCGTATACCTATTGTAGTCCCCTGACCCGCACAACGGCAATTTTTTTCGATTTACTACCATTATTGCTTGTCGGAGACACACTCGTATCCATAATATTATATTACTATTTACAAACTATAAATCGACGAGTGTTAGGTACCTACATAATATTTTTATTTTTCACGATATTATAATATATAAAGAGGTTTACCGCGACATAATATGCACTCCGTTATTTTCGCTGCCCGCGCGTCTCGATAACGAACTGTCGTCGATATTTCGTGTGGCACGTTATGTGTGTGAAAAGATCGAAAAAATTATAAATGTTTTACGACCAGTATACAAAAACGCGGTCGTAGGTAATGCGCGCACACACAATGACCACGGTCCACGACACATCACCTCTCCGTGTTACGATAATCGTTCGGAGGTCTTTCTAACCTACTCTAGCATTGTGGGAATCGCGCGCGCACTCATATATCATCTCGTACATATTATAATATACCTATGACTCTGACTCGTCATATATTAATATATTATACATATTATATATTATATTATATTGTTTTTATACCATTATTATTATTACTATTATTGATATTATTTTGCATGCCTTATTATTATTATTATTATTATTTTGCCGTTTGTTTTATGATTTATATTTATTTATTTTTTCTTTTGTTTTGCGCTTTTTTTGTAGGATAGAAATGAGTGATAAATGAGCTATAAAATCGTAAACATTATGTTGTTCTCCAAAAACACAAACACACAGGAGACCTGACGACGACGTTTTTTCACCGTTTTATATTTTGATCGGATTCCGAATGTACACCTTGTAGATATATAAGATAATTTAATTACCTTTCGAGGTTACTCCTAGGTATAAATTATACCTATTAATTATTTGTATACAAATTGTTAACGCATTAATAATATGTTTTTTTATCTTTTTGTGATTCATAATTATTGTCTTTTTTAATTTATTATTCAATTAAAAATTATAAAATTGTTTATCCGATTTTAGTATCATAAAGAAAAAAAAACATTAATAATAAAATTGACGAATCTGTCGTCAGATATTATACACATAACATTATATACTTTGCTAAGTGTCTGATCCGTATTAGTTATTATTTATTACCTAGACAAAATTGTGATATTTTAGGTTATTTATAATTATTTAGCATTTTGACTATGCTTGTTATTTATTATTTTCTTTTTATCTTTTTTGTAACGTAATTTCAAAGGCTTCGCCTGTATACGCAATACATAAAAGACTACAATATATGTTGCCCATTATTGCCACCCTCGACGACGCAGAGAGGGTAAACTAAGCTTTAAGTGATAAAAAAAAAAATGGAGGGCCAAAAAAGTATTTTTTCCTGTTAGTCATCCTCGCGTACTATGTGCTAGGATATTTTCTCTTTTGTCTCGCTATATTTAAATTTATAATCGAATCTCATCCGAGAGATGTACCAACCCACCAATACCTTCTTCACTGCAAAACGGCGAAGCCCTAATCATAAGACTGTTTGTATAAGCATATATATAACGCAAAAGACATTTTTCATAAAATTTCCTTTTTTTGGTTTCATCATATTGATTCGATTCCATCATGTCACTTATTTTTTTTTTACACCCATTGTAGAACATTTTTTTAATTAGTTACATTTTTGTGCCTTTCCTTAAACGTTTTTCATAAGAAAAATATTGTTTTTCTTGTTGGTGTACATAAACGCGTTAATGTTAATATTATAAAAATAAATAAATATATATATATATATATTTATATACATATGTATTTATGTATATAAATAAATATTCATGTATACCTGTATAAATTATATACATAAATTTGTATATTCATATATCATGTTAGTTTTTAGACATAATATAAATAATAAATATTATATATTCTTAAGTTTATGTTTTGACTGTTAATATTAATTTTAAAAAACAGTCGCTTCGGCGGCCGACTCACCGTTGAGCGTTCTACTTGTGTACACCTATTATATATATATATATATATATACGTATGCAATATAAGTGTAATGTATACCTAATATAAATTGAATATAATCTTATTACGAAATAAATGTATACATTATTTATTATTATATGCGTGTGTGTATATAGTATATATATATATATATATATATATTATATATATATTAGTATATTACAGACTTACATAATATATATTTTTATATATATACATACAGAGTTTACCTTGGCGATTTGCGTCATTTGTGTTTATGATATTCTGTAATTTTAGATAGGAGTGCATTTTATATATTATAGTTTTTAAAATAATTATTATGTATTAATTTTATACTTAAAAAAAAAAACAAAAAAATAAACCCTAATAATGGAGGAAAAAAATAATGTCGCATATAACTTGAAGTTATTTTTTACGTTTTGTATAGTTTTATACGTTTTATTATTTCGCGATTTTTATTTATTATGCCTTTTTCGTTTTGTATGTGTACATTATATATTATTATTATTATTATTATTTTATTATTATGACTATATGATGATGATGATGATGATTATTTTTTTTTCATACTAGTTAAATGAATGAAAAGGAACAAACGAAATATACTCAATATTAAAAAAATACACATGTGTTTTGTTTTATTTTGCATGATGCCTGCAGCAGTTTTTTGCTTCTTTTATGTTACGTAGGTAATATTTAATAATATGTATAATTGTTTTTGTTTTTTACGTGACCAATGGCTGTCTCGCCGCTGCTCACTGGTAATACGCAGTATATTATAATAAGTACAAAACGATATACTCTAAAGCACATGACGGAAATACATTATATGCATTCGTAAATAGTATAATCCGTCTGCTGGTGGTGGACGACGAACCACCCCGTGTGACACACCCGGAGAAAGGGGTCGGACCGCAGCGACGGCTAAGAGTCTTGGGATTGGCTCGTGCTAGGCCCGCGATATTTGCATGACGACACCCGCAAAGGTCCGGCACGGGTCTGCTATTGTTGGCTTTGGCTGGATGGCTGAAATGTATAGAAGGGAAGTTCGTAGGGGTCGCCGTCGCCGCCACCACCACCACCGCTGCCGCACGGCTTATAAAAATATAATATTATATTATACACTCCGTAATACTATATCGTATTCGCAGTGTGTATATTATTGTAATGAGAGCGCGTGTGGTAAAAAAAAAAAAAAATAACAATAATAAATACAAATTATAATAATAACAATTCACCGTCGCTGCAGTAGTGCGGGATGGTTGCGCGCGCGCGAGCGCAATAAACACGAAATTTGCATATCCCGGGTACCCCCCCCCCCCCCGGGTACAATAATCGTCGTAGTAAAATGTGTAATGTCTTCCTGCTGCGGGCGTGTGTACCTATGTCGTCGACGTTTTGTAACGGAAAAACACACTCTTTCCGCGACCGAAGGGGTCGGCCGTACCGGGAAAACCCTCTGTTCGCGGCGATTATTCTAATTCGTATATTATAATATCGCGGGCTAATAATATTGTAATTTATTTTATTATTATCCGTCGCTAGGTATGTAATAATATGATGGGGCGCTCGTGTTGCGCATTACATTACTATATATTATTATTGTAATGTATTTGACAATAATAATTATGTATGTGATATTTTATACATATTATAATACACGGGAAACGGAGTACAGCGCACGCGCGCAACCAGTTCCGCCGACCCTTAAATGATAGATGCAAAAATGGCGGTCGTTTTCGTTTTCGGAAAAATCGCAGAGAAACGCGTACGGCGGTGGCGTATCAAGCTGTTGACGATCACGATGTGATGGTAGATAATAATATTATGACGACGACGGTGTGGTAATAATAATAATGGTTGCACCGTCGACGACGACGACGACAACGACAATAATAATAACCAGGATAACTGAACCGCGATACTACACTACTACGGTGATGTGTACCTATATATAATATATTATCTGCAGGTAGTTAACTGTGTACACGTATATCATAATATACAGGGCCGCCATAATATTACCTATTACGTGTAATATCTCTTTCCTCCCGCGCGCGTGATAGGTATACGCTGTGAATGTGTGTGTGTGAGCAAAGTAATATCATTTCGTATGCGCGCACGGGGAACTAATCGTCTGTGCGTTACGTCGTCGTGTACCACACCTCGGCGGCGACGGTGGTGTACGGAAATAGGAGGAAAAAAATGTATAACATTAAACGCGCGAGAAAAATTAAAAGAAATAATAAAATAATAAAATATATATATATAACACGTACCTATAAAACGAACGAGTGGAGGCAGACGAGCGGGAATCGAGGAGAGAAAAAAATTATGATTATTATATTATATAACGCTTCCCGCGATCTGTAACGTGGTGTCCGTGGCCGGTGAAAGCGGCGATCGTGTCGTTTTTATAGGCATATTAGTTTTTATTTTTTCCGTCATTTTCCCCGAAATATAATATCGAATAGGTATAATAACAACAACAATAATCGTATTCAAGGATTTCGTCGTCGGCCAGGACAAAAAAACAAAACAATTATGAGACGAGGACTTCTTCTTTGCGTATTAGCCACGGAAGATCGAATAAAAATATAATCGTTTCACCGTAAATATGTAACACGGACGATAATAATAATAATAATATCAACCGAAAACGCATAATAAATATTATATTTTAACACCACTCACGATGAGGTGATTTCTTTCTCTCGGAAACCGTCGCGCTGCAGTCGGAAATCGAAGTACGCAAACCCGACCAGCCGGCCTCGTAGATCGAAAAAATTTTATATACCCCACCTAGGATACGTATAAATTGTGTAAAAACACGATTAGAATTTTCCCAAAACTAAACGGATGAAAAAATACGCGCACCGAAGAGAAATCGCGTTAAAACAATAACGTTTGGTCTACGGATACATATAATAACTACGGTTTGAATCGTTCTCCGAACAATGTCTCGTTTTTTGGAAATCTCGCAGACGGTCCAGGAAGCCGACCGCAGATAGATGTGCCTACTTATAATGGTGTACTTATTATATATTAAAACAACGAATCTAAATTACAATCGACGGCGGCGGCGGCGGCGATTAATCGGTCAGAAAACCAATCGAGTGGTATAATAATAACGAACCAAAATAAATGAAAATAATAATTACAGATATCAATATACAACAACGCCTAATGGATTTTCCGCGCGACGAAAACCGCAACGGCCGCCGTACAATATTTTACGTGTGTTGCGGTCGCCGTGGGTAGACAATCATCGCGAGTAGGTACTATGTAATACGTGAGAACGACACACACACACATACACACAGCGCTGGACCGACCGTGTTTATCATTATTATTTATTATTACTATAAAAGATCGCGGCCGCCTCGTATTCGTGTGTGCGGGAAATTATAATCTACCGATAAACCCTAATTATTATTACGAGTTCGGTTTCGTTTAAACGAGACCTCTCCGTCTCCACCTCGCGCCTGGTCATATGTATATATGTTATAATATTATTATATTCGGTTGTGAGGATTGCGCGCGACCGTACCGCCACCGCCGCCGCCCGGGTAATGGACCGAAATTACACACGTACTTAATGTTTACCGGAGTGATTAGAAATCCGCCGCGGCCGCAGTTGGGTTTTCGTCCGCGTCTAATAACAACGTCCGAGCTGGCGCGGGCGAGATAAAAAGCGGACGACTAGTGTGTGTACGGAAATTATATGGAAAAAAAGAATTAAAAATGAAAAAAAAAGGTAGTAGACGGAATTTAATTCTACCACCGCCGCCACACTGCCGTCAGATGACTCCGTATTTACTAGTCTATACGATTAAAAGTAATAATGATAATAATAATAATAATTTCTCTCTAATGAGCGTCTGCCGGCCGGTCACCATCACGTCAATTATATACGGATATAATATCTCGCACATATATACATAGGTACCAATGTTATGTACCTACCTATTGGTTGGCAGGGTGGTTAGGTGTATCCGTGCACCGTCGTCGTAAAGCCCGCGAGAATCTCGATTATAATTTCGGTTTTTTTCCTTTCCCCGGATTGCCGGAAAGATGAAAAATAAAGATTTTACAAATTTTATAAATAATAATCATCGTCGTGTATAATGACCGTCTTTAGACTCGTTCGGGACGAACATTTTTCAAGAATTAATTACCTACTGTACGCTGTACGACAATTATTATATACTTATATATAGGCGCGGCGTTTCGTCGTTATTTTATAGTGTTATAGCTTATAATGTAACCTACATTAATACATTATGTACCTACGTGTACAAGTCACAACAATCCGTATAGGAATGTATCGAGTTCGTAATTGTCTAGAAGACGATCGGCCAATATTCTGCTTACTGATCGGTTTTGAAAACAATAAATCAATAATGTACGAATAAATCGACGAATTTTGGAAACGCGTGCATTACGCTGTAGGCCATCAAATGCTTTTTATGGAAACCGAGAGAAATTAAGAAACTGTATATATTATGATCGTAATGTATGCTCAGGTTCCGGTCGGTATATATATATATATATATATATAGACTGCAACAGTGCAACACAAAGATATGTTGGTGATACGCTGCTACTGCTGCTGCAATAACGATGTTACATTATATAACTACATCAACCCCCACCTGCAGGATTTTGGTGCTATAGCGTGCGAAGAACGACTAAAATGTGATCTTTTTTGTTTCCTATAATGTACATAATATACATTGTGTCTCGATATCCGGTCGGTGTGTTTTAGTCGCGTCTTGTTCTCAAGGCCGGTATTATTCTACACGTGGCGGGTGGAATGAATAATAAAAATAACAAATTCAAAACAGTAATCGGATCCATACGTCATGTATATAGGTAATAACAGCACCGTGTATTCGGTGTAGGTAATAATTATATCTCGAGTAATTTCGAGTCGATCGACCGCGAAAATTCATACGACGGACGGACGGAGGCGATATACGTGATCTACTGCAACACGTCTCGTCGTCCACTGTACCTATACTACCTAGCTATTATATATTATGCTATATACACACACACACTCACGATGTTCCACGACGGTCAAGGTCTGTGCGCGAGCTTGTGTGCATAATATCGATCATCGCTGGTTCGTACTTTTTTCATTTAAAACGACTCGGCGATGTCGCGTGATTGTAAAAATCGTAATTATACTAATATTTCATTATCGTAATATATATTATTTCGACCGGTTTTTTTGGATCGCTATCCTGCGCTGTCGAGTCCTTTGGGTACACGTGCAGGTTTCTATGTGTTTTTTGATTTTGTCCCTAGAATAAAAGATTATCTATAATTATTATCAACCCCTCCCCACCATCAATAAACCGTGAACACGCTGTGGGTCTTGTAAGAGGGGAGCTTATACGTCGAATATACCAAACTTAAAAATGTAGCGTATATACGCGACGTTTTTAATTCTGTCCGCCATAAATATTATAATATATGTATAATTTATTCACGAACTGTGACGAATTCGTCACTAACGATTCGTCGGGTCGATCGGGCGGGGGCGTCGATTTGTTTACGGATGGGGTGGCTGGTTGTGGATGACGTGTCAGTGAACATCGGCGGAGTTGGAGGAGGGGGTATAAAATAGTTGACGGACGCGATTAAAAAAATCGGTTAATTATACCGGGGACAAAAAAAAAAACAATGATATTTAAGTACAAATAATCGACACGTCCTTGCTCGAGCCGACCGAGACGGTATAATACGTTATAACATATAATATATATACTTATATGCTTATATAGAGTTTCAGATCGTTAACGGATCGCAATTATTGCCTGTATTGACGAATGGCGTCAAAACCCCGTTTATTCGCATAGTGTGTTATATACATGTGCCTAACCTAACCACTGCACGCCACTGGAAGTCCGTCGACTCGTGGTCGTACTTTGTACACGTTATATGGAGACACACGCTGACACGCTATATAAGTTTGTGGTGCCCGCTAATTTTCGCCCCGAAAATTTCGTGCGTTCAATTGTCATCGTGCATAATATACATTATACGTATTATAATATAGTGCAGTACTTATGCATAGTATAGCCAGAGAGATCGGTGCGTAACGAGCGGCGGCGTGGCGGGCGGAAATATGTATAACGGATTTTAATAACAGTCCGTCGTCGGCGTGACATAATTATACCGCTGCTGCGGATTGACTTTTTCTCGGTACCCCTGCCCGGTATAATATATGGTGTTATACATAATATTTCGTTTTTAAATGCCCATTTCTATAATGTCTGATAGCGTCGGAAAACCTCCTCCAATACCTATATATATCCGAGTAATTCATATAATATGGTGTGGGTGTATATTATGATATTATATTATATATTATTTTTTTTTTAGCTATTTGCGCGTCTGTGAGAGGGCGGCGCCCCTCCCTCTAAATATTCAGTGCGCCGAAAAGTCGACGCGATTTCACCCGACACGATATACATTATATTCGTAAACGGGACAAGTATATACATAGCTGTATACGAAAAAAAAAAAAGAAATAGGAATTATCGCGTATTCGAAATAATCGCGTGTCGGACGATTAAAATAAAATAATCGTAAAAACGTCGGCCGCCCGACATCGTTCCCATCACACACACACACACACACACACACAATCCATTCGTTCTTTTTTTTCCTGTAACAATATCACGTGCATCCAGCGCCAAGTCGAGTAAATCACGCGCTCCGTGGTATACAGTATAATATAACATAGTAACTATACGTATATAGTCGTATAAACAATGGGCAATTTGTTTATAAGTGTGTGTGTCTGTCTGTTCGAAATCGGGGGAAAAATAAAATGAAATAAAACCGGGTAATTACCCATCGCGTAATTCGTCATAATTGCAACGAGTTTTTCGTGCAGAACACACGATCGGCGCGGTCTGTGCGTGCGACCCGGACCCACGCGATTATAATTATTATATATATATTATCATGTATATAATATGCGCCGCAAGTCGATGAGTATTCATCTAAAGCATATATCTTTTATATTTATATATATATATTATATGATATGCGTGGGCGGCATACGCAATATAATATCGATCGATCGCGTTCACATCGGATCTTAGGGTCCGCTTTCCACGCGATCGTCGCCGCTGCAGCTGCAGGTATCCGCGTCCGTTAAACACACACGGTTTATACCTATTACCCGCTATTATATAGGTACCTATTATATATACATATATAACATCGTGACGTCCGTCGTCGCGAAAATGTACCGTTCGCGTTCGACGTATATAATATACGCACGCATTATAATAATATATATTTATTTTCGCCTTTCGCGCACACGTACCATACATACGTGGTTCGCCTTATAATAAGACACACACGACGAGTCATTAACGTCATCTCCTCGTATACGGTTACGGGTTAGGTACACTCGTCTAGGCACGAGTATAGGTTATATTATTATGCGGTGTCGCGCATACAGAGACGCATCCCTAGCGCGGAGGCTGCGCGCTCGCCAATATATTACACGAGGACGGACAAAATGGCCGCGTGCCGCCCATTCATGCGCGCAGTATGCACACACTCACACACGCACGCCCGTCCGCCGGAGAAAAATATAATACAATATCCTTTCGAGGCCAAAGTTCGGCGGCGTGTCCTCCTCCTCCCACTATAATACGCGTACAATATCGTATACACATATATATATATATATATCACACATACACTCTGTCTCGCGGAGTATACATTAATACACTGTATATATAATAATAATATGTATAATAATCGTGTGCGCATATTGATTTTGTAAACTTATATAGTATATACGTATATATATATATATAACCTACTACGTATAATATTATATTATTATATGAGCGCGTTTCGTTCATTTGTTAACGTCGTCGGTCGAACGGGTCGCGCTCACACGTGATATGACGTATATACTGCTATATTTACACACAAACGGGGTCGTATTATAAACGAGTACATTAGCGGGCTCGTGTGTAATTTGATAATGAAATTTCGATTATCCGCTCCCGCAAACATGGCCGCCGCGCGTTTTTATTTTTGTCCAGCTGCGGTGCGCGAAACAACGCGTTTCCCATATTATATATATATCAATATATCATAATAATATACTGTATATTGTGTATGTGCGGCGTACGTTGTATTTTTGTATTTTATAGTCTTGCGCGTCGCAGATCTGCCATACGCGAACGTGTGTTTAATATTGTATACGAAAATATCTCGTAATAGGGAGAAAAAGTTTCATATATATCGAAAAATTCGAGACGTCCAGCGTTTTTATGTTGTACGTGTACAGTGATATTTCGGAATGGCTGTACATAGTTTAGTAGAGGGTATTTCAATTTAGTTTGAGATAGTTCGGAATATTTGTCAAGAACGAGACGGATGATTATATCGAGTGTGTTAAGACCTAAATTCGACAGCGGACCGTACTACGTGCGATTACAACGCGTATTGCGCATGTGGGTGCAGATTCGGCGACCGCGAACTCGGAGGCTGCGCGTACGGATCGCTTGCGGTATATATAACGAATAATAATAATAAAAAAAAATACACAAACGTATAATATATATTAATCAACGACGATGGATGAGAGGTCGCACCGTCCAATTAGAGTTCGATTGTACGTGAATCTCGTCGTCTCGTCTCAGCATCGATAATAGTGTTTAATGAACGATATCGGTTATACGCGTATACTATCCTGTGCATATATATATATATATATATATATATTTATGGGAAAGAGTTGTTGATGAATATCCAGCTATCGCCCGTGTTCTCTATCCCCCTCCCCCCGTATTCATAACTACCACCGCGGAGTCGCTGCAGGTCCCGCAGCTGCGTCGACACACGTCTATTAGATTAATTCCGAGCGGGGAAAAATAAATAAATAAGTAATAATCAAACCGCCGTGCAGTGCTGCTGATCGAGTATATCTAAAAAAAACTTTATATGTATACATATATATATATTATATATTATAGAGTACATATTATTATTATAATAATAAAATATTACATCGTATCGAATTTATACTAATTTATAACAATAATAATAATGACGGTGCGGTGATGACTTTTCGAGTTTTAACCGTCGTCGTCGAAGACTCGCACACGTACCTAACACGTTATAATATGATGTGTAGTACCTCTAGATCGGTGCTGCACCGAACCGCATGCATTATATTATTTATTTTAGAAGGTACCTACACAACATAATTCGACGATCACTATTGTACATCATACTGTGATTGTTATTATTCCGCGTCCTCCGCGACGTTAGAAATCCGTGTGGCCAATGGTTAATTACGGTTAAGTGTCTCGGACGCGTATATTATAGCTAGGTGTATACTGTATATATATATATATATATATATATATATATATATATAAGTACCTACCGCACACGATATAACTGTGTATAATATCATATATATCTATGTACCTATATATAAAATATAACGCGTATATCATTATACTGTACTCCACCGCCGTCACAATGGTTCGAAAACATATTTATAATATTAACGTACATCGTGGGAGTAGGGGTGGCGGGGGGGAGTTATCAGAAGACAAATGGTGTGTATATAAAAACTTCACTTTAAAGGTCATACGAGGGGGCGGCCTTGGTTTAATTACAAAAGGTGTCACCGCGCTACGGCGGCTTGGCCGTCGCATTGTGCGCGCCCGATTTCTATACGTATTATTATAATATAGGTACACGATAATAATAATAAATCGTGATAAATTAGTGCGTCTCGGATACGACGACGTTAATTCGGTTTTCTATATTTTTCCTTCTTTTTTTTTTTTGTCTTTGGAAATGTGCACGCGAAGGGAAAACGCGTTCGTTAATCGTGGACGAGGTCGGCAGCGTTTTTATTTTATTATTATACAATGCGATATTAATTATTGTCAAACGTTCGTCTACCCAACGACTTTGTCGCCCAAAAGTACTAATAATTTGATAAGACAGAAAAACGTTTTATTATTGGTATCATCATGCACTCCCTCGCCCGTTGAATAAGGTGACTAGCGTTTTGTAAACTAGCTGTATATACTATAATTACAATAATATTATATTATGACGTGCAAAGCATTTTATTGTATTTTTTTAATTTTCAAAAAACGTATTAATATCAAACTATAATTAACAATGTTTTCAATAATTGATCTTTTGTGATATGTCTTAATATTGTTCTACTAAAAAAACCAAAATATTCTACTCAGATTTTTCCACCATTCAATACTGTACAATAAAAACAGCGTTCAAACATCATTAGTTCTACTTATTAAAAAGTAAAAACAATATATTATTATGATTAATAATCTATGGTAATAGTTTAAATCTTCGAACTACAATTATCGCTTTCTACATTATGTTGCTTAAAAAAAAAAAGTTGGCCCCTCATTGGTGAATATTGCGGGGTCGATTAACAGACATAATTTTACTTGTTAAATGCCCCGTTTGAATAATTATATTGTTATAAAATCGTGATGAAATAACCGACTTTCGTGATTATTATTATATTATATTAATACAACTACATAATAATATGCCATTTAACGACTATAATTGATAAAAACGGCCGTCATTATTTTTGATTGTATTATTTCACCAATTTCACCATAATATTTTAGAAATAGTCGAAAAAGTAAATCGAAAATACTCATTCAGCACCACCCACGTTCATTTCCCGTTGTCATAATCACTGTAGGTCGTATATTATAATATACACATAGGTACGCAAAACCCGATGCTCAAACGCCTCAAACGAAATTAGGTTAAGTAGGGTCAAATCGAATCGCGTCTGTGCGGTAAATATATTATACATTCTAACATACTCAGTCGATGTTATATGCACGTCTAACACAAATATATATGTATTATATATTATATAGATTAATATATGGCCTTATATATTATATATATATATATATGCGTCCGCCCGTCCGCGTCGACCCGGCCGAGTCAAAGACGAAGAAAACAAAAAACAATACGCTTAGACGGTATAATAATAATAATAAAAGTATATTATTATATTTGAAAGCCAGTGCTCGGCAAGAGGGAAGTGGGGCACACGACGTTCCTATGTCTATGTATAATATGTAATATGCTCTGCAGGTATTCGATTTATATTTATATACATGATTATAATAAATGGGCTCGTGTCCTTCCGCTTCGGTCGTCGAAGTCTCGTGTACAAGCGATAACATCGAGTTATCTACAACACACCTCTTTAATAAACTAATCGTCAAATTGAATGTGTAGAATAAAACAGTATATATCGATAAAAGTTCAAACCGCCGTAGTTATCGTCGAATATAATAATTTTGTGTGTGACTACCGATTTGTATGACTCGAGCGCGCTATAATATTATCGTTCTAAGTTCTAACTCGTGAAAGATAATATTATTTTGATCAAATTAATTTCCTTTATTATTCATGTTTAAATATATAGATTATGCCGGTTATGATACATTTATAATGTACAGAAATCTTACCATACGGTATCCGGCATCACGTCGTAGGCGAGGGCGAGTGTGAAGGTTTGTTTAAAACTGAAATACATAAAGTCCATCTATTATAAAGTTTATACATATATCTCGTGTGTGTACTGTGTATATAGCCATGCAGGTAATAGGTATATTATGTTTATTACAATATATACTGTACAAGTAATACGACCGACGTTTGTGAAATATCTATAATGAACAAATATATAATAATAATTGTAATAATAAGCCATAACGATTATGATAATGTTGCGTATATCTATTTCATGGTGCATACCTATATGTACGTTTTTCGTCGAAAACAAAAACGCCGCACTTTCTCTGCGAATTTTTCCCGGCCAAACCGAGTGTTGCACGCGATAAAATATACGTCGTTCCGAGTGTTCTGACGTACTCCCGCGCGCATGCACCACACGCGACCGTTATATACGTATATATATTAATTTACTATATATATATATTACTTATAATACAAATTATAGGTATAGGTACATACTATATACTCGTGTACAATATTGTTGTGCGGCGCCTGATGATAAAACAGTCTCGTTTTAATCGCAGCGGACCAGAAAAACCGCTGCCAACAACACTCGACGACGGCGTCGACGGCGATCTACATAATAATAATATTATCATTATAATAATATATTATGTTTTATTTTATATATTACCACTATCAATATTGGTAATATAATGTAGGTAATATACGACGATTGCGAGAACGAAATCGCGGTCGGTCGTCAGCGTGACCACCTGCAAAAATATAATATATACCAAGCGTTCACTCTCATACATGATAAATACACACAATATTATTACTACAAGTCGGATAAAATAGTTTAGTACTTATATAATACATACTTAGCGATCGTATTTTTACTCGATATTTCAACCGTTACAATTGTTTTCCGCGTGATACATGCGTGCAGACGGCGGGACGGTCAGTGGCGCATACAAGAGGTACGTTTGGGGAAAATGACACCCCCTTTTAGCATGTGTTGTATAATATAAATAATTTTATAATCAAGTATGAAAATATTAATTTTCTTTCCTATATATATATGATGTGAATGTCTTGATTGGTCGAATGTGTTTATTAGATCATATTTTTTGCTTTTATAACCTATTATTAGATATATTTTAATTTACGTATAAATATTTTGGTATTACCATTCTTAAAAAAATCCTAGATACACTTCCAGGGTCAGTCATATAATTATATACATATAACCAATAATATCCGAGATAGGTTTAACCAATACAACGGCACGTCTTCAAATTATATGCTCGTCATCATTTGCAACCAATTGTTTGTAGGTATATGTATATACCTCTATTTATTATAATATGTATATCGAAACATCGCTTCGCGTATTTTTCATTATTTTTTTTTTTTAATTCTCCGTCGCACACTAAATCGCATTACTAACAACATTAATATCATTATACATATTATACTCGTTGCAACTCTCTCGGCCCGATCGAACATAGAGCACGGCATCGGTTCATTGGCCACCCCTTCGGCCCCCGCTAATACACGTATATGATATATTATATATATTATCATCGTTTCGCCTACTCCGCCATCGCTATTGTTCATTATCGTTTCGTCTTCGTCTCGTGAGACCATAATATTATCGTCGTTGCACTGAAGTGTTCGTCTTTCTTATACGCATTATAATAATATGTCAGCGTATATATAAAATAGGTACATGACGACGATTCGCGCGCCATTGATATATATATACCGCGATTATATTTTTGAGTTTTTTCTCTATCCATTATACTCCCCCGCTACACTGTCGACGACTATTGCAGACATCATTGCACCCGAGTGTGAAAACGAAAGAACAATTCAGTCATCGGTATAAAAAATATATATATATATATATATATATAAGTAGGCATATAGCTGCGCTGTAATGATTATTCACGAAGACAATAATGCCGTCGTCGGCGATTGGCGTTTAGGTTTTTTCACGATTTTCTTTTCGTTTTCCGCCCAATGGTAGTCGCACGGTTTTTCACGACTCCAATTTTTTTTCGTCGTACACCTCTCTTTGCCTGGAACGCTCTCATAACACACACACACATATATTTTATAATATATATAAATTATTACTCCAACGATTTGGTGGTCTTTAAATTTATTTTTTTCTCTTCCGGTGAACGCGGCGCGCGCGCGCGCTTACGTTTTTCACACTCAACACGGTTTTTCTCACGGTGGCGAGGGCGTTATACAAGTACTTATACTACAATTTCCGTCGTATATAATACCTATAATAATCACTAACTTAACTACTATATTATAATATACAATATATAATATACATCTTTAAATAAATGATAAAAAGAAAACGCGGAATCTGATTTTAGAAAATATAATGATTTTTTTTATTATTACAGTTTAATATATAAGGAAATTTTGATCGAAAATTTCAGGACTATTAAAAAAAAATATAAATCTAAATCATTTAAAATTATTATAATAATATATGATTTGTACCTAATCATTTTAAACACCGTAATATTCGTTTTTTTTCATACGTGGTTAAAATTATTATAGACATGTCTTATAGCCGAAAAAGAGGTCTCTATATTTTAGTAACCTGCAAAACACGATACAACTGAACAACAGTAACGATGTAGGAGTGTTACACCCGTACGATGATCTTTATGAACATTTGTTGTCGTTGATACATTTGAATGTTTTTCTCGCGGACAAGTAGTGCTTTTCTCTACAAAATACGTACACCACGCGTGTAAATAAATAATATATTTATAAAAGTACAATAAACATTTCTGGTGAGATTTTTTTAGGTGTGGAAGTGTGAGGCACCATATTATATGCAACGTACATACAAATACAACTATAGGTACTCGCGGGTACATACTATTATTATTATTATTATTTTTATAACATATAAAGTCGTTCATGAAAACCCGGAGCCGCCGCCGCCGTCCGGTTCTGCGCGTGTTGAATTAAAAAAAAAAACTCGACTCGACTTTGTGTTCGCGCCCCGTCGTCGTATATGTGTCGGCGTGGCGATCGTGCCCACCGAGAGTCGTGTGGACCCGCTCGTCGTTGGACTTTGGCCAACTTCGGTCGATCGCATCGAACAAATAGGTTTTTACTTGTTTTTATAATATACCTAGCGTATTATATGCATGTACGCGCACACAGTGTTGTCGTATCGCATATATATACATCATGTACCGGATTAGTGGTGCCTATATTATGGCGAACGGGTCGGAAGAGCGAGAGAGTGGGAGAGGAAACGCGTATGTATACCTTTAAACGTAATATATAAACGTGTCTCGCCGCCGCCTCACGTGTCGGACGTCTTTATTTGTGTAATTAATAAAACTTTTTTTTTCTTTACTCTCCCTTCGTACGGTTTTTTTTATTTTTATACAATATTCTTTTTAGTCGCCGCCGCCGCCGCCGCCGTGTCGTGTCGTGTATGTATCGTCCGCGTGTGGGTATATAATATAATATCGAACATACACATATATATGAATATACACATAAGAATTATTTGCCTATACACGTATTATATTATATAAACAGACGAGACACGGTGCTAAATTAACGTCGAGCGCGACCGCCCGGTAAAATAATATCTATAGTGCGTCCTCCTATCTTGCAGGTATAACCCATCTGGTGTCATCGTTTTAATTTTCTTGTGGTTAATTTCGTACCGGTGTGGGCGTCTATTAAAGTTGCGTCTCGGTTCAGTTTGAAACAGGTTGTCCACACATTTTGGGTAGATATATGTATCGATATCAGAATGACCAAGTCCAATATAAACAAGAACCGACGATAAATAAATCATAAATATTATTAGTCTTTGTTAGGTAATCTATTTTGCACCGACAAAATTTCCAACCCCTAAATTTTACGATTTGTTAAAAAAAATATTTTGGACCGAGCAAAATAATGCAATAAACGATTTATTATAATATATTGTTTAATCCGTTTCCTCTCGCAAGCGATTATACTATTAACATTTTTATTGAGGTGAAATATATATACATAATATAAATGGCTATAGTCGTTATATAGTCGCGTTTTTTTCGTACCTAAACCGCACCTCCAAGGAAGTGTTGTAAGGATTTCCGCGTATAACAACAATGAAATAATAATTAACGAAAACAATATATTATGTATAACGGCTATATTATAGACGTTATATAGCGTGTCCGGATATTTTCACGAAATAAGGCGATAAAATAACCGATGGTCTCGTGACGGCGATCGTGGCGAGAGGGGAGTGTAATTGACGCTGTATGGACATCCACGGAGACGGCAAAACAGACAATCGGTAAAACAGTATTTAAAAAAACATATACATAGTATATATACCTATAAATTTATAGATCAGATTTAATCGATCGGACACAGATCATTACCCCGCCGGTTTTCGAGTCGTTACGTCATGTCCGCGTTTGATTAAACGCGCGCGCGTCGTGTATACCACATTGCTTCAGCGGCGCGACGGTTTAAGGTGCTAGCGGTATAGGTATCTACAGGTAGATCACAAATCATAATATTATTATTATGTATACTGTGCACATATTATATTATAGTATAATACGTAACATAAGGCAAAATTTATCAAAACAACAATAAAAATCGCTTCGTTATCATTGCAATTTCGCCCGATTTCATGCGATGATAACCATAATAATGTATAAATATTCGCGCGACACTGTAGTTTTCGTCATGCTGTCGTTTACGCGGATATTATCAGCTCCCGTCGGACTGGTACGATCGCATAACCGTCGCGATATACATATACGCAGCTAGTATTTATGTCATAATATAGTTATTAACGATTGTCTGACCATAGAGCAGAGCGAAACTGCTGATGTGACGAGATATAGAATTAACGACTTTTCTAATTTCGTATTGTAATAATAACTCTCGTGTAGTAATACTGCAGGCTCGTATGTGTTTAATTTCAAATCTTTATGCCGACAAAGTGCCGCTTTCCCCAAAAACCGCGTGGGAAATATTAAAAAAAGGTTTGTTGTCGAATGGTTTAAAAGCGGATAATTGTGGCGCAAATGTTTGCCAACTCGAAGCGGCAGAGGCGGCTTATTTTAACAATAATTCTACCTATACCTATAATATTAGGCTATATATTATTGTTGTATTGGTAGGTGTGCGGCGGATACAGAACGACACAGAACAATCGTCGTAATGTTATAACGACGAAATGTTCTTCTCTCCACCGCCGTTCGTGTGACCCCTCCAACATATATATATACATACACACACGGGGATGTATGGTACTTTATATAGATATACCTACACCTTTATAATGTAACGCATATAATATATGGTGTATATAGGTATACAAGGTATACCTCTTGTGTATGTATTTATTTATCGTGTCCCCGTAGTAAAACGTGCACAATATGTATAAAAATATTATTATTATTAATAATAATCTAAAACCTTGACGACCTTGGAACGCTCGCTCGGGGGTGGTAAATATGTACGGCACAGGGGCAACGATGGCGATGCCATTAACTCTCGCGCGCACTCACACAAACACACGCGGCCCGTTCACGAAGACCACTCGCGCTTTTTTTTAAAATACAATGATGGGGCGGCGAGAGGATTTCCAGGTGCACCTCGTGGGTACACGTAGTTCGACGGAGATATTACACATAGACATATATATATATATACAAACACAAGCGCGTGCGTATGTGTGTGTGTATAATATTTATAAGTATATACGGGGCGGGTGCTCCTCCGCGCGATGCGTTCCGACGATGATGTTTGTTCTTCGCCGTGTCCCATTCTTCGTATTCATTCATCCGGGCCTAAGGTATTTTTCATCATACATCCACCCCGCGCCGCCCTCTCGATGATCGCCGCCGACTACCTGCCCCCGTACGACACACACACACACACACTAACACAATATAAATACACACGTATTCGATGGGTACCATCGCCGCACGTCAGTATTTTTGTATCCTTTGTGACGGCCAAATGTGTGTGCAGGCACGTATATATTCAGCGGTTATTAAATGTTATAAGAATTTTTTTTTTTTTTTTACTCATGCTCTGCCAAAATATTAAACTCGATCCACACACGTAGCAAGGCACTGATTCATTTCGGCGCAGATATATGTATATATATTCACTATTCATTTATATGCTCGCACCAACATGGGAGGCCTGCAGCATCGCGTTTAAATATAATACATGTATATACCTGTATTATAATATACATAATTGTAAGATTTTACCTTATGTGTCGCATGCCCATTATATTTTACAAACGCGATTTCCCTCCATATTTCGAACCAAACGTCGCCATGGCATACCGCTAGAGTGTAGAACATTATAAAATTCCATAAACTTATACCCATTTTAGTCAGGTACTTTTCGTACACGATACGCCTATGTATAATATAAGGACAGGCTGTCCGCTATATCTATAGGAATACACCATATTCGCGTTACACATACAGTTTATTTAATATTCTGCAGCATGTTGTGCGATCGAAAGCGGACGATTGTGTGCATAAATTAGTCAAGACGATTTTCTCGGCGTTGGCCAACGTCCGCGGCGGCAATGAGCGTGCGTGTTTCGTATTATCATCGGTTATAGCAATATACACCTCATTTATATATATATATATACATTATACATAGGTACACGTTGCATTATGTAATGGTGTATAACGCGAACGCATTAATTTCTCCGTGAAATTGTACAATACATTTGCGTGTACAGAAAATAGTATAGTATATAGATTTTTAGACGATTTGAATACTTAAATTATACATATATATATTTATATATGAGATGTAATAATTTATATATCGAAGGCATTATAATATACACGCGTACCTAGTTAGAAATCAACGCGAATTTCTCCTCTCGAAACAACAAAATTTGGACGCGTTAAACAATAAGCCACGCCGGACGGAGCGGTCGCTATAGGGTGGTAGAACAAAAACGTTCACATCATCCCTCACACACACACACACACTCACATATTTTATATATATACACAAAAAGAAAGAGAACTATTGGCGCACACGTGTATTATATGCGAGTATATTATATATTATATTATTATGATACATATATAGTGCAGATATCGCGCCAGAGTTGTAATTGCGTTTGCTTTTTAACGCTCCACCGAAGAAGGGGTTATAAGAAACTGCATATAGGTGTGCCAATACTATATATAGGAAATTTCGTTATCTGGACTCGACTAATAAGACAGGGGCTCGTGCGATAACGCGGGCGGATAAGACTCTATAGTGTGCAGCGTCGGGAAAAATGTTCGGTTAGTTTAACTTTGTTACACGCATACGTCCAATGATCTGTGATATACCATCGACACGTATTCGCATCCGTCTATATATATGAACGTTTAATTCCATACCATTCTCACCTCGTCATCCGAACACATTCGTATATGAGTGCACAAGAGGGGCGATGATAATTCAATTATATTATACATATATATATATATATATATTGTCTGTATGTGCGATATCATATGTGTAGAATGAAGTGTGTACATATATATATAAATTACAAGACGCGATACTTTTAAAATTTCAAAACGGAAAAGTTCGATCGGATTTGCACGTATGAAATAAGGTAATGTAATATATAATATTATTTAACCAGCAAAAAGAGCCTCGGATAAAAGTAGGGCCCACGAATTCAAGTGAAAGTGTTTTTCGCCGTGCCCGCTTAGGAAATATATAACATTAATATAGTGTATACCGCTGCAGCAAAATGGCGTCTCAAAGACAATAATACGCGGGGACGAACGCGCACTGGCTGTAAAAATGCAAAAGGGGCATTTGAATTATAGCAATTGTCGCTGGCGTGTGTGGAATAAAAAAAATAATGTATATAATAATAATAAAAATAAAAATGGCCGTTTTCCTGCAGTGTCCGAGGGTGTGATAAATGTGTCCGTTCGATTTTTTTCTTCTTATAATGGTCATTGAGAGAGAGAGAGAGAGAGATTCTGCTGTAGTTGACGGTGTGTTCAGTAATGAAAAAAAAAAATGATATAAAAATAGGGAGGGTAGTTTCATATTTTTTTCTTTCCGTGTACGCGAATTCATTGAAAACATAACACACGTACGTCTCCCGATACGTATAGATACCTATAATAGGTGTAAATACAATATGAGTTTTTGAAATATTATTTGTTCAATGCGTTAGTAAATACGTGTGTATACTTACGAATAATATATTTTGACGATAAAACTGCTGTATTACGCGTCCCAAATAATTCACAATTATTATCGCAACAAACTATGTCCGTCGAATAGTACCTTCTGGCTACTAGTATTATATAATGAAAATATATTTAAGACTTTAATTCATTTTTTTCTTTTAGATTCTGAACGAAGTGATGAATGTATTGCTTTTACTATGATGTGTGTTTTTTTTTTTTTTTTTTTTTTTTTGTGTCTGACGACAACATTTGGAGCAGTAATAATGCTCCGATTTTTGACTTCAGCCCCTCTTTGAATAGGGAATTGAATCTAGTTGGTACTTTAGGGGGGTCAAAATTAAAATTTTCTAATAGTTTTCAAAAAAATCGAGAAAAACAAAAAAAAAATGACAGAAAAATGGAAATTTTACGGAAAAACCACTTTTCGACAAAATCGATTTTTTGATTTTGCTGTAACTCAAAAACGAATTATTGTAAATACTTGAAATTTTCACCAAATGTTTATATTATGGTTATCTCTTTACAGTTAAATTTTCAAAATATTTTGACCATTTTTAAGCTACTAATAGACAATTGAAATTTTCAACTTTTCTAAGTTTTTTTTTCTTCAAATGCCGATAAAAATTTTTTGGGTGGCCAGAAAATCTTGAAAATTTAATACAAGGTTTCTTATAAGTTGTTCTTAAAATGATAAAAAAAAATCCGAAATCGTTAGTCACAATTTTTTTTTATAAGTGTTTAAAGTTCGAATTTATACGAAATATTTCAAAATTTAAATTAAATTTCATACGCTCATAATGCGAATGTTGGCCATAGTAACCATAGTAACATAATATAAAAACTATACTATTTGTTTCAAAATAGAATATTTGACAATATTTAAATATAATATATCCTAAACTGACAAATCATCTTCGTTCAGAATCGTTTTTCGTATACAATGATACCTATCATTGCATTCAAATTTAACCTTCCATAGTCTGAGGTCCACCCCACCCCCTAATAAACAGCAGAGCGATACCCACTTACCCGCTTTTTTCATATGATTTTCGTTTATAATTTGTTTTATAATTATTTTTTCTGAAATACCTAAGTAGACGAGAAAAATGAATAGAGTTTAATCTGTTTATAGGTATATTTTTTTAATTCGTATAAGCTAAACAATTTTACTTTAGTATCAAAAAAATGACTGGGCTTCACTGAGTAAGACTCTTGTGAAGGTCCAGGAGTTATCTTGTTAACATCATATTGTTATTAATATACAGAGTGTTTCAAAAGTCTTCATCCGATTACAAATTCATGTAGCTCGGCAATCTTTAGCCGCAAGTAAACGAAAACGACGCATATACTAATGAAAAGATAAGATAATCAAGTTTATTTTAAGTTATTTAGATGGTAAATTTGACACCGTAATGATTAGTGGTACCTATAATAGTAATATACATTGTTGAAATCCGATGAAAACTTTTGATACACTCTCTGCTTATAAAAATTAAAATCATAAATTACATTAAAAATATAAAATGTAATCATTATAAAAAAATAAATTAATAATAAATTAAAATTAAAATTTAGGTATTTAGATATAGTGTAACTAGTGGTTTTATAAAGACGCCAGAACAATATAATATAATATATTATACTACATTCAAAAATATTTTTGATTTCGTAAATAAAAATGTGCCTGGAGATAGAATCAAACTTCGGCGTTTTAAAATCTATAGCATCTGTGGTCGAATAAATACATATATCAGTGTGTGTATAATACGGGCAGATTTAGCATTGAACCATCGATTACAGTTCAAATTATGATGACACATAATAATATGCAGTATAATATTATCTATATAATACATACTATGAATACGGCTTATATTATACATAGTGAAAATCGAAATTTATGATAATGCCGAGCGGACGATTATACTGATGTGCGCACGGTATTTGCAGTACATACGAGTGGGCGTAAAGTTTATTTTTTTAACAACAAATTGATCTCTGCGGGGAAAGAGATAAATAGAGGGAGATAGAGTGAGAGTCACTGTGTGTATAGAGAGAAGAAAACGGGTGAGAAACGAGCACGCGTTAACCCAACGGGGGTAACAACTTTTATCTGCGAAAAAAGAAACCCATTTCCGACACTCGCCCCGACTAATCGGCTGACGACACCCGGGAGACGGTAGTTTTTTTTTATTTTACTTTTTATAATGAGGGAAACGACTCCTCAGGCCGTCTCTGCTGTACTACTCACCGCCACCCCCGTCCGCGCAGAAAAACTTACATTTCATGTATACATACACTCACTCTTCTCGCGCAAGGGATCAAACCCTAACTTTATAACGTTTCTTTCCTTTTTTAAAAAAAAAATCTATGCTCGTCCCTCCGAAGGGGACCGTTTCTTCCGGTTTGTCACTTCAATGCAGCTCGTGCGTTTTATATATATATATATATATATATATATAGTAGCGTAGCCCTTTATTTTACTTTTTAAATAATAACGAGACCGTATACACACACACACACACACACACACACACACATTGTATCTATATACTGTTGGTTTGGAGTGATGGTGACGAGAGGGGTGGAAAAGAAATCAAATTCCCTCTTCGGAAGCGCTAGCTACTGCGACTACGCCAATTTAAAATCAAACACCCTCCGCCGTTCAACATTTTTCGCTATTGGATTTTTCCTTTACTCCCTTTTTTCGCAGTCGCCCTCTTCCGTACACTCTGTCATTTCACAGTTGTATGTGTGTGTTTTTTATATTTTTTTATAATCCCGACAGCTCCCCGTCGTACGCTCACTCACACCTACACGCACATATACGTACCTATACACACACACACACACACACACACACTCATACTCATACTTACATGCGTTGCCGGCTCGTGCTTGTCTTGCGCAAAGTCTTACGAAGATATCGATCTGCAGACGAGTGGCGAACGTGGCGGATATTAATTTCAAGAAAAACGAAAATTAATGTAGGTACAGAAAAACGTCTCGATATTATGTATGTTCTCGCTCGCGCGCGTGTGTGCAGTATAATATCGAAAGTCGGCATTATTATAAACAAGAGTTATAACGGGTATACGCGCGCAAACGATGGTATATACGACGTGTATAATATAATATACTATAATATACCGAGTCATAAAAACCGATACTTGGCGGCGGCGGCGGCGGAGCTCCCGATACAATCATAAATTACGGTTAATTTATACAAAGAAATATTTTTATTTATTCGAATTTTTATTTTCCCTGCCGCTATTAAAACGAGTAAAAAATAATAATAATAATAATAATAATACTTATTTTTTTTCTTCTTAAAAAATATTTACGGCCGACTTAAAACCCATTGTCCGGCGCGCAAGCCCGAGATCGGAGGCGACAACCCGACACGTAGACATATACACATTATATATACACACATTCATTTAGATATTTTATGGTGTTTTTCTCTCTTTCTATATTATATTATTATAAGTTATAAGCGCAGTCGCGCAGACCTGTGTGTGTACAGGCGACCCGCTCTTTTTCGCCCGTACATTGTGATCGTATATATATATTTATATACATATTATATTTTTTCCAGTCTCCGGTCTTTTATTTCTTATTTTTTTCGGTTTCGAAATTATTGTTTATTATTGTACGCGTATATATTAATACGGGCATGTGGCATATGTGTGTGTATATGTGCGCACCGAATAGAGGCTCCCGGAGCGAGAGGTTTTTAGTATTTTTAATTATAAGCCGAACGACGCGTAAAAAAGTCGGTTCATTAAAAATACATTTTTATTTCGTTTCTCCCCGTGTGCCATATACACGGTATATAATATAGGTTTCTCGACGCGCACATGCGTGTAATATAATATAATATTATTATATATACGGTCGGTTTTACAACCGAAACGTGATTTTATGTACCAGAGCCGCGATGACGTTCGGGCGCGCGCGAACGGCGTATTCCGGTAATAACAATAATAGTATAATGCGTGTTATTTAGGGCCAAATATTGGGCTTTGTACTTGTATCGTTTCTTTCGTGTGACGATATGCGCACGCACTATAGTAATCGTTTCGACCGGTGAAAACGACGAATAATACGCACAGAAGAAGGAACGGGAAAATAACTCGAATAAAAAATCAAACGAGACACTTTTATATATAACCCGGACGGGTCATTTTCGTGCTATTAGTATAAAATATATTGTCGTCGATGTCTCCGGACGTTGCGTTAAAACAATGGGATTCGGAGAGACGCGTTTCGATAAGCGTATTACGAAGCTCAGCTAGACCCAGTTGACAGAAATTATATTTGTATACGTTTGAATACGCTCGGCGACAACGAATAATAATATTATATTAAACACGGACACGATATTATTATTATTATTATATAAATGGAAAGTGCGTTTGAAAGACATTAAACTCCTACGCGAAAAATGGCGGCATTGTCGTCGTCGTCGTCGTCGGCTTAGTAGTCGGTCCCGCTCGGTATTTATACCTATAGAATTCGTATATATATGTATGCATGTATTGTAGGTACAAGCGAATAACATAGTGATCGAGGTTCATGCAGCGGTCGCAGGTTAATGGATAACCGTAGTCGCGATTTACAACGTTCTCGATTTTCAGGACTCGGTCGCGATTTCTGATAAAAAAAAAAAAAAAAACGAAAACACGCCTACGACAGCTGTATACGTTTTATACTTGCAATGACGATAATATACGATGTGTAACAATAACGCGTTCCACGAGCTCGGGATGTAGTTACCTACACATGCAAATAATATACAGGGTGTAATCTCGAAGACTCAACAATTAATATTACGTTGAAAAGAATCGGACGTTTCGAAAAAAATGAATAGGTACATCTCGTAAATTATTCATTTAAAAAATTCTTTTTGACAATAAAACCCGATAGACTTCATATTATATAAAATTATATTATATTATAGTTGAGTAAGTACATATTAAATCTTTGTGTGCAGCAGTTTGAGACGTTCGACTTTGCGCTCAGATGCAGAGATATTGCAGAATTCGTTCTTTCCGATTGATTACGTACGTTTCACCGTAAATCTGTCAGATAAAATGCGCATCCCAATGAATAGTATTCGTCGAACGGAAAGCCGTCCGTACCTACCTATTTCGACACATTTCGGAATGATAAACATGTACCTATTACCTATAATATGCATATAAATACACGGCGATTTTGGTTTGCAGTGTACGCAATGGTCGTTTTTCGAGTATTTTTTTCCCGTCTGCATATGTGTATGTGTACATAAACACGTCGACAAATCTCGTCGTTTTTCGGTTAGATAAATTAGTTTCGGATCCGCAGTAGCTCTCCGGCGGCGTATAGGTATATACAGTGTGTGTGTTGCAGTGTGCGCGCAGCTGCATCTCGATCCTCTCTTTATATACCTACACATACACACACACACACACACACATATTATTATATACATTAAACACCACCGAAAATCTCCGCACGGCCCCCACCGATTGTTTTTCCCGTTCAACAACACACAAATATGCAGCTGGCCGTTTTTGCAGATCACGGGACATTAGCCAAATATCGGGCAAAACAATCGGTTTTTCAGGTAAAAACCGCCCCAGCTGGTGTGTACCGCACATATAGGGTGGCGGCCGGTGACAATGAGAATATTTCCCATCACACACAAGCGCGGATCGTCGTTCGTTCTCCACAAAAACGAATTTCGTGTATAAATATATACGTTGCGGGCCTAATGTATAAAATTTCGCATAATCGGAGGATTCCGCGTAAGGATCTCTCTCCTCATCATCAACGTATTATTATTATTATTATTACTTATTGTAATCCTACAACGGCCAAGTGAAGTATTTATAAGAGTCTGTACACATACACACGCACACAACTTACATACATATACAATATACATATATATATATATATAGTCGATATTACAATGCGACGTGTATGCCCGCTCGGCGCAGCGAGTATAGGGACAATGGCCCGATCGCCGTGCCAATATCATGTTTATTTTTACCAATATAATAATTTTTGCCGATATTCGATTTATGCGTTTTTAAAAGCGCATACTTACACATACACACACAAATGTATATATAGGTATAGGTTCGGGTATACAACGTATCTATATAAATAAATGATATGTACTAGAGGTACACACGAGTCCAGTGCACATGTATTATATTCTATATATTATGCTAGCTATATGATGGTGGAAGGTAAACTCCGAAGTACATAGAAGAAGGAGTTAATCTGATTCGCAAACGCGCATTGTTATGGTAATTTACGACCAGAAGTCTCAGACAATATAATATGCTTGTATTCTTCGACGAGCGTATAAATGTTATATATAATAATATTATGGAATAGAACATAATATTTTATATTACCTATACAATTATTATAATAATAAATATTGTTTCGGTTTCTCCGTGATATACGTGCTGCAGTGGACGACGAGGTGCCGTGTATGTGTTCTGTTTGTTTTCGCGACGATGGAAAACGATCGAGTCGCATGTATAGTGTTATAGCTGTTTTCCGGTCGAGTGTCTATGGCGAAGAAACGTTTCTATAGAAAAAAAAACGTTAGACACGTATATTATGTCGTAGGGAGAGAAAGCGAGAACGAGAGGGCGCAGAGTCGCGTCTTTTGTGAAACCCTGTCCGGTTAATAATATAACGTCATCGAGGCGCAAAACACAAGCTGCAGCACAACCCCTTTTTTATAGTCATTATCACCAGCGCATCTTAAAGGTCATTATACAACATAATAGCGTCGAATCTTTTGAAGCCGAAGGCGATGGTTGCGGCACCTGCGGCAACAACATGCCCGGTGGTCTGCTACGTTGGTATACGTTTATAATATTATTATTTGTGTAGTGTATTTCCTTTCATTTTCGACTTTTATCGAAAAAGGTTTCTCCCCCACAACCCCTTCGCTTGAAACGTTACCGGAACAATCAGGTTATCAATTCGTCGTTTGTCTACACGTATATCTACATAGAAATATAATAGTATGTGATATATTATTAAAATCACGGGCCATTTGACGCGAAATGAGTACAAAAATAAAAAGGCTCGCGCGACAATGCCGAATGCTGCCTATGCCCGAAGGGTTACCGCTTTTTGTCTATTATTTATTTATTTTCGCGCGCGTGATGTATGTTTTACATTTTTAACGAAAACCCGGGAACAATAAAAAGTTAAAATTTATGGCCTGGCCGTGCAAATTCGGAGCGCGTGTGCGTTTTGTTTTTTTATTTTTTTGTCCTCCGTGGTAACCCGGAAAAAAAACATTAAAGGGGATAAAGACAAAAATAATACATATAACGAAAATTATTTTTTATGATCATATATTATATCCTATCGCACGCACACACGCACACAAAATGGCGAGCTATACCGTAATGTATATGAAAACGGTCGCACATGCACAATAGCGGATAGGCCACGCGTTGAAATGCAGTGAAAATATAATTTGCGAGGACGCGTCCCGTGTACGTGTAATATGTACATAATATATTAGTTTTGTGTATTTTAATACATTTTGCATTATTTTTCCGCCCCATGTAAGTCGAGCGCGCACCATTTCCATAAAAACGCATCTATATAGAACGTGTGTTAGGGTTGTCACAAAAGACCCCGGTGTAAACGATACACAATCCTTTTGTTCTGTAGTGGTTCCCGGGGGCCTGTTCCTGATTTTTATTAAAAATTATTATTATTTGTCGTTTCGAAAAAAAGGTCGTTAATTTTCCCGGAGATTCGGACTTTTTCCGTCCGAGGGGGCTCTGAGGGGCGGGGGGTGAAACAGTTTGACAATTATAAATAATATACGTACGCGCGCGTTGTAGTCCGTTTCACCCGTTTAATATAATGGGCGTTTTTGACGAACCATTGTTCCCGCAATCGTTCCAAAAATCCATTTATCGTCGTTATAACTTCGACGTTCGGAATCGCAAAGGGTTATACGCACATACAGTGTCGCATTACTGCTGTAGTCCACATCTAGATTTCATTATTATACAATATGACGTAGCTGGCCGTGCACCACGTCATTGGCGCGGCGTATACATATGTATAATACATATACAGTAGGTACGTGTTAATATAATGTAAAAGTGTGACATAATATTATAATGTCATCTAAATGTATATATAGCCTATAAACTTAAGACCCTTTCCCCCAACGGCCCTCAAAACAGCGCCGACTGCTCAATACGACTTACCGGTGGCTGTAGTACATGTGCGTTCACTCCGTGTACCTATCCGTGATGGTCTTCAAAACGCGATTCCCGACACGGAAAGGCAGTGATGGCGAGAGATGATATTATTATCATTTATATAACTCTGCGAGGATTGTAATATTATTTTTGTTGTTATCTCGTCTTTATAATATAATAATATTGTGGTGCGTCATACTCGTGATCGTGTAATACACACACACACACACACACACACACACACATCGCAAACACACGAATATAGGACATACATACACAAATAAATACACAGGTATGTGTACCTATAGGTACGTACTATACACGCGGTACACACGTTAATTACGGACGAGTCGAAGCTCAGCCGCGTACAACACACAGTATAATACAATACTATATATTTATATATACTATATATACGTATGTACCTATAATATACGGCGACGGATAAAAATCTTAATGACCCCGTTCTCGTCATCGCATATAAAGTGTGATGATGTCCGACCCATAATAATTTATGAAAAGGGAGGTGCCCCCGTCTTCTCCGCAGCGACGAGCACGTAGCTATCGTTCGTCATAAGTATACATATACATATATAATATATATTATATATATATATATATATATACGCCTATATATATGTATATATTATATAATATAGCCACCCGCACTACAACACAGGTGCGCGTGGATTAACACCTATAGGTTCGGATATAATGTATAAATATATATATATATATATATATATATATGGACTGGTACGAACAATAACGACTATACATACGGTGCGCAATTGCACACGTACCTCTTATGCACGCGCGTGAGTTTGTGTGTATGTGTAGGTGTGTGCGTGTGTGTGTGTATAAGGTTATATATTAATATATATATAGGAAAATATCGTTGAAACAATGGTCGTGTTTTTTTTCGGACAATATTACAATATTGTTATTATCATTATTATTACAGACGCCGTCGACGCGGTGCTGTTGTTACGATTATTATTATTACACTTGTAACCGGCTCGTGCGGCTCGCGTTGCATTCCTAATGAACCTACACGCCCGGCAAACTCGTTGCACTTTTTTTTTCATACAAAATAGGCTCGTAAAATAAGGTTTACTCGCGCCCGACGTAGAAAAAAAATAAATCAGAAATTCGCCATATCCACAATATAACAATATACATGATATTTGATAATCGCGAATATAATATGTCGGGAGCGACGAGAGCGTCTTCAACGGTACACGTATAAATGTATATCGGAAATGATATATACAATAACATCAAAATACTTTTAATAGTTTAGGAATCTCGTCGTCATGTTGTGAAAATAAGATGGCACGGTGAGCGAAACCCCACAAGACCACAAATAGGTATACCTACAAGGGGTTCACATCATATAAATATATCATGAATTCATAACATATAATATTTATTATTGCAATTTAGGTAAACAATTTTAATAACACTATTGAAAAATAATTACTATTTTATTTTTATATTAAGATTATTTTTTTATTTTTATAATTTAATGCACGCGTATCCAACTATAATAATTCAAATATTTTGTTTTCACTATTATAATCATTCTATATATTAGTACCTATAGATAAAATTTTACAGAGATAATCGTGTGAATGGTTTAAAAGCTTAGTATTACTTTTAAATGAACAAGAAACAGCTTGTTAGGTGAATTTTGAAGGGACGATTGATGTATTTATGGAAACAAAAATTGAAAGTAGAAATTTTAAAAATATTTTACAATATTACTTTTGTAATGACAATACATCATATAATTTATGTCATTAATATATGATGTAAACATTTTTATGGTTTTTTTTAAATTTTATCAATTTTTGTTAAATTACAAAACAATTATTTGTTGAGGGAAGAGGCTTATAAAAATACATAAACAATTAGAACCTACTAGTTTTTTTTGCCACAGGCCTTTAAATCCTGATTACACCGTTCCATATAGTAATAGTACGCGGGAAGTCTGTGTTCGTACACACACATATAAGTGCTGGCCGTAGGCGGCGGTATTTTTGTTTTTTAAGTGCCGTTAATTAGGAAGTACGTAAAAAGTTCATCAAGCTTATACACACTGCTGCTGTATATGTATTATGAGGTATTAATTATTGTCTCGCGCGCTCGTATGAAATATAATAACGACGGCGACGACGACGACGATGATGATTATGATATGAATAATAATAATGAAGTGTAACGTTTTGTCGTTGCCGCCGCAGCTCAGACCGCGACTTGGCGCTGTGGCTCCGATTGTCCCATTAACGCATATCCTGTTTCGTGATTCCGCGTCGCGAAAGCCCGGCGTGTATATTAAAACAACAACGACCACGACGATAATAATGATTGTAATAATAATGACAATAATAACACTAATCGTAATACGAGTGTGCATATAAGTATATATATATATATATATATTGTACTTATATACATAATATTATTATTATAGTGTATACGATGCGGCTATTCTCGAGTGTAGTTGCCGACGCTCCGCGGCTCATCACAATATCCGCTGTGAGCCCGTGACTAAAAAAGTGTGAAACGACTAATTACCCGTAATTAATGTCTTACGGTGTGTGTCGGCCGGACGGCTGTGTGCGCGCGCGATAGAGTGAGATAGACTGAGTGGGCGGATGAGAGTAAAAGAAAAGAGAGAAAAAAAACCGTGTTTGGTTAATGACCGACTTCCGGTGTGTTTTTCGGTTTATTCTATTCATTATCTACCTACTACTACTACCAATAATACTACGACGGTATGCGTTTTATTTCCATTCTCTATTTTGTTTTTCTTTTTGTTTCGACAGTGGTTTTTATATAAATTTTCATTCCACCGCCAGTTAACGAATTATCATTATGCCGCGCGTACCCCCGCGGACCGGTCACGGTCCATGCTCAGATGCCGTGGTATATACCGACATACCGTACACAATATATATATATATATATATATATATTATATGAGTATGTTCCAATGTGTTATATTACTGTGATAGATCGTCCGAACTGTTAAACCGGTAAGTAGGTTTTAACCGACGTTACTTATTGGTAAATACAGGACTGAGCGATTTGTTGTTGCAAGTTCGCTTCGAACATTGCAGTCGTCTGTAGTATACGACGTAGGCGATGGACTGCTGCAATATGCTATCACTTCATTCCGGACATAGATACTGTGAAAAATACGCTCAAAATATTATTGAATCGCTTATACATAGAAATGTCGAACGGAAGTCGTTAAACGCGATTATAATTACCTTACGTACAATGTTATTATCGTTATTATAATATCGCATCGAAATGGCGACGGTCGAGAGAGCTGTGCACGGTCGTGGCGAATCGATTTTTATCGCCGCGTTAAAAAAAAAAATATCGTCGATATAATAAAATAATACTATATACTCCGCGACGGCCAAAAAGGCTCTAGCCAATCAGAATATCTGCGATGATAACCGCCAAGATTAAAATATAATTATTTCCGTCGTTGTCGTCTATTAATATTGTTAACCAATATTACAATATAATATAGTATCATATTATATAAACTATATAGTACGCGGGGCTATCCACAAGTTACAACGCACTGCCGTCCAACGTCGATGGTCTTGGATTTTATGTGTTTTTCCCGTCGTAAAATCGCTCCGAGAGTGCGTCTGCTGTGAAGATTTTATTACTCGCTTTTGTGCAGCAACCGCGTTCATCGTCCGATATTGTAATCTTGCAAAGTGGTTAATGAGTTTTACATTTTTGTTTCGTATATCGTTTTTGTTTTGCTTGTAATTCAGACGTCGGCGAGTTTACAGTTTTTAATTTAGTTTTTTTTATATACGACGAAAACACGGTGCAGCTAGTAGTAGCCGTGGCCTGTGGTACCTTTTAAGGAATATCGCACACATAAAATACTTAATAATAATAATATTTATATTGTGTAATATTATACCCGTGAAAGAGCCGGTGTATATGTTTCCTCTACTCGCCTATCGAGAAAACCTCTACGCACGGGGTGTTATGATCCGTATATAGTATATATTATATACATGCGCGATGGAAGGGCGATTTTTTCCCTCCCGATAAAAGGGACAAGTTTGATTATTTTTTTTCCTCATTTTTTTCTCGTTCTTTCTCGCGCGAAGAGACCTAAAGAATAACGGCGACGCTCGCCCGAGGGATAAAAAAAATGTATAAAACGAATTATTATTTTTCTGGCCAAAAGCCGATCCCCAGTGATGTAAACACCATCGTCGCCTCCACCGCCTCTTGCGCTCACGAACCAATCAATAAAACGGGGCCTGTATCGGCGAGCATCTGAGACTACGGCTCAGCTTGTCACCACCCCGGCGTGGCGCGGGCCGAGATATTAAAATATTATTTTCGAAAGCGCCCGGCTCGGAAGAGCGTATAAATATTAAATAACATGCAATATTTCGACGAGGATGAATTTACAGGATTTATAGACGTGTCGCGTTTCTATCCCTCCGACGATTTATACACGAGAATCTTCAACGATAATATACATATATATATATACGTATTACGTATATAACACAAGCTAGTATATACGATAGTTTAGAATACCCGCAATATATTGCACTTAGATCTGTACAATATCGTCGCATCAGACAGACGACATAATCATAATATTATGAGTGCTTAATCGTGTTTCGTAGATTTGTATTTTATGATTGTGTATAATTTTAATTTTATTTTTCTTATAATTTATGTACGATTATGTGTTAATGTTCTACTCCACCACAAGCCTAGGCTTACATGAGTAGATATATTCTTTATCTATGTTGTACATATGTATTTACATCATGTATTTGTAATTTATAAAGAAATTTATTATTAATGATGCCGTTTTACCGTAATTATAATGTTTTATACGGACACTCGTCGGTCAGATAATGATATGGGAAAAGTTGAGTTTCACGTTTCGACATGGTAATGTGTAATCGGTTACAGGGTGTAAGTGTGTGTGGTGGAACTGAAACCTCTGTATATTTCATAATAATTGGATTACCGTGCGTGATTAGTCGACCGCATACTTCCGACTGCGGTGGCGATCACATATATAGATATAGATACACAATATTTTTATTATTATTATTATTATTGTACGTTATGCGTATATATGGGCTTAGATAGAAGGAGAAAGAGAGAGAGAGAATGAGCGCGCGAGAGAGCGATAGAGGCAGAATGAGAGAACAGTGATTTATTAAGTGGGAAACCTTTGAATGGTATTATATATTATATACCTATTACGTATAGTCTTCTGTTCGTTGCGGAGCTATTGTAATCCGCTAGGCGACGACCATTATATCGTGTTATTGTCACGTCATTATGTCTTATTAACGACAATCGGAATAGAAAAATACGCTCTTTAAGTATATAGAACAGATGCGCTTATCAGAATTTGTGTTTATATTTTTATGGTGATTGGAAGAAGTTTCGATTTTTTAATCTCGTACGTTGCACTGCGTTTTGAATGTCTCGGGCACAAAGCTATTGGGAAAATAATTGTACAGACTTTTAAAAACTCAATCAAATTAGAATTAGAATTTTTTTAAGAGCACCCAAATTATTTGTTCGTTGACTGTATTGCAGATACTCTGCTCGCGATGACGATAAATCCTACCACCCCTGTCTCTGGGTTTTCAAGTGTTTGGTCGTAAAGTGTAATAACTACCTACCAATAATGCACACAGCGTACCGAGCGTGTAACCGAGTCGTATGCCCGCATCGATTGTATAGCATTTTACAATTTTAAATGTCGCAGTTAAACTCGACGCGATGCGGTTTACTGCACTATGTTATTATATAAAATAATGTTATAGCCACCATAATACAATAATAATATAATATATTGTATAATACGGAGTATCGACAATATTATTACTGCCGTTTCCTGTTTAATTTTTTTTTTCCCCCAAAAATTATCGCCACGTTCTTCCCGACTAACATAATATACGACGCGTATATACCACATCTCTCTATAGTCTACACGCACCACAATCATACAACCTATACGACTGCAGTACACAATATTTTGAAATATAATATCACCTCGTACGCGCGTCGACCATTATGTGTAGATATAATATTATAATACGTATAAGTCGTGTGTGTGTTTGTGCGACGTGTACGTTTTTAATATTCTTAGACGTATATAATAATAATATGTATATTAGACGTGCGTATCCATACACACACATAAGCTCGCGATCGTATATTATATATATACAAATAATGTGTTCCTTATTATTATTATTCCTCTATATATAGGAGGTCCTGCGTATGATTTTTTTAAAGAAAATTTTTTGTTCTTCCACTCTCGAGTTTGGCTCGCCAAGACCGGTTCTGTTCTGCGGTACAGAATACAAATTAAACATACTCATACATACACACACACACACACGCTCACGCGCGGCGGAACAAGAGGCGATTTTGTAAAACAACCGTCGCGACCTCGTGATTTATAGGGAATCAGTACGGCGCGGCGGCGGCGACCGAGGCACCTATCTAAGTGTATTTATATTTTATATATACTTAGGTCACTTATATCCGCAAGGTTTTATAATATATTCATGCAACTATATTATCATCGTAAAAAATTTTTTTTGCGTTTTCGATGTTTTTCATTTTAACGGATGTTTGTTTTCTTTTTTTTTCCAATTTGTCCGCTGTGACCTTTCCACAAAGTCATGTAGGTATAACCTATACATTAAACTATAACACAGGTATATATATAGATCCATGTACGAGCTATATTAAACCGTTATCGCCTAAGGCTTCCTAAGGCGTAAATTGGCTTTGCCCGAATAATTAAAACTGATGATGTAACTCATCGGAACCCCCGTAATTAATTAATCCGATTACATTGTTATTGTATGTCTAATACGGTATACGCGTATAATAATATATTATCGCATGTACCTATAAATTGATAACAAGAACACACTAATTATATACCTGCAGCTACGCGAGTTGGCAAAGAAGAATCCATATTATAGTCATTGCTCATCATCTTGGCGAGATCTCTAGAACTATGAAAATATGTAGCCGTTTTTAAATAAAAATACCTCGTTGAGCAAAAATGTCGGAATTTTTATGTATAATTAAAATACAGATACTTATTGCGAAAAACATTTAAAATCTAATGTTAGCAAATCAAGGTTTTATTTTACGGCGGTACCGATTTTAAACTGGCGCGGAGGCACTAATAATATCAGTGTATAGTATGCGCAAACGAGTGGCAAGATGAAAACAGCGAATTTGACGATAATAATAAGGGACGTTTTGCTCATAAATATAGTGGTTATTCGTTAGTGTATTTCGACTTGTTTGAGTAGTTACCGGTGGTGGGTGTGTGTCGTATATATATAAAGCAGAATGCGTATATTTAATAATAATAATAAGAGAGCGGCTGCAACGGCGCGCGAGAACAAGGAGAATATTATAAAAAAATATATATATAAATCAGATCATTTCGTTTTCGTTCCACACGCCGTCACAAGGGGGATATATTTTTTTTTTAATAACCGTTGCCTTTCACGCCCACCTTCCTTTGCCTTTTTTTTTTTAATTAAGGAGCCCTTATTTTTTTCACTCCTCCGTGGCAGTAGCAGTGTGTGTGCGTGGTGCGCAAACAAGACATGAACTTAACAAACTGTAAAGAAGTAAAAATAAAATAAACCACAAAGGGTCTTTTCTTAATTTTTTTTTCCGTACGTAAATATAATATGTACACAATCTGTCGGAGGTGATGGTGGCGGTGGCGGTGGCGGTGGCATTAGCATGAAAGTCGTGTGCGCGAATCGAATCTTAAATGAATCATCGGGCCTGGTATAATAATAAGAAGAAACCGACGGGGAGCGGCTGAGCTGGGGAGAGGAAATCTCCGGCGGAGGGTTGTTGCGTCGTTGCATCAGAGCCGCAGAAGGGCGCGCAGACGAATTTTAATTATGTCGTTCTGGCGAAAGTATAATATTCCAAACCAGAGCAATACTTAATACTTTATACATATACCGCGCCTAATAATAATAATAATAATAATAACTATAATACCGCGTGTATTATTATTATTATTATTATTATTAAAAAAAAGCGCATACCCGCTGGAGTTGTTGACAAACGAGCCGATGTAACCGGAATAATGTATTTTGTATATTCTTATCGTTGCGCAGCTCGTGCTGCTTTTTATTCGCTCTCTGCAGGACTGCAGGAGGCTTTCGTCTTAACGCCGCGCTAATAATTATTGCTTGACGCGTCTAGTCACGTTTCGCAAACAAGCAATCCTATACGGCTATACCGCTTCCCCGGATTTTAATACGATCCTTTCAATTGACTACACTTCTTCGGGTTCTTATAGCTGATTTTTGGTTTTACTAAGTTGAAGTTATATAATTACATGTAATTATATTACACCAATTTTACGATTGTGATTTTTTAGTTTTTACAATGGTATACTGTATTATTTTATGATCTAAAGTTAAATATTATGTACAAAATATAATAAAAATAATATGTAAGCTATTGAGAAAAATCTGTTTTTATAATATTAAAAAACGTTTATAGTTTTGAATTGTCAATGACCAGCATGAAATGGTAATCGCCTAGGTTCTATAGTATTTCACCAGTATAAAAAATTGTAAAAATATAGTGCCCAATGTCCCACTGCAAAGTTTAAACCGTATAAAAACAAATATTTCTGAAAAATGGGAAAACTTAATGAGAAAATTAACACGCAGGCCATTTAAACATCAGACCTCTCAGTATTCTGTAGAACCATCGCCGCATACTGCTGTAGGTCAATATTATATTATTATAATAATGTGTCCTCCTCCCCTTAGCAGTCGGCGTGGCTCCGAGTCGTCGTCGTCTGCGCATATATTACGCTGTTTTTTATACATCAATAATAATAATATTATCCCAATTAGTATTCTGTGAGCGTTGTTATGAGCGCGTAGGAAGTTTTTCTTCATTTTTTTTTTGTAATACCTCGTTTTATTATTATTGTCCGTGTGTATATATTATACAGAAGTACGCGTTCACCCGAGTATATCTATGTGTATACCTACTGTATAGTTTAGTGATCGGAGGGTATGCGACGCGTCTGCTGTTGTTGTTGCTGCTGCTGCTGCTGCTGCTGCTGCCGTTGTCTCTCATCTTTTTTTTTTACCTTTCTTTTATTAAAAATAATTATTCGGGCAGGTGTTCGGGTCGACGACGAACGGATTACGCTCGCGCTCGCGCGCATGTGTGTGTGTATGTGCGAGGACGGCAATGATGTGCCAGTCATTTTTAGTGTATTTTTTTTTGTCTCTATGAAACGTGCGCTTTAAATTAAAATTATAAAAAAAAAAAAAATCACTCGACGAGTTTTATTCATAAAACACAACGGGGCGTGGGCGCGATGAGACGCTCACGAGCAAACAGCCGGCTTTACGCGTTTCCCCACCCTCACCCGCGTGACCGTTATATATACACGTAATAATACCTATATATATATATTATATCCTATTTTTACGATTTTTCTTTACCAAATATTCACCTCGCTTATCGTTTCAACACCTCGTTGTAAAGTAGCAGAAATTAACACGTTAATTAAACGTTATTTCCGCCGTCTGTTCTAAACTTACCGTTTATAATATTATACGCCTAATTTACATAACCTATATGTGAACGCAGAAGCTGCTGGTGTTAGCTAGTGCGTTAGAGAAAATCAATGTTATCGTTGCTTGAATTTTGAAGTTTGTTCGCATCTTATATGATAATATTAGATATAGTCGTTATACCGTACAATATAATGATTATTGATTACATATACGATATACATATATTATTATGATCGCGCGGGCCAAACGATTCCACATTCTCACCGTAAAATAATATACCAAACACGATTCGGAAACCCTAACAAACGAAACGCATCCAATTGTGATCGTAGTGAGTGCATTTCTGCAACATGATAATAAATATATTTTATATTATACTATTACTAAATATTATATCGTTGTTATACATTATCTATACGTAGGAATAATATGAACGTTCTGCCCATGCACGTCTATACGCTACGACGAATTACCTTCGCCGGCGGGTCAATCATCAGCAAAACATTAATAGTTTTATATACCTCTTTCCCTTGGACTATATGGAGGAGGAGTGCTTCAAATAGGTACCTAGGTATACGTGGTAGTGCATCCTGCTGTAATTGTGTTTGTTTTTTCGGTGGTTTGGAAAAAACCCGACCGTACATAATACATACGTATATTGCAGATATTATATTATACAGGTACAATGTACATAGTTGGAGTAACGGCGTTGGTGTGTTGGAGATGATATCGGGTGTTAATGGTGAATGCCGCCGCCGACGTTGTAGTTTAGGTATAATACACACACGTACGGCGCGCGTGAGTATACGATATAATATAAGTGCTAAAAAATAATGTTTAAAAAAAAAATCTTACTCAAATGAACCGCCGCCGACCAGTTTGGGTAACCGCCGCCCGGATGTGTCGGGCTTAACATGATTCGCATCCAAAACGACTAATTATCGTCCGGTTTGAGAAATGCGAGTTTTTTTCTTCATTCGTTTCATTGTCGATTTTTAATATTCGCGCATTGTTCTCTTCGCCGCAGAGTCCTTTGTAAACGATTTTTGGCCGACAGAATAATAAAAAAAAAACCACCGATGACTACGATTTCATCGGGTTTGGTGCAGCGCAGACATGACAAAAAAAAATTCACACTCAACCGAAAACCCGTCGTCGCGTTGTACAGCATCATCACCTCGCTTATACGGCCACCATAAAAGTCTCACTAAGACGTGTTTATTATTATTACACATGTACAATTATTATTATTACTATTATTATTATTATTATTATTATTACTTTGTTATACTATAATAACAATAACGATATCTTAATTTATATCGTATTTTTGATTTTTCTTCTCTGTTTTTCCGCCCCCAGGAAGTCTTGCGTGAATATTTTTCCACGTCGAAAATGTCACGACGGTTTTGACTATTATTATTTTATTTACACAACGTCGTCGACGTATCCACGTATAACATGATCATTTCTATATAATATAATGTATAGAAACCTATATGCGCTTTGTTCTCTCGTCATCCGGACCTATGCTGCATAATAATTATTGTTATAATATCGACCCGTTCGCACGGTGTTTTTTTTTAACGGCTGACGGTTTCCGATCTATTGATTTTGGTCCGAATCGATACACTGTTGCTGCAGATTCCCCAGTTAGCCCGTTCTCGACTCTATACGAGTAACAACACTCACACACACACATATATATATATATATACCTGTAATAATAATGACGCATATAAAGGAACGCGCACCTAAAACCGGCGTCATAATGCCACGACGACGTGTACCTTTAGAGGTATTATTGACGTCTCGTTTCCGGGGTCGATCAATATTTGGGTTGTAATGATTATTATTATATTACTGTTACTGTTGATGTTGCTGCCGCTGCTGCTGGTGCCGCCGCCGCCACATTGCAGTACGGTGAAAAGGAAAAATTACACACCGTGTGAATCATTAGCGCGACGCGTATACATATATAAAATATAATAATAGTAAGTGTATATAATGTACATAATAATGTATATAGTAAACGGGGTTTCCGAATCAAACAATCGTGCGTTAATGACTTCGCACGACGAAAGCCGGCGGGGCGCCCGGCCCCCGGGAGCCGACGACGGTGGCCGAAATCAAAGTTTACAAAAGGATCTCTCGCGAACTTCGCGATCGTCGTTCGCCGCAGAGTCCGCGCCGTGAGATATAGGTACCGTACGGTAGATCTGGGTGTTCCTCATGCCGGAGAATAAGGAGGAAACAAACAGAACAAAAAAAAAACCGTGTATTATATTCAACCCGATAGGTTGTATAATGATGAATCGTATACAGTATTATTATAATAATACTGTCGCGATTACGATAATATACGAATATTATTATTTCGTCATAAATTATACACGTATGAGTATATAGGACTGACATTTTTCTCTGCAGAGTTTAGACTGCTGTGCTAAATAAATAATAGAACGCAGTTTAACGTGTTTGTATATATAATAATCGTATATAATACATCTTTTCGTATTACAATAAGCCGTTTAAAATACGCTATCAAAGGCCATTCGCTAGTGACTTCGATCGAAGAAAAAAACCGTCCTGAACTGTGACGTTTGCCCAGACGGCAATTAAAACTTGACCCAGTTTCTTCCCCTCTTTTCGGGTGCTAATTACTGGCTGCGACAGGTCTTAAACGGCCCGGACGATCCCTCGGGCGGCAGTGGCACGAGTAAGCAACAGGCGGTAAGCGGCGCGGGTTAATTAAATATTCCAGTGTGGTTTAGTGGCGAAACGGGGGAAAAGACGCATATAACGTGTATATTATTTAATATATTAACGGACGAGAAATTAAATATAATAATAATGATATGTATAAAAAGTACGCGTTTACAAAAGATCCTATTTAGCTCGTGCCAGGTTTATTATACACGAATTCTTTGAGTTAATGAAGGCTTGCGATGCAACGGTTTGGCAGCAACTACAACAACAGCTACGACGACTCCCTTTCTTACATTTTTTTCGGTATTTTTTTCTCATTCTTCTTTTCATTCTTTTCGATAATTGCTTAATATCCTCCTCCTGAGACTTGTGCGCGCAATTAAAACCCTCATATACCTACAATATATAATATGTTATTTATATATACACGGCCGTCTCCGTAGGATAATCGTCGCTAATTGTTTGACGTCGACGTAACACAAAAGAGGGGAACTATTATACACAACACGGGCTGCTGTGGTTAAACGACTCACAGGCCGGGTGGAAGGTAATGAAAAAAAACACAATTTCCGGAATCGTCCACTTATTAGTTCGCATATATAGAACACAGAACCCTTTAATTTCTTATATTGCCGAAAAAGCACATTTAAACATACACATTTAAATTTACACGATATTACGATATATATAGACAACTAGAAAGTATACAGAATGATTCTAGATGCAGCATAACAATTACTTTCAAACTTTTCTCAAAACTAAAATAAACATTTTCAAAGGATTAATAAACAATAATGTTATCATCATCTGTTTGTTAACCACAATTGCAGAAAAAATATTTAACTAACTGAAAACCTAATGTACATATATATATTATATATCAGGGGTGGCCACTAACCTTAACTTTGGGAGCCACAAATTTATAAAGTTGATTCGAGGTGAGCCACATTGTAAAGTTATGTTTATAAAATGGAGATACATTTTTAATTTTAAATCAAATGAAAGAACATTTATTTACATTTAATTTTAGTCTAAGTTTGGTTCAAAAGCCGTATGAAATTGATTTAAGAGCCGCATACGGCTCGCGAGCCTCGTTGTGACCACCCCTGATATATATATACATATACAGATAAAAAAATGTTGGGAATTTAGTAGATGCTAAACGTCTTTTCTGATTGGTTTCTATACGTGTCAGTAGGTGCCCAATGTATAAAATTATATCACTTTGTATTGGACGAGCGTTGAAAACGAGGAAAAAAGATACCCATGATGCGTATATTGAAATACTAATAAATGGGAAATGGGAAAATAGAATCGTGGAATACTGCGATGAAACGATTATGTTTTGATCGGTTGTCGGTGGTTATCGTGCGTAAAAGTAGGTATATGACGAGGAGCGTATTAAAAAAAAAAATTAAAAAAAAAAAACAAGAAATAGAAAATACTAAACGATAATAAAAACGGTTACGAGAATGGTAAAAACAATACACGACGACAATGTAATCGCGGGCACGGTGCTCGTCTGCCTGGCAAACTCAGGTACGGTGTACCGTGCCCATTAATTTCATTTTCAGATCGCATGACTATTCCTACTTGAATATTATTATACGTACGGTTCTAAAGAGCCTCGCACGAAATGCAGGGTGGAGGTGCAGCGACAACAAGACTACGTCACCGTGGTTTATAGTCGAATTAAATTTGTATGTATATAATATATACAAATATAACATCGTCTATGACTATTGTAGTATATTAAAAAAAATGTTTATACTGAGAAATTTGAACTGCTAAATTTGCACCCAATCAAATCCAAAAATTAAACACTATGATATTACATTATATGATCGTATTACAAGACGGCATGCGCATTGTAGTCGTTGTAGTGTTTACAGAATGAATACAAAAAAAAAAAACCATCTACTAAAAATTCTAAATCTTTAAGGTATAAAATCAAATTAGATCTACGAAATTATGATCTAAAGATGAATACAAGCAATAAATTGATTTTAAAGTAACAAAACGCGTGCTTCATTTGTTTCAGATCGTATTTAGGTTTGCCCTAAAATACATATAGACTATACCTATATATTCTATATTATTGTGCCGTGTAATATGTAATTATATATATTGACTAACTATTTTTATTTATACATAGGACCAATGCTGCACATTGCAATATATTATATCCTCTTTCCAACGCAATGTACTGTTAAAGTATTGTAGGTACATCGTGTGTGTGCGTGTGCCAGCGTTTTGGATCGTAAACGATTACAATTTGTGTCTTAATCCCGATTTAGTATAATGCACACGTACGCGAGCGTATATATACATGTATAATTTGATGTATACGTGTATGAATAATGCACATGGGTTATATGTATGCACTGTATACACGCGTGCGCAATATATTCGGTTAACCTAACGCGCTGATTGTTACCCATCTGTACCTATTTATATATATATATACAATATTATGTAATATTTATATGCATATATTATAATGTGTGTGTGTGCAGCGGTGAGCCACCTGTATATTATGTACCGCGATTCATATTGTAATAATATGTTTATATTATTTTATGTGTGTGCATTTTTTTCCCCGTGTAAATCGCGCGCACACCCGCCGCGGGGCAAACTGCAGCAACGTCATTATATAATATATGTACGACAATACAATTTGAATAACAATTTTTTTCTCACATTTTCTACCGCGAGCGCGCGCGCGCCCGAAATAAATACAGATGTCACAATAATTACGGTATCAGCGAACCCCTTCCGCCGTCATCCGATGAGCGCATAATATACATATATTATATTATATTATATAGGACAGGACAATTTTTTTCTTCGGACCTATTGTACGCCGGATGAAAGAAAAACAAAATTCCACGCCGCGTAATAAAATAATTAGGGTCGGGTGTATAAATACATTAGGCGTGGAACAAAAAAAAATATAGTTTATTATGTTGTACACATCACGCTGCACGCATAACAAATATATATTTATATATTATATTTTATTATACATATATTGTGCCATGGAAGCTGCGGTATGGACTGGGTGTTTTGTTCTGGGCAGACTGCAGTATACATATATGTACACGATACGCGCATAAACGGATGAAAAGGGTTGAAATTTGACAAGTGTAGAGAGCTGTAAAAATAAGGTCACCGTATATGGGCGGCGGCGTGCCTATATATGCGCGCCAGTGTTTTACACGTCGTACAATATTTAGGCACAATAATATACACACCGATTGTAAATCGTCCGGCGCCGATGACAGTCCAAGGACTCAAAACGACGTGATTTCGATGACGATTTACGACACTGCAGCACCGGTGGAAAACATAGTTGCCCGACAAAAAACTATATAACATAATACGTGCATATACAAGTATGATGTGTACAAGACGCGCGAGAAAACAAAACATAGCACGTGCCCGGGGCAGTGTAAACGAGACGCGTTTCGGGAGTGGAAGGATAACGTACGACATTATTATTGTATAGGAAAAAATAACACAGAAAGGGCGATCGACCCTTTGGGCGATTTCTCGTTCTCCCCCCGCTTTGGTCACAGTGTACACTCGTGTACGACAACACCGCGGTCACCGCCGTCGCGCGTCCGTGTCCGAATACCTGTTCGTTGGCCGTCCTGCCCGCGAGATAACGCGCACCGCCCCCGCTATTTACACATACTGCACCGGGGGAGCGTGCGACCGCAAACAACTGTGTACCGTGGCGGGGGCGGCGGACGCACGGGAAGCTCACAGATAAAAGTCCGTTTCCTGTTTGTTTTGGGACCCTTAAAAAAAAATTCACGCGTATAACATAATCCCGGTCGAAAATCCTAGCAGTTTGCTCGTTCACATTATTCGAGTAGGAGGAAAAATACGAAACCGATTATTTCGTGTGTGTGCTCGCGCTAGTTATATGATAATAACATATACGCCCGCAGTTCTGTAGGGGCGTGCAGGACAATGTAGTATAAGGCGAGAATTTGAACGGGTGGAAAGGGTTCGGGTTAGGGCAGTACAGCCAAAAATAAAGATTTTTAAATAACTTTTAGAGTAATTCTTTCACGCGAGAGACGAGACACTTTCTGGCTACTAGAATGGACGAGACATGCGGATTAGTTGGAGTGATTCTTTTCTGACCACAAAGTGTCACGTTCTCATTCGATTCAATTGTTAAATGTTCGGGATGAGTTATAGGACTATAGTCCGCGTCACGAAAAGTGGCGGGTGGCCGCCGCAGTACCCCGAACCTCACCCACTGCGTAGACAGTGGTTCTTATGCTATTATTGCTTATTAATAATATATACTTATTATAATTAGCGCGGTAAATTATATTGTTGTTTGATAACCACTAAAGCAAATAGTCCGCTTGGATCGCGACGGTCAACCGCCACTTTTCGTGACGCGGACTATATACTCTTTTGGTGTCAGTTCAAAATTGTTTTTGGCCCGTTGCACGGGGGTTATAAATATTAACACCAAACCTATATGCACGTCTATTGTGTCGGATAACACATTAAACGCGTGGTGGACGAAAACGGTATTATATACATATTATTATTTATTATCGGACCACAAGTAGAAAATCTTCGTTACCTTGTGTGTGTACAGTGTACACAGAATGAGTACTGTCATACGTACACATACATACCACTCATACTAACGCACAACGTCCATTGTTAGGGACGAAAAACTGTGAGCGACCCAAATAGCGTTCAGCAGGGTTTTAATAATAAAATATATCACTCGATTTTACTAATATTATTTGTATAATAAAATAATATATTACACCTTTTTCAAAGGTACCTATATATACGCACATACATACACACGTATATTGTGGTAGTACACTGCTCCGCACAATAATAATATAACAATAATAATAATGATAATAAAAGAGACATTTCGAAACGCGATGTTATGTCGGAAAATCTTCGTAAGCAGTGTGAGGTGGGTGGCGTTAGGATATTTATATTATGTGCCCAACGTGTTGTGTACAAACACACAATGGCCGTCTTGACGAAAAAATGTCACATACATACAATATAATAATGTAGGTACAGATAATATAACGACCGCACCTACCTCCGACTCGTATTATATATATTTTGTCCTTTATGTACAAAAATGTCGAACGATTAATGTCATTTATCTCGTTTGGACGATAATGAAAAAGAAAAATAATATATTATATATTATTATACCGTAGTAAAATCCGTGTGCGGTACGTGACCCGGGCGCGTATGGGAACGTTGTGTGCGGCACTCGTTGATATTATTATAAAATATAAAATTATGAGTGTGTGACGTCGGTGGTGGTGTTTTAATAACGATTATAATAACGTCTTACCAATTTTAAATGCAAATTGGATTCCTAGGAATCACGTGGTGCACCACCATACCAAAGCTACTACAACACAACACCGCACACTACAATATTATACCTCCCGGTTGGGCGGCGGCTACTTTTTAATAATATTTGTATCTACGCGTATATAATCGAACGATAGGTCCCGCGGTGGTGGACGTGGTGGAAGTGGTGTTCGGTATGGGCCAGGTATATGGTCGGTGGTCATTGCAGGTATAATATAGTGGCGGTAGACAAGGAGATTTACTCGCAACGGGGCCGTCGCTCATTAGTAACTGTTACTAATTTACATATTAAAGTGATGTTAAAATTAACAACCACACCTCCGGGGGATTTCCGTATATTCATACACACTCGCGTTCAGATTTCTTATTATAATTATATGCGAGCACATCGCATGCGCACCGCGTTTAATTCTTCTTCTTTTTATTCTCAATCTCGTCCACCACACACACACACACACACACACGCATCATATAATATATATACATATATAATATTATTATAATACTGTGGCGGTCCGAACGTGGGCCTCTTGTCCGACCATATTTCATTATTAGTTTCCATTATTTATTTGTATTTTTATTTTTTTTTATTATAATTTTTATACTCTTTCACGTGGTTATTATTATTACGCTCATTTGCATTTGACACATTTTATATACGTTTATTTTATCCACCGACGCCGCCGCCCGTACCTATAGGTATACACGTATAATATAATACAATATATGCGACTCGGCGGCGTTCGTTAAGGAACTCGTGCTCGTCGAGCTCACTCACTCACATTACTTTCTTGGAAATTAAAAACTGGAAGCCATTAATAATAATAATAATAATAATAATAATAATAATAAAAAAGGACATCCGATGGCGGTGTCGCGACGTTTGTATATATATACACACACATACATATAAACGTATTACATTATTGTATACAAGAAAAAAAATCGTACGCATATACAACCTATAACATAATATTATGTACATGTGTGTGTGTCGATCCGTCTCATTAGCATAATACGTATATATAATATAAATAATATAATATCTTTGTCGTTGTAATAATATAATCCGCCGGCAAGGACTTATTCGTTTTCGGAATGAGTTTTTGCCTCCCTTCTCCCCTCATCACCACCCTCCCGGACGTATATTATTAGTTTATTACTCCGATTACACATCGGCGCAGTTAATATAATATATTTTGTACATATTATACACAATACACACACACACACACACACACACACACACACACACACACACACACACACACACACACACACACACACACACACATAAATATTATTTTATGTGGGACTCTATAAGTGCTACGTGCTCGTATATAATATAAATTATTAGAAGACCATGTCCCCGCCGCTAATTATTATTGCAAATCCAACCGCGGCGAATGATATTACACTCCGATCATGTGCCGCCACAACAATGAATATTCCGCAGAGCGCTCGTGTGCCAGTCGGTGCAATATGTTTACTGAAAAAACTTCGCGCGTTCTTATACATATTGTGTCTGCGGTGTTTGTGCGTGTGTCGTGTCTGGACGTCCTTCGCAGACGACGACAAAAAAACCGTAAAGACAATCGAAATCGAGTGACCGGTCAACAGTATATCATACGATGTACGCACATAATACGTGTATTATAATATGTTGGCCGTATAGGAGAGGGAGTAAAATTTGTTACCGCGATTGTAATATGCTGTGACGACACTTGGCCCAGACTAAAATTTCAGTAAAAAAAATAATAGAAATTCAATGAAATACATCAAACTATAATGTAAATCAGTTGTGGTTGGGTTTAAAAGTGTCAATCTCACTTCTTATTTAGTTTTGAGTAGTTAGGACTTTTTTAGTGTATTTTAATTTTACATTTTCGTGGACATTTTATTTTAAAATATATCAAATTTAACTTTTACATAATAATATATAATGGTTTTACTATTGATTAAACAATTTATATGTATACATGTATAAAAGTGGATCAAAATCTATAAAGGTGTAAAAGATAATAAGATTAACTATAGAATTTTCAACACGATTTCGCTAAAAATTGAGATTCGCCCTTTTAGACAAACCCACAACACAAAAACATATTTTACGATCGGGAGATTGGGAATTCGCCTCTGCCACATATTATTGCGAATGTGCGATTTGAAAAAAATTGAGCAGTGAAGTTTTGTTTCTGCGTCAGATTTGTATACCCTCATAAAAACTACTAATTTAATGATATTCAGGTCGTTCGGACGCATTGATTGAGAACGGGTACATTAATTATTAGCGTGTATTAAAATTACTATCATATTATAAACACGTTGTGTACGACAAAAAATTCGAAAAAAAAATACTCACATATATGTAGTAGGTCCTATAGGACCTCGTAAAAATGATCGATCTACGTAAAAATACGATTATAATATAGACCTAAATATTATAACATCATGTGACGTCGCATAGCTCGTATACGTCTCTATCCGTCGTTCTCGAACTGTTTGACAGTCGGATCACTCTAATAATAATTTTACGCCTCGCCTCGCCTGTCGCGCGTTCGTCTGTATTTTTTCCTTAGTCGTTAATCGATCACGTCATTAAAACACGCGCGTAAAAAAATATATATTTTGGGAGAATTACTAGTCAAATAAAATAACACGTGTACGATGCGTATCGGGCAAACGAGAAATTCGTTTGGACTATGGAATGAAATTGAAACGTAACGAAAACGTTATATTGCCGTGGACGCCAGTAGCCATGTAGGCATCGCTCTGCACAGGCCGTAGTATATTGTATTATAAAGTACACATATACCTGATGGCGGGGAACGACTACAATAATATTAATAAAAATATAATGTGTTAAGAGAAGAATCGAAATAGAAACAGATGTGAAATTATGAAAACGATTTTTACTATAGATATTATAAATATGGTTTTTCGACGAACGATGATACTCTTCGAATATATTATGCATTTTCTATGGTATATACCTTTAATTATATTAATATGTAACTAGCGTACGCTCAATAAACTATTAACTATACGTGTGTATCTATATGTGTGTCTCTGTGTGTGTGTTTTATATGTTGTTACATTTAGGGAGGTGATCGGGCGGCAGTTGCGGGTCGGTGCGCGCTTTGAGGCTGCGGGTCGTCGCGAGCGGTGTGTCTCTCTTTTTTTATTTTTTTAGAAATCATAACACTATCACTATGACATAGTTTAACATTGGATTAACTGTGCGTAGTATGATATATCACACTACGTCATAATATTAATATATCGAATATTTCGAGTATTGAGTATTGTACCGCAATATCATTTTTATTACGAGTTCTGCACGCGGAACAAGGCGTAGTATATACTGGTCCTCGAGGTAACGATATGATTTTATAACACTGCAGCATAGATAACGACGACCGCCAGTCGGTCATCCGCCCGGAAAGATGTCTCGGAGACCGAGAGAGAAAGAGTGATACAGTGATTGAGGGTAATATATACATAAAGGTATATACTCTGTTGGTACACATTATTATATGCATTAATAGTATGATAATACAGTGTGCTTGGGTGTGTGTGTGTGTGTGTCATAAGTAAGTACATAATATTGTGTATAGGGGAGAGACGGTTGTTATCGCTTACAGGTATACGCCGTGTACGCCACACTCGTCGCGTCCATTATCCGACCGTGTTGTGTTTTAACACGGCCCGCGTTTTATCGGCGGCAGACTCGTTCGGTCCTTTATTATTTCTCTACTAAACTGGTTTTTTGTCGGTTTTTTTTTTATTTCGTCGTTCACCGACGACAGATAACGTTTAAGTGTGTCTTTTAAAATCACCACAGACGGTGTTCGACAAATTATTATTGACCGAACGTCGGATCGTCGTTTACATAATATACGAGTATTATAATATGCACCTACCTAATATAATATACCTACACAAATAATATTACATAAATGTATTACATATTATATTTATTATTGGTACGATCGTTCAACGGCCCTGCACACGATGACTTACGTGCCCAATGCGAATATGGTTGACCTATCCATCGATACGGCGTGGATGTAAAAAAAAGAATAAAATAATACGATTTAAACATATTTACTGTATCTATATAATATGATACACGAAACGCCGCACACTTTTAGGTACATAATATATATAGAGGATCGTACAAATTTCGCGTTGCTGTAAAATTTGGCCGTCGGTATTGAATATCTTGACTAAAACTCAATACTAAAGCGTATATGTATATGAATACGAGCCACGGGGCATGTCGTAATGTAATTTTCAGGTGTTAAAAACATTAAAATGCATTACGATCGATGTTACACCGGAAAATCGAAAATCCGGTCAGCCCAGTCCATATATCTATATATAAATACATTGTATAAATCATATTGAACATTTAAGTTTAAGTCGGGTTTTCAATACACGGTGTAGTGATGCCATATGTTCTGCGGTGTATTAATTACATGTAAAGGTAATATACGTAATTTATTTCGACGATTAGGTCTTTTTACTTCCCCTTCAGTGCCTCAAAAAAGATAAATTATATAAAAAAAGTTATAGGATGTGCATCGGGCAGAATACCGAGCAAAGCTTATGTTAATAACCGATTATTAAAAATACTAAAAATAATAATTACAAACGCGTGTATACATTATACAAAAAATTATTTTAATTACATACATCGATAAAAATTACTAATTCTTAGTACATCATGATAGTCGGTCACACGTCACCTATACAAGTAGAATTTAATAACGAGACATACCAAATCAAAACCCGGTTTTACAACTGCAGCAAATATGTAATGCAGTGTGTCCCGAAAATCATATCCGTATCACAATATCACACTATAATCGCCATCACGAGACCGCGCGACCTATCAATATAATATATTTATATGCGGTTTTTAACAGCACCTATATGATTCATATAAAAATTATGATTTGATGGCATACATTTTTCATGGATTACCGTTGAAAATACCGCTTTTAAATAATAATATTATTTTGATTTGCTACGGTGATAATTACACAAATCCGGTACACAGCTACGTCGTATTTCGTGTCATGTGCCTTTTATCGTTTTCTGATTCACTATATTTATATTTATATACAGTATTCACTGACATAATTGGGCCGAGATCAACTTTTGGACATGACAAAGACAGACGACGTAAAAGTTTACCCGGTTAAATACAGCAATATAAGTTAATATAATCACAAAGTTGGGCAAATTGATGATTTATTTTTCTTAACTCAGTTATAGTTTAAATTAATATGTAATTATAAAAAAAAAGTTAAGTTAAAAAAAATATTTACTAACTAAGTTAAAACTTAGTACACAATTTAAAAATAATTAATAATAATTTATTTTTATTCAGTTAAAAAAACTTTTTTCTTTAATGTTACTTTATATCACTATCTTATTGAACAACGTTACACCTTACTACATAAACTTAAAATGTTATAATATATAATAAAATGTTTATACGAGTACAGTAATTCTATACAATAGCTAATTCATTGTAATTTTTTTAATAATTTAATTAAAAATAAAACCGTTAGAATAAAATTAACTCTTAAACTCGTGTTAATTTGCCCAGCCTTGTATATCAATCGTAATAAATAGCGATACGTTTACATAATATAAACATAATATAGTATAATATTATATAATATTTAACTAGTACCTACGATTGTTGGAAGTTCTAATATCGCGAATATGATTACAGCCGGAGGCGTTCCTAGCACCACGGCGGCCACCACCAACGGTATGCGTACGACTGCTGTTGCAGCAGCAGCAGCAGCAGCAGCCGCCGCAGCCAACAACAACAACACATCCACAGGCACCATGACACCAGCCGCTGGCTCGCAAGAACATCAGCAACAGCAACAACAGACCGGCCAGTCGGGAACTCCAGTGCGGATGCTCCAACTCGACCAGTCGGTCATCCAAGCCATCGCCGACCGGTGCAGGACGGTGCGTCCCGACCAGACGGCCGTGGTCGAAGTGGCGGCCACCGTGCCGGCCTCCGAACTGCCGGCCGAGGGTTACGCCATCGACGGCGGCCGGACGGTCGGGCACGCGTGCGCCAAGTGTCAGCTGGCGTTCCCGGATAACGGGGGCCTAGCCGCGCACCAGCAACGCGACTGCCGCACCACCGGGTCCGTGGCCCTGGCCCACCCTGCGTACGGATGCCGGTCCTGTGGCATCGGAGCCAACGGCGAGACCAACACGTACGGCACTGTGCACGCTTTGCGCGCGCACATCGAGACGGCTCACCGCGGCGGTCATTACGGCACCGCCACCTCGTCGGTCGGCCGCCACCAACACCTGCAGCAACAGCAACAGCAGCAGCAACTCCACCACCACCACCACCACCATCACCACCTTCAGCAGCAACACCAACAGCAGCAGCAGCAACAACAACAACAGCAACACCAGCAACAGCAACTGCACATGCAGCAGCTCCAACCGTCGCCCAACCTCTCGGACGAGATGGAGGACGTGGTGAACCAGATAACGGCACTGGCCGCGGCCAAGGCGGTCGGCCGCAGTCCGTCGCCGCGCGACCTCAACAGCGACTCGAACGCCAATCTGTTTTGCGCGCCGTCCGCCGACAAGAAGTCGTCCGGTACCGCCGCCGCCGCCGCAGCCGCAGCCGCAGCAGCCGCGGCCACCGCCAAGATGCACAAGTTCACAGCGCCGCCGGCCGCGTGCAACGTCGCACCAGCCGTGCCGAGCAGTGGCCAATAACTCCGACCAATCCACTAATCCGACCCACTATCCATCATCATTTGTTCGCCGTCAGCACACGCGGTCCGCAGACTTCTCCGGTTTGGCCGTCACCGCCGCCACTGACGATGACTATACGACGAAATATGTTATGTAAAACGTATGTAATGTGTGTATGTATATTATTATTATTATTATTATTATTACTATTATTTATTTATTTATTTATATATTATTGTGTAAAACTTACCCAAAGTTCCTTTTCGACACACTCATGTTCCTGGGGAGAGGACTTTCTTCATTTTTTTTTTTTTTTTTAGTTATTGCGATTTTCTTGCACTCGTACGATATAATAATACAGTGTTATCCGTATACGTTGCGCGTCTTTATTATCGTCGGATAAACAATTATCGATGAAATATGATTACGAAAAAAAAAAAAAATAGTACCACGCCTCTCCCCTTTTTTGCGCGTCCCGTCTTAAAAGTTGTGTATTAAGCAAACAATTTTTACGGTCTTTCGTTTCCTCACTATTTTTGTTTTCATCTCAAAAAAGGTACGTAGTTCCTCGTATTAAGAAAAATCACTAAAGATACGAAAAGAATTAATTATTTATGTGTGTATAAAAAACAAAAAAATACGATAACTGAAAGTTCCTTTACGCTACTTGTTTGTTTGTTTGTTTGTTTGTTTGTTTATTTATTTATTTATTATTATTATATTATTACTATTATTATACTATTTAATAGTATTATATAGGTTTTTTTCTTATTTTTTTTTTTTATTGACGCCGTTTAAAAAAGATACGTGCGGTTTTTTGGAAACTACTAATAAAAATATGATATAATTATATAAAACGAAAACATACTTAACTCGATTCCACGAGTTTTTATGAAATGATGTAAAATTTAGCGCTATCATTTACGGTCGCTTAGTATTTCTTAGCATATGTTTAGAGTATATATAAATACGTATATATATATAATATATATATAGGTTTGTGTAAATATGAAAAGAGAGTACGGAAAGATTAAACCGAAAAATCATCATTAGGTTTTAAGTATTGTAATGCATTTCTACAATTATTATTATTATTATTATTATTATTATTATTATACGTTTTAGGTAGGTAATTTTATTTAATGAATATTTATTGTATTCAAAATTATTATTGATATTAAGTCAAGTAACAAACACCTCGCTATAATTGTGCTGTAATAATTTTAATTAATTTAATGAATTAGCAATCGATAAATATTATATAAATATATAAATATATTTAAATATATGCCCTATTTTAATTGAATAAACTCATTATAATTATATATAATATATCATTAATGTTTGAAGACAAAATAAAATAATATTATAGTATGTTAAGGCAGTGTTTCTAGATGTGTAAAAAGAGAAAAAAATTAACTACATACTAACAAACTTATTTTATAATATGCTCCCCGATCTAATATTGTTTTCTTTATTCACTTGTTTCGGTATTCTTGTGTTTCTTCGGAACGGAAAAAAATTATAACGTTACATTATACTCCCTCAACGGTTTGGATTACTATAATCGGTTTTTTTTCAACAGACCGTTAAACTTATATATATTATCTTTTTTTTTTGTATACTTAATAAAATGTATACACTATTTTTAAAAAATTTCGGGGGGCGTGGACCGAGTGTCCTTTGAATTGTTGGCACCAAAGGGCCCGCGATCCCCGTTGCCCCCCGGTGGCCCCCATATGTCCCTAATTGTCCCCTGCATTATTTTCCCCTCCTCCCCAACCCATCGCGCCGATAGTCACGAGTGTACTCGCCGGAATTACAAAAACGAAAAATTATATTCACCTAAATATCCGATATGAATGAATGGATATATTTTATTATCTCGTAATAATCAACGAACTGCGTATATACAACTATTTGTTGGATCCAATGACCTGGACACTTCCAGTCCTCATAACTACACAATTATCATTATTTCAATCGACCGCCGGTAAGTCTTGAGTTAAAATTGTTCCGGCGGGATACGCGTACACAGAATGCACCTATAATAATAATATACCTATTATATAGGTTTCCACTAATCGAGTCAAAACACGAAAAACACATTCGTCCCATTGCTCCGAGACACGCGTTTCCACTTCTCACCCACCCCCACCTCTACCCCTTACCCCCCGACCCGCAGAGAAAGAACCAGTCTCCGTCCTTTAATCGACCTCCTTCTCCCCCCTTACCCACACCGTCCATTCCCCTGATCAGCAGCCGGTAGGCCGGTGAAGTCTTCGTCGCTGGGAGCGAGACTTGACGGCGCCGTCCACTGCCGCCGACGCTGCGGCCGCCGCGCACATACTCTCCAAGCACGGAGGAGGCAGTAGTTGGCGCGGCTGCAACACGGCCAGCGACGGCGGACGAGACGACGCACCCCGTCCCCGGAAAACGTTTTAGGCGCGCGCGCACCGCCCCACATACACACGACACACACGCCATCCGCCCACACGTTGGGCACTATCGCGAGTATTCGCCGTTCAATTCGTCACACCGAACCTCCCCTCGTGGGCGCGAGCGCGCGACAAGATGAAAACGGTAAAACGATAAAACTACGAAAAGCAAAAAAAAAAAAAAAACTTAAACAGCGATATCTATTGTCGCGCCCTCCGCGACAACCGATATCCACTCCCAGCATTCAAGGTTCCTATATTTAGCTGACATATGTACTAAGGTTCCTGTTTTATTATATAAAAAATATTATTATTAATATATAATGAATAAATTTAATTTAATGATAATGATTATATATTATATATTATACATTATAATAATTATTATTATTATTATATAATTATAACATAAAAACAAAAAAAGATTTAAGAAAAGTATAAAATTAATACTAATGCTTTTTTTCTATAAATATATATAAAAATATATATTTAAAATTAAAAAAAAAATAAAATTATACAAAAAAAAAAAACAAAAATAATAACGATTAACATTTGATTAATTACGACTATTTTAGTAGTATTATTTTATTATTATTATTATTATTATTATTATTATTATTAAACGTCTAAGGCAAACAATTATATGAATGTATCATTTTACTATTAGAGTTATACTAAACGTGTGCATTGTTGGTGTTTTTGTTTCTCTTTTTTTATTTGAATATTATTTTTGTTTTTATTTATAGTTTGTCATAAATACCGTATACAACCCGGTCCCGTACGCATACATGTAACAGTCACGTCCTCCCCCTCCCCCCAACACTTTCCCAAAGTATACAACCACAAATATCGGTCATTTTATAGCATATATATTATTGTAAATTGTAATAAAGTGTAATATTATCTGGCTCCTGGTCTGCACGGTGGCGGTGACATCGTCTGTCAGACATATTATTATCATATGTTACGTTTTTGATTTCTGTCTAACTTTTTTTTAGCCTGTTTTGTATATAGCAATATAAGGACAAACGCAATATCGATTTTTGGAATTTTTTTTTTTTAATTTGTATTTTTTTTTCCTAATCGAAATAATATAATATGTTAATTATAATCACCGCCTACGATAACATACGAATTGTGTATGTGCGTAGGTAACTTATATACTCGTAATATTATAATGTATTATTATTGTGATTATTGTTTTTCCACGATGTTATTATAGTGTAAGTAGGTACCTAGGTCAACCGCCGCCGTGTATTATTTTTTCTTTACCCCCGGTGAGTGCGTGTATATCATACGAACTATGTACCGGTCTCGTCGAGTCCAGTCACAATAATATTACACGTCGGTTCGTATATATACATCGCCACTCACAACACCCTCCGACGAAACTCCTCCATTCTCGCCACCCGACCATCCCCTACGTGTATGCTCCTATATTATGTACTAATGTATTTATTTGTCGTTTGACGGAATAATAAAATAAAAAAATAAAAACCCACTGCGGTATCACACAATGTTTTACACGATTCTTGTATTAAAATTGTAGTCTACAAATTTGGTCTAAACGAGTGTTTTTATTTTCAATTTACCTTTTGATAAATTTCCTATTCCTGTCATTACAACGATGCTTTTCATCATATGCCTGCAGTGTTGGAAGTAACCGCTAACCATCGCCAGTCGTAGTAGTCGAAAGACAAATTTACGAATTTTTGTACTATAAATAATATAGAGTTATATTATAATACTGCACTGTATACGTCATGCACACGATAGGGTGTGAATGGCATTTACGACAAGAGACATAATAAATATACTGCGTACAGAAATCTATCAACCTGGTACTCCGGCGAAAAGAAAGAATAATTTTGATGGATAAAGTATTTTAGTTTATATATTTTGAATACCTATGTATTTACTTACACATTGTTAGCAGCTGATTTAATAACTATCTGAAAGTCTGAGCGCAGACTCGTCCTTGCATGAGTTTCTGTACCGGTTAATAACAAGTAATAGTAAATAAAAGTTCTTATTGAAGTTATACGTCATGTACATAGACATATGGTTTTGTCATTTTACAACAAGAGTGTTTCATAAAGTGCGCAATTTTTGAAAATGCAATAAATACGCTGAGTCGCTGATGGTTATTGGGTAGTGGTTACTGAATTGCTCCATGACAATTATTAAGTTCAATAATTCAATAAAAACGAATAACCTTCTGATCGGAGTGATAAAAGACGACAAAAATAATTTAAACAGGGTTGACAACCTTCAAACAAAAAAATCCCACGTATTTCAAAAATTGCGTACTTTATGAAACACCCTTTATTTACTACACCTACACGTTCGTTCATAATCATTTTCATATTTACTGAAGGTACCATATAAGAGTAACTAACTCTTCCTAAATACAGTTTTTCTTACAATAATTATTATTATTGCTGCTGCTTCTTTAATAACTAATGATATTATTTAAAGACGAGTTTTGGTTATATTTTTTACTATCGATAACCGATATCTAAACTTAAGATAAATACCTAAACGATTAACTATCAATAATACGATTGTAATAGCATCTAATTATAAAATGAATATAAAATAAAACACGGCAAGTGTAAAACTGTGAATATCAGCCTACATCCGATGAATAAATCGCAGAGTTTGCGTTACGATTGATTAGACGGTCGAATCAATGGTCGAAACAGTCCGTTCCCGTTAAGATAGACACTTGGAGGGTGCATGAAAAGTACAACAGTTACAGTACAATAACATTCAACCTGTATGAAAATAACCGAATCCAGGTAAGTTTGAGATATTATGTAATCGATTCATTAGTGTTTAAATTTGTAATGTTACTATAACTATATACGAGTAGTTATATTATTTACTACGAATACAGTGTATAACGCAATAAGTATTAGGTATTATAGAATTACGTATATTGATAAGTATAATAGCCGATAATTTATTCTCAAACGTTAACATTAGCGAAATTTCTCTTACCAACAAACAAATTATTTCTATGATAAAAATAATAATTTAAACTTCTTTTTTTTTAAATCGATCTAATTTAGTAAACTATACTTATCTGTATACTCGTAGTTATACTAAACTAGTGGGTACATCTATCTTCTATAACACACCACATCTATTATATCCTACTGCAAAAAATTATTTTGGTCCAATGTACACTACAAAACCAAATAAACCTATTTTACCTATTCTATCTAGGTAAACCGAGATATAATACACTCCATTACATTGTAGTTTCTTATAATAGCTATAATAAATATTTCCAATATAATAATTTTCAGTTTATTATAATAACATAATGGAAATTCAAAGTTGGTCTGGTGAAACATAATTTAAAACTTTTTTTGTAGATAACTATATTGGCTTATACCTACTTTCATCTTCAAAAAACTTTTGACCTGCGAAAATATAAAGTAACTTTTCGTTTTTTTTTATCAATATAATAAAAAGTAACGTTTAACCCCGACTGCCAGTTAATTTTTTTTTTAACCGTCATTTAACTCATAACTTTTATACCAGCCTTTTTAGAAATAATATTGTAATATAGGAATACGCGAATAAACACATGAAGTGCGTGGAAGACAATAACGAGTTATTGACGTTTAAATACATAGGTTAATTTTAGTTTTCTCACGCGTCGAAAAAACACACACATATTCAGTTAAGTTATACGAGACCAAAGTCATATTGTACCTGCTTATTTATTCTTATTTATCAATTTTGTTTTAAATATTTGCTGTCATATTATGAGATGTATTATTCATTTTCTATATTATATATAGTATAAAAAAGAGAAATTTCAACTTAGTTCGCAAGTACCAATTTACATCTATAAAGTTGTTAGGTACAGGCGGTACAGCTTTTTGATTTATAAATTTGTCTCGATTAATAACACGAGTGACATTACCTAATATCAACCATGAACACCGTGATATCATTCGGAATTGTATATTTAATGTCATAGCTGTTTAACTCTAGTCTCTAGTAAACCTAAATACTATATGCGTATATGGCCCATGGAGTGTATATATACATGAACAATAAACCTAGTATTGTAATGAGTATAAGCAGGTTAGGTTAGGTTATGTGTAATGTGTATGACTATATGAGTATACACACACAAAATTTATTCGATATTTTAAAACGATATAATAGCCAAAGTAGAGTTCAATTTGTCGAGTATATTATATTGACGGCGGAAGAACGATTTTGAGGGGCGGCGGGTGAATATCATCAGACAAGTTATTTGAAATCTAATTCGATTTAACGCATACTTATTTCGTTATTTATGTCCCGGGGACACCAAGTATACGTATAAACTAATATAATGTATACAGTCGCTGAATAGTATTGACCAGTTGTTATGTGGATAATATTATAAATTTTAAACGATTGGCTTATAAATATTATGTATAATATTATAGGCCGAAATATCAATGTACGTATAAATAATATCACGTTATATACTTCTTCGATTACGCGTGTATTGGTATTTTTTTACAATTTTTTTTTTTTGTACAGTCGAGCTGTTTTATATCGACGTTGCGATAATATAATTAAGTAGGTATGTACGTTTCATTCGGTTAAACGGGAAAGACGAACAACGACTGTACCGCACTGCAGTGATGTGTATTATATATAATTACGTCTCGAGACTATGAATTATTATTATCATGTACATAGAAATTAAAATGAAAAAGAAAAAATATACATTTTTTTTCGTCGTCGTAGCGGAGATCTGACCCAAATGCCAAGAGGTCCAGCATGTTTCGGTGTGCAAACGTATTGAAAAAAAAACCTATATACCTCTCTGTTCATATATATATACCTATATATTTATAAATATTTTTTATCTATACATATATAAAAATAAATACAAGTTAGGTAGGTACTATATGTAAATCTGTGACGGATATAAATAATGATACAGGTATCTATTTATTTTATAGCTGTTTATATTGTATTATAAAGTGAATTTTTTGTCATTTTTATATTTCATCTGTCCACATTGAAGTGAACGAGACACGTGTGAGGGCGATCCACAGGGATTCCGAGTTTCTACATAATCTATATAATATACAATATTCTATTGTAGTATTATATTTAATCCTTTGTCAGAAAAGTCGAAGAAAATGGTTTGTGCAAAAATTGTCGGTCAAACACAAGTCCATTTGGACATTTCTGACCGGGTCAGATTAAGCTAGTGTAGGTATAGATGATGTATGTCTACAGGACATAATACTATGATTTAAACATGTGCAGATGGTGAACAATAAAATATAATTTCGACAAAAGGGATCTTAACAATTGGTACAAGTATGAAATTAAGAACTGTCAAACTCGATATTAAATTATGTATTGCTTTGAAATGAAAATGTACGATATATTTTTTTTCGGTCACTCGGGCATTATAAACTTCAAGGGACAGCTATTATGTCGCGTGTGCCCTCATCCCATTATTGTTCGTGATACGTATAAACAGAGACGTACATTGTGTAAATGGCATAGCAAACTGAGCAGATTTACTAGAAAAGACACGTTCTAGTCTGGGTGAAACAAAAGACTGCCCGCTGAGATATACATGCAGAAGACGCCACCGTACAAGTGACGAGTCTATACACGTAGTAATAATGTTACAAAGTCCGTTTACAAATTTATAACCTCCGGTCCGTTACCGATAGCCCAAAGCACAATATATAGGTATTTTATACATTACTTTATTCAGCAAATCATAAACGCTGTACAGACAGAAATTTATGGTATATATATATATATATATATATATGTACATTATTTTATCAAGCTCTTGTTTGGGTACATGATAGATGTACTATGTCATAACACACATTATACGTCAACACATCGTTATTCGTTGATAGTTACACGCGCACAAAATATATTATATTTATTGATTATAGTCGCTTATATAATATAGAAAAAACAACAAAGTTTTACAAAACACATAATATTTCCTACTAAAACTTATGAAATATAACGCATTGTCCTTTATAATTTAATTAATACATCGTCAAAATACATTATGCAAAAATATGCACTTCAATAACGATAAAATAAATCTCAATTCAAGTCATCGCGAAGTAAATATCGTTTGTTTCAGCGAAAAATGACATCGCGGCACTCAAAGAGAACGCGCGAATTGCTTACGACTTTCTGCAACTATATTATACACTTCTGTATCAATCAATGGTGTGCCTGTGGAGGATAGGGCATTCGGCATTCGCCTCCCATATCTATAATATGAGTGCATTGTGTTATACTATATTTAAATAAATAAAAATCTCTTATTTTATGTAGGTGTTACAATGTTATATTTTACAAGTATAAAATAGCATGCTATTAATAAAAATGTCTATTAAAAAAATTATTGTAGCTGTGACGTTACTTTTTAAGGTAATTTTCTATTTTAAGAATGGGTGAAAATACATTTCCTCCTCCCCCCCGTAATAATGGCCTAGGTACGTGGCGTATCAATGTGGCATTCGCCAATATTATCGTACCGCGTATAGGATCATTATATTATTATGAACCTCAATCGAATCAGTCATAGAATATAAAATAATATTAACAGTACCTATTACATAATTCTACCGTCGCGTGTCCGGGGCGCGTGTTTTGTTTTTCGACGGTTTTCGGAGAGCGTAGTCACGGGAGATAACGACTGCGAGGTCCTATGCGGTTACGGTTAATCTTGTTTTTGGCGACGAATTGGCCGGCCGATCAACAGATGTTAGGCGTACGCTAGAAGAATAGATAACACACACACGCACACACGATAAGTTTCACGTCGGCTGAGAAAAAAACCGACCAACGTACGGTTAGCGGCGAGTGGTATTATAGGTATATTATGTAACGCCCGTAATCTCGTGCGTAAGTGTGTTATGTCGGGTCGTCGTCGTGTATATAATATAATTATTATATATAAGGCACTCTGTTAATTGTTATTATCATTTTTTTCCGAATAATAATTATAATTACACACGCGCGTTTGTGTGTGTATGCGTACAATCACAGAGCGCTATGTATATACATTGTGGTGCACACTATAATAATTATTACGTTATATATACATATTATACACATATAGGTACGACGATGTGCGTATATTATACCGCGCTGAGGAGAGGGCCGCCGCCAAGACAATGACCCGAAAGAGATCTAGAAAAAATTAAGCCTGAGGATCGATCTTTGTGTGTGTGTGGATAATTAGTGTGTACCTATACCGGTGTGTGTGTGTGTGTGTGTGTAACATAAACGTGACAAGAAACGCGGAGGTGATCCGCGGGCCGGGGTGGGTGGGGTTCGCTCTTTCTAACTACGCCGTGTCCACACTCCGACGCCGGGTATAATTATTACCGCCATCTCCGTTGCTCGCGCGCGCAACTCTTATTATATTATATATCGGTACGTATTATTATACATTTCGCCTTTTTCTCTCTTTTGGATTTTTTTTCTTTTTTTACTTATAATTACGTCTAATTATACGCCTCTCCCGCGCGCAGCGGTCACGATCCTCCCCGCGGTCCATCTACATCTATGCGCGCGTATATAATAAAATATTATGTATGTATATGGTGTAACGCGTATCTAAAATACTCGTAGGTTTGAGATAGACACGATAGAGAGAGGGACCGAGACTGAGGTAATACGTACAGAAAGAGATATACCAGTATACTCGTTGTTTGTTGTATCGATGACCGTATTACCTTAATATAATATAGCTCGTGCATTATATAAAATTGGCTGACATTAGTATAATATAATATGGCAAGCGTGGACGGACGAGGATGACGAGAAGTGTATGGATGTACGCGCAATGATCGAGCTTTTATAGTCGTCAAGAGCACTTTATAGGTATGCAGAATGCAATTAAAGTGACCGAACGGACTGTGATGTATATTTGCCCACATAGTTATATTCTTAAATGAGAGTCCAACGAGTCTTAAATATACATTTTTTATAAGTCTACCTATGTGGTTTAAATGTAAGTGGATAATATGTTGCTTATCGCGTGTATCACTGTTGTAGTCGAGAAATAATTTTTTAAGTATCTATTCAATTATTATAAAAAATAAAAATATTAGTAGATTTGTATTTTATATTATTTAAAATAAATTTTTAAGATGTTACAACGCAAACTATCATGATATTCTGACATATTACATGCACGACACACGTCATAATATAGTAACAAAATAAAACGATTTGTAATAAATACGTTAAACTATAGATGTAATAATTGTGATCATTTATCTTTTTAAAAACCACCATTTGATTTATTGCGATATTGTGTTTATAAAGTTCGTCTCGATACCCATTGCAAAATGTCGATTCAGTTCCATTTCAAACCAGTATACGACAACCTAAGGCTACCAGCGGGCAATAGAAGTACCCAAATCATTTTGCGCCGATATAATGTAGTTAAAAAATCTTAAGCACCTGGTGCTTATACGATGTTATAACCCATCTACCTATAAGGTTTTTTGGTATCGTGCAAAACGGGAATATTAATAAACAATATAATTCACACACCAATATTTATATATATAAGTGCCTACCTAACCTAAAGTATAATAACGCTACGGTGCAGCGGTGGTGAGTGGTATGTATGCATTTACGCGTGTGCCGATATACATACATAGTATACATTGGCTGTGATATAATATCGCATAAGTATTTTCTCGGTAATATTCTCTCGTATCAATCATAATCAATCACTGACCGTATCGACTCCGCCCCCGTTTGCCATGGTAACGCCACCGCGAAACGTTATCAGTTCAAAGGCTCAAACCACACAGGAATTACGCGCCCTGTATTAATAATAATAATAATAATAATAATAATAATAATAATAATAGTAAAAATAACGCACGTCGAACGAGCAATGCCGATAGCCTACTTAAAGAGCGCGAACGATTCGACGGACGTGCGGGGACGATGAGATCGCTTTCTTTTTTTTCCACCACCTCTTATACTCCACCACCTCCTATACACCACTTCTTTCCATGTTCTATCCGCGGCCTTTTCACCCTATTCATCCCGGATAACGTCACCACAATGAGCGCACACTGAGTAGACCATTACCCGGCGGCCACTTTGCCGTTAATACACGCCTGTGATGTGTGTAATTTTTTGACGGCAAGCCCTCGCGCGTGTATCGATGTTCCGCGTATACTGCTACTGTTTATATAATGTTCGTTTTTGGTGAGGCCATCAATAATAATAGACAAAAGCCACATAATGTAAAAAAGCATTCTTTCATTATTATCGTGCAGCGAGTTTTTGTATGTGTCTAAAGATTTTTCCTTACTGCGATCTGTGACTAGCTATGATATACATAAATAATAAAAAAAATTTTAAATATTGCAGAGATCGGAGCTATCTTTACAAAAAACCGTCGCCTCACCTATTTTGTTCGAATTACATGTCTTATCGTAAGTTGGTTTTTTTAGACAAAGTAAGAGGCGTGGTCGTGGTGTGAAGTTAATGACTCTTCCAGTTGTTGTAAGTTGTTTACACCACATCCAATCGCCGGACCTAAAAATTTCAAAAACTAACTTAATATTTATCTGATGTATTTACGACAAAGTGATGGGAGAATAATTTGAAATACAACGCTCGTATAGTGACTACGGTGCTATAACAGTAGCGCCCGCTGTATAAAATGAATTATCCGTTGTATTGAAATCTTCTGCTGATGTGTCTTCTATAAGCGTATATTATATTTAGAATTTGTTAACATCGTATATTCTAACATCTGTAGTGATTTTGATTGAGAGTATAATGTTTTTAATTGTCTCTATGTGAACGTCCCAAAAATAGCCAATTTCATTTGGTTACCTTTGTTTATAGTTATTCTTCGGAATTTTTCAGGACGGAGTTTTATCCTGTAACATAAATAATATATATAATATTATTATTATATTAAGTTCACCGTAGCCTTCCCTTGACCTAGAAAACTTTCTAGGAACCGTGAAAGGAATATTATTCGTACAATATTTAATATATTATTATCGTGTTATAATATTTAAAGAATTTATCGGACGTAAATGTGATTGATTAAACGCGATGGGATGAACTTAAAAAAATAATGATAATACAATTATGTAAAAAATACCAACTTTATGTGAGTTACCGCCAAAAAAATATTAAACAAGAAATTGAGTCTATGTTTTAAATGTTATCAACTAATAAATTATAAAACTAATAATTACAATGATATATATAAAAAAAAACGATAATTATTATAAGTATATCAAGTTCCATAAAAAACTGGTGTTAAAATTGAAACAACGTGTTCTTGATTTTATAGGAACTTTATTAACGGAAGTGTTGTGGTGTATTACAGCATCAAAACAGACCTAAAATAATATTAATCGTTATTTATTTAATTATTTTTTATATATTTTTAATTATTTTTATGCCAAGTGACTACTGGATCTCACTGAAAATAGCTCGTATAAAAACCTAGGGTTAAACTAGTTTACGAGTATTCTTAAGTAATATAGGTACAGATAATAAATAAATTACCTACTTAATAATGATTTTCATCACCACGGGTATTTAAACGTATGTTTATTAAAATTCCTAACAAATCACCATCTATTAACTTTTGCAATTTATTTATACTATATGTAGTAGTCTTAATATTATAATATCCTACTCATCCCATTATAAATATATTAGTACTAGAGCTTTAAAAGCTATATAGTTTTTACAATATATATATATTGTTGCATAACGACATCTGTTAGTATAAGGCTCGGCGCCACAGATTAAGCGCCGTTAAGCTCAAAGAACGGTCGAAAGGGGGTTCTATCGTTTGTGCGGAGTTTCGATACACGGACCATTGAGCCAGCAAAGATGTTATAAAAAGCTTGGTAACGCCACTTTTAGTACAGTGCCGCAAATCCGTGTGCAATTATCGCGGTAATACGACCACGGAATTATTAAATCGTACATCGCGTGTAATTATATATGTATTACGCTAAGGTATAAGTGCAATTTTGATGTCACGACGATGATTATGGTGATAATAATAATAATAATAATAATAATAATACGTTTACACTGCACCACTGCTTAAGGTATATTTTATAATAATAAAATAATGTATACGAAATTATTACCGTTTTATTTCTGACGTCCCGGTTAGCGATACCGTTTTTATGCGATACGACCGACCGACTGGCGTTTAATATAATAAATCGATGTAATTGGATTGCAATAAAAAAAGAGAGAGAAAGAAAAAAGAAAAGGAAAGAAATATGATAGAGAGAATCCATTACTATACCTAACTGCAATGTATATAAATAAAACATGCACACGTTCGGCGCATGATGTGAGGCTTAAGCACAATTTCTTATAATAACATATTATGTAAATCGTAACGCAATTATTATACACGTCGATTTTGGCTCGTTTTCGTCGTCGTTCGCGTATAAATTATTATATAGGTATACGACACCCGTACTCCAATCACGAATGCTGTGCTGCAGCGTACGGAATTTGATTTCATTGGGCAACTAGGTAGGTAGTGCGTATTATTGTAATCGTTAACGTTTTTCAGTTTCTCACTGTTTCATACGTATTATTTATATTGAATTGCTTATCCCTGCAGCGCGACATTAATAGTATGTCATGAACAGTTGAGTGTAATCGATTTGGTAAGCCATCTGAAATAGGCTAGCGACATTTTTTTATCACAATTCTGCGTTCGAACCTTATCCATACCACACTATCGCAATTCGTAGTTGTATACTATATGCATTTTTACGTTAAATATCAATGGATCTGGCTTTGAAATGTTAATTACGAATATAAATGCAGAAAAGCATCAATTATAAGTTAAAGTAACAGTAAAAATCATGTCATAATATTGTAGTCCTTCATAGGACCTATATAACGTACTGAGAAATAATATTTAGGTTTTTCTCTAGTGCAAAACGTGAAAATATAATATTATTAAATAGTAAAACGGTTGGTATAAGTACGACATTCTATATTTCTATAATAAAACGCCCATGGCGGCGCGATAGAGCAATCAACAATATTTTCAACTCGATACACATACGAATTCTCTCTCACAGGCCACAGCACATACGTAGTATACGTGTGTAGACGAAGATAGTAATTTAAGAACCGTACCTATATATAAAGTAATTAATTCGTAGACCGTAAATTAATATAGAAATAAAAACCCAGTATATGTTTTTAATCGTTACCCATATAGTCAGAGCCTATTGCCTACATATGCTACTTTTATATACATATACTATTTTATGTAGTTGATTCCATTAAAAACAATCCGTTTAATTAAAAAAAAACCGATCCAATTAAACGCCGTTAATTTGATTAACTCCACAACTGCCCACTGCCGCCGTACTTAAAAAATCAATTATTTTTCGTTATTATCATCATTTTTTTTATATTTATATATACGTAATCGGGTTTGATTAGAAACGACTACCTACCCGCGAGAACACCCCCAAAAAACCAGTCTGTCATCGTCGGACGTGCAAGTTTGTAGAAAACCACATCCGTCGTACACCTAATATCTATAATACGCACACACACACACATATGTATATATATGTGTATAATAATATGCATAAATATATTATTATTACCGATACCTACACACGTATTATGATAATATTATAAATATAGGAGGAAGCGGATTCTCGGTCGTAAACACCGCGCAGAAACGGATCTGTGTCTCGGCGAGAAGATACAACGTTTAATGTAACGTGCCTATTTAATATTATAATGATATGCGTACGTTATATTATATATCTGGATATTCGAATTACCGTCGTCGATATAGTCCGAGAATCGATGACTGTGGAGTCGGTTCGGTGAGTCAGGTGCTTGGGTGAGGTAAACGCATAGTTCGTACTACAACTACTACTACTACCAATTACCACTACCATCACTACTATTATACTGCATACTATTATTATAACGATCGCGTCGTCGATGTAACGATGACATTATAATATTATATCTAAGCGTCTATCGACAGAAAATCGATTCTATCAAAACAGCCGAAATCAGGCGAAACACACGGGAATCCGGTCGAATAGTCGTATAATATAAACGCTGTAGTGACTATGTGAGCATGTATGTATGTAATATGTATGTATGTAACATACTACATACGTACATACAAAATGGAATCGTACAAAGGAGTACAATATTAAAATACGCTCGGTATACATTATAATAATATACATAATCAAAAACGTTTCGACGACGTATATATTATTATTATTATATATAGTGACTATTGGTCCCGTGTAAACGATTAAAATTTAATACAGGTACTCGTTCTCGTGTTTAAACACCGTACACAACACAAACGTACGCATAATATTAAATATTATATTATTATGTACAGTATTATACCTACACATTACGTTCGAAACGATTATGGGCTCGTCGACGAATGATGAAAAATAATAATCGTTATAATTCCTTAATCCCTTGAAAATGTCGGCTGTATGGAGGATTACGATTTACGACTCGTAAGACGATGAGACACGATAAAAACTATACCTTAAAATAATATTATATTGTATTGTATTTGTATACTGCACGCCGCGTAGGTATCGCGACAATAATGATTATTATATTATTATTACATTTTTCCGTGTACATGTTATCCTCATGTCATACACCCTGTGCGGGGGGCGACCATCGTCAAATCAACGTACGAGGAGGTGTGCTGCATAGTGAAATTCGTTATTTTATTTTTAATAGTTTGACGTTTTGAAAAAAAAAATTCAATACGTTAAGATCACAAATATGTGGCATACAACACTATGTAAACGTAATTAATATAACAATCGAAACTAATTGATATCCTTGATAATATCGTGTTTATTGTTTTTTGAAACGCAATGAAAATTTAATGACGTTTCGTGTCTGATGGTAAGGACGATTTCTCAGAATTGTTGTCATATATTACAATATTGTTATTATTATTATAAGCTTTTAGGTTATTCTATCTATACATTTTGTATCTTGTATGCACACTACATAATATTTATATAGTGTGAAAATTCGTATTGAGTAGAAGTGCAGAAATTATTTGTTAACGCAAGTTATTACTCGTTATTATATTGACCAAAAATGTTGAACGTTATATAGATAAATAATAAATTCATCGATGTAGTCTCGCTATTTTTTTTTAGCTATAGTACTAATTTTGAAGGGTTTATAATATTTCGTGTATTTTAACAGAATTTACTAACACAGATATGTTTGTTTACGGTATTTCAATATTTATACATTTTTAAATCTCTAAGACTTATGAGTTTCAAGGTAATCGAGCAAATATCGGCATCAAATTTTCTAATCTGATATAGATTGTATTAGATTGTATTGTATTATACAAGATTGGCATGAAAAACAAAAAATATAAAAGACTTATTTATTATTATAAAATACAGGATATATTAATCATATTATCGTCGTTCATTATTATGTTGTCGATAAATCCATCGTTTTTGGCGTTTTTGTCTTGTAGCCCGGCTACTTAGGCAGGCATCAGCCTCGCATCCGCTTCATCGATTAAAAACGCAGCAGTTCCGTTTAGTTCCATTTACCATTGAAATTCGTTAAGGATTTGCCTTGCGATCGTCTCAGCGGGCGTTAGCTAATTTCCGGCCCTCCTTCAATTCAGTGATGTCTTACAATGAATCTTCTCCAACTTGGACGGTGTCCATTACCATAACGGATACGTAGAAAAAAATTAAGACTTGGACAAAGTGGAATAAAAATAAAAAGGTATAGTTCGGCCGAAAATTCGCAAATATATAACAACAATAATGGTTTGTGTTTCAATTCATTATGTATTGACACAATAATCCTCATATAGCAACCAGATAAATACATTATTGTTGATTTTTGAGTTCACCGATTGTGTCTCCAAACTAAAAACCTAAGTACACAAGAATTACATTGTTATAAATGTATTTCTACATAAATCATTTATGATCCACAATAGTGAAATAGAGAAAAATCACTCATTGTACACAACTTTTGGACAAGTTGAAAGAACTCAAGCGCTTTGTTGAATGAGATTATAAGGGATAATCTACAGTGGTGAGATGTAATGTACATCTTGTACAAGATAGAATAGTGGTCCAAATATTAAGAAATTGCATTAAAGAGGTGCGTACCATTGTATGTTGATATAGCACACTATTGTTCGAATATAGTTGATATCAATACACATTTTTTTTTATACAATTAGTTTATGAAGGATGGGTATACACAATACACATATATAATAATGTTAGTGGTGTGAAGGAAATTGTCGTTACTCTCGATTCTACGAATAAAAAAAAAAAAATTTAAAAAAGAGGTATCTTCCCAAATAAACTAATGTACTAATGTACATAAATTTGAGAAACGTGTAATATGTTGTATTTTATTACCTATAAAATAGTTTTAAATTTTATATTGTATCTTGTAAACAATTATTTATAAATAACCAAAAATAAATATTGTTACAGTATTTAAGTTATACAATAAAATACTACTGCATAAGTGTAAATTTAAGTATAAATCATTTCAACCGAATTGATAACCTCGTGTTCTTAGCTATTAAATTCCCAGTATTATATTATATTATTTTATAAACTTCTATTTTTATTATTAAACAAACAGGAAATAACGACTTTTGAATTATTCAAGTTCAAAGTTTTAATGGTAATATAACTTTATTAAATAACATACCTAGGTCAATATTTATTTATAACGCATACACTTTTGTTTTTAAGTAACTAACATGTACCTATAAAATATCTTGGTACTGTTGTTATTTTATATTTATTCAAATTAAATTTTTGTGTTTAAATGAGATAAAAAAAAATTGTATTTTGAAAGAGCCAGAAAACAAATTCGAAATGGTGGGCGGAATTAATCAGAACGATTTTTGTCATGACATTTTGTCGCCACTATATAGTCACTGCATAATACTTTATTTGAAGGGCCCCGAGCGAACGCTTTTCGGATATAAATATATGTGTATATATTGTATATATCGAGAGAGATAGATATACCGCCGTCGTAGTTGTGGCCGCGCGATAAACATTAATATTGTTATTTTCTATTATTACAATATGTACACGACGGTCGCGGACCGTTGTTGTGGTGACCAATCCACTCGGTTCGTATATACATAATAATATTATTATTGTTATAATGTTACGAATGCGCGCGAGGGGTAAAAACAAAACGAAATAATATAATTATCGTATTCACTAGAGGGTTACCATTCGGAGCTGCTGCTGCTGCACAAATATAGTCACACAAGTCGTTAGTGGTAGATAGGTATAATATACTGTGAATGGTAATGGTAAAAAATAATAATAATGACGGTGTGATACGCGCAGTGTATTTATAACGATCGAAAAACACGCACTAATTAAGCCGCGCGAAATAACGCGCGTTAATTCAATACGTATATTTTATACATTATACATATTTTATACGTACAGGACACGGGTATACAAAATATCATTTGTCCAGTAAAAAAAAATAATATATTATTGACCGTGGTGCCGTGGTGGCGGTGGTGGTGACTGGTGACCTTAGGAAATAAAATAATATAGCAGGTACGTATTATATAAATAATTACTCTTTTGTTATATAATACTACTAATAACTCCAGGGGCAGACTGGATAAGGTTCGACCCACTGTCAAAGAAATTTGGAGGTCCTCAGTCCCAGTCTAGGTAAGACGAATATAACTATACACTGTGGTTATATTATAAGTGGTATTTACCTTCATTTGAATGATGATTTTTTATAGTTTGATGTAACATATCAGTCTAAATAAAAATTATCATATTTTTAATTTTACCTTTTGTTTAAAATTTTCTCTCAATCTGGTACTGTATAGTTTGCAGTGTTTAAAATTAATATTTCAATTTATATATACTTCTATAAGAAATATAAATTACAGTTATAAATATAAGGTTAGACATTATAGTAATTTAAGATGATTATTTTATTAAAAAATGACAAAACATCTTTTATTAAATCTTAAATTACTGGACGTCTTAGATATCAACTTTTTGACCACCTCTAAAATTATGTAAAAATCAAAATCACAGTAGTCGTTTTATACCATCACCTATATTTTGTGATCAGCTATACGTATTAATTGCAAAACGTAAAACCGTTTCCATTCATACATAGATTATTATTATTATTTATTTTTATTGAAAATTGATCACTCACTCCACAATTATACCCAATAACCGCTCTAATTTAGATAATCCATTTTTTAATGTACATCACGATACGGTGGACCTCGCGACATTTGCGTGCATTCATCACCAAACTTCTTAGCGGTACTATGCCGATCAATGCTAACGATTTATTAGCTTCTGTCTCCTTTAGTATATCTTCTCATTTTGTAAAAACCAATCTTTCTATTCCGACTTACCTTACCTCTTACGGACACTAACCTAACCACTCCACACAATGTTACACTGACTTAACCAATTATCGTTTCAAGTCTCATAACACTCCACTTGTTTAATTAATTTACTTATACATATTTATTGTTAACTTATATGTAACCAATGCTCCTCAAGGCATTAAATTAACAAATAAACGAATATTTTTTATTTATTATATTTTTATATAAATACTCTGATAACAAAATTTACGGGCGATAAAGTAAGTTATCTGTTCAATGTCTTAAACCCACAACTGCAGAATAATGCTAATGCTTTAGGTCCTATCACGTTCCTTGCGACAATGTGTGTAATTTATTTGTATATATATAGGAACTCGCCTGGTCATGATTGAAGACAATACTGATATAAAAATGTAATTTTTAATTGTTCATTATTTGTGTTACATTCATATTTAAATGATTCAGTCTACGCAGACGTCAGATAGTATATACACCGATATTAATATCATCGGCCTTAGAATTTATGCATTCATATACACATCATGAGTATAATTTTGCCTACTAGGTCACGGAGCAAACCAACACTTTATCCTTCGAGTCAGCAGACCACTAGGTAAGTCCGCCCCCTAGACTATTTTATGACTCTGGTATCCAACACGAATAACGTAGTCATCCCCACGAAATAATATGATACACGTATATTATTATACCATAACGACTTTCACGCATCGATTATCTAATATATAATATTTTAATATTAAACGTCAATATCTTCAGTCGGATATTGACGTCTACCGCACAACTGCAGCAATCATCACCACCGTACATCAAATAACATAATATATACATACCAAGACCAAAGTATATATTAGCTTAATAATATAATACAGAAGTTTATTACTTTTAATAGTGTACATTTTTCATACATATTATGTATTATTATTATTATTATAATTACATGGATGGGAAATTATGGTTTATATGCACATATAGTGCAAGAGCGCGACATTGTAGGTATGATGTATAACAACTAAATAATATATAAACATTATACCGTATAAAAAAACATCATATTTAACAACTTAGGTACATCTTGGCAATTTTTTTTCGACGACTTAATTGAAGGATTTTTCAAAATACTGATACGAGGAGAGGTTAGAAAAAAGTACGCATTTTGGTGACATATTATGTACAGGTCTTTTATTATACATAGACATATAGTCTCACAATTCACATACATGTAGAATATACGATGTATATATTTTCAGGGTAATTCTTGTTATATCAAACTAGTCAACTGTCTTAAGAAATAAACTTGAGCAATTTTTTTTATTTTAAATTTTAAAAACACAAAATACTGATATAATTATCATAGAAATTTTAAAATGATTATTTTCTTACTATTCCTACACAATTAAGTTTAAAATTCCATATGCTTTTTAAGACATTTCCTATAAAGGTTTACAAAAAAAAAGATCACTTAATGTATAATATTATACGTATATTACATGTGGTTTAAGCGCTATGGGCAGTGATCGATATATTATTAAAAGTTACCAGAGCAGCAGTACGATATCTCTTTTAGGCTCTTTTATCAGCCGTTATATATATATATACCTAGTGCATAATATTATATTATACAATATTATATTGTGTATAATATGTATACATCGTGGTAAAATTCACGATATTGCGTTACAGAATAATATACTAACTATAATAGAACATACTCTAGTCATCATATAATACGACAAATTGTTTACCTCATATAAAATAAAGTTAATTAAAAGTAATTATAGTTCAGGTAGAGATAAATAATATAATAATAAATTTGGCGGAGGCAGTATGTGTGTAAAAATGATATGTAAATTTAATTAGTTCAAGTAGATGAAAACGAGAGAGTATCTATACAAAAACCGAAGTCTACAATGACGCAGATATACTAGAGCAAAGGCCAAAGATATAGAACTATTATATATAGTAGACTTTTACGTTTATATATATTATATATTACATTTTATTTGATTACCTACATGAAATAATTAAAAAACAGTTATTTGTAAGTTGTGACCGCATACACCCAATTGATATAAATTAAATTAAATAACTTGTCCAGTTAGCGTTAGCAATAAACATATATTGGTTATTGGTGTTTATCTAATGTCAATAACGCTACCTTATATATTATGTAAATATAGGAACGTAGGCGAAAACACTATTTTTTTAAATCGTCAATGTTATTATATTTTTAGAAATTAGAAGACGACCTCATAATATCTGCGTATATTATTTTTTTTAAATTGTTTCTCAAATATTTCAGATATTCGTTTTCTTTTTCTTGTGTTTTTAATAGTTGATGATCATCGAATGCTTAAAAAATAATACAAACCATAATGCCAATTCAGATCACGGCGATGAATAATGTTTTTAAGGTCAAATTTTCTTACGAAATCGTTTTGGTACATAGCTGATTAACGAAACTTAATGACCGAAGCGTTACAACTTGAAAACGTGTTTTTTTATACAATAATTATTATGTATTAAAAATGCTACCATCCTGTATAGCATCAAATTAACAAACTACGCGTAAAAATAATACTTTGGATTAATGAGCGGTAATTTTATAACATTAAATATATATATTTATATTATGTGGCGAATCGTTTTAATCGGATTTATATTTATAAAAATTAAAACTGGCTAACGATATTAATGAATTTAAACGAATAAAACTTACCTATGAAACTCGAAAATCGAGTTGGATTATAATAGTCATTATTTAAGAATTTTTCCACTCCGTGTATATGTATATTATTATGAACGGTAACAAAAAAAACATATGAATATCAAATACCTATTACAAAATATATATGTGAGATTAACTGATATACGTCGATCACGAATTACTTGATTAACTTAGTAATTTATACAATGTGAACAATTAAAGAGACTATAAAAGGTTTGGGATGGTTTTTAAAATATAGTTTACATGCAAATGGACGAGTGAAATGTTGCTCGACTCAACTTATCGAATCAAATTGCAATCTCGAGAAGTGATAGGATAACTGCGGAGGTACCTACCTATAATACAGGTGCATAGAATTTTTGATCATCGGAAATATCCAACATTAATTTTACAGCGGTCGAAAGCCGACTAGAGTTTTTTAAGAAAATAATAAACACAAGAGACGGTGACAGGTGCGGACCTCCCCGAGTCACCATCGAACAACATCAATAGTTTATACAAACTCAATTACCTCGTCTTGTTGTCTGAAACGGTAAATTTGTTACTAGACCAATAAGAATATCGTAGTTATATATAGCTCGTAACGTTCATACGAATTAGCTGAACCTCAGTCAAAACACGTATAATATCGTATTGTTATTACAGACTGCAAACAAATAAACAATTTAATAAAGTCCATTGTACAGTCGTCGTAACTCGTTTAACAGTAAGCCACTAGCCACGACGGTCAAAATCAAAGGCGTGAAAATAATATTTACTGGTTAAAAATCGAAACTTACATTACATTCATTACGTTATGTAACAATTTTTGTGACAAGACCGTTATTATAAATACACGAATATGCAACCTATTAATATATATTATGCTATCGAAAACAATAACCGTTGTAAATGTAAACGACGTATAAAGCTCAGCTCGGAAAGTCGTGTTAAATCGTGTGACTTGATTAAAATATAATACGTTACATTATAATGTGATACGGATTAAAGTAAAATATGTAAATTATAATATACTTGACCGTCCGGTGATATTAATAATTGTTATCATATTTATCGTTCGGCCGTGAGTCTTTATATAATATATTGTACTATGTGTAATATATGTATATATTGAATAATATAGAATGTGCGTAGGCACGCCATTGTAATGATGATCGAAAAACACGCGTAACTACACACCACGAGGCGATTGTACTTCTAAAATATAATGTATTATACAGGTACCTACTACTATTTATATACTCACACGAAAAATTAGTTCTCATAAACATAACATTATTAATATTATACGCGTCATCGAAGACACGTCTTCAAGTTTTACGGGACATCCGTCGACCACTGTATAGATGAAGCAGCAGTAGCGGTCGGCTACCGGTTTTATTCCCGCGCGAGACGGTTTGAAAAATCGCGCGAGATCACCTGTCGGCATTAGTGCCGAATAATCGGCTTAGGTTTTTAACGTATCCCATCGTCGGCGAAACACGTTTTCTGTCAGAATACACGCGTATATATATATATTTTATATAGCTGGTACCTACTCAATACTCTGGTTGTAATTCGTGCTGTATATATATGGGAGCCGTGCGCGGTCAACGCACATCGTAGTATACCGTGTACGAATAAATTACTATTATAAATTTAATTATTTATCGTCCATTATATTATTGTGATTTAATTTTTCCGGTTTGTACGAACAAATCGGCAATGTCCCTGCTGTAAGAAATTATTATTATTATCGTTTTAATGATATTATAATTTAATACTACGTCGGCTAACTGCTGTGACAAGACGGCTGACCTATTGTTTCGAATTTGTCCGAAAATCTTAATATCGCCCGACTGGACTTCAATTATTTACCTGTCGTTATTTCTTCATTTTCCCTATGGAATCGCCAAGAGAGGGATACCGTGTTTGAGAGCGTTTGTGGTGATAAGCGTGAGTACCGAGAGTAAGAGATATAGAAAGAACGAACGAGGGAGCGAGCCTAGTATAGGGATTTAACGCTTGTGTTTTGTTCTCCAAAGCATTGTCCGTTACAAACAATTATTATTAATACTATCTTTTTTTTTCATCGTTACACGTCTTTTCATAAAATTTGATCACACATCGACGGCGTACGGTTTGCTAAGGAAAAAATAAAGAATAAATACAACAAATACCGCGATATCGATGATTTCATGAATTGTGCCTTGAGAAAATCAACCGGCACGAAATTACCGATTGGTCACGGGTTTTTGAATGTACATTGGGAATACTTTGAAGTAATAAGGATTTTATATATAAGAAAATAATTATAATAAATGTAAAAATATATATATACACTCACACACACACACATACACATTCACACATACATAAACACATTGGATTATCGTCCTTCCTACGTAACACACCGGCGCGTATTAGGTACACGTCAAACTAAAAAATGTCATTGTATGTTATACGCATTGTTCTTCAAATTGTCCACCAACGTATATACGATATGTATGTAATTTATAATAGCAACAATAATTGATATCGAACGTTGTCAAAGAGATTATTTCTCGAATTCATATAGAAATAAATTGTGCACTGCTGGTCTGCGGCGAATAAGTGTAACGATGGTATTTCTCGTAATACATTTATAATAATAATAATAATACGATGAGAGTCGCGAATCGAGAAACCACGTTTGGTTATATACGTTTGTCGATAATAGTACACATTAGGTACACATAACGACGACCGGTGTATCATAAAATTTATTTTTTTCTGTGTTAATAAATTAAAATTCCGTTACGGTCGACGATAAAATTTTCGAATATATACACGGACATATAGATATATTATGAAACGCGTTGTAACGACGTTATTTTTTTCAATAAGAGTTCGCACTCTAAATTACAGAACGACAAAGACAGGAATAAAAATTATTTGTTTACATCGATGACCTAAATGCGTACACCCAAATCACGAGCACGGATTTCTTCTCACATGTCTCCGTATATTATTTTTACCGTGACATATGAAACAATAATTATTTTACGAGCGACGGTCGATGTAATATTATATAATAGAATTAATAAAGTGCGTTTGAACAAGTTTTACGAATGATGATCGTATAGAAGTGAGTGTAAATCAAACTGCGGCTTCATAAGAGGAAATATTAAAATCATGATATTATTACGTTTTGCCAATCGTATATATAATATTATGTACAACATAGGTTTAGTTAGGAGCTGAGAAGAGAGAAAAATCATTAATTCGCATAATATCGTTCCTGCAGTATATATAATTTGTTATTTGTCAACAATATATTTTATTTTAATAGCGTTTTTAAATGGTTTCTTTTTTTAAATTTATTTATTTAAACCGCTCTCAAAGTTTATGCCGAACATTAAAAACCATCGTTGTACATAAACCGTAAAATACATTAATTATTCACTTCATGAATTATTATTTATGTTTCGAGCGTGGAATCATATAATAATAATTAATAATATTCATAATTATTGTTGTGATTCCATAAAAAATTATACGTAAGTATAGTCATAGTGGGTCCGTTGACATTCCGCGCCGAGTTTCAGGTTAATATTAACAACCACGTACAGAAATATACGTATTAATGACTAATGTGATATATATATATATATATATATATATATATATATAGATAGATAGACGTTCGGTAATTTAAAGTATTGAAAAAAAAAATGAAAAATACTGTTATTGCGAAATGTCAAAAAACATAATTAAAACTTGTCTGGCGAATAACACAATAATAATTAATACCATCGAATAGGGTCAGATGAGTGGTCAGTGAGAGAATATCTATATTCTATATTTTTACACGCACGCCTTTCTATATACCTATCGTAGTTTACGGTAAGACACGGCCGGCCAGCTACTCGTTTGTGCTGTATAATAAAATGTGTATTATGTGTAGGAATATCATAATAAGAATGTATAGCTGGCACGTTGGGCAAATCGTATATTTGTATATAAGTTTCGGTGTGTGCTGGTGGTCGTAATAAACGAGTGACGAGTTTCGAGCAGTCATTTTGCCTGGGTCGTGAAAAACAATCCATATAATATTAATTGTTGTAATGTAATAAATTAATAAAATATATAAGTTTTGAACGATATGAATAGGTATACTTGTATATACGTTTATAACACATTTTTTACTGTACCTATATGGTTCGACTAGTTTTGAAACAATAATAGTTAATATTTGTAACAGATGTTTAGCAGCATGCGTATGTATTATACATAATACATATATGTTCATAATTTGAGGTATTTTCAATCTTTTGAGACTATGATTATTATTATTACTATACACGCTGACCTAAATAATGTTATACGCATCTTGGATCTGAATGCCGTCCATTGTTCGCATGGGGTTAGGGTGGTTTTTCTTCTTTTTCGTGAGCACAATATTTCGGTTTCCGGAACTCTCGATAATATTCTGTTCATTCGATTCATTAAAATACATATAATATCATTAACATCGAGGGTAAAGCGTAAATATATTGAACCATCTGTTCGATAAATTTTTGTTAATGCGGCGTTTATATTCAAAATATAATAATATTGTAATACATTATACATATTATACTTATATATTTCATATATATGATGTTAATTTAATGTTTAATGTATAATGCATAAGTTCATACTGTTCATAGTTTCGAGATACGGTTATGGTAATCTTATTATGTATTATTTATCGGTCATGTCCGCGCCAAGTGCGCGTAAATGCAAAGCGCATGTTCCGGGTAATTTTCAAAAAACACAATAATTTTTCATCATATTATGCGTTATTGTATTCTCATTATAACCTGTACGATTTTATGAAGGCCGCACAATACCTACACACTCAAACACCACACATTATACAGGGTGAATCACTAAGCTGCCACCTTCATTTTTGATTTATTAATAGATTTTAAAATTCATGCTTAAGTCTATATTTTTAATTTGTTGACATTTCTGTGTACTACTTATAACAATCGAAAGTAAACTCAAATGAGATATTCACATAAATAACTTAAAGAATACAGTTAGAATTTTTTTTTATATTTTTCACAATGTCAGGTTTATTTTTAATATTAATATAAGACGCTTACTATTTTTATCCTTAGTTCAATCTATTGTACGTTATGGAATTTGTACCTGGGGCCAAACATATGACTCTCATACTTATAGACTAAAAATCATCCTTAATAGATTAATATAATTGTTGTTATTAAAACCTATGTAATATTGCAATTTGCAATAGCTCTATTGCCTCTATTTATTTAGAGTTTAACGTTATATGTATTTATAAATTATATTAGTCCTTAGACATATAGGTACTATGAATTTTTTAAAAGTATAAGCATAATCTATTCTACTCATAGAATACACATTACAAAGAAAACGTTAACATTTGTGTACCTATTTTTAAAAAACAACTTGGTTTAAAAAGCCTTATATCCGTAGCTACTCAATGATGTAGACAACTTAATTAATATTCATAACATTAAAAATTTTTGAATATGTTTAACTTAAGATTTCTCATTTATTGATTTGTTATACCAATGTTAAAAATTATAAGTGGAAATTATTATTATATTCTTTGTTTAAATTATCTAAAACATTTACTTATAGGTATTATAATTATTTTTTATTTTATCTTACTATTCATAATGTATTGGACTGAAACTTATATACCCCTCAAAACAAGCTCTATGCTTAAAGGGAGTTGCAAACATGTATCTTGTATATTTATAACTATAAGTGTAAATTTGAATTATTTGCTAAATAAATTATTATTTATTACTTAAGGAAAATCCTGTTATGATACAAACCCCTTTTTTACTGTAAATTATTTAGTGAATATTTTTTTTTTAAATGTTGATAAACTTAATTCAATTGAGTGGTTTTTCAGTTACTATAATGATCGTAATTTTTAATAAGGTTAAAAAAAATCCTTAAAAATGAATTCACAAATAAATACAATAAAACATGTAATATTGAATAAAGTTCATTATACCTGGACAGTTTGATAATTTTAGCAACCTATAAATGTTGATCGATTTATATAAATTGCTTATATTATTATTAATTCACCATAGTCCTATATTTTCCAAACGCATTATTACATGGACCTATTTTTATTTTTTATTGATATGTATAATAGATATATACAAAGTTAAATAACTCAAAATTGCCTAGTTGTTTAAATTTAATTTTGAAACGTTTGTTGAATTATCCATTTAAGTAAGCAGTTGAAAAGAGGAGTCTGGTTTAAAAGACAGAAGTTTGTTCCCACAAGATATTACTTAATATTACAAAAATTATCAAGAATTTGAATATATTGACTTTGAGCATATTTTAAAATTAAGAAAAATCAGATATAAATGACTGCGTTGTTGGAAAAAAGGAGTAAACATTATGTTTGGTGAATCACTCTGTATAATGTATATCATCTTTGGATGACGTTATGATAATATAATACCACCGTCGTATTACAATAATATTATATTATTGTTCGTACTGCTTGAAACCAATTTTCATTAAATCACGTCTACCGGACGGACTTTTGGAGAGATTTCGCCGTGTTAGTAGATTAGGCTAGACTCAGATTTTACTTGTATTATAATTTATAACATGCTCAATGCTCATAGTAATATAGTTTATCTGAGAGACGTTTGTCCGCCATCAAGTCAAACTCATATAATATGCGATTGTAAAATAATAAAACTGGCTACCACACAGATGCAAAACGTTTCCGAGAACGACAGTCACGGGCCGCCGGCGTAAAAAGCAATAAGTCTCGGACAACGGTTTATCGCATTATATTATTACGTACCCACATAATATCATCATAAATTTAAACCGTTTAATTAGCGTTTTGTTCGGAAATGCATTGTACGTTGTACTGAAATTTAACGTTTTTCGTCGTCGTCGTCCCCTCTCCCGAAATCCAAATTCGGGATACATTGAATAGAAATAATCGAGATACCCAAATTATGCACGTCAGATGGAGGATTCGCCGCCGCTATCAAAATCGCGTCGCGATTTACGATCGTATTACATAGGTAGTATAATCACGATTCACGATCAACCGTATCATTTAGAAGGAACGTGAACGATGACAGTAGAAAAAGGATATGGGGAAAAAGTTTTTTTTTTGTTTTTGTGTTTGGTGGTTTATATTGCGGTAAAGGGTCGCAATAAGGAGAAGACCTGTTTTTCGGGATTTTGTCATTTCGGTTTTGCAGAAGAAGATGAGGTGGCCCGTCGTTTAAATTATTTTATTTTATATATGTGTGTATATGATGGAGACGGAGAATTTTTATCATTTTACGACCGTTAACGGTCGTGCTGTACAGCGTCCGGTGTGGTAATGTGTTCCGCCGCCAGCTAACACACTAAACAACACATACAATGATACTAATAATAATGGTAACGGCGGCGGATAACGACTCCGATGCGAGTTTAATAAAAATAGATCCCGTTTTTAAAAGCGGGGTGGACGAGGCACGTTTTTAATTTCGACCCGCCTTTAATGTGTGTCGTCGCTACTACGCGAACACAAAATTTTGGACCTTTGCGGCGGCGGTAGTATCTGCCCGCCCCAACAACGGTCAGTCGGTACGGACGTCCGTCCGCGGGCAATAATTCAAGTTAAATACTTTGGTAAACGCAGTGTACGTGGTCCGAGTAAAACCAGATCACGTATTCTCCATCTCCTCCACCCTCGCCGTCATTTTCTACGAAACGGTCACTGCTACGAATTCCCGACGCCATCAGGGTTTAATACTATTCTATTTTGATATATATTTAATGTTATAATATATTATTTCGTTATTGCGCTTTAATTTATAAAATGTATACTATATAATAGATACGTAGATAGTTGGTTGTTTTTATTTTTTTAAGATTGCGAAGATGAATCGACACGATCATGTCGCCAATGGGCTTTAAAAATAGACAAGAGACAACGATCGCGACGGTAATATAATAAATTATAAAAATAATATTTAAACGCCCATGTATAACAATCTTATTAGATTATTATTAATAATATTATGTATTAACATAAGCTATATAACCGCTTTCCTATATTTTGCGAGATTATATATTGATCGGCGGACTATTCATCATACAGTATTTATATTAAAATCATGTATGTAATATAATTTTATTGACTTTTCATTTATCAATGTTGTATTAGAAGAGTTTGCTGAAAAAAAAACAGAAAATTCCACTTTTTGAAATTTTTTAGAATGATCAAAAACACTTTTATAGTTTGAATTTTCATTTTTTTTTAAATTATACTACTACTAAGTTCTTAAAATTTTTAATTCTATGAAAATACTAGACACTGTCTGATGTTTCCATCATTTTTTATGAGAGTATACTATGCTGAAAAACGCTAAAATATAAAATTACTACTAAATTTTTAGTATATAAAAACTAAATTAATTACTTAAATAAATTAACAAAAAATTATTTTCTTAACTCATGTCGAGTGTCGGTAATAATATAATATGGTTTGCTTGAGAGTATACGTAGTATAATCATGATAATTTAGAGAATGCTTGAGAATATACGGCATATATGTAGTATAGTATATCCTATGAGAACACTACTGGACACTGTTGGTTCGTCCATCGTATTCTATAAATATTTCATAAAATTGTTATGAACTTAACTCAATGTGGATTTATCTGAATTTCTCCACAACTAAATATTATATATTTTTATGAACAAATTAATTTTATCAATTTAAATAAAACAAATAAACCACAATTAAATTTACGATAGAATATCATAAATTGCGTGGCGGCATGAAGTACAGAAATTAGTGCCTATATACAAGTGTCATAGTAACCAGAAAATTACAAAAATTATTAGGTGACTTTAATACTTTATATTATTATAGGTAAAATTTGACGGTTACTTTTGACGATGACCCTTCAAGGTTAACTCGTGTAATGAAGTGTATGGTGTACCATTCTTAGTCGATCGTTAACTTTTAAATAAATATAACACGTTTAAGATCTAGTAAATTATGATTGTCTCGTATTTTATTTTTGATGAATTAATTTTTAATATTTAATCAATTATCATATAACACGTTATCGTGTATAATGTATATAGGTACAGTTCAGAAAAAATAAATTTTTTGATAAAATTTTGGAAAGTTAATGCGACCCCTAATCGCCTCATTAAGTGTATAGTCCAAATTTAACATTAATAAGGCAGGTTGACAATATAATTAACACCGGGGGGTGTGAAAATGTTGTATATCTATATTATGCGATAAATACAAATAATATATACTTAAGCTCGGCATGATAATAATTTATTATTTTTGAACATTTATCGTGGTGTCCAAAGAATTATGTTTGCCATAATATATGTATATACACAATAGCGATTATATATCTAAAGACTAAAAGCATTGATTATTAACAATATAATATATAGCATTTATAATCAATGGTGATGTAATAGTCGTGTGATCGAAATAATTACAAATATAGAAACGATCATTGCCCAACATAATTATACGTGCGTTTGACTTTTTTGCAATAGGTAATTGTCAGTATTTTAATTCATTAACGTCAATATTATAAAGTTTAATGATATTTGTCTACACGATAATGGTATAGGTCAGACACCGGTACATACTACATAATAAAATGTGACAGCGACTTGCCATAGTGATGGATTCCCCTTCCCTTAGGCTTTTTCATCCTCTCTAACTATTATATAAACACGAGACAATTTTTCGATTTCAAAATTTATCATAACATTTTAAAATTATTTATGGGAGTAAATATATTTTGTACATGTAATTTAAACATCTAAACGTTCATAATTAAAAACGCATGTGACGTAATCAATATTAATTTAAATAATTAATTGCTTCGCTATTAATTTATAGAAAACAAGATGTATGAAATTGTCGAACAAAGTATATTATTTTATTTTCACAGTAAATTTAAAATTATTATGAAAATAATAATCTACAATATTATTGATAAAGTTCTACGTATATCAAATATATATTTTATAAAAATATATTAAATATATTTATTTGTATTATTTAGAATACTATTTATACTTGATAAGTTTTATATTAGTAACAATTTTAGCAATCAAATTCAAAATATATGTACGAGTACCTAATTCTATAAGAATAATATAATATAATATTGTTAACTAAATAAATATATATTGTTCCTAATAATTGTTATAATTAAAGGCGATGACGTGTATTAGTGTCGTAATATAATTAATAATTATGTATCCATGACACAAGTCTTCGTATTTCAGAATACTGATTTTCTGTTCTTTACCTCGAGATAAAATAATTTCATAAATATCTGTTGACAAAAACCTATGATTATATTATATTAAAGATACCGGTAAACTGCGAGTATCGTTATCAATCGATAGTACCTACTAGTTATTAAATACTAACAGATTTAGCACGGCGTGGGCCGTGACAAATTAAACTCAGTGGATTTTTCCTTTCTTAAACTCCGTTAAATTTAAACGGTCAATATTTTTGACATAGTTATTTGGGTTATTTTAATCAAATACAAAATAATGGTCTAATAAATTGTATCCAATCAAAATAATTATTTTATTTTCTGTAACCAATGGCAACAATATAATATAAATAAGAAATTATAATTGTTGTTCGCGAATCAACTAAAAACGTGAAAATTTAAAAGGAAGTAATAAATAAATAATGCCTATGATACTACGGATCTTATTACTAAATTTCGACAAAAATTCTAAGAAAATCGGTCAAAAATTGTAAATTTGCATAAGGCTTTTGTCTTATTCTTCTGATTATGTATAATAATTATATTAATATATTATATATTGATTATAAGATTGTAGCAAATCCTGCACCCGTTACTCATGAGTCATGACAATTTAAATAATACTAGTGAATTTATCTCCTCTTAAACGCTGCTAAATTTAAATTGCACATAATTTTAATACAATAATTTGGGTCGTTTTGATCAAATATAAAATACAGGCCTAAAATTATATTATCCAATTATAATAACTGTTTTATTTTCTGTAACCAATGGCAACTCTATAGACAAACAAAAAAAAATATTCCGTTTTTATGAGCCAACTAATTCTTATGTGAGTTCCTCTTTAAAATTCTAAATTTAAAAATCTGACTTTCTGGTGCATATCCTAAGATATAGGATTAATGATTATCTATACATCAAATTTCAGAATCATTCAATCATGTTGTGATATACTTGGCTGTGGATTGCTTACACATAAACATTGTATTTTGTACATAAACATATTTATAGATAGATTATAGATAACAGTAAACAGATAATATATGTAGATTACAAAAAAAATTAATTATTAAAAACGTCAGGTATTTTAATACATTTTTTTCTTATATTAATATTTATCATTACCTATATAAAGTGTAGCAATTTAAAAATAATTTTGTTTCTGCTTGAATGGTGTTCAATAATGTAATAACCAAAATCAATTCAGTAGTGCAAAGTGCAATCTTTAAATTCATCAGGATACCAATAAAATTTGGATATTTCATAGTTATTTTGTCTACGTCCAAAATATGTTTCATCTAATTTTATAAGAGCTTATTAGGAGTTAGGACTGTTTATAATTTTGTGGACATGTATAGACATTTATTAAGTTTTTATCTAAATATGAAACACTTGTTAATATTTAAATTAATATTTCAAGTGAATACAAACATATAGTGAATTGGTAAATTATGAATATTTTATGTTTATTATACTCAATACCCATAAAAAGGTGACCGCTTCATAATAATCATAAAATAGCATGTCAAATAAACACCAATGGAAACTTATTGGGTTGAACGCTTTTAAATAAATTCGGATGTCGGAATTTTTGGCATTGGTTCCAATTTGGAAATACCGAGTACCTACTCAAATCACGTCCCACCCACGTCACATACCCACATTTTCGTAGAACTCGGTCAACATCACCAATACTTCCTGATCAATTGACATAAAATGCACAAAAGAAACTTAAATCTGGACCGCACACGATTAATCCGACCTATACTAACATGTAGCGGTCCGTCAAATCTATATTATTATTATTATTATTATACCATGGTGTATACTGCGTGTCTTTAATCACTGATAAAGGCCATCGCTGTGCATTCTTAAAACAAGTTTGGATTAATAAGCGGCTTTCGTGCACTATAAAGCTGTAAACATTTATGAATTTTTTTATTGAAATAAGATTTTATATAAGATATTTCAACTATGTCACAATAAAAAATTGATATTTTTTTAACCGAACTTATATTTTTATTATTCATATTATGTTTTTTAATGCATCGTTACTAAATTCATATTGTAACTCGTGAAACTAATATTTTATTGTAAATTGTTAGTCACTAATTATCTTCAGTGTTATAGACTTATAGTCAAATGTAATTTTATAAAATGAGTTATAAACCTATTATATCGATTAAAAAATATATGAGTTATATAAGTAATACAAGTTATTTAATATTTTATTACCAAGAAATCTTTACCGTTGTAGTTATCGGTAATCAATCTTCAGGTGCATTCTATATTTTTTAACTTTAACTTAATTATTCCTCAGTTTTCTATTCATTTATACTTATTTGAAAGTAAGTCATTAAATAATTGTTAGATTTATCAGAAATTATATATGTTGATAACAAATGTGTAATATTATATTAAACGAGTAGCAGGGCAATGCGTCACTATAATTACTAATTTATGTGAATATAAATTTGTTGTTTTAATTAAAATATATATTAGATTTTTCTCAACATATACCTACATTAACAGTTTATTTGAATATTAGTTTCTTTAAAGACTGAACAACTAAATTAATATTAAATTAATATGTACTAATTTTTTTTTTATTTACAATTATTACTATTGCACGTATATGATTAAAATAATAACAATTTTGAAAAATTTTAATAGAATAACATTTTATTTATTGAAATGATTGATATACTTTAGCTGAGTAATAAGAATGCCATTAACTGGAGCACATTATTGATCTTGACTCGGATAGGTTGAATGTCGGACCGAGATGAATTATCGATAATTCGACAGTGAGTAACTAAAAACCTCTCTATATGTATGTTTATGAATGCATAGGTACACCAGAAAAAATCTATAAAGTTTTGTTTTTCACGAACTGCATTCACTAAATATTTTGTCATGACTCATGAATAAGTTTCTGAATTATTTTCTGTATAAATGTATAATTTCAACTACGTAACACTTTAACAGTTATACTATTTATACTTATTATATATAAATATAAATAGTTTTAGTTCGCATTTACTGGAAAACCTGAGCCAATAATTATTGTCGGTGAAATCCATGTGACCTATCTGGTCATTTAAAGTACAATTGTAAAGTATATACTATATACAGTGTTTGAGTACTTATTTTTCACCTTAACTGTATAGTATTTTATTTTCGTCGATGCTCAATAATATAAAACTCGGTGTCTCTAATTAATCGTTTTTATTATTATTATTTAATATTTCCCGACAATTTGGTAGACGGATGTTAAAATATTTAAGTAGATTTTATAAAGTGTATCTATACGCTATTTGTCACTGAGAAATAGTCGGTTTTCGCCATCGTTACTACAACAAATTCTCACATTCTTTAATTATTTTCGATTAATTGGCCACACTTTATATTATATCATCTTATATCTGCGATTTGTAATAGTAGGTATATGGATAATAACCTATAATCGATGATCTCGTCATTTTTAATTAGATAACAGCCGCGGTGTATCGTTCACCGCACATTATTTAGAATATTGAATTATATTTTATAAAAATCACGTTTGATCGTATTATTGCACTCAAGCGTGTTGGCTCATAATAAGTTCAATTTATTACAAACCGTATGCGAGTAAACGGTTGCAGGCGCTGTTTATAATATTATAGCCATAGCCTATAATAGGTATACACACACGTATTATGTATAAAACGGAAAAATGGAAAAACAAAATCGTTTGACCGCTTGCTGCCGTGTCTGCGACGCTGGATTTATCTCGTGTACATAAGTGAATAAAAATAATAAATATTATTTATATATTATGCTTGTAAAGCCCGCTGGATTCCCCGTTCGCTGAAACAACCATAGATCCCACGCTCGCGTACCACCTATATATATATATTATATATATATTATATCTATACGACGGAGACCCGTTCGATCCGATAATCTCAACCATCCCATTGTTTGATCGTTTTACAGTTAGAAACCGTGGGGTTTCGTGGCATTTTTATTGCTGACGATTTCTGGAGCGTCTATTATAAGCGCGTACTACATGTGTTACGCAACGTGCAGTACACACACGGTCAACGCAATGTGTAATATATTATTATTATAACATAACATGTCACACTGTATACTATATACGTACAGGAGGTATACGCCGCAGCAAGTGCGAGGAGATTCTGTTACATACATATATAATAATATGTAGGACGTTAGTTTTGGCAGCCTAACAATGCGGACGACACATACGTGTACACTGTACAGGATTTCAGATTAATCCCGACCGGTCGACAAACCAATCGCTCACGGTATTGTATATTATTATTATTATTATTATTATTATTATTAGTTATATATTATACTATTGAGCATTGACGGCGTGTTTTCCTCGCTGGGATTCAGACTTTTACAATAATATACGAGTTTAAGTAGCTATATTATATACCATGTATATTTTCGGCTGCCTGCTGGTATGATATATACCCTTTCAATGATTTACGGTCGACGTCTTTGGTGTTCGAAAATAACTATTATACATTTTCCGTTTCAACGCCAGTGAGGTACGACCTACCTATTTTATTTTTTCGTCGAGATTTTCAGACGACACGCGCCTGCTGTTGATGCTTTTTTTGTATATCTGACGAGTAATAAATAATTAGCAATATACAAAAACGGTCGTTCGGTTCTTACACGAACGAACAATAAAGTAAAATAATATTTTTTTTTTTTTTGAAACAAACGATGGAGGACGGGGGATTTACACAGACAACTGCGGGTCGGGTTCCAATGTTTAGTGTCTTCGAAATCGGCAAACAAAGAGCTAACAGGCCCATGATGTATATACCTGCAGCAGCAAATGGGAAATTCGATACACATAATTACGTCTCCGTATATGTTTTTCAATTAGTCTAGAGCGTTTATCAAAACGTCATCGTTTGGAGGTTTCGTCCGATTTTAAACGGTTTTCTTCGTGTCGCGTTATATTTCAGTCATCAGATGATAATTCGTGGAGACACTTGTGTAGACTTCCAAAAACATAATAATATGGTACGTTATATAATGCAGTTTTGGAGAATGAAAAAGAAATTAGGTTACTTCTATTCGCGTTTTCGTCTCTTCAACAGACGAACACGACTTGATCACAACGGCGGGCTCAAACAATACGATTTCTAATATTATAATAACTGTCTCGGTGACTAGGGCCATTGAATATTAGTATATTAGCTTATATATTCAGTGACGTAGGTACAGATTATTTATGGGGGGGGGGGGGTTGACTTTCAATTATTTGTAATAGGCTGACATGAAAAAGAAAAAAATTGCAATTAGGATTGGGTAGAATTTTGAATATGGTAATAGGTTGAACCCTCAAACCCACTTACCTACACCACTTCTTATAATATATATATATATATTATAATATAGTAGGAAGGTACAGTACTGATATCAACTGTCGATATTACTATATAGAATTTAATAAATAGAATAATATAGAAATTATACTTGATCAACTAATCGGGTTTTTGTTCACTTGTAATCTGAAGTCTGAAAACGAGACTGAACACCAGCCTGAGGGTATATACCAGGGGTGGCCACAACGAGGCTCGCGAGCCGCATGTGGCTCTTGAACCAAACTTAGACTAAAATTAAATGTAAATAAATGTTCCTTCATTTGATTTAAAATGAAAAATGTATCTCCATTTTATAAACATTGCTTTACAATGTGGCTCACCTCGAATCAACTTTATAAATTTGTGGCTCCCAAAGTTAAGGTTAGTGGCCACCCCTCGTATATACTATATAGGTACGATTGTTTATGTGAATTGCGGTAACAGTAACACAATCACAATTCAAATGGGTCAAATCACAGAGTTTCTTAGGTTTGATATTATATAGGTAGTATATAGGGTATTAGGATATATCTCCTAGACAGCAGATACTCGTCCATCTGCCCGTCGGATATATATTGAATAATTCATAAGTCAAACGTGCTCAAGCGTTACAGTATAGAGTAATTATATTATAATTGATTAGAAGACCTATATCTATCCGCGCTACTATAATATTATAACTATATAGAGATTATCGGATAATTAGAGCCGAAGGGTGTGTGTAATATTATATGCTAATATTATACATACCTATACGAGCACTGAAAATATATATACTTACAAGCCGTATGATCGTAGGTAGTGATGTGTGTGTGTGTGTTTATGTATATATATATTGTAGGTATGTATACAAACTTTTTACCGATCGATGCTCCAAAAATTTTTTTTATTGTGCTTCGATTGGTCGTCGTGTAATAATAATCACCTATTATTATTATTATAATTATTTTCTTCGGCTGTTTATTTTTTTTTTGGAATAATAATTACCGTCGTTTCTCCCTGGAAATAAAGGCGGACTTGATCACGTTTTTTTCTTCTTCCTATACATGGCGTTACATAACCGCGTTCGTAAAAGTGCAAACGGCTAATTATCGCACCGGACGAATTACGGATAATTATTGCTATCATTGTTTCGAGACATTGAATAGTGGAATATCCAGTTAATCATTTGTCCGTGTGCGTTTTAATTTCAGTAATTAAATGTGATTTAAAATATACTCAAAATGGAATATTCGGAATTGATAATAATTACAGGGGTGGCGCTTAAACGAACGTGTTCTAGTGCACATTATAATACCTATATATAGGCGCGCGCGCTTGTGTCGGCGGCGGGTATCCTATGTATAATATAGCTTGGAAGCGTAATAATAAGAGCTGACGATTATATTCTATGCATTACAATTATTATTATGACTTATACGTCATAATTATTATAACTATTAAAAACTTTAATATATACGTGTAATGTGTACACAGCCTAGCCTGAGACTGTTTTCATACCAAAATTTATCTATGGCTCGCTGTAGGTCCACGCGTGGGTATCGATCATCGATGGATATATACTTACATAATATCACGCATCACATATATTATGTTATTATTTATCAATATATTGTAATAAACAAAGCGTAGATAATATTATTATTACCTACGGATACGTGTACGTTAATGGTTCGCTTACCAGTTAACTTTTATTATTTTACCACGTAGGTATAGATTATGCCAACGCTGCTGTTAACGAATTTCATAATTTTTAGAATTTCAAGTTTTTTTTTATATGATCTCATTAGTTTTTAATTATAAAACAAAAAGAAACATAAAACTATTAAATCATCGATTTAACGAATAATTTTTTATCATCTCACCTTGTACTCATGCATAAATGGTTACAAAGTCGTAGTATACATGCTGATGTTGTATAGCTTGTATATAGGTATACCTTCGCGTTCTGTCGAATAAATGGACTTTCTTGTTATTAGAGTAGATATCTGCTGCATATATTTTTTTTATGATTATACCTACCCATTCTCTCAAGGTTCGTTCAATTTAAATTATTATTTTTATTAACTTTTGAGTATGAACTGCTATATTCATAAATATTAACTTTTTAACATTTTCATTATTTACAAGAAAGTTTTCTCCCTTTTCATTAGTTTTAAATTCATTAATTCACAGAAGTTTCAGTCTCATTCTCTAGATTGCTATTTTTTCTGTTTAATAAAAGGTTATTTTAAAAAGTAATTGCAAAAAAATAAATTAAAATCTCTCTTTAAATATATATTACATATTTACATGGTTTAAAGTCTGCGCACAACGAGATCCAATATAAATCTAATTAAATGTCCATCACGTTTATTTAAAAAAAAAATTAAAAAAAAAACTAATATGAGTATACCTAGTACCTTTCCTACTTTTATTGATTTACAGCAGTGCGTTAATGGTTATTCGGAGTAAGTAAAACCAGTAACTATAATATATGATATATCTGGCTTTATGCGTGTAATGTAAAAAATCTATTATTGAAACAAATCCGTTTTATTTTTAATTTCTAAAACGATGCTAATGGCTAAAAATATAAAACGATTTCATTTTATACTCTCTCTCTCTTTGTGCATACATTAACGCTACAACAATGAACCGATTTTAATTGCATCGCGTGATAATATTGGATTAAAACGAATTCTTATGATTAATGAATAATTACCCCTTAACTATATATATAATAAACTAGTTGTACTTAGTTTCACGGTGAAAATGTAAATGTTACCTTAGCGATTTCTATGAATAATAATACCGTAACTTTAAGAGTTTAGAACTCTAGAACCTACATAATAGATATTGTATTATATACAAAAACAATTTTGTGGTATATTCGTATAGGAACCTAACAAAAGATTTAATAATATAATATTTTACAATTTTAACAATTTATACTTGGCGATCGTTATACAATATTATATTCTCAACTATTAGTACGAAAAAATATTCTAGAACATTTTTAATCTTAAAATGGTGTATCAGATTGGGAGGTGATGAGTGACTTGGTTTTAGTGTAATAGTTGACTATTTTTTTAGTATATATATTTATTTTATTTATTATAACATTTTGAATATTTACACCTTTCACATTTTATAAAAGTTGAAATTTTATTTTATTAATCATGCAACGTCAATGTTTTAAATAACAGCTATTAAAATTCAAGATGCATAGTGTGGTGATTCTTGGGTCGAGATGGCGAAATGAGCTGTGGGCCGAACCCCTTATTTTGTAAATAAATTAACTATAGATAGACATATGATAAAATTAAATAAGTAGTGAATTTTAAATAATAGAACTGTTAAAGAATGTATTAATTTTAATTTTTCCTGATGTTGCAGCAAATCACGGTAATCAATATTCTATTAATATAGGATATATATATTTATTTATATATAATATTATTATTCTATAATATTTTCAAGAGGTATTCAACACCCCTTAATCAAGGTTGACTGGAACGGACATGTCAATAATGTTGCACATACATACACTATCATCATTATTATAAAAACGATTTTTGAGTATGGAGAAGGGAATGTGTAGGCCTGATTTAAATGGTTAGGTACGCGTGTATTTTATAATCATGGTGTACAACGGAATCACGCATATATTATAATACATAGATGCCTCCTAATAATAAATATTATAGGTTATTATAGGTACGTTTATCTGGTTTAGACGTTTTGAATTGCGTTTCGCGGTTTTCTAGTTCCCGCAGAAGTCCAGCACGTTGGTTGCTGCACTCTACGGACAACACATTTATTATACGTATGTGTCTAGGTATATGCGCTTGGAGGGAAATTACTATACTAGAGTGGGACAGAGCTGAGGTGCCGGCACGACCGGATCGTACACCTGGTTATAGGTAATATATATGTATATATATATAACATAATGTAAATATAATACTAGAATCTATATAGACGTGTATTAAGCGTTTACTTGGTTATAAGTAGTATATAATGTAGGAATATACCTGTATATATATTATATATATATAAACACTGCACTCCTATAATGCGTATCTATATCCGCGGTTTTTAATACAACGCTATGCGCTGTATATGTATTATATTGATGTTTATAATGTTTATATATACCTACGCAAGAGGAAATTTTTCTCTTCGTGAATTTCGCGCGATCGAGAAACGATAACCCTTTATATAATTAGCCGATAAACCCGGAGGATCGATGATTGTCTCCATTCATTACGCGCGACGACGGCATTCTTCTGTGCCTGGTGCAGATGACGGTTCGCCTGTCGCATTGTCTTCCACACACACACACACACACACGCGCGCGCATACACTATTCTCGTCGTGGTCTCACGTTTTTCCACATACATATTATTATTATTATTATATATTATATATATATAGATCTCATTTTGTCATTATACACGTACAAGTATTCGTATATAACGCGTATTATTTTCGCGTTTATTAAATCGGATTTTCATTCAATACGTTTGCCAATCGAGTCATGTCCGACGACTGTTTTTTAACACTCGCCTGCAACTGAGTACAGACTTGCCTCCTCCGCCGCGTACCATCACTGCCACGCAACGTCCCCCCCATAACAATCTTTGTTTACTATCATTACATGTACATCCTATACTTATATATATATATATATATATATATATATATATATATAAGGTAGCGTGTTTGAAATTTCTGTCACCGGCTAATATACGAATACACGGGCTCTGCACACTCGGTCGTTTATGTGTTGAGTGTTTGAAATAATATGTTTTATTAATTTTTTTTTCAAAATACCGTATTTTTTCTGTTTGTCAAAACCTATATTATAGTTTTATATATTGTATTAAATTACATATTATTATAGACACATGCTATTTACTGGTTATTAAAATGTGAAACACTACTAAAGTTTCTTAGAGTTTGACTGACCGAGCGCTCGAATTACCAGCTCGTTTATTGATTTTTGATTAATTAAAAAAAAAAAACTATATCTATGCCATTTTAAAAATAGCACGTCTAAAAACGTACTTAGAATATTATAATTATATTATAATCTTTTTTTGGCATATAAGTAATGGCTGCAGTACTCTGCTGACTTATGCGTAGAGTATATTCACAGATAAACGTTAGCTGGATGTATATTTGTATAACTGTATACCTATTTAAAGTGTTCTGTATTATATTGGTCGTGAAGGGTGAAAAGTACTAAAAACCGTTTAAAACTTTAAACCCCATACAATAATAATAATTACTGTCGGCCGCCGTCGTTTTTCCGACAAAATATTTATAGTATCCAGTCACTTATCCAAATTACTTAGGGTAGGTATCGTATTTTTTTCCATATACCTATAGTTGTTACCCGTTGCATTTTCGCTTTCGTCCCAATTGCATGAGATTTTCATTTAAAACTTAAATCGGTTCTCGCACGAAACATTGTAATTGTAATTTGTATTTATACACTAATATATGTATGCGGTACATATTATAGTATACCTATACTCGTACATAACGTTTTTATAGTCACACACAGACCGTTACCGACGAATTAAAAGTACAAAGTTGATACATTATTTAAATTATTAATATTATGAATTAAAAGGTACACTCATTTTGATTAAATTTTGATAATATGCGTTTACCAGATACCGCAACTACCCATCATATACATGAACCTAAACCTTACTTATACCACATATATATTTATGTCCGTGTATGTTATGTAGGTACGCTTGCTTTACACGACCTTAGAAAACAATGTACTCACGGACGGCAATATTACATGAAACGTCGAGTGTTCGAAGTAAAATTACAATATTATATCGTAACAAAGACATTGTATACTACAAGTTACAGTTTTTATCGACACTGGTGCATGCACGCGTATGTAATATATATTATATATGTAAAGTTTTTGATTTATGTATCGAAAATAACACCGCATTATATGTATATATATGTACATGGACTGCAAACAGAAAATCGTTTTATTTTTTTTTCTAGTAAAATATTAAAATATGATTACTTAAATCGTTGACATTTCGAAAAGTTCGTGAATTACAATACAATATAATAATATATTACATAAAATGTGTATAGTCCGCCAATATTATATGAGTGCCGCGCGTGAAAAGACAAGGGTGGCTCGCGCGATGACGCCGTGAACCATGATGGTGTATATCTACATAATATAATATACACACACACATGCGTGCAGGCACAGAAGGGGAGGATGTGTGTAGACCCTTTGAACTATTTGCTTATTTCCACCCAAATCCATTGGATTATATTTTTGTGCGAGTATACTCGTACGTATACGTCATATACACACACGCACACACACATACCTATTCTATATGCATATACCCGTGACGCATATTGTTATTGGACCGAATGTAATGCGTGTGTGTACGCTGCTCGTATAGACGTATGTATGATATACGTACACATTATATACTTATACGCGTTAAATTTCGAACGCGCTCATAATGATATGTGATCATACGCGTACTATATTGTTATCATTTTTACTTTGATTTATAAAAAAAAAAAAAAAATTAAAAATATACAAACCCTACCCGTTTTTTATGTTTGCAGTTCGTTTTTTTCCGCTCTTTACACACGTATAGTACAGTCGATACTTTTTTTTTCGGAAACGCGTTTCGGCTCATTAGAATATTACACAGACCGCTCGGCCTGGGTTATTTGATATCACAAAGGGTTCAAAACAAACAAAACGATATTGGTGTACTATGTACATATTGTAATATCGTAGACACGGGCGTATAGCTTTACCGTATGTGTGTATATATTGGTTTTGTATTAATGTCGATAAAAGGAGTGATAAATTCGAACGTGTTAAAATTGAAAATTAATTTATTTTATTATAGTTTAATGGGATTATACATTAATTTTTTTTTACGTATTTGTGTGGGGAGTATTATAATAATAAAATATATTCTGCTTATGATTCACGCCCATTCATGACGTCATGTGCGTGGAGCCATTTGTGGCTACACATATTATTATATTATTATGTATATGCATCTTGTATTGACAAAAAAAATATCATAATTTATTCATATTATTTATTTAATTTACACATATTTTTTTTTATTATTAATAATTGTTTTAAATTTAAAAGTACTCTAAATAATTGTTTTTGTTCACGTTTCATTACATTACTTATTATGTAATATCTTATTGTAATAATACATATTATAATATTATGTATACCAATAAACCGAAATAAATTACATGTGTATAATATGTGAATTATTCAATTCTTTTCACTCTAAACGGCCATGTATTCTAGTGTAATAATAATATAACGAGTATCTAAATTATATGTATATTTTCTAATGATATGAATAACGACGAATTAAGTAGGTTATTATTATTGTCTAGAAAGGATTGTCGAAAACAAATGTTATGTAAGCCGGAAATGTATCGAAAAACTGTATACGTAACAAATTTAATTTACAAATTACGGCATCGTTTAACAAGGGTCGTTAAAAATATAAAATATTATTAATAACATAATAGAACATTTTTAGTACGATCGGCTTTACTCGTTTTTTGTTTATACTTATACTCAAAACAGTGAAATATAAAAATAAATATGTGCCTAAATAGTGCATAAAATATATGCATAAAAGCAATAATAAAATAACATACATTCTCGACAGTTTCCATTTGTACAAACGTGTGATGGTAAATTGTTTCGTTTTTGTAGCGACGGGGAATATAATACAATACGTATCAAACGTTATTTCAGTTTCAATTCATTTTAGATAACATCAGCCGGCGTCCGATGACTAGTCGAAACTCGAAATAACGTCGCGAGTCCCTGCGTAAACACTTTAATACCCGTGTGTATAGGTATAGATACAACTTACAAGGAATAGGTATTGAGTGACTGTATACACGACGTGATTCTTCAAAATGGATGGTAAATATTATATGTATTTTAATACTTATATAATATATTATATATTTATGGATTTTTGATATTTGTTGTAATTCAAACTGTATAAGTCGTAAATACTTGAAAATTTTACCAGATATTTATATTGGCATTTTCTTTACGTGATTTGATTTTCAAAATATTTTGACTTTTTTTGAGCTATTTATAGACAATTGAAATTTTCAATTTTTTTTTATTTTTTATTTATAAATGTTGATAAAAAAAATTTAGCTGGGACAAATTTCTTGAAAATTTAATTGAAGGGTCCACATAACTTGTTCTAACTCTCATTCAAAAATTATAAAAATACATAGGCACAATTTTTTTTTATTAGCATTTGAAGTTCACATATTGACAAAAATTCGTCAAAATCATGAATATTTTTCACTATTTGGTAGTTAAAAATTTATAAATATTTTACTATCAAAAGCTAAGAATTGAAAATTTAATACTATGCTGTACATAAGTTAAGCTTAGAATAATTATAAAAAAGTTTGAGGATTATTCAATTTAAAAAATTTTACGAGTGTTTAAAGTTTTAATTTTAATTTGAAATCAAAAATATACGTGTAAAATAACGTTTTACTAATAAATAATTTTCGATTTTTGTTATTTTTAAAAAATTACTAAACGTAAGATCTTGAAACTTTTACTTAAATGTTTGAATTTGTTTCAAAATAGAATATATGACAATATTTTAATATAATATATTAACATATCTTAGACTGACAAATCATCTCCGTTCAGAATCGTTTTTCGTATACAATGATACCTATCATTGCATTCAAATTTAACCTTCCCTAGTCCGAGGTCCATCCCACCCCCTAATGTACAGCAGAGCGATACTCACTTACCAGCTTTTTTTATTTTTTTTTAGATAAAATTATAAAATGATTGAAATGGGTAAAGTACTTTGAAAAACTCCGCTCTGTCTAAAATTGAAGTTATTAGCAATAAAAATATATTTGTTCAATATTCGACATTTATTGAATATCTACATTTTTATAAAAATATACCTATTAAGATAACGAAATTAAAAATATAATTTTCTGATTAAAATAACAATTTATAATAGTTTCACCAACAATTAATATAATATTGACAACAATTTTATAGCAATTAAATTATTTAAATTTCAAAAATATTTATACTTTTCAAAAAAAAATACGAGTGATGTTATAACACCTAAAAAAATCGATATGACTCCAATAATAAAAATATTCCAATGGATAAATTATTGCCCATTATTATTTACTAAATAAACACAATAAACAATTATCATATTATATATCTAGTCTATATTATCTGAAATTATTAATATTATTATTATACCTACTATATATCGTTAAAATGTATACTGATGACGAGATTAAAGGTTAGATAGAAGGTTATTAAAACTATCGTAGATCGTATATTATGTTATGATTTTGTATACGGTATACTGTATATAGGTATATAATATTGTACACATGTATAATTTTGGAATACTCTATAGAAAAAATATTATATAATACATTTTATTTATTTTAATACCATACATCACTAATATCAAAGTATTAATTAACAGTAAATATATATATATATATTTTTTATAGGGTTTATATTTCAAGCGCATACTTATGTCTTTATTTGGTGCATATTTTAATGACGTTTAGGACTGGACCTCAAAACCCTACTAATTAATGTTTGTTTGGTCCATTTTTTATTTTTATTTTATTATTATTATTCCTGGTTGTCACTCGAAATGTCCGCCATTATTATTTCATGCCATTATAAAAGAACCGTATAGCAACACCACTATTATTATGTATTTTATCCATTCAAAATACCTGAGCAAACGACTTTAATAACGCAAACAAAAATTAATATAACCTACCCAACGAAAATAAGTCACTCGTATAGTTGCAACAGTAGCAGGACACCGTGGTTTCATTATAAAATATGTATAATGTATTAATGTATAAAGAATGGCTGAAGTTTATGGCGATAAATACAGGCAACAATTTTAAAAGCCGTTATTCAATCCTTTTTTTCCTAAAAAAATCTCCTGGTTTTATTATTATTATTTTTTACACTCTAAACTTCACCAAATAAATTTTGCGTTTATCACCGGGTACACAAAATGTGCGAACTTAACGTAACGCGCGGTAAAAGTTGGCCGTTGTCCAAAGGTATATCCATGTAAAGTCTCACCAAATAGTTCGTGGAGGATAGGCCCTGTATAATGAGCATTTTTTTCCAACACTCGAGCATATTATACGCCTATTTTTTTTTAATGATTATTCATTTTTTGCTGAAATGTCCTATAATTATAAAAAAATATGATTGTTATAATAATTTATGAGCAATAATAATTATTTTTTTAATGTATCTATAATATAACTTAAAAATATATTTGTAATGTTCTTATTTCCTTTTTTAGAGAAAATGGCTCAATGACTGTGACTGATTATAAAGGATACGCATAAATATTTTTAAAAAAAGAGAAGGATTCCGTCTTCCCCCCCCCTCATCGATTCAAACTGTGCTGCATATACGACACTAGCAACAAAGACTACACAAATATTACGTGTAAACGTTGACGTTTAAATACTAGTTTTTTTCTCTTGTAGGAATTTGTTCGGTATCGTGGCCAAGAGCGGGAAAGGATTTAATGGCGATCGTTAGGGTGGGCGTGTGTTGGGGGTAGGAATGATGTAGGGTGGATGTTGAAAAATGAAGAGCTGGCGGTGATGTGTGGAAAATCGAACACAAATTTAGTATATACGTAACATATTGTATAGGTAATATACGATACGTATGTTTGTGTTTACGACTCGCGCGCCACAAGAGATTGGGTCCTACCGACAATCGGATTCGTGTTTGCATGGAATAAACGTCAAATCGTCATAGTTGCCGGGTGACCGAGAAAAAACTAATTATACTGTACATTATGTATGTTATATTATAAGCGACGATACTCTGGAGGGGGCGTGCATTGATATGCGTGCGGAGAACGCGTCCCACGGCGAAGGACATAATGGACATTAAAGTCAAAGGGATTCCAACGCGCGTTGCTGCACCTGGTCGTCGGAAGGTGAAATTTATAGTGTACATTTTTCCTTCTCTCTTTCCTCTTTTTTTCCGTTCCCCTTCGCGACATAAATAAAAACCGCTTCGGTTTTAAGTACACGCGATACGGATTTTACGATTTTTAAAACTCCGGTCGTTCGCATATATAAAATTCGAGCAATAAAACACACCCGATTGCCGAGTAGAAGAGAAATATACTGCCTGGGCCCGGACCAGAATAATATACACTGCGGTATATATATTTATTATTATATATGTTTGTTCTTTGCTCTCACATGTAATAATATAAATATATAATATAATATGATTTCTTTTCTTTCTTTCCAGGTTTTTTTTCTGCTCATTTTATACGATTTTTGATCAATCATTTTCCATCCCCGAGTATGTCCGCCTATTGTATTGGCCGAAAATTATTGTTCGCGGTGTATGCAGCTGGTCTTTGGGACTCCCACCTTTTGTATATTAAAATCGTTAATCGCCAAAACGGTAGAGTTTGGCCTGTCGTAAAAATCTGAAAAACATAATCCCCCGGAGGACCGAGTTAATCCCCAGAAAAGATGGAGATGAAAAAAAATATAATAAAGAAGAATCGAAACCATCACATGCAGTGACAGAAATTTGTAATTCTTTGTTGTCCACAAATCGTGGGTATGAAACTAAAAGTAGACTTTGCCCGAAATGCATCATAAAAGTAAACGATGTACGTACATTTATAGTAATAAAAAAAAAGAGCGCTTTACTGTTAAAATGAATACTTTAATGATATTATATAATATACAGTGCTCAGGAGGAGACTTGTATTATTCGAACAAATTCAATGAATTAAAACGTAGGATGTACGTTTTTTTCACAATATTTCCAATGCACAGCCGTATATATAGGTACATATTATATTATTGAATTGTATTTCGAACGGAGAATCGTTAAGAAAAAACACACGCGGGCATTTAAATGACTGATTTTTTGAACCATGCGTATAATATATACATCATTACCATACATTATATATATATACATTTGACATTTAACGCGTGTTTAAACCACGCGGGGAGTCTCGTTGTCTTTTCTGTAGTTCCGAATCGATCCAAAAACGAGTAAAGGTTTTTTTCTCCGATCCTCTCCGAAGTCCGATCACAATGCCAAAGTCGTATTGTTGTAATCGTCATGCCATTGAGACGTTCTCTTCTCCCGAACCCCCGTGCCGACGGACACCATTGCAACGATAATATTTTATACTTTATACCGATATATCATTCGATTCCATTTGTACACATTATAAATATTATAATAGAAGTATCTGGTATATATTATCTATATATGCATGAAATATATTGTTTTTGTTTTGTGCGCCTATACATTCGAATATAAATACACGTACAATATTGAATATATATTATATTCAATTATATTATACTACTGTAGTTTTACTGAACCATAAACATTTTTTTTCTTTTACAGATTTAAAAACATCATAAACAAACTGAATAGAAGTGCTGCGTGTGGGGAGTATTATTATTTTGTCCTATTTGTATATTATATTTTATTTACGGTTCTCAATTGTCGCTATCGTGGCTCCTCCGCATAGGTTATACCTTTGATGTTTATGTATGTATATTATATATAGGTTCGACAACATTAAGCCGTCTTATTAGACTGGCCGGGCAGTTTTTCATTACTTTTGTGCGCGCCAGATAGCCGTATGTGTCCAGATCCAGATGTGTTTCCGTTAGAAATTAAAAACGCACACGCCTTCTCTGAGTGCTGCACGAAAAAGAAACTAGCGTAGTTATAGACGCGCGGCACCGCACTATAATTGTAACAGTCATAATATTATTATTACACATATTTTATATGCGTCTCATGTATATGTGTGTGTTTGTGTACACCACGATGCATAATAATATTATACTGCAACACTATATAAATTATTATATACATATAAGGAAAAGATAATACTGTACAACAAAGTTCACATTGCGGAAATTAGGAGAAGAGGAGAAATCTCAGAATCACTTCGAAATTTAATCGGTATCTGTATCTTGTATATATAATAATATATTCTACAATAATGGAAATTGAAACGGTCCAGTATTTCACCTAAAACGCTGCGCATCAGCTGCTATATGTTGTGCGTATTGTATATTGTGTTATATATTATTGTTATTATTTTATCATGTATATAGGTGCATTTAGTATTTTATCAATTCTAAGAAAAGATCCTTTTGGCGGCGGTCGGATTGTAAACCCGGACAGGTCTTGATCGATTCATTTTGGATTCTGTTGCAGTAATCAGGATTTTGTAATTTTCCCTCTGAGCAAAAAAAATCGTTTTGTCCTCAACCCCTGCTTCAGATGCGTATGCTCAACGTTGGTTTGATGTTACTCAGTTTTTGAATTTGCGCACAGTCTCCCTCCCTATATCACATTCTCTATGATTCACGATTTTTATGCCCCGTTATATAATGCAGATAATTATAATATACATCTACGCACAATATTATACTCGTTGAATTTATAGGACGTGACAATATAAGAGAAACGTAATTATGTCTGTTTACAGTTTATCGAGATTGATGGACTGCGCTATAATGTATTATAGGAACACTACATCACCTATTCGACGAATAGGTGATATTTTAAAGTACCAATTGCATCGACTCGATTCCGTTTTTATTAATTTAATATAAATGTATTCGAACACAATATGACGTGCTATAAATAATTTTATACAAATACAAGAAATATAATATAATAAGCATATAAAACCGACATACACATAGTGAGATGGGTATATAATCGCACACCTTGCGTTGAAGTTAAACCGTCGTTATAAACGTTGCAAGGTTTTAAATGGAATTCTTCACCTGGAGTTTCTATATTATGCCTGCTATTGTGTTTTGTTTTCTTTATTTTTATAACCGAATATACGTGTTCAACGTGGGTTCTCAAAGGTCCTGAAAAAATTTAATTAAAATTGTCAGAATGAGATTTACGAAAAAAATATTTATAATATATAAAAGAAAATATATTTTACCAGGAAAATATTTTTATACAAACATATTTTATAAGTTCTAATGAATAAAGAAAGAATAAATAATATTATTTAGGACTTTATACAATAATAATTGTTTAGGTCTTATCCCTTCATAAAACAATAAAAAACTATACAAAAATTATATTTATTAGATGGTTATTTTTTTAAAGTCAACAATGCGAATAAAACAACACACATTTTTATATGAAAATCATAACAAAATGGTCGAAATAAAAGTTTTAAAAATCAAAATTTAAATAATTATTTTAATTGAAAATATATTTATAAAAGAATATTGTAAAATACAATAAATAGTTAAAAACTTTTGACCCCAAATGTATATATTTTCGTTGGAATATTTAATTTCAGTAATATATATTTTAATTTTAAATTAATTTGGAATGATGTCAATAATAATGTTGTTTCTTTATTTAGAAGTGAGGGAAAATCAAATAGAAATTTAAACTAACAGCATGATGTAAAAAAAAAAATGATAAATTAGTATAAGTCACATTTATTTGCGTAATACACAGATAATATATTTGTATTCAAGTTGAAGTATTTTAATTTTTGTTTTTGAAGGTTTCTACATGCCATTATTTGACTAACCTTTCATTTATTATTATTATGTAAACTATTACAACATTATATAATTTATATACTTAAATTATTATGACTTTAGTGTTACTGCATATTTTTGTATAATATACAAATTATAAATACACTATAATGTTATAAATTATAATCAAGCCACAAAGGGACGTAATTTTCATATCGTTATACGAATCTACAAAATAACATTATTTTAGATTTGTACTCTGTGATTATAATAAATTATCATTTTATGGTCAATAGCCATTTTATATAAATATATAGAGAGAATAATTATGTCTTTATTGGGTGCCGATTGATGAGAACGAAAGAATTGATTATGTTAATTATTTTCTATATACCTAATTCTATTATATATTTTCATATTATCCAACACGTATTTCCGTAAAACTTTCGTTTTATATTAATTTATCATTTATAATGTATATAATATAATATTCAGATACAAACCACTCTACACACATAGGTTAACCCACCTATATGGTAATAATATATAGAATATACCACACCGCATTGTATGCGCGCGTGTATAATGTATTATATTGCAGGATTTGAAACCAACAATGGACCTTTGCGTGTGTTCTTACGTTAGTGGGTGCGTGGAGGTAGAGAGATTTAAATGGACGGCGATCGTTTTGGAGGGTTTTCGCATATTTCGGTCGATTTACTAGCAGAGAGCGGAGCAGCTACAGTTTTCTAGATTCGCGGACGTTGAATAATTTCATGTCTGGCACCCGGAACTAGAAGATCCATTGTACCGCGGGGCCGTTGATGTATGCCAGTAATTACACAGGTTTACGGCGGAAACACTACTAAGTACTAACCTTATCTCTGGATTCACCGACCGCGCGCTGCCTTTCATTATTATAGGAAACTGACACGTGACGTTCCAACCAAACTAACTCGTAGGATACAACATAAAACTTTGTAGAATAGCACGTTTCCGTCATATCATGTTATTATATGTATATACATAGTATACCTAATACAAAGTTTTGCCAAAAGTAAAACTGATGTGTGTGTGTGTGTGTGTGTGTGTAAGTACATTAGGAGTGATTTACCAAGCAAATTCACCCTATTTTTCTTTAATAATGCAGTTATTCAATATCTGATTTTTGGAATTTTAAAAGCTATATTTTCAAATCCTTCAGATGTTTATTTGTATTACTTAAGAAGTGTCCTATTGAGATAACAATTAGGTATTATCAATATTTATAACTCGTAAAAATAGTCAAGTATTATTGCTCTAGATTCGATATTATATATTTTTATAAAACCATTTTAAGGACTATTATCCTTAGTACAAACATTTTGAATTAGGTATATCAAAATTCAGAAATTTAAAGTCTTTATAAAATATAATTAAAACTCCCAAAAATCAAAATTTGAATTATGAAAAATGGAAAATGGAATTGAGCATGATTAATAAATCACTCTGAATATAAAGTAGCGAAATGCGATTAGTATTTATTTTCAGTTTTTACCAAGGAATCGTCGTAAGTCTTTTATGATGTATATTTTCTAATAGAAATAATATGTACAATATCTATTATACATTTACACGTTACTATATGACAATGTATATCGATATAAACGAATATAATATTATATGCATATTTATTGTAGTACGTATACATTGAAAAATATGAACGTAAACAAATCAAGAAATGAGTTTTTTTTTTAATATCAATTTTGATATGTTGTAAGTATAACATATACTAAATACCAATATGACGACGATCTATTGATTTTATCCGTCTTATAGTAGTTTATAGTATAATTTTATACGTATTATACTACCTACATTAAAATTGTTTGAGAGAATTATCGGGAGATATTAAATTAATTATTTTTTTACAAATGTATCAATTGTCGAAATCTAATTTGATGGTTTTACCCTCCGTATAATATTTTATCGTCGAATATACTAATAATAATAAAATAATGAAGTATTCAAATATAGGTATACGTAATAATACGAGTAATATTATTATTATTATTATTATTATTATTATTATTATTAAATTCGATCACAGCATCTGACGGAATTATAGTATATCTATATGCGCATCTGCAGGTATATATTTTATATTTCAAGGCGTTAAAGATAAAATGCATCATGTTTAAAAAATATCATCGAACTCTGATATTGAAAGATGAGTTCGATATCAAATGAAAAATCCTTGTGCATGTTTTTGTATAAATCTATATGTCATGCGATTTTAGCAAAAACGCGCATAAAGAACAGAGTGTAGATTTTTGAATGATATTTTTATTTTAGAAAATATAATATGTGTTTTTGAAAAAAAAAAGTCAATGATTTTAAACTATGTCGACAACGATGACAACCGTGGAAATCGAATAATGGTTTACAATCATTTAAAGTACCTAGGTACATATTATAAAAAATGAAAAAAGAAATTGGAAAATAATATTCAGGTCCTTATACTAGAGGGTGAAAATCATCTTGTATATTATAATATATAATATTAACATGGCAATAATATTTATATTCGCGTCAAAATAAAAGGGATTTTCGCAGGCCAACCAAATGTTATTATCGTCGTCCAAACCGCACCGCTGCGCGCCGATGGCTATCCATCAATATTATATATTATTGACCACGGCAAAATGTACCGTGAATGTATAATAATAACGTATAGACAACATATACATATAGGTACTGACATTATATACATACTCCCAGCTATATGTATATTACATATATATATATATCCATCGTTCCCGCTGAGGCTGGCCGTTTCAGGGATGCACTTAAAAAACATGAAAAATTACTCCGTTTCGTTCGGAGCAGGGATTTTTTCCACCCCACCTAAGGCCGTGGGCTACGTGCGTACAATATATGTTTATGTAATATAATCGTGGCTAGAACTACTTATATACGTGGATACTAATAATATAAGTATATAATATATGTGCTATATATTATATAAATGTATTATGTAGAACATAAAGGTGTATTTGCAGTGGACGAGAAGAGACGAAGCTTCCTACCGGATTTCTTGTAGAACGATGTTGATGCCTAATGGTATGGATTTTATTTCTCATTTCGATGTCCAACTTGATAAATGTTATCTAGAATAATAGAACGGAAGTACAGAAGTTTGATAGTTTAAAAGTAAATAGATTTAAATTTTACTTTTTAATTTGTGTGTATAAAAATATTGTGTTGATGTTTTATGAAAAGAAAAGATTTCTATAATTTTTATTGTGCATTTAATTTGCATTAAGCTGCAACCGATATCTAATTATTTCAAATATAGTGTAAAACGAAACAAAAAATATATGTTGGCAATACTAAAATATTTTGAAGTGTAGTCTAGACTGTAACTATTACACATAAACATTATGTGGAGGGACAAAGTAGTTAAAAATAGTATATTCTAAATGCACCCCTGGACCCAAGCTACCCATAACCTAGCCCAGTTAAAGTTATTGATTGATACATTATCAGTAGGGATAAATCGGAAACCAATATTCCATTGATTTTACATCATGAATTAACGAGTTAGTTTATTGCATAATTCATAGGTATCATAAATAACAAAGAATATGAAGAAACTAGTAATAACTAGCAAATAAATATAAAATAATAGAGCACGAACATTCAAACTAGGGTGCACCAATAGGAACGTACAATAATGCCACGTATTTACCTATGTCGGTGTCTCCTGTTATACAATCAAGTATATGAAGCTTTTACCATTATGCCCTGTTATATCATGCACTTATAGCTCTGCGGCTGCAGTTCAATCAAGTTTTACAAAAACCAATCCAATTTACTTTTAAGCATATTTATAGGTTCATTTATCTCCTTACATCATATTGAATAGTGTTCGACAACTCACAAACGGATCAAATGGAGCATTATTATTAATTCACCAAAACCCTCCCGCGGAGTGCAATCAATATTCTTAAGCAGTGCAATATCCGCGGTTCTTATATACACATCACTTCACCGCGGTGTTGCAGCAGTACGTACATAGTATATATCTATAACTATTTATACACAACACATTAAACGTGTACTCGGTGACCAGACTTGCATCATCAGTGGCGAGTAAGTCTATACGCACGCTATTATATTATATTATATTATTGTGCGTATAGTTATTACGTAGTGGTAGTGGCGAGCGCGAACATATTATTGTACCGATAGATACCGCGCCCGAGAGATTCGCGAAGCAGCATCATTGTTCACGCGGCGGCGTTCTTACACATAAACGCGTGCGCCCGATAACCACCGCAAATCGCAATGATAATAGTAATAAACGGCAACGACAACGGGGCTATTAACTACATAAGTTCGGACGCCTTTTTATATACATTAGGTACCTATATTTTGTCCGCGCGCGCACTCGTAGGTAAAGAGGTATATGTGTTTGTGCATAATAACGATATAATTTATGCACTGTTCACTGAAACTCCATTAGATCTATACAATATCGTTATTGTTATCGTGGTACGCTGGCGCTCTCCCGTAACGATTTCAAGCGCGCGCGACCGCCCCGCCACCCGTAAACTTTTCCCGAGTAAAAAATATACCCAAACATCGGCGTGTGCACGGTGGAGGTAGCAGCCTCCCCTATAGTTGCCCGTACGATATTTTATGCCTTCCGAGATTTTCCTTCAGTTATTTATTATTTTTTTAAAAGTATTTTCAATATACGATTAAAATACAAGTGTACTAAAATAATATTTCACTATTATAAAATATGTACTTTTTTTCTCCAACGATAAAACAGTTTCACATTACAATATGATGTGTGCTGGAGAGCTGTAGAACATTTAATGATATTACTCATTAGGTAGTATTAATATTATTTTTGTTATTATTGATATTATTATTATTATTAATATTATTATTATTATTATTATTATTTATTTGATACTATAAATTAATCATTGTTGAATATTGCCATATTGGGCAATAGGCAGCATACCTTTAAATTCGTTACTGAACACCATTTCAAAAAATTGATTTTGTTTTATTTTTCGGAACTCAAAAGGGAATACCTTTTTAATACATTTTTAGATATGACATAATTTTGATTTCTTTTTAAGCTTTTTATAAACATTAAAAATGGTTCTATTTTTATTTTCATATTAGCTGTTATATAGGTTACAGTTAACAATGAGTTTTTATCATTTGTTTTCAACTTAGAGATTATATTTCAGACCATTCTTCGTGACCAAAATATGGCAAATTCTTAAAATTTAAAATCGATTTCAAACGCTTTGACAGTAAGAAATTAAATAAAATATCAAGCACAGTGTATTGTGAAATACAGAATCCACTATACATTATTGTGTTTGCCGTTTGGGTGAACAAAAACGGTTTGATCCGGCATGGCGGACGTGGAGACAAATTCTGGTAACGACCACGTTTACTTCGAACTGACAGATCGATGAATGGTGGTGATGGTTATATGGTTACACAACGTTAGCTACAGACGCTAACCATATATATGGTTTACGTTACTACCGGGCAAGTAATAGCAATATTTTCTTTAGGTCATTTTCTTAATAGGATACATTGACTGTTGCGCCGTCCGATTCTTAACAATTCCTTTGACACTATCACCGACGGAAAATATATTACACACAGTAAATTTTCAAGTGGATAACGCCGATAACACGATTTGAAAATAAAATGTATTGCAACTACGTATTCTATATATTTTTTTAAATTGAATTAATAATTTTATTTTTATTATTCATTATTTGGTATATTAATTAAATTTTTAAATATCACATTTAAACTTGAAATTGTTTTGTCATAATGTACTGTAATTTTAATGATTGCATAGCTAATAGGTTTATACCACTGTGTTAAGCGAAATTAAATCAAATTAAAATAAATAATATTTAGATATAGGCATACGATATGAAAACGGAAATAGATACAAGTTGCATGCAGGGACAAATTTTGATCGTGTACTACAGTAATCAAATACTCTGTATACACCCCAACAGTCTGACATTTTTAAAGACAACTAAGCATCATTTGAAAATCAACGTTCAGTATTCAAATTTGGTAAGTAGATATACCTATATAAATAAATTGTATATTTAAATCATTAGTTAAATATATGAATACATATAGTAGTATAGTACTATTATACTACATCTGTATGTAGAATATATATTTTATACTATAAATTTTTTTATTCAATATCAATAGCTGGCGGTCGCTTATGATAACGACATCATATAAACACACAATAGCTCTGTATGTAACACCTCTATAATAATACGGCGGCGAGCTAAAATAATATACAAATTGTGTTTTATACTATTATCTTAAAAAAATTGTTTTTAAATATGTAGGTATGATAAATTTAGGGCCTTGATGTGTATGTATATGTATGTGTATATTTTAATACTATACTATAGTTAATGGCGTCCAACTTCATGTATTTACATTAGCGACGTATACATTTAATTCGTTGGGAGTAAAATATAAAAAAGAATTACGATATCCGATAACCCAGTTTTGATAAAGATTTTAATGCTCCGAAAACTAAAAATAAAATCATGATAATATAGACAATCAAGTGTACTATTTTTACTTAGTACCTACTAATTTGATATTTAAATACACTTATGTTGATAAATAATGTCAAATCCTTATAATTTATACATTACAATTTAAGTAAACATATAAATCAATAAGGAAATATCTTAGTTCTAAACTTCTTTATTTTTTGATATTTTAAGTTTGAGGCGATTATCACACAAAATCCTATAGTTTTGGCTGTTAAACTTAAATGGTACAACATTAAAACATTTGCAGTTTAAAAATGCTCATAACATGTTTTAAAATTAAAACATCGAAAAACCTCCTACAACCATAGAAAAATGTTAAATTTTTCAGTTATAGGTAAATTCACTCTAATAATATTAAAAATAATGATACTATAAACAAGAATAATAATTACTATATGAACGTATATTTGCGGGTCAGATATTCTCTTGAAATAGCACAATAACATTTAATATATTTAAGCAATGTCACACTTCATGTTTCGTATGCGCTCAAAGAAACTGACTTACATGTTTTATATAACCTATCGTATAATAAGACAAGTGTGTGTAAAACAGGGTAATTGCATTTATAATTTTCAATTATTTGGATGTTCGCGTCGACGTCTGTCTTTTATGTAATATTATAATACATGTTAGAAATGTTAGAATATCATATTGTGTTTACTGTTTATAATATAAAGTGCTGTAGGTACGTATAAATTAGTTGCTCGTGCAATTCGCCTCTTGCTTCGATCTTCTGATCGGTAAATTAGTTACTTCCTACGTTTGTTCGTTTACCGTTCGAAATAGGCATACTCTATTATGTTTAGTTGTTGCTTTTTGTTTTACTTTTTTTTATTATTATTATTATTTTAGTATTGTTATCTGCGTCTTCCCCTTTGGCGATTTTCCCCTTTTCTACGACAGACTATGTAATTATTTACTATAGGAATTAATTAAAATCCGAATTAATCGCTGTAATTACACATATTACGCATAATATGCAGTCGATTGATACAGGAGATAAAAATATAATAAATAATTAACTGTTTATTATGGTAGATTTCAGTTATTGAATACTTACATATTATATGCATCACATTATAAGCGTATAATATATACCAGCATGTGACTTTGTGTTTTTATAATAATTATACGTACGAAAGTAGAATATTATAAAAGCAATATAGTTATATATTTAGGATTCAATTTCGCGTTGGTCTTAAATATGTTTGTGTGACATTGTCGACAAATTATACGTTATTGTCGTGTTGTTGTAGTACAAAACAATGTCGAAAAATAAAAAAAAAAAATAAAAATATGAACCATTGAAATAAGGTCTTATATAATCTGAGAACAAAGCAGAGCAATGACAATTTTTCAACAATAAAAATAAAAGTTATAAACAGAAATTTTAGTAATAATAATATATTTTATAATGCATGTAGGTGTTCAATAATTATTCTCCGTTCGTCCGTCAGTATAATACTTAAATAACAATATTTTCGTCATTAGCTAGACAAAAAAGAAAACCGTTGTCCGTCATCTGTGTACATTATATTGTATGTTATAAATTATAATATATAGGTACATATAAACAATATAGCAACGACGACGACGACGACGACAAATCCTTGGGCGTGATTCAAGCCGAAGGTTAATTCAATTATTACTATATTATATTTTACTATCATAATAACTTCATAGGTGTTGTATTATTATGCAGCTATATAGAGATATACATGTTATCAAAGCGGCATTTGACGCTCGAACGGTCAAAACGCATTTACGCAGTCTGAGTAAAACTCACTCAATTTTGGTTCTAGAGTAAATATACCTTTTATAAAATTAAATTTTGATAATATTTCTGAGTACAAAACAAAAAAACGATGAGTTTTTTTTAAAAAAATTAAAATTTTGAAAAGGTTATTTAAAAATGTTGTAATTTATAGCTATTTCTAAACGATATAATTAACGTTGTATTGAGAATAATGGAAAAAACTCATCGTCTTGTACTCAAAAATATTATCAAAATTTAATTTTATAATAGGTAATTTACTCTAAAACCAAAATTGAGCGAGTTCTACTCAGACTGCGTAAATGCGTTTTATCCATCTTGCGCGTGGGCTAGAAAGAGAAAACAAATAACAGTGTGTGACATCCTTTTAACTCAATCTGCTGAATACAGGTTCACAATCGTGGAGTTTCTAATCAATTTTCAACAGATGAACAGCAAAGTTTAAAAACTTGTGTTGTACCCTTCCAAGGTGATTTCTAACACTTGAAGTACAATGGTCCCAAAAATAATGATGCCTAACTCCAAAATTAATCTGATATGTTCACTGCAGTATAATGCTCGTATAGTGGAGTTAATTATGTTTATGGCATAAATTACATGATTTTTGGATTCTTAAAACATGAAGTTTCATATGAGCGTTTAAAAACTTAAATTACGACCAACTGTAGATATATGTCCCAATATCATAGATTGTTGACCGTATAATTTTTATTATCAATTATATAAATATTGTAAACGCAAAATTATAACTTGTATACGTCTCAGGATTTATACTTTATAGCGTACACACGATAATAATTATAACGCACACACAGAAAACGATGACCGAGATTTGCCGAAACGGAATGTTATAATATACTGTTGTATTGTGAGTAAACGGCATTTGGCTGTTTATTGTGCTTACATGCAGTACTGTTCTTCAGCGAGATGACATTATTATTATTTCATATACGGCGGTTGTGGCGTATCGTTTTAACGAGGACGCGTCACCTCCGCGGTATAATATTCGAGTGTAATGTTTTTTATTATACATACCCACGCGGTAGGTGTACACTAATTAATATATATGCCTAATCGTTCGCAGTCACATTTGTGTCGTATACGACAATAATGATGCTGCACATTATTGAATCGCATAATATTATTTCTGGCGGTAAGTCAACATTCTACGAAACAATATTATGATTGTGCGCTTAATAATATAAGTTGCGATGACCACGGTTGAGGTCGACAACGCTACACGTTATTGTATTACACGACGCCCGTCGCATAATATTGTATATTATATGGTGATCCATAGTCAGTCCGGTTATACCGTGGTTTAAAAGTCTTTTTTTGTGTTTCCTAAAAATAATAAATATTTAAAGCAGAATAATTCATTTATTATAACACTATTCCATCAATATTTTTCAAAAACGCCGAAATTGACTTGGCGAAATTATAGTGTCGTTGCCGGTGATATCATATGAGGATCACTCCCCCCCCCTTCCATGCGATAATATTATACGCGTAATACCTACCCTGCAGCTATCGCACCGCGAGTGGAATATTTGCGAAAATAAAATCGAAAATCGAACAAATATTGACCGAAAACTGTTTTCTAACAATATTATCGTTCGCAGAAAATACCTACCTATAATATTATAAATACTTACGTAGGTATTATATTTTCGTTTGGCCACGCGTGTTTGTTTCTGTTTAGCGTGTGGCACCCTCGTAACATTGTCCTAGATTTCGAATTCCACGGTCTGAAGAAAAAGCCCACTTGGAGTATAATAATAATCGTGATAGCTGTGCGCGCGGCGGCGGCGGCGGTAATGGTTGTCTTACGGCCCGACGACGGTGGGCGAATCTGACTAATTACCGGGCATTAGTCATCTCTGTGATACGTTTTCTCCGCGTCTTTTTCGTTTATTGTAATTAACCGCGCGCGCAGTTGTGACGGCCTCGGGGCTACTCGGCTCCGGTGCGGCCGACTCGACCGAATCAGACCAATAATTAACGCTAATTATTGGTCAGGGCAATCTTTTGTTTTTGTTTTTTCTAATATATATAATATATACGTTTTACTATCGTACGTTTGTGTTGTACTCACAATATGCTCCTCTGCAGTCCTCACCGCCCCTGTACACGTTGTACACGTACATATTATTATTGTATACAGGTGGATTATAATGTCGAAGTTATTACGATAACATAATGTGTGCACCGAGGCAACGACCATATGCATGCGGGATGGTTCGGCTTTTTGGTTGTTGGTCCTACTGTTCGCGGGAAAATCATTGGGGCCTTGGGGGCACAAATATTTCTCGTTTTTAGAAATCATAGGCTAAAAGATAACGAAAATCAATTTTCATCGACGAATCGTTTTTATTGCCTGTTATATTATTGTATCCTACGGCGGGAAACCCTGATTTTTGCATTCTTATGGTGCGTTGCGCGAATAACGATATAATAATTAATGTTAGCAGTCATTAATAGAATATTATCGTCTAGCAGACGACTCAACTGCACCCAATGATGGTAGTTTTTAATTAGTGCCTAATCGGCATTCAGCGCCAACGGAGTCAACTGTTTTTATCTAAGAATTTATTATACATTTCTTTTATCCTGTTTTGATCTAAAACTGAGTAAAACATAATATAAGGTCAGTGGCCACCTTAACTCGTATTATCGTAGCATCATGTCGTGCACGGAGCATACTGGTCCTTTCCATCCTTATCATAAACAAAAATGTGAATATAAACAAGTTGCCTTCTACGATTAAATAAATAATAATTCATAATTATACAAAAGTTGTATCTTAAAAATATATATATCAAGGTATCAATTGCCAAATATAAAGTATTAAGTAGTGGCTCAAAAGATAAAATATGCCACTTGAATAGATTATTTTATAAATATATGCTAAAATATTATATATATATATATATATATAGTTATAGTTATTATTAAGATAGTTACAGACTTACAGTAACTTGAATTTAACATATAATATAGGTAATACAAAATATTGTATCTAGTACTAGACTTTTTTTACTTACCATAAAATGTAGGGTGCCTACGTGGAGAAGTAATTCGAATAATAGTCGGAAGATAATTCCTATAAAAACTTTCGACCTTTTTGATTCTGAGAGGCAATTAATATGCATGCCCTCGTCGTGGTACTTAAATTAAAAATTAATTTTTAAGAACGGATATAACCTAGGATTGAGACTGACGCATGTTATGGACTGGGAAGTGGTAGCTGTCAGACCGTGTCCTACGAATACTGTTAGCTGTATACACAAAAACCGATGAAATAAATTACTATAGTATCGTAATTTATATAGTATATTGTTGATAACAATGATACGGATAATATGTGACACTAAGCTCTGCTGTGCAATAAAGACTGGTGCAGAAGAGCAGTATAATAATAAATATTATACCATCGTCAAATTATGATAATATATCAACTCCAGGATTTGTGCGTCTTGCGATCGCTAACTGCAATTTATATTAAAATAGATAAAAAATATTTAATATTTTACTAAGAAAAGTAAAAAGAAAACCACACAGCGAGTGAGGATAACAATTAATAACCAATAAGAAATAAATTTGATGATAAATCATAATAATAAACCGATGTATTGTTATATTGCACATTTTATACGTAGGTACCTATTTTATTTTTAAAAACGTTTTTCGATTTTTGAAATTATACCCATATAATATGATATTGTATTGTATTGTTATATATTATAAAGTAGTACGATATAATTTGAAGTATTGAACCGCGAAGACCGATATGGACCTGAAACGGGTACCTTTATGTTATTTTGTTTATTATATTGTATAATATCATATAGTACTACACAAATTTAAATGGTTTTTATAGTTCATTGCGGATGTTTTTTTATTAACAATAATTATTATCTAACCAGTTGAAAAATTCCAATTGAACACGTTCACCCTGCACATATTATTTTCTGAAAACTAATTAAAATTAAAATGGCCTTTTTCGGTTGATCATTTAAACACTATTTTTTAAACAGGTGTTTTATACAATTATACTTCGACGTATATTTAATAATATAATATATATACATATAGTTTATTTTAAATTATAATAATAGTTGTTATTGCTGTTATTTGGACGATGGAAACTTTTAGTTTTACATATTAATTAATGTATACGCGTTGACCTACAATATGCAGTCATGCTAATTACAAAATATTTACACTATAATGGCACACTACATATTCATGTATATTTCATTATTATGTATGTAAATATTATATACTTCAACTATGATGCGTTTTTGGTTAATTAAAATCGCGTACACATGATATTACTTGGTATATGTATTATGCCGTATGCGTATAATATAGAACAGCCGAGTCAATAATTATAGTTATGTCATTTTAGTGTCTTGTATTATTACCCCGAGGCTAATTATTACTACACCGATAGTATAGTAGTTGGAACGTATATACGTATATATATATATATATAATATTATAATTACAATTCGATTCAAATTAGTATTTATATTTTTAAATGTATTTTACCGTTGCACACGGCGGTTATAATATTATATGTATAATATACCTTTTTGTCGATATTATGTAGGTAAATAAAACATTTATACAATGTGTTCATAGTAACTAGAAACACTCAATATTTTGACACGGAGTTATTTAATTTAAGCTTTAATATTATAATTGATAATTAAAAAAACTAAAAATTATATAATATATAAAACTATACACCATGTTGCATTGCTGCATGTATAAAAATAAAACATTTATGTACGCTATTGTTTTTTATGTACAGTTTTTGCAAGTAATCAATTTCCAAAGTTAAAAAATGAATGAGTAATTAGATTTTGAATTTCAGGTATTATTTACATATTATTTAACCTGTGAAATTATTTTTATTAATCAATCATTTTTTTTTCAAACAGTACGTAATTTAGCTTTTAGGATATTCTTAAAAAAAATGTAAAAAGTAAAATATTATAGTAGGATCTCTCGACTAAAAAATAACCGATTCATTCAATACGTCGCATACGTGCAAAAAATTCAAAATTCTATTGGAATATAGATATACAAATAGTTATTTTTTATTTTGTACGACCACTAAAATAGCAAAATATATAAAAAAAAATACAAAGAAAAATAATTGATGGCTGGTGGTGAAAATTGGTTATAGGTAGGTACTGTACGTGTACAAAACTAAAGTACCTACGTAAAAAAACAGTAGCAGTATATCAAACCCATAATAGTTTATGTGTTTTATTTAGTATCTCGATGAACAAAAAATCATGCTAACAATATTGAACAACTCTATTGGAAGAGTTATTTTAGAATACTATATAAATAGCTAGGTATATAAATACCTAACCTAACCTCGATATACCTATACGGCTATACCTATACTATATCTTGGCATACCTGTGCGGCTTACATACGTATACTTATATTGAATATATAGTGTGCAATATACGTTTATACATAAGTTTCGTAATGGGGTGAAAAAATAACTCTGCTTTTGCGTCAGGGACACGTATTCGCAAGTAGTTTGAAATGACTCACGCCAATCCGAGGCTGATTCAAAAATTACGCCACGGATAAAACTCGAGTTCTCTTTACATATAATGTACATATGCATATAAATGTGTGTGTATAAAAGATAGAAATAGAGAGAGAGAGAGTGAGAAAGAATGAGAGGGAAAGTAAGAGGAAATCCTTTCATTTCGTCAAACACCGCCATTCGTTCGTTTCCACGGCGGTTTTAAACGAATTTTCTCTCGCGCTGACGACGTCGGCGTGTTAAACCACGTTGACTGCGGAATTCAATTTCAAGACAGAAACCGTCATTGTCGCCCACCACCACAGTAGGTTTTACAAACCGTAATCGTTTTTTCGAAAAAATTATAAACAAAACATGCGTTTTTGAATAGTTTCATCAGGTATGCAACATTATGTTATTTTCAAAACGTGCGCACGAATAATATAATATTATTAATATAAATTGTTTGCGTCTATACTATATACACTGCCAATATATTATCATAAGAATAAGTCAAACTCGTGGCAGTAAACCATCGCAGATCGGGTCTTCGGCAGATGGCCGCGGTGATGTCAAATCCTCTTCCCGGAAATCGTAAGTCCCGAGTGCAAAGTAACGTTTCAAAAGATATCCCAAATATACGTTTATCTATTCTTTACCAGAAAGTAATATACCCGTATAATATATATTATATACGTATTTGCTTCGAATCCCACCACCGCTGTTGCACGCGCGTTATAATATTATGTGGAATGCGCCACAACCATTCGTGGTGGAATCCTCAGATTATAATATTTTAATAGTAAATGCACTATTGTACTAGCATAATAAAATATTACATGTTATACGTATGTACCTACTCCACCGCAGCAGAATAATATGCACACCAACAGTATCCATCACGACTGCAGCAGTTTACAAGACGACGTTTTTATTGCAGTTCCAACAATAGCACGATATAATATAATATCTTATATCTAATTCTATGTGTAATATATAGAATGCTTATACTTATACGTGTACATAAATATCTAATAACGTGTGTACTCATACCTATATAATATGCAATATTATATAATATATGGGCATAGAGGACTAAATATTGTGTTCTTTGTCGTGCAGACTCTGCAGTATTTATAGTGTTTACGACGTACCTATCAACTATTATCGCAACACACCGAACACATGCGTGTAATCACGGTAAACGCACGTCACATCATTTTTTATAATAATAATTTTTATATGCCAAATCTAATCCTCCTCCGCTCCGCCGCGATGGACTTCGACTCGCACATACACACGCGCGTCCCATTATTTCACGTTTTCCCATTATCCCGCGCACGCAGCAGCTGCTACCACTGCTGTTTGTCTCTTAGTCGCCATCGTCGTCGTCTTCGGTAGTGTGTGTGTACATGTGCGCGCGCAGTTTTTTTTATTTCATTATCATCCCGTATACACCTATTATATTTATTATGTATAGTCGTTATTATTTCGGTTCACATTTGATTATTAACGCCACGGGCGCGGGCAACAATGAGCGTCGTCGTTGCTGTCGTCGTCATCCGTTGATATACAGGGTGTGCGCCTCCTCCTGTAGTCGGCATACCTGTCGTACTTAATATAATAATAATATGTATTTTCAGGTACACGGTATTGGGTACCTACAGCAGGCTAGTGCAGCGGTGGTCGCCGACATTCGAATGGAAAACGCCGAGACTTATTATTATTATTATATACGTTTATTAATATTTTATTATTATCACGGTTGTTATTATTATTATTATTTTTCAATCCACAGCTTCTCGTGTCCGTGTGCGTGTGTGAGATGTGTCATTAAACCCGCGCGACCAGATATCGTCGCTATTGTCCGTCTCGTGCAGTGTCCGCTGTTGTTCGTCCGTCTATACAACATACGTATATACGACGTTTTTCCACCTCGCCTCGTCGACGCTACCGACGATTTTCCGACACGCTGCGCTACTAATAAGTACCTATAATAATAATAATAATAATAATGACTGCAATAATACGCTTGCACGATAATAATAATATAATATATTTTGTCATACAGAGCAATGCTATTAACAGCAGTGTCGTATTTAGCCAAACTCTGGTGTAGCGTGTACGTGACGCGTGTGATTGTGTCACTTTACGAGGTGATATTACGTATGTCTACCTATGTGTATGTATACATGTAATATATAGGCACATCTGTATTAACTCCGCTCAGATTTAATTAGGCGCTGTCATCTGTGCGCGAGGCCAACGTACCGAAATCAACCGATTGTGTGACTATATAATATATTATTATGTACACGATATTTCATGTTATATAGTTATTATTATGTGATTATAGGCGCATTCGACGAACGGGAATCGTTATCAGAATAAATGTTGCCCGCAAAGTGTTTTAATTCGTTGGATTATTTTATTCGTCTCGTGGCTCGTGGGTATCGTCTACAACGGGCTACGACCAAACGGTACGCGTGTGTCGGACCTACGACATCTATTCTCTGTATCTCACTTTTTATTTATGGCGGCAACGTTTCTGCTCGGAAACTTGTGGTAATAATAAGCTCAGACAGCGTCGGCAATAATAACGCGGCGCGGCGCACACATAATATTGCACCTTACCGCTGTTCATCGCCGGGTACACGCGATAAACCGGTTGTCGACTTTATACGTCGTACGTTTTTAATGTAACGAGTGACAACGCACAATTAAACTGCACTGTTGATAAATAAATTATTTTTAATTAATTTTTAAACTGTAGCGACGACAATGTCCTTATTACGGGATACACGAGTATCAAGCTGTAAAAAATAAACCTGCAAGTACCTGCAGCGGCAGCAAACCTACCAGTTGTACTCCTGTACAAGACTTATCGGACCACACGATGCGTTTTCCGCGTTGTAACTTATTGCTATTCTAACTTATATAATCGATGCAAGAATTTAATATATTTAATAAGTGTACATATCTGTAGGTTGTAAGTGTATTCCATTATGAACAGAATATTAGAAAAATATATTCCTACTAATGTTACGGAACAAAGGGTGAGTGTGGCAAATGTGTGCTTTCCACTAGGTAACTAGAGAGGAGACAAAGATACAATTAATTTATTATAGAAGTAGCGTAGGAGTGGCACAAATTTTAGACAAAATGAGGAAGAATGAATTGAGATGGTTATATTGTCATGAGGAGAGGTGGCACGGAGGCAGTGACAGTGGTTATGGAAATTAATGTAGCGAAAGAAATAAAGAGAAAGATGTCAACCGGAGAAGAGATAAACTGAGAAAGTACCTATAACACAAAAATAGTTGGTGTGCGTAAAGCAAACATGAAAGACAGAGCCCTATAGATGAGTAGTACAAAGGTGATAGACCCCATAGAAAAAGAAGCGAAAGAAAAATAAGAAGACTTTAGTTACAAGTTGTATTATTTATATTGTGCGTAAGTACCTACCTACTTATTGCAAACAAATTTGACCATTTTAGTAGTTTACTAAAATTGTTTGTAGTTGTACGTGTTATTGAGTAAAATACAGTAGAACTCCGATTATCCGAACGCCAATCATCCGGACGAGAAAAAAAAGCTTTTTTTTAGTTTAAAAATATGTCACATATTATACCTAATTAAAGCTTATTTTGTTTCAGTTAAATATATAATAAAATTATTTGTTTATGGTTACGAATTTTAAATTATATTACCTATATATTAATAATAAATACATACATACATATAATATGCAATACAATATACATATACATATTATACATACAATATATATATACAATTATATAACTTTTTATATATCATACGTCAATCATCCAGAAATTTGCTTATCCGGACCACCCTTGACATTAATTAGTCCGCGGATAATTGGAGTTCTACTGTACTCATAATAACATACAAAATGCGATTTATTGAACACTTATCGTTTTATTGATAACAATTACATAATGATATTTTAATATATATATAGATATTTGTTAATAGATTTCACCTAAGGACATAACAACTGGCCGTCATATGAAATGACTACCAGTACAATAATAGTTTCGAATGTATTATTTTTCCGAGTGTTTTAATAATAAATAATCTTGAATAATTTATTAGCTCTAACTAACTATAAAGATTATTATAAAAAGTCTCCTAAAAGTATCTTCAACTTCCTTTTGAGTATTAAATAAATAGTATTACCACAATGTAAAATAAAATAAAATAACATACTAAATTTTAAATAAACAAATATTTGAAAAAAAAAATTAAACTTTTATAGATAAAACTAACAACAAAAGCTATAGCATACTTCATACACGTAAGTAACTAATAATTAACATATTATTCAGCATGCATATCAGTTCAAAAACAACTTTCTCTATGCATATTTTTATTTTTAGTATATTATTAATTTATTTGTTAGACGACCAATGTATATTTTAATATATATATATTATATATTCACACACACACACATGTGTCGTCTTTTTATTAATGAATACTGTAGTAGGCGTGCAGTTAATAATATGAAATAATAGTATAAGAAATATAATATATTTATGTTAACAAGAAAATAATAAGTTTTCCAAACATTAAATATATTTGATTTGTATTTTAGTTAATATTTATTTTGTAGAGCATGTTTTAAAATTATATTACCTTCCTAGGTGGGTTTCAACTATTATTTTGATAATTATTAATTATATTTTCCCAAGGATCTTGTGTGTTATAAATTACATAAATCATTAATCATTAAATTTATCAAAACATTATTATATAGCAATTCTCTCAGTAATGTGTAAGTATGAATTTGATATTATAAATATTAAGGTACAGTAGAATTAGGTAGGCATTATTGCTAAAAGTTACTTAATGTTGAAAGTTGAAAATTAAAATTGAATATAATAGGTATCTATAATAGCTAGTAGGCAAACGCATTTAAGTATAACTGCGCAAGAAACGAATAGAAACCAAAAACCGGTTCATTCTATGGTAATTAACTAACTTGAAAAATTAAATAATTAATAATAAATAATTGATTTTTATTTTTTAAATTTTAGTCTTAAAGCGTTTGACGATGGATATATTATAATTTTTACACAACTATTGCACGAGCAATTATGCATAATATTAAATAATACATACCTATTTATTTTGTTTTTATAATATATTCTATGTTTATTACAATCTGTCTGGTTGAATTATGAGATTTGCTCTTGGTAATTATAATTATTACTATTATTATTAATTACTATCATTATTATTAGTTAAATTATTTTAATCGTCAAAAATTGGATACATTAATACGTCGAACGGTTTAAGGTCACAACACTAAATCAAAAATGATCCATTAATTACAGTGTGCGAAGGATGTATAATATTAAAAGCATTACTACATTTATTAATTTTAAAATGATATTTGAAGGACATAATATTATTACTAAGTTTGGCGAGTCTAAATTCATATTTTACTTAAGTATATACATTTTAAACACGTCTGATTATTAAATCACGTTTACTCGTGTAATAATAATAATAATAATAATAATAATAATAATAATATAATAACAGGTATATGTCATCGTGTTGAAAATGCGTTTTTGAACACGAGCTTATAACGATATTTACTTGACGAATAAATATTTATAGCCGGCGTCCGGGAAAACGTCATGTGTGCCAGTACGTGCACCTACAATTTATACACTTGATTGCGTAATGGCTGCAAAAACGTATACATGTATTACATACTCATATTAGTTAAATATTAATTTTTATTATTAATTATCATTGCCGGAATTGGTTCAAAATTATTCTAAAGAATGATTTTCGTGATTAAAAAATATCGACATTCACGGAGAGCGTCAACGAAGTTAAACATACGCGCGCGTGTGTGTGTAAATATCATACATTATACAATATAAATGTCGTACGAGGCATACAAGGCGCACGGCCACTGCATTACAATATATGTCGCGTGCGATCGGGGGTTATGGTCTGTTGGGGCGTTGGGGGGAGATGAGGTTGATGGTAATTTCTGGGGATCTGGCGAGCCTATTTATAACTAAAGGACAGAAAAGGGTGGTGGTTGCGTTAAATTCGAAAGGACATTTTTTCGGTTCCGATCTTTGTTAGAATGAACGCACGCTGGTTTTTTCTTAGGTTTTTTTACATTATATATATATATATATATATAATATACTCTGTATTATTAATGCCCGGGCACGTTGCCATGACGACCGTGTCTCCAGCGAAAATGAGAGGAAAAAATTTGCGTTTCCTCCCCACGTCATTTCCATTCCACACCACCGGCATTGCCGCCTACATCCCGCCCGCCTTCTAGCCCGCACACTACCCTTCACGCCCTCTCGTCATTTCACCCTCTCACTCGCTTCTTCTCACCCACCGTCGCGTCGTAGTTTGCCGCGCCGGTATATATAATATTATAATGGAACTTTGATAAATAAGAGATGTAAGGCCGGAGGGTCGGTCGTGCGAGTCGGCCTTGGCGAGGGGTAGGAAACATCTCGTGAGTGGGGTGTGGGCCGGGCAAGTAGAGGAGAACTTTTGATAAATAAAAACTTGGAAAGTTTCTCACACAGAATATAATGCGGTCCGGCCGGGGCTCGAGACCTGTTAAAAAATACACGCGCTGCGGCGGCTACGGATGGAATGACTGGGTGTGGGTGAGATGAAAACCCCAAGGGGGGGATACCCGAACTCGTATTGATTTTTACATTAGCTTTTTAGCTTAGCCTCATACCGTTTATTAAATTACCCCGGGGCTCTGCAAGCGATGGACCTTCAACCCTCTTCTCTACGAAATTACGTCATTTAAAAAAATATATGTGTAGCATATACACACATTATGAAAAAAAAGTAATAATTTATTTTTCCTGAGATGAAAACAAGAGCGTTACGCTTATACACTCTTATGCCAACGTACTCGTGTAGTCGTATATATATATGTATATATTGTAATATTTTACGTTTATAAGTTATAATATACATATAGATGTAGATGTGCGCGTACAATCAGAAAAATATTTATACAACGTAACCGGAGGTAACACACTAACACAACAATATATATATCGTAATACTATATATTACGTACAAATATATTTTCTCCAGTTCATCGTTTCCAAACGATTATATAGTATTACCATAATAATGTACTGTACCGTTGTCCGTGGAATTATTATCATTTTTATTGATAGGTACAGCAGCAGTAATAGCCATTAGTCGTATATAATTGAATTGAAGAACATACATTATTTTATTAAGACACAATCGTCAAATATTCTTATGTGGCGTAATTATAGAGAAAACCGAAGTAAATAATCGTAGTATTATACGAGGCTGATCATATAACGATATTGATTTCAAATTGACTGTTGTAGATTTCTTTTACGCTTATGCCTTATATAGTGTTCGCTATACGATTTTTCAAGATTTATAATTATTTAAGCACGTCATAAATTATAGTAATTAATCATTGCATATATTATAATGTATACAATATAATATATTTCTGGCGTTACATTCGAATTTTTACAACCACACTATGAGGTTCAGGCAGTTTGCTTAATTAATAGTGTGGTAATATATTTTTTCGACTTTCTTATGTCTACCATGTATGAAAATGAGATCATTTGGATTTTAATTTTTAACATGAATTAAGATTCACGTGATCATTTGTTTTTGGTTCACGTTTATTTAAATTTAAAAATCCATACATTTAATTCATTTTGAAATAATTGGTAAATCACAGATATTTATTTCATGTTTAAAATATAATATTTATTAATTGTATTAAACAATAATATAACATAATATTTTAAAAAAATCAAGTATTTCTAGTTCATAATAAATAAATGATTACCAATCGTCGCTATTTAAAACCCAGAAACCATTGGAATATACTAAATTCATTGAAATAAATTACGTGCAATAATAAATAGGTACGTGTATTCACAGGCTCCTATGAATTTTAATTTCACGTACGAGTATACCCGTGAATTTAATTAGACGTGAAATAGAGACTTCCAATAATAATTATATTACAACATGTTATACTATAGCTAAAACACGTATACGTTGATATGTAATGGTTCAATACTTCAATGTTCATTTAAAATTTACATTCATCTAATATTATAGAATTAAAAATAATTTAAAACCAAAGTTATTCAAAAATTTGAATTTTTTTATTTTATACCATTTATATCTTTCATGATCAAAACAATATTTTGAAGTGACAAGTTATTAATATTATACATATATTATAATTTTATGTTTTGAGATTCTTATCAAACATGTAAATTTTTTAAGAAGTCAAATTGAATATTTAGATTTCACCTAATTTAATGCGAATGTAAAAATTGTTTAAACGATGTACCAAACTCCCAAATTAACTTGATACTAATCATCGGACCCCACGGTGTACAAATAATATTATATCAACACGATAATACTATAATTATTATCATATTCGCGTCGTAATTGTATATTATATGCATTTCACGTATACCTACTTCAGCAGACGTACTTAAAATACTTTAAATTACTTAGATATTAAAATGTGACTTCATATACTCTCTTATAGTTCTTAGACTCGGACAATAAACACTTATCCGAGAAATAACACTAACTTATTGTACCTACGCATAAAAATATACTTACCGCAGGTTCAAATGCTCGATGGTTTTTATTCAAATATTTAATAAGCAGCGTCGTGCCCTCCGTACACATGTGCCTATTCGGAAAGGCAGTTCACGCTGCATTCGATCAACACTTCTATATACGTCGGATCTCTTCGATATAAATCCCCCACGCGTACTTATATGGCAATATAGGATTTATATATATATAACGAATACCACATATATATTCTATTCTATTATTGTCCGTTTGATTTTAACTACGGTTGATCGATTGTTCGTTTATTATTACTACTACAACTAACCCGTGGAAGGCAACTATTTATTTTATTCACTGCGTATTTATTTATTTATATATATATATTCAATTCACTTCTCCTGCAGGAAATCGTTATTATATTACGAAACATAATATATCATCTTTCGTGTGCACTGTAGGCATTTTATTTGAACAATGCGTTTCACGAAAACGCATAAACATCATATACTCTTATCCTGATTTTCTATTATATCAATATGATATATTTTTTTTTTTATTAATTTAAGTCCAATCACAGCTAATGTATCGGAACCACGTGTGGATAAAATTATATTATTTTTTTTTCTTTTATATAGTATCAATAATAGTTAGAATAAATTTCAGTTAATGGCCGTCATATAGAATCGTTTTGTATATATCTACATTCTACATACAGGTAGCTAAAACAAACGCGCAGTCGTTATAATAAACCTACGACTGACTGACTGACTGACAGCTGTTGGTACTTAATAGATTAATTTTAGATATATTCAGAGCGGAGCGTGGGAGCTATTTAATGTAATATATTACTGTATATATATACCAATAAATGCGAGGGAGGGGTTCATTTAGTTCAATGTTTTAATGATGGAGTGACAGAATTACTGTATACACCTATATGGGCCATAATCTCACTGTAAAATTCGGAATTGACTAATGAACCTTCTCCACTGTATGTACTAATATATATCTATAATATATGAGCATATTTATTAAGTTTAAGTATAGTATATAATAATTTGGTTAAAAGTAGTTTTTTAACTTTGTAAAATGCGAATACATAGGTACTCGTCACAGACTAAATCAATTTAATTTAAAAAAAGTTCAGTGTGAAGTTTATATAGACGTAGAAACTATAGGAAGTAAGTATACCTAAGTAGTCTCGCATGGGGTTGTCAAATTCGTAAATAATATGATTAGGCTTTCTTTCGTTCAAAAATCCATTTGATGTGATATATTTATATATTATATTATATTAGGTACATTTATATTTACAAATTATCTTTGTTGAACATATTCAAATATATATTATATAACTATATTATACATATTTTCATTCTTTGTTCAAGTGTGTTCTATAATATTTTTATATCAAATATACAAGCGTATAGTTTTGTAATTTTGTATAAATATGTTGTTTCATATTATTTAAAGTTTATCTGAAAAGTGTAATCTACAAACAAAATGGTTAAAATATTAAAAAATATAATATTTATACTGCGGTTATGGACATTTATACGGCTAATATTAACATGATACAATTTTCTGCCAAAATATTTTAATTTACATGCGGGATTATTGTAATCATTTCGCATTATGCCTATACAAATGAAAAATCTGTTTGTTAATTAACAATATTATAATTCTTATATATATTGGGCGAACGTGTCCGTGTTATGTGAATTTGCCATTTATTGCAAACTTGGACATGTTCATTATAATATTTATTGATCGTTTATATAATCTTCGAATTTTTATATTTTGCTGATCATCGCTGTGACCAATATTATATACCTATTATACCTATAACCAGCCTAACCATCCTAACCGTGTGACTTGTTCTGTTCTTCTGTGTCGTTCAATGGACCAAAATACAATAGGGCGTGACGCGTGAAGCTCTACTACGGTTGTAGTTAACATAATATATATATTATATATGATGATAATATAATGCGATACGGCATAATATTAAGTATTTTATAAAAATACCTACGAATTTCGAAAACATTGTATAATAGAGTGATTAACCGGCCGAGTTTTAATAGTCGTGGTGGAAGATTTATATTAATTGACACATTATATATTATTATTATTATTATTATTGTGCATCGCGACTTTGGGTTTCACCGGAAGTCTTCTATTAATTACTACCTTGGCTGCATGCACTCGTGGCCAAACCATTCAGGTGACAGTTTTACTCGCTATAGGTTAAAATACAATACTATTATATACATTGGAACCTGTTGTTTTGTATTTATTTCGAAATCCCGGTGCAGCAATTAAGCGAAACTACGACAATTTATTATGATAATAATTATTATTAATTATTGTCGGCTCATCGCGTTTGGTTCACTTTAGTTGTGAGACCCGGGATGATATTCCCGCGAGAATCGCTGATGTTTTCTCGAATCACTAGTACAATACACACGTACGTGCACAATAATACTACATTGCAGTGGAATCTGGCGCCAGGCGAAGTGTTATTAGTGCACTAGGAATATTTGGAGTACAGTTTTTGTACTGGACATTATTCAATATTACAATATATGTCTATATGTTTCACTATCAGGACAAGAAACCGTTATGTATTTTAACTGTTTTAGTTTCGATTATAAGAACAATTCTTTAAAATTGTCGATTTTTTCTTGGGTTTGTGAACGGTTTTTAACATTACTATAGATTTTTGGTTTAGGTTTCAATTACAGTTTTTAAAAGCTTTTGTTCGGTTTATGGTTACACTGTTAAAAAAGGTTTTCGTTGAAAAAAAATCAAGGTCTTAAACGGCTTTCAAAAAACCGTTTCGCTATCACTGTGTTTATCACTCTACATTATCGCAGTATAGTGTCTCAATTAATAAACATCATCGTAATATCGATACTTCTACGGGGAATAGGTATTTCGTAGTATTTCGTATAATTTAAATAAACGTCTCTCTTTTTGTTGAGATTATACAATCTACATGACTATTACTATAAAGCGAATTTTGCCTCGAACATTCGATATCGTGTACGTATCTCTAACGACGATATGCGATCGATTGATCACTGTCAAGATATCTGTGTGACGCTTTTTGTTCGTCAGAATGTTTCTTCTCTTTCAATAATAATATTACAAACAATCGGACGGAGGACGTTTGTATATAGTATAGAGACTATAATAGCTAGACGTATACCTATATAATATACGAAATCACTTTTTATTCAAAGAAGACGAATATTTTCGATATAAAATAACGATAATAATACGAATTATTAAAACCGTACGTCAAAGTTGTTCTATTTAATTAACGATTATTTATATTGCCAAGGTAACCGGCTCGGCTCGAGTATATTTGAATTATTCAGGTTGCCATGATACGACGTAGTTCTAGACGTACTTAATGTTTTATAACATGTCATATATAAATATATACATAATGTATACAATATATACCTAGTGTATATCTCGCACACACACACACACACACACACACACACACACACACACACACACACACACACACACACACACACATATATATAACGTATCCGTGTTATATAATATATCAGTCGTTCCTATAATGATATATACGCGTAGGTATATATTATTTATATTGTTATAAACGTACGAATTACGACGATCAAAGCGAATAGAAGTCGAACTCGATCATTGGGGGGGGGGGGGGGGTTATAGCAATAAAAAGCCGAAAACCACTGGGACAATTCTATAAAAATTATTATATTATAGTATTATACGTTATGATGTGTACCGTACACACTATAATACTGTGTGTATGATACACGCGTAAATAAATAACAAACACGACGAGTCGACGAGACCTGCTGCAGTAGCTAGCCATAATATCAATATTCAAATAATATACCGATACATATACACGTATCCGTGTAAACGTGTAGTGTTGTACTGTAGTTGTGTAATTGTGTCTCGCGCGCACACCGAAAACGGCGGTTTACGTGATTTTGTCCGAATTCCTATCGAGACGAGTGACATATGAAACCCTTCGGAGGGGACATTTTCGAAATTTAACGACGGCATCGCGGTAACGTGTCCCGCCGCGGTACGATTTCGTGAACCGACTAATAAAAATCATCGTAATTTTTTACGATCGGCCGTCCACCGTCGTACGAAAAATAAACTTATTAGGTATACATACACGCAGCGGCGCAACACGACGCGTAAATTATTTTAATATTATCGCGAGTGCCTTACCTATACCGCGGTAGCCGACGAGGGGCTGTGGTGGTGGTGGGGGTGGTGGTGCTGGTTATATGCGGAATAATTCACACTGTGCGCGCACAATGTACACCGCTGTTTTGTACTTACGACATATTATTATTATTAACCGTACAGCATAAAGCAGGTACGAAATCCGTGCGCTCCGTATACGGCGTATAGTGCACGTATAATATGATATTATATTATACATTTGTGTCGGATTTCCGCGGAGGGGACGACGGAGAGGACGAGATGAAAAAAAATAACAAATCGTGATGTTGCGGTCATCCGCGCGAGCGTTAATAACAATTATTATCATTACGGGTCCCGGGCCGGAGGATCGTCATTATAATATGTGAGCCGGTCGACGTCTCTCGCGGTACACACACGCCCGCGCGAGCGTATACCGAAAAGCTTAAGAATAATAATAATTCTTCTCGGTTGGTCGGATGTCGTTATTAAAGACCGTATGTTTTTGTCTCTGTCCGTACGCGCGGGCGCGTGTGCGTGGCGCGCGTGCGTGCGCGCGTACGTGGCCAATTATTATTTACGGGCGCAGGGAAAACGATAATGGAAAAATATTTGTGGTCGACATCGGTCGCGCACCAACAAATGATAATTAAACCCGGTGCGCTCCTCCGGTCGCCGGGCGACCACCGCGCCGCCGTTCGTTTCTCATCGCTCGGCCGTTCATTACACACATTATATTATATTACAATAACTTGTGTGAATGTGTGAGTAGGTGTGTGTGTGTGTGTGTGTGTGTGTGTGTGTAGGTGTGTGTGATTGCGTGTGCGTCTACGGGGCTCGTAGGACACACTGCAGTAATAAACGCGAGCACGGTCGTCGAGTTCGTTTGCCGTCAGCTGCGTGCTTATTTCCGAAAAAAAAATTGTCGCGGTCGTCGTGGGGGTATAGGGCGAGACGACACGATGTCATAATATTATAATACGTCATCGCGTCGTTTTTTTTTTAGCCGGGTGGTGGCGACAATATCGTGTTTGGCGAAATACGTTTTCGGGGGGTATATTATATTAGGGCGTGGTGTGATGGAGTAAATTCCGTCGGTAAATTTATACACTGATATTGAATATTATAATAATATATAATAATAAGCGGGGTAATTTAACGTGAGACAGTATACGTTTCAGAAAACAATAACGTTTTCGAAGATTTTTCTTTTATACATTGATTCGTTACAAAACAATATTTTTGAAAAAATGTTATATTTTTCATAGTTCTACCTTCTTTTTAAGTTTTTACTATTTTGAATGATAAAATACATTTTTCGTTTCATTTTCCAAGGCATGATATTATTAGAAGTACCTATTTCGATTTAATAAAATACATATTGGCTAAATAAATTAGTAATTTTCAATCATACGTGGCAACACTTTTAATATTAACTGTACGTACTAAGTAGAGTATGATGCGTTCTCGTTTCAGTGTATTATGTTACTATATTACTATTTAGTCTCATAGAGCGAAGGTACACCAAGTATCTGTACTGCTGATAGTTTTCTATAAAAATACTATCGATTTGATTTTGATTTTTTTTCCACCGATTTTTTTTCAATCTATTTCAAACGGCGTAATGATTGGTGGCGTAAAACTATTCGATCCCGTCAGATATATATAATCATGTGACATATACGCACGTTATTCATCGGGACATCGGCGAAAAATACAATGACTGTACATTTTCTATTTAATGTATATCAATGTACTTGGAAACATTTAAATACAGTCATGAATACGCGATCGACATAAATAAAAAATAAAGAAAATAGAATACTACACACATTATTCCTCAGGTATATTCACACTTTACAATGGTATCTACGTATTATAATCGATGTTACCGAAAACGTCTAAAAAAATTTGACAAGGTTGAACGATTTTAAAACCGTATCGCTAAAAATGACGAAATGTTAAATGAAAATGCAATTGTAATTTATTGTTAAAACATTTTGGTTTTAAACGAATCTTTATTTTTTCTTATGCATTTACACACAGTCTACAATAGTAAGACTATAATAATTCTGTTTAGTGCGTCATTTGTTATTATTGTTATTTTTTAAAATTAAGTTTACACGCGCGTGTTTATCCTAGAGAGACTGCAGTATGATACATAATACACATTACTTAAATTAACAGTGGTATGTACTGTTTTCCGACAATTAAACACATTATAGTTTACCTATTATATTATAGACTAACCTCATGTACCTACCGATATTATATTACCATATAGTCTTAATAGTGCGCTGTCGAGTAAACGCTGGCGGATGTCTCAAATTGGTATAATATTTCGTGTATAATATTACATAGTATACCTTAAATATAATATTATGTTGTATAGTTGTAGTTCTATACATGATAATCTTTATATATATATATATATACGTTGGGAATTGTCTTTGAGCAATACTCTTCGTCATAAATTACTTCACGTTAGGGTACAGCAGGACTATAATAGTAGCATTTCATATACGCCATTAGGTATTACATTTTTCACCCCAAAAATATATACAAACGTACATGCTATATCCAACCCCTGGTAATGTGGTTGTTTTTGTTTCTATATGCTGCTGCATTGGCGTTCTCTGGGGGGGGGGGCAAAGGCTCATTCAACCTCCTGACCCCTTGATCTTTTTTATGTAAAGTTTATATTATAATATTGAGTTCGTCCTCCCCCTTTTATAATTTGGTCTAGGGACGTCATTTCTATGCTACAACGAAGGACAATATAATCAAGAGGAGCATTTAGGCTGTCGAGTTCGATGTTTTGTATCAATTAGGTATATACAAAATATAATTGAAAATAATAATATTTTCAGTTGAATACGTTAAAAACGTTTTCGTGTGTATACCTATATAGGTATACTTTGTTACCAAAGAACTATCGCGTATTATTAATATTTCCAGCATATTACTCAGTCTCCGAATGAATGAAAAAAAATGACATTAAAACACGTTTCTTGCATGCTTTAACGGTTATTTTTCATTTTTTTTTTTTTTTACATGAGTGGTTTGTTATTATTGAAAGAGAAAAGATAATTTAAATTTTGGTTACACTAGGGGATTTGTATAATATTTATCTGAAATATACTAAAATCGTACGTTGAATTCCGGTTCCTCGTTTAGGTACTGCGGCCATCTGGTTGATTTTAAAATTATTATTATTTTTTTTTATCATATTATGTTTACAAAAAGTTCGGTGTTCCTTTTAATATTCACTATTTGATTTAAAAGTAATCGTATTTATAAATTAATACCGTCTGTCCGCTATGTATAGAGAGTTACATACATAATATATATTATATATGTATATATAAGTAAGTTTATTTCTCTTATAATGTATATAATTAAAAGTAATTTAAAAATATAATATAACGTGCGTAAAATACTCGAAAAAGTCGGTTTGACGCTAATACGATGTGTTCTACTAGCAAAGAGCACACGTCATGTGTCAGAGGAGAGATAATAAGACAGAGTCGTTCGGCGTTCTTATGATATATATTACGTATATAAACATCCGCGTATCCGACTATATGTTATTAAAATATATTAATATATATTATTATTATACTACGCACACTGTAGCGTACAGCTAAACATGACACTAGTTTGATTCGTGTGCGGAATGATTAGCTCTTAAAGAGACTTTAATGACAAGATTCCAATGCTATATGACACATAATTTTATAAATGTAATTAATATTTTGTAATATCGTGATATTCTTATTTTGGCGAAGTATTTAAAAATTTAAATTCAAAAAACTATTTTGATACTTATTCTGTGAATCTCCGTGATGGGTAATTTGTAGAGGTGGGTTCCTATGTATAGGTTCTAAGATGCAGACAAATAATTATTCACCCACCGATTTGCCCTTACTGCAAATTTCTTTATATAACATGCTCAGTAATATTTTAACGATGTAATTAATGACAATAAAATTGTATTTTTATATTTAATAATAAACTTACGGCGTATACACTTCGCGAGGGATAAGAAAACTGCAGCAGTCCATACACACATAATATGTATATATAATGCGCGTGTATCGATCGGAGCAGAAAAAAACCACCCATTATTGTATCACGTAGGTGGTAGGTATATAAAGGTATGAGTAAAATCACATTACCGCACCGTCGGTCATATCGTAATAGCAGCGGTTCTGCAGATTATACAGTGTTCGTAATTTGTGTTCAATAGCAACAGTAATAGCCAATAGGTAACACACGCACCCGGACTATATGGTAATTTCTACGAGTTTTTTTTTCTCAATCCGCAGACGCCTCGCGTTATCGCGTCGCGTTATATGGCGATCGGTTTCGCATAATATGTAAAACGTTTTATTATTTTCGATTTTATTATTGTTTTTCCGTATTCTTCTTGTTGTTTTATTATTATTTTTTTGTCGACCGTTGCCGCCGCCGCTTATTTTAGACCTTCGCGTGCGCGCTGCACAGTAGTTGTATAGCACACCGACTATTATTATTACAGCAGCACACGGGCTGAGACGGTATAAAGGTAGGTGTATACGGCGTAATTGTACACGCGTGTATATAGGCACCGGGGCAACAGCCCATTTATCTCTCCGTATCCGTTGCTCGCGCAGAGATCGCCAATCGTCGATAATATTCAAACGTTCAAAAGCGCGTAACTGTTCGTGTGTGTGTGCGTATGCGTATATGGACGCGTGCAACAACACACGTAATTAGTTTTGGATTTGCCGCGTGTAAAGAGACCTTCGTACGGCGGCGTTTACAATAAGCACATTATAATATTATACCTACACACACACACACACACACACACACATATATTTATATATTAATAGGTACGCGCACTGCCGGTAAGTATAATATATAATAATATGTACACAACGTGCATAATATAATAATATAATGAAGGCGATCGCGTATATAATAGCTGATATCTGCACCGCATAGAAGACAAAACAACAAAAATTTTGAAATTTTCCACGCCAAACCGTACGTACATACATAATAATAATAATAACAATAATATATGTAATATAAACGCGGCAAATGAATACAATGTCGGCCGGATTGAATGCGAAATCAAATAAATGTATATTTATGGTACTTTTAAAATAATATAATACGCGACTGTGCGTTTGTGCGTGTACTTATGCCATTCAAGGCTACGGACCATACAATATCACCGTAGGTATACACCCGCATTATAAAATATATATATATTATTATGTTATGTACACGCGCATATGCACGGTTATACAATATATTTATATATATGATATATTATATAATTAAATGAATATAATAATACATCTCACAATATGCAAATATCCAATGGCAATCGCTAAGACGATCATTAACTCATAGATAATTAAATATAATAGAAGATTTATCTGCAGTGCCCAGAGGCCTGCTTAGTTAATCGAACTATTTAACTTAAAATCATGTTTCACACACGCACATCGCACATATTATAATAATAATAGTTGAGTGATTTTCACATATATCATCCAAAATTCAATTTCACGTAAATAATATGTATATAATATATATTATTACTACAATATAAATTCTATGGCTAATATATTTGCCGTTATTATAGATCCAAATATTTTTCAAAATACCTGAATTACCTATCCATATTGCCGATAACATATGCAAATGTGATAATTTTATTTTAATTAGCTATAATATATGTGTATTTTTTTTTTATTAAGTTAAAAAGCTTCGACAACTGAGGTTATTAGTTTTAAAGTTTTACATAAATATATACCTATATAATATACCTTATATAATTTATTCCTAGGTAATAGACTTATATCATACGCATTCTATCGAATTTATCTTATAAAATATTTATCAATCCACGGTTAAACAATGTACAGATATTATAGAATAGATAGGTAGGTATGTACTACGTATTATCTTTTGTTAAAAAATATTTTTTTTTATTTGAGCTCATCTGGATTTTGAAAAAATGAAAACTAAAAGAGGGTAAATTAAAGTTATAGGTGAGAACATGCGATACAATCTAATTATTATGTGATACAATCAGTGCGTATATTTATCCAATTTTCTTCACACACATACACAATAACTGAAACCCAAATTTACAATGTTTTAAACATTCAACACAGTTAGAACTATCATTTTACGCGTTCTTAAATATTTTTATAACATAATATTATCTTAATTAACATATAATACGAAAAACAAGGAAACAAATAGAAAATCATTGATTTATTTTAGAAAAAAACACATTACATTGTTCCGGATGTAGACTTTGTATATTGGAATCTTTAAAAGTAATGATAAATCTTTGCTCGTTCGCATAACGATTTTGAGCGAATTTCGCATTATACCCACGAAAGTAGACTAGATATTTTAGTTTAATCCACAATTTCTATCATAGTATAGACCTAAAAGTTATTCTGCTATTTTCAAGATCACTTTTACTCGATAACTATTACTGCGAAATAAAATTCGACAAATCTCCGCTCTAAAATACTTTTTGTGTTAAATTTTTAATATAGCAATGCGTGTAATACTGTACAGTGTAAAGTGTTATAGATAAAATAAACATTTTATTTTTTATATTATAATCTAAAAAAGTATTTGGTGAAAAATGTTTAAAATATTATTGAGACGAACACAATAATATCATGCACCTGCTATTATATTATCGCTGTAAAACCAATATATTATATTTTCATAACCATTATCCGATATTTTAAAAGAATGCATTCGTTTTACGATACTAAAAGATACACTACATCACCTGCATCAGTACACAATTGTGTACAATATTTTTTCGGATTTGCTGGATTATCCGCGTATTATCATTATATTGACCGCTTTCTATTTTTTACAAACGGGATAATATGTGTTTAATTGGCGTACGTATTATTTTGCTACGTACGACGAAATCGACTTGGCGTATTTCGGAAATTTTTATACCGGACCTACACGCGAAAATAGAATAAAAATATCAAATACATACGATTTAATTGGTTTTGTTATAAAATAACATTTCACACGATTAAATAGGATTGCTTTCGTTCTGTAAAGTGAAAAACAGTTTGTCGATTACTGCGTCTGTCACAGTAAATAAACTATACAGTATACTCGTAATATGTGTATGTGTATACGATTTTTATCGTTATCCGCGGGAAACCTATTTGTCGGATACGTGTGTGTATATATATTATATATACATCTATACCGACGTTGTCGATAGAATCGATTTTTTTTTTTCGGGAGAATTGCAATTACATATACTCGTGTTGAGAGAGAGGTGGAGAAAGAAAGAGAGAGGAGGGAGATGCACAAATACAATAATAACAGAGTATATGAATAGTGTGTATACACACGCACGCACAAACATTTTTGGCTGCGAGTCGTGTAAATTGAAAACAGTAAATATATAATAAGTGTAGACAATCACTCACGTATAATATAATTACGTATGGTACCTATATATTTTCTTAGTAAAAATGAACTCCACTATGCCGTGCGGCCGACAGGATTGACTCGAACGCTTTTATTTAGTTTTTTTTTTTTGATTATTATTTATTTTTTTATACTTTCTAATTATTGGTGTCTAACTATTTTTTTTTAGGGAAGTTTACGATCTAACGCATTTTCGGAATTCATATAATTATTGTTGTATTAGTATAATATGTATATACGTTTTACGTTTAATGTTTGTGTATGGTAATGAGTAATAATATGTATACTTTTTGATGTACCCATACTTTTTTATTGATTTCATTAATGTAAATTCTCGTACATAATCGTTTTATACTACGACCCACTCGCGTACACCCATCCGCACAGTATTCGATTATTTTAATCCGTTTAAGGTTTGGTTATATTTTATATATTGTACCTACCTACAAAACACAAATCGGTCAGATGGATAAAATAAAATTTGATTTCTGATAAAACATAAAATATAACGGAGCCTTTACTCGAGAGTCCAACTTATCTAGCGCAGTTTATTATAGGTACCGCTGATAAACCGTATATGCACTAATAATATATATTATATTATATTATTATTCATCACAGATACCGTATTATAATATATTATACGGTCGTGTATTAACGGTAAACCACCGCGGCCAATGTTTAAGGTGCACATGGTAGATCTTAGCCCGTAGGTAAACTACGGGTATATATATATAGGTGTTGTCAGTTGGTATTATTATTATTATTCGAATGCTACACAGGTATGTGGAGCTGGGCAGCCACCGAATCATATCGACGCTCGCGGGCGGGTTTCTTCCTCGAGCTTGTATAATTGATACATAGAGGAAATAATAATAATCCGAAACGCGAATCGACATCATCTGCTGCAGGAGCAGCTGGATCGATGTACCGACTTGTCCTTTGGAACGAGCCGACGGTCCCAAAACTCCCGGGTCGTTCGAGAGAATGAAATAATACAACGGCTCCGCATGCTTAAACGCGCGTAGGTATATACGAATATGATATTATAATAATGCGCGAGTCCATACGCGCGTATCTTATTTTATTCACTTACACACAAACACACACACATAGTAACATTTATGTGCGTATATATACACGTATACATTATGATATAGCTGCGCAGGGGCGTCGGTCGTAACAAGGTATATAACAAGGTAATCGACACCTGCTGACGGTGCGGGCCGGCACCCCATTTACCACACCCACCCACCTATACCATCATCCGATCGCCACCGCCGCGGTCGTCTTCTGCTTAACCGTGGTCACGTATGAGCATATAGCATATATTATTATTATTATATTATATTATACATAAATGAACGCTTATATAGCTCGTACGCGAGTTACAAAATATATATATAATATTACACTTAGATATTGTATACATATATGTAGGTACATAATATATAATACATAGTAAATAGTAATGCAACCGAGAACACGAGAAACATAGTAGTTTTTAGGTATATCGGGTTCGGGGTATATAAATAGTTACTTTTATTGTACTTAGTCGTGTATATATTACACATACTGCTGCTATATACGTACGTATAACGTATACTACGTATATTAGTCGTATTTCACGCAAACATTTTGACTTTCCATCTTCAACAATTTCGGCACAATATTATTATTATGCTAACACCTTTAGCCTATAGGTATCTAGTTAAATATATATGTATAATATACGGTTATAATCCAATCACTTTTTCACCTAATACCGACATCAATATGTACCAAACATAAATTCTTTTGGTTCTTAGGCCGTACCTACATAAAAATAGAAGATGCACTTATTTATGGTTAATATTTTAGATTATACCACAATCGTTATTAATATATTTGAGTTTTAGTATTACAATTTTAAAAAACGGTGACCAAACAATAACAATTTATTTTACATTTGTTTATAACTCGTAGGTAATAGGTATTATTTTTATTTAATGTAATTAATAAATAAACTCTTCGACGAGTAATTTTTAATGTGGGACACAATTGTGTACATCATCATGTAAGAACATACAATTAGTTGGTCACAACTAGTCTATTTATCTATCTGAGGTAGGCTACTTTTCTAGGGACGCAACTTGTCCACAATAATATGGGACGCAAGAATTGCTCTCCCACACACATACACGAGTATACATAGTTTGCGTGTTATACATACCTCATATATCTAGTATGCGTATATTATGATGCATATATTACACAGGGTGTCTCGCACATGGTATATACAGCAGAATCCGCTTATTTGGGAAATAAAGGGGAATAAAGGGGACAACCGCTTAATAGCGACAGATTGCATAGTCCCGAACGAATGTATTGGTTGATTAGTTATTCGATTAATCGGGACAGTCGGATAATGGGGACAAATGGGTTACCGTCCAATGTGTCCCGATTAAGTGGATTCTACTGAGTGTATCGCTTATTCGCTTCTACTTGATGAAAATTTCCATTTTATGAAAAGTTATCCAGTTCATAAAACCAAAACCTTTCCACTTAGTGAAATAATTAAAAATTCTACGAAGTGGATATCTTTTCATAAAACGGATACTAAAATTTCATATCGTGTAATATTTTTTATCAAATGACCATTCACTTGGTGAAACAAAATATTATACTATATTGCTATTGGTTACAATAATACATAAACCGTATATAACAAGTATTGATATTATAATATTGATAATAATAATATAATATAAATATTGTGAAACATAATATGATTTATGTATTTAATTACAACCAATGGCAGTATAATAATATAATATAATATTATAATTATATAATTATATTATAATTGTACATCACATTTTGTTTCACCAAGTGGATGGCTATTTCATAAAAACAATTACACGATATAATATTTTAGTATTAATTTCATGAAAAGTTATGGACAATTCCATCAAGTGGATGCGACATAAATGTTACATAACATAATGTGTTATTGTTTATTAATATTGAAATATATTATATTTCTTTACTCGTGTATCACGTAATATTTTAAAACATTTACACTCGCGACAGTTTGATTATAAGTACTCAACAGAAATGGCTGACCTGACTTTAAAAATAGTTCGAGTGAACAAAAAACCATATAGGTATATAGGGCACTAGAAAACTTCACGTAATCGCGATTCTCTGCAGCAAATATACTATCAGTATAATGATACAGTCCTACCCAAAAACGTAAAGGCATATTTCGAAAACGTCGATTAATAATGATATTGTGCAGGTGATGGTCGACGTCGTGACGGTATATGTCCGCGCAAACACCACTATATACGCGGCGCTGGGACACCCTGTAAAAGAGACGACACGACGAGTGTATCGTTATTGTTTACGCCGCCGCCGCCGCCGTCGTCCAGGTGTCTCGCGAGCTCACGGGGCCTCGCGCGTGTAAACGTACGCGTAGGAGATTCGAACGTGGCGGAGCAGCGACGGCAACAGCAGCAGCAGCAGCAGCAGCATCAGCATCAGCATCAGCGTCTCATATAGGTCCGGCACCGCGACGGCTCGCATTCCATTACCATTGTTCGTCCGCGCGCGCCCGCGCACACACACACATGCGCGCGCGGTCCGATCCAGTCCCCGGCAGACTCACCGGTACCTGTTTGACCGCCCGCCCTGCCCCGTCGTCGCACGGTGTATACTTGTACTCGTATACGCGCGCGTGTGTGTGTGTATTATAATGTATATCAGATGCAACAGTGTCCTCTCACCCGTTTTCCCGAGTCGTCGTCGTCCATACCCCCTACGGTTTGGGTCAAGTGTGTTTCGCCCACACGTGAAACCGATTGGCATTCCAATACATATTATACATACAGGTATATATACACACGGACAAATTTACGTTTCTCCGGTATCTATCCGTTTACTGCAGTATACACGTACATATATATATATAGGTACAGTATAAACGTTGTGTACGTGAACACTTATGTATTATAAAATATGATATATATATATATATGTAAACGCGTGTGTAAACGAACGATGTTATGATGAAAAATGGTCTTCGAAACACTAGTAGCAGCCTCGCGCGCGCATATACATATTTATTATAATATTATATAAATGAGTTCGGGTACCCAAGTCCTTATTACGTAATATATTATTGTAATAGACGCAAAAGTCTCTCGTCGACTCCGCTCTAGACGTACGAACGCGCGTCCACTGATTGGACGTATATATATATAATATTATTATGCCTAAATACGTACTACTCGTATTATATTGTTCCGGTGACGTTATAATATTATTCCGAACCGTCAGAGTCTATTTATATATTACAATAAATACTCCAAGAATGTATTACGTTAAATGTGGGTAGAACTATGTATATTTATGTATAGATTCCTATGTACATCATCTTTGCATAATATGTTACACACGCGTAATAAATGTGCTGTGTATAGTACTACCATATTATTATCATAGGCCCGTTCGATTTTTTTTTAATTTCATAGTTGGTTTTCAGGTCTCGCTCCCGGCCTCATTCGTGAGGACATATTTAACTCTTGACGAGAACGACGACGTACAAGCGGTGTCGTCGATAGAACGCGATCGCGGAATTGCTCGGATGACGTGCGACTTCGGTCTCGAAATCGCGATAACGTCATTCAGTCGTCCTGAAGCGAATTTTTCATACTAATCCGTCGACAGCTATACTACACCGCGTACGTAATACGCGCGTGTCTCGTCTCAACATTGTACATATAATACATATAATACCTATCGCGATCGGTTTTTTAAATCGTAGCAAACGACGACGTTTACGATGTCGAATTCTCGCAGGTGGTATACCCTCTTCGCGTTGCTCTATAATCGGTCTGTCACTGCAACCGCGCCTGCCGCAGGTGCAGCGAAAATGGTACACGCGTACCCGGAAGTGGATCACGCGAGCTTATTAATAATTGTACGGGTATAGATGTGCGTTTAAAAGGAAACAGTAATAGCAGTATTATACTCTCGATGTCTAATCGTCTGCAACCGCACTGCACCGGCGGAGAGAGAGAGAGAGAGAGTGAGAGGCCGCAGAAAAGACCATTTTTGTCGTTTGGATTCTCTGCAGCGAGATAACTATATATACCTACACTTACAGCCACGCCGATCGGGTCGTCTTCGTCCGGTCGGATCGTCTTCGCTGTCGTTCATCGTTTTCTGGTGATGGTGGTTCGGGTGAGGTAGCGACGAGAAACTGTCGCGGCGTGTCGGCCGGGCGGGTTAGCTCAGGACGACGACATTTTATAATTGTTTTACGGCCCGGCGGCGATTAGTTCGGCCTTATTATCGCGCCGTCGTTATCATTACACAATTATTATTATTGTCATTATATAGATCTTATTGTTCTTTCCGCCGACGACGTGACCCGGTCAATTAGGACATTCGACGGCGTGCACTCGGAAAATACGCATTACGCGCGACTACGACCGAGCGCGATGATATCCTCGCGGTCTTTTTCGTGGCAGCGGCGAACGACGATATTTTCGAGTTCACGGACTGTCGTTATTGCCGTTGCGTTATTACGTAACCACGATAGTGAATAATAATAATCGATAAATTCTCACGATTCGGCGCCGATTAAATAAAATAATATATTATATACGAATTTGCATTTAATTGCACAGCACGAGGAGCAGTCTCGCGCGCGATTATTACCTTATATTACACTCTTCATATGTATTATGTATAATAATATGTACACGGGGTAGGAGGAGGACGGAAGGGTACGCACGGGCACTGCTATGTATATACCTACTGTTGTACACGCGCGTGTTGCTCAAGCCGTACATTATACGTTATTTATTATTATTATTATTTTTTTTTTATTTAAACGTATTCTCTTTTTGGTTGCGTTTATTATTATTGATATTTATAATTTCCGTTCGCACACACGGTAGTCGTCGTGTGCGACCCGGCAACCGCCCGTCGACAACGCGCAGCGTATAAATATTATAATCACAATGTGATAGACAAACGGCGGCGACGGCGGTGCCGTGATCGAACGAAATCTCCCCCGGGCCCTTCGAGCTTATAATATAGACTCGCGCGCGCCGCGCCAGTATAATATACATATTTTATTGTACGAAGTCTACGATTATACGTTTTTCCACCCACCGAAATAGGAATAGTGATTTCGTGTTTTCCGATTTCGAGTATTTTTTTTTTTTTTTTGTTAATAGCAGCCCGGGCGTATCGTGTATGGGCATTATGTGCACCACAAACGTATAATATTACACGACAACCCGCGATTATAAACGGAATAAAACGGTTTACGATTATAATAAAATACTTTATTCGGACGTGATCATATAATAATATCATAGTATTATACGTATATATATGTTATTCCGGCGCGTGTGTCCGATGTATAAATATATATGATAATGTTCAAGTTTTGATTTTTTCCTCCCCGATCGATTCCTCGACGATTTCGTTTTTCACTCGAGGCGCTGCTTCTGTAATCGATCACTGATCACGAAATCACGCTTTTTTTTTTTGTTTTACCTTTTTTACATTGTGTGTATATATATATATACGTGTGTGTGTGTGTTTTATACACATTTTAAACGCGCGTCACTCGACTACCCTCGCATTCTTTGACGATGATGTGATAAAATATTTTCGAATAAAAAAAAAACACCGACGAATATAATTGTTTAATTATCGTGCTAAACTATATTATACAGCGATCGGCCGTGGGGGCCAAATGGAACCGGAATGTTGTCGGCCCGCCGCGGTGTGCGCGCATACCATATTATACATATTATATCTCGGTTCGTCCGTTCACCGGGGGTCCGTTTTCAATGCGGTTGATTGATTTGAATGTATCCGCCGTAGAAACGATTCATAATAAGAATAACACGTTTCAGATAATAAACGACGTTCTGTGACGTGTCTATGTGTGTGTGTATGACGTATGTGTGTGTGAGAGAGAGAGAGAGATAGAGAGATAGAGAGAGAAACATATTTGCTGGTTAAGACATATTTTGTCAGACGTCGTGTGAGGGGTTGATGCGGGGGACGACATCGGTTATATTGTGTTTAGTGAGTGTACAGCTAAGATTTATAATACACATTATTATTATTATTATTATTATTATTATTATTATATTTTACCAATTCATAATAAAGGGTCGTGTTAATTTTGCGTTATGAAACTAGTGGGAATTGCATTATGTAGGACGTATCCTTGTGAGATCTCTAACAATTTTGTAACGAAAAATTTGGTCGACCCTTCAGTGTATAAATGATTGTCGTGAAATATTTAGGTACCGCCAATCGCCATTGTCGTGAAAGGATGGTCTGGAAATGTTAAAACCGTCGAAAAAACTGATTATTTTTCTGACAATTATTTCTCTCGCACCAACCTATGACATAGGCGTGTATAACTGCAGTCACGTGCATTAAATTGCTCACCGTGCCAATAGTTAACCGTAAACAATCAAAGGACATGGCTACAGGTACTTTAATAGTTCAATATAATACGAATAACAATATATTGTATTATTATAATAATTGCATATTAATTGTTAATCACAGTTAAATTTATTTGTAATTATTGTAATAAGTAATGTAGCTCTGTGGTAATGTGGTTTAGTTTGACATTGGTATCACTGCTGTATAACCTGGCGAGGCCACAAAATATGTGTTTATTATACGCTCCATATAAAAACACAAAAATTACAATCAAGTGTGTGAATTGTAAAAAATACAATAATATTATATGCTTACATATATTATGTACACATAAATATAATATATGTGATACGTATATATTTATATACGTATGATATATGTTTTTTAATAATATTTAAATCACATTTACTATATTTACCGTAACGTGTTAAATGTAACGCGTGATTTAAACGACTTATTCATTTCTGTTACTCGGAGTCGAGAAATAGTTTCGAAAATAACTTTTACACACCGGTGTCGTATACATATTATTGTAATATATAAATATGTATGCACACACCATAATAACATAACGTATGCCGTGCGTATAGTCAGTATGCGTTTAATTAAAACGTTTACTATGATTTATAAATGTTTACTCGTGTGGAATATATACATATACACATACAATATGTAAAGCCTTTTAAACAAAGCAAATTAAAAAATGTTCAATACATGTAGATTCGTTACGGACAGTCGACGTGCGGACCGAGTGCGTCGAAGAATTCAATCTATCTGTTTAATTAGGTAGGTACCTACTCATATTTTTTTTTTCATCGACCGCATAAATTACAAACATTCTTTCATTGGTTTTTGTTTAGGTATTTTAGTGACTACGCATATCATTAATAAAAAAAAAAGGATACATTTTGGTCTTCTTCATTTTTTTTTTTTTTTTTGTACTCAAATGTTTATATTTACGCGTCACTGTCGAATCACGGCCACACGCAATATTTAAGTGCATTATTATAAAAATGGAAAGTGTTGGATCAAAAATATGCAGCAATCATAACAGTTATTGTTTATACTTACAGAGAATATAGTTCTTTAAAATTATTATTTGTTCGGCACAACTAGACATATTTTTAAATCATTGATACAATAATAATATTTTAATTTCGTTTATTAGGTACTATGCAGGGTATTATAGCCATCATAATATAACATTAAATATTATTGCATAAGACTATTACTGTTATTTTTTAAATACATATTTCGTATACAATACATTTTTGATTAATGCTTATTAATAATAATTACACTATTTTGTAAATGCTAATACGCTCTGCACGTTATTCCACAATAAATTATTTTTATCAGTCTTAATCCCGTGACTAAAACAATAATGTATTAATAATTATATGTAAATTTGATGGTAAAAGTATCGTTTTTCAGAAACTCCTGAGAAACCTTTAAATACAGCTTGAATATAATAATATTATAATTATTTTATAATATTGCATACTTAATCAAATTCCAAGGTCTTGGGGTGTGCTTGACACCCCCCATACAAAAAAAAGCTCGATTATAATCTCGTTAAAAACCCGTAGCAAATCGGCGTCACTAGGAAATGAAAAAAAACTTATACCTACTTTAGATGTGTGCTCGCGTATACGTATTATGACATTACAATCGGTATATATGTATTATATCCATTCTGCCGGTATAACACATAACAAATAAGAAAGTATGTCGTTTATTAAAAATGCGCTCTCTTATATAGGTGGTATTTTTTTAAATATTCAAAGAATGGTAAATTGTAGTGATGTTATTTCTTTGTTGTACGAATAACACCATCGAAAATACACACATCCGCACAAATGTATAAATATCATTATTATTACTATTATTATCACTCCGGTACTTATACGCATATCGATATGTATATGTATGTATCCATTTTGTTCTATGATTATAGTGCGTATGGTCAAATCGTCTATACGCATTATATTTCGTGATTGATGTACATAAAATATTACATTTTATATACACATATAGGTATAGGTAATTCGTATGTACAGAGACTCATATACGCGCTTTATATAAAACCACGCGCGTTAATACACATACTCAAATTATTATTTATTTTTTTTCCATCAAATTCTTCTCGTATATAATTAGGCGTTGTACTTACGCGGTATATGCGATTATTTTTATCGTCGTCGACCAGTAAGCACGTATTATTCATAGTATATAGCTGATTTGTTATACATATGCCACTATTGTACACACGACTATCCACGGAACTCACTAACTGCACTCAGTCAAAATAATATAATAGATTGTATTATGAAGACGTAATATGTATGGGACGTGAGCACCACAATATCATCGAAAATATTATTATTTTATTGTAAGTACGCTATTTTAATTAATAGATACAGATGATGAGCCACATCGATTTGACTATTTTAGAGCAGCGTACTTATAAGTATCTATAATATATACTTATATATGCTATAGTCTATACCTGTTTAATAGTTTCTACCTGCTGGTGTATGTTTCCAACATTTCAGCTGTATATGTTATTTAGAATAAAATATTATGTTAACATATTATTTTATACTTATATATGTATATAAAAGTTGGTAACAGAAATAATTATTTGAGCACTAAAACGATTGGCCTTAAGTTTTTGAACTCAAAATATGAAATTAGAGTTTTGACATGTATTATGATATATTTTGTGGCTAAATTTTGGTCCGTATCTAAAACCTTTAGAAATATTAACATTTATTTAAAAATTAAAAATTTTGGTATTCATTTTCGAAAATAGTCACCCATCTCCGTACTAATAATGCATGCTAATTATTAATGTATAAAAACGATGTAAAAATAATATTTTTTATAATTTTAGGGGAGAGGAAGAGTAAATTACCAATGATGTAATGTACGTTTCCCTAGCCCTCAAAAATCAACAGCCGATGAGCGCATTAAATTTACAGATTTTGTTAGATTGATGACAAAATGTTTTAAGAGTACCTAGTTAAAAATTATATTTTACAATGTCACATAAACGTATTTTGTATAGTTAGTATATTATATAGTGGCACAGTGATAGGACTACGGCGAAATTCACTGAAATTGCAATATTAATTACGTAGTGAATATTTTCAGAATAATATTGTGTGGGAGCGATGAATTCGTGATTATTGTCAACTTCTGGTCGGTTTCCGTTTCGCAGTTATCCAATACCACTGAATATAGAACAAATGTTTTTGACATTTATGTAGGTTCACCACATCCCGATGTAGTTGAGCAGTAGCCAGCGGCGTACCTATTGAGCTCAATTAAGGGAAAAGGTAGTAGGTATTTATGGGGCTAGGTAAATTGAGTCCCAAATGACCCAAACTCGGTAAATTGAGTCCCAGGAAAAAACAGGTAGTAGGTAAGTTGAGTCCCGGAAAAAATAAGGTAGTAGGTAAGTTGAGTCCCGGGGAAAAACGAATTATATGTATTTTAAATTTAAAAATGTGCTTGCAAACATGCACTAACGTCAGAATATGCAAAAATATGTACTACAATTTTTATTTGTGGTTTTTGGACATTTATTGACTGCATGTATAAGATTTTGAAATAATTATTATTAATTATATAATTATTTTTTCCCAAACGATAAAATAACGATACACTTAATATACTTAATATATATAATAATAATGATAATTTTTAACGATAATAATTTTTTTTAAACAATTTGTAAATAAATGGAGTGTATACTAATATAATGTATAATGTATAATAATAATGAAATTTATTCATTTATAAGTATTTGTATTATTTGTAATATTTGTAATATTTGTTATATTTTTACTGGGTGCATAATATATATATAATAATAATGATAAATTTTAATGATAACATTTTTTTAAATTAATTTGTTAATAAATTGAGTGTAAATTATTATGACTATTGTTTTATTAACATTATTATTGTATTTTTTTAAACAATTTTTATTTTATGTGTTAATATATTGCAAGACTAATATTTTTTACAGCAATACGAGCGGTACCAATTAGTTAACACTATATTTTGAAGGAGATTACACTACAATTGTTGGGGTAAGATATTAACATAAGTCAAAATATTTACTTACTACCAATTTTTTCCCGGGACTCAACTACTATCTTATTTTTTCCGGGACTCAACTTACCTACTACCTGTCTTTTTCCGGGACTCAACTTACCTACTACCTGTTTTTTCTCGGGACTCAATTTACCGCTTTCAAAATGTATCTAACTTATCTCGGACTCAATTTACCAAGCCCCGTATTTATCTCAAATTATCGTGAATTAAGAAAATCATTTATTATGTTATCAATAATGTACAAAAGCTTAGCTAGTACCATGCCGTTGTAGAAGACGTACATAGGTATAAATCATGTAAATAATTTATTTTTCGGACATATTTGGTGTGTATTCTACATTTAACATATCATATAGTAGCACCCCATATAAACCCCGTTAATATAATACCACTTAAATTGTTAAAAATTAATTTGTCTTCGACACTGTTTCAGTGGACGCGAGTATCGGCATGGAAGTAGGATATATTATACACATAATTACGAGTACCTATATACCTATTTATCTACATATTATAGCGACGGCGTACGGATTTTCTAAATCGAATCTGATTATCGAGTGCGATAATCGGTTTTAATGTCGCGGCTCGTGGCGGCGATCCGACTGGGAGACCGAAACGTACTTATATGTTGTAGGTACTACATAGATATGCCACGAGGAATATTTCCTGAGGAATAGGCACGCATAAAAATATTATAATATTCGTCGCGTGCTCCATGTGTCCGGCGACTTGTTGAATTCGTGTGCACGGACGCGTACCTATACATAATAATAATATCATAATATCAATATGTTAATACGAAAAATAAACCACCGCGCATAATATCTATACACACAATATTATATACTTATAACGGATCTACCGCGATCGACGATAATAATGCGTCTTTTTACGACGGACGTGCGTCTGTGCGTGTACGTATAATGTATACAAGGTAGGTGGAAAAAAACACGTGTACCCCCACCCCCAACCCAGTATAGTAACATTATAATATTCATCCGAGGCGCAACAAACCTCTATACTCCCGTTGAATATCTAATAGATCTGATACGTTTGATGATAATAATACAATAATAAAATTATAATCGTTTTGTTTTCATCGCGCCAATATACTCGCGCACGCGCATATAATCATACACACACACACACACACACACATATATATATATACGTATATATCTATGCATAATATGATATATCATCTTGTATTGTTTACATATATAACTCGAGGAAACGCGTCGGCTATGCCTAATATCCGTCAGTGTACTGCAGGTGAGAATGTAATTATGCATTTTTTTTTACCGTACACGCAGACACAAATACACAACACTACTGTAGTGGCGGTGTAAACGTGCAGTGTCGTCTCGTGTAGTGTAATTACGACGTCATATCGTATTTAAAATAATAATAACAATATATACATACAAAATAATTACCCGTTGTTGCGTTTTTCTCACGTTACGGCGAGTAACACTTGTACACGGACGAAAAACAAACAAAGACCGTACAATAACTTACAGAGTGACGGTTTTGTTTCCATTAGCTCGAATTCATTAAAACGTTCTACGATAAAATCGTCACACTTTATAAAATCTGTAATTTATTTTTAATGTTTTTATTTCGTAATGTTTTACAAGAAAAATGTACGTAGGTACACCGTGTAGGAGTTTAGTAACGTTACATTACAATATTTAAAATATTAAAAAACAGAAAAAAAACTGTAATAAAATATTTATTCGTGTTGCGTTGAACATCGTGTTCATTAGAGAAACACGATACCTAGAAGATAATAATTGCGACGATCGAACGTCGAAAGAAATGTTATTGAAAACATTTTTTTGTATGAAATTAACATAAATTGCTTGTAAATTAATTTTATTTTACATTCATTTTAAATACTTTAATGTTGCGTACTAATTATAAATCAACGAGCCGAATAGACATAAATAAGCAAAAGACGCGTGTGAGATTATAATATATACAAATATACATATATAATGTGTATTAGAGTAAAATATTATTTTATGGCACTAATGCTCTAGTCGTATTGGAATAAAATTAATGCACTTAAACTAGAATGACTAGATATTATAGAAACACAGTTTATAATTAAAAATATAAGTTGAATACAGATTGATATCCATGCAGCTCGTTAATATGCATGTATGTAGGGAAAAATTAAAAATATATTTTTAATACAAATCAAGCTTCACACTATGTGATGGAAGAATAATTTATGTTCAAAAATATAGGTGCGTAATACTTTAATAATTACAGATAGGTTTTTTCAATTTTAAAATATTTACCGAATGCCGTTGTATAATATAATTTAATATTTATATTTTATATACATAAAATATCTAATGGATGGTTTAAAACCAAATATAAGATTATGTGACTACCTAAATTATCTGTATATAGCTTTTATTTTATTGACTTCATTAATATATACTTCACTCAAGAAAATTGTATCGTGAATTCTCGAATCGTGGAAATGCTATAGGAAATACGTTTAATATATAAAACACGTGAAATTAAATAAATTATATTATATTATTAAAAATATAATTTAGTATAATTATTCAAAATTGTAGGTATACAATAGAATATTTATTACACAGAGCACAGGCGTATCGAGTACAAACAAGACAAGTTGTTCAAGGGGCACAAAATTGATCAATTATTTTTATTAAAACAAACTTTTTCATATGTTATTTAATTTCTATAACTTAGTAAATTGTGGCTATATTTATGAATGTATTTTTCACATTGTAAATTTAACAAATGTGTGCTTATTACAAGTCTATTATTGTGTTTAAAAGGCGTTAATTAATAATGTGAAAATTATTCGTTTCAGAAATATTTTTTTTAAATTAGACTGTAGATATTACTATATTAGCTTGCTAAAATATAGGTAATTCATTAAAATGTTTTTTAATAAATAATAAGCAAATTATAATTGCTTGCATTTTATTGATAAACTACATAATATATAATTTCTAATACTTAATATATTATATTAATACGACGCTTACCTATTCGTCAAATTGTTCAGAATAGTTTTATTTTTAGTATATACATTTATATATGAATTAAATTTTAACGAATAATGAGATATTTTGTTTTAAATGATATATGTTCTTTTTCAACGAATAATAATTAATTTTTAAATAGTCATACATACATCATATACGTAAATAATATAGTCGCTCTCTGATAGAACTGCATTCTCAAAAATCTATGTGATTATGCAAATCTTTAACAGAGAAATGAATTATAGTAGCTTTTTATATATATATTATTGTATGCACAATACATATTATGATCTACATATTATCACAATGATTTTCATTTGTTTACGTGTGTTTTCTTATTAATAATATATATATATTCAAATTTAATAGGCGATCACGGGGAAAACATAATTCACGCGTCCAAACGCATTCGACGGAACCCACAGAAATGATAATAGACACGAAAATACCAAAATATTATTCATACCAGTACCTTGTATATTATAGGTAGGTATAGTATGCAGTGCAATGAGCTGTATATATATATATATTGCAGGGTAGAATATTATACTTAACGATTAGAATTATAAACGACGTAACGGTAAACGCTGAAAATATTTTCCATCACGTAGGTACATATAATATAACAATATATGCATTCAAGTTAAATACCAAATAAAAATAATAATAATAGTTTTGTTTAGTCATTTTCTAAACAAAATCCATCATAATGGCCGTATATATACGCGCTGTGCAAATGGTACAAGCATTGCGACGGATCTGGTCATATATGCAACTATATATATATATAAATATTTTTACATATTATATATATATATATATATATATAGTTGTGTGTCCGTGCACGTTATGTATATGTATACACGTAAAGTGAGTTTATTGTTATTGTCCTCGACGCCCGTCGGTATACCACCAAATTTTCCCAAGGACCGTTGCAGACGTTTTTCACGGTTTTCAAGACGACGACGTCGTTATAATAATAATAATAATAATAATAATAATAATATGGTAAAATGGTATAACACAATAATAATAATAATAATGATCGCATGTAGGTAGGTACGTATATATAATACGCTTTAAAAATAGGTCCAGCGCGCATGAGATCCGATGGAATGCAGAGGCAGCCATAGTGTTATATTATTATATTATTTTTTATTAATTATTCCCCCGACTAATAATAAAATATACATGGCGGCGGCGGCGGCGGGTTGAATAATATGATATAATATATGTATATGTAATGGGTAGTGTAATATACGTATATACTCTGGTCGATCGGTTGATGGCGTGGTGACCGGGACGCGGCGGTACAGGAGAAGAGGTAACGGAGCACGCGTTTTAGACCTATACGTTTGAAAGGAAAATTAATAATTAGAGTGTCGTTAATGAAGTGCGCACGATAAAACCACCGTGAAGAACAAAGACTAAAAAAGAATAAAAATTATATACGTAAAACGCAATATACAATGGTCATCCGCGCCCGATCTATACATCCGAGCACCGCATATATTCGTTCCTTTCATTATTTTATATAATTTTTTTAGTAGTTATTATATTTTTATATTTATATATATATATATAATATCATATTATTGTGGTTTTTCATTGGTCTCCGTGCAGTCTCTGTCTGTGCGCTTATGTATGCGCGTGCGCGACCATAAAATAATGATTAATAACGACCGCGAAGACGCGCGACGTACTACCCGCCGTACATTATTATATACACGTATATATATATGTAAAAATAAAAGGAAAAAAATTAAATATACGTATCGTCGGGAAAAGATGGAGAAAAAAACGTGTATAATAATAATAATAATAATAATAATAATATAATAATGAAAATCGATTGGTCCGGAGGCTTGTGAAGATCAATTCCAGTAGCCGGACCACGGCCCGCGGCTCCATGTCTAATTGCAGAACAATGCTCGTCGTTGTTGTCGTCGTCGTCGTGTGTACCGACTACTTTTCTTGGGCAATACGTCCGTGTGCATGTGTGTGAGCGCGTAGACGAGAGACCAGTCTCCGCGCACACACTGACGGTAATCAACGTCGTCGTCGTGGTCGTTATTATCATTATTAGAACGCCTGCACCACTTTAATAATATAATATACCCTGTAGGTAGACCGTACCACCTTGTAAGCGCGAGAGAAAACACTACTGTGAAGAAAATTTTTAATATCTCATATTATTATTATCATTATTATTGGGCAGTGTACCTTACATTATAACACCGCGTTAAGTGATAATAATAACGCTCTGGAGAGGTGTTTCGAGTTTTCGACGGCGACCTTGACGTTTAAACTAGCGCTCCAATTTTTGTGGTATCATATTATATTTGTTTGTAGCACGGGGTCATACACGATATTGTCGTATATTATTTCGAGTTGTTTGCATTCAAAGTGTGTTTTTTGACCGGCCCAAAGTTGACCCCCGTCAGATCAGCTGTAGTGATACTTAAAAGTACCAAACAATTATATTCACCAGTTCCAATAATCGAGTGCACACGTCATTTTTAATATATATATTTATTTATGCTAGAGCAAAAGTGCATATAATAATATCTATAATGTATATTTATACCTATTATAGATAATAGATATTTTATTGCTTAATATTTACCTGCACGTAGGTATTCATAGTATTGTTAAAATATTTATTATGCATCACACTTTCTAATCCTACCATAAGCACCATGAACTATTCATCATTTCAAACTTATAATTTTCTTATTACATTTGACATATATATATATATTACCATATCTATATAATTTACATATTTTTTAAATAAACTGCCCATTGGTGAAGCAAAAACTAGAATAATAGGATATTATGTTTAAATTGGAACGCAATTAAAAATAAATTGTATTATTATTATATAATAACATTATCTATAATATTAATCTATAAAAATTTCTAAGCATACTTTTAGTACTAGTACATACGACATAATATACAGACTGATTCGCAGAGTATTGTCACTACTATTTTTTATTAATTTATGCACATTATATCAAAATATTGATTTTTAAATTTTCAAATATTTTTAAGCCTTAAGGTTATATTTAAGGAGTATTGGATAGCGATACAAGCGTACATTTTTAAACTGAAAATCACCTTTTTTATTGTTAATCAATTTTTTTTTTTTTAATGTTAATGTAAATAAACCAAAATTCAAATGCGTTGATTTTGTTTTTTTTTTTAATTTAACAAAAAAAGATTAACAGTCTACAATAATAAGTTTGGAAGATATTATAAGGACAATATGATTATTTGAAGACTGTATTTGTTAATATTAATCAATTAAAATGTTATAATTTGTAAGAATAGTATTAATATAATAATAAAGGAGTACAAAATTGATAATACTAGATAAAATATTATATATTATAATTTATTGTATTACAAAATTATCAACAAGGACTATTATCTTTAGTGCATATATAGGTACTTTAATAATTCTGAAACTTCAATTATTCAAATTTAGATTTAGTTACAAATATTTTTTTAATATCTACAATGATTTTCAGTAAAAAAAGGTATCCTCATTTGAAAAAAAGAGAATATTTTGTCGTCATGTGCCCTGCACTTTAAAAGATAAAAAAAATATATTTCTTATATTTACTTATATGCATTTTAAAAATCAGAAATAAAATAAATACATTATTAAAAAATAAAAGGAGGATTAGTATACTTGATAAATCACTCTATATATACCTATGTTAATATTATGGTGGAGCCACGGGGGGAACATATGTGTTAAAAATGTTGCTATAAAAATATTGAAAATTGATAAGCTTGATAATTTTGTATATCAAGATATATATTTTTATTGATGACCTACATACTTTTATGTAATTACTGCTGTATATATGCGATTTGTATGTTAGTTTAAAAACTTTACTATTTATTATGATGTGTATGACATCATGAGTTGCAATATATTTATTATGTTTTTAATTGATAATATCTGTATATATATTTAGGCTTAATTTTCGAATACAAAAAAATGTATTATGTAATTTTATAGTTATTTTTTAGTTGTTATAAAATGCAGACAAAAATAGTTATGAGGACAAATTGTTTAAGTCTTAATCAAAGATGAATTTTGTTTTTTTTACAATACATAATTAAAAAATTATATACTTATACCTACTACTCGGATACAATTTTAATTATCACGTATCAAGTATATTAGTAAATTGTTGCTACTTTTTATTATTTTAATGACCATTTTTATTTTTTTAACTATTTTAACTACTTAATGTCTAAATCGATTATATATAATTATGCAGATGAAAATATAAATTTAAAATTTCAATCTTTATATTTTATAAAACTTGCAAATATACATGGACGCATAATATGCAAATAAAGTATCATTGCACTTATAATTGATTTAAAGAAATAATATGTGTAAGTTTGAAGTCACACACACACATATATAATATATATATATATATATATTATGCATATATAGTGTATTATACATAATTCTCAAAGTTACAACATTATTATCGATCATTGATTAAGTTCAGTAAGTTATGACTGCACTTAAATATTATAGGTCTACTAATTTAATTCATACAATCAAATGTACACTGCAATAGTATGATCTTTAAAAAAAAAAAATAAATAATAATAAGACCATTTCATTTTAAAGTTTGTCGTTTTTAAATTTCTTTCCTTAAATAAAAGTAAGACATTTGTTGAGTCATACTCATATACATAGAATGAGTAGAAGTGTTAGAACAATATAATTAAAAACCAGTTTGTTTATCACAATATTATCTGACTGGTTGAATATGATACATTTTATTACTATATAATAATAATAATAATAATATGTAGCATAATCACTATATAATATATAGTCTATACTTTAAATTTTAAATGATTATATACTGCACTCTATATACAAAATGCTCTATATTGCGGTTACAGCAATACCCATAGTATTTATTTCATATTCACGTGGTATATTGTAAAAATAATTTATATTTTTACTGTACCTATATGGATGCAAATTATTGTATTTTAATATTTGAATAACAATAAATTATTATCATATTACTGTTTTACTTATACTATATTGTTGTGGGATAATTTTTATTTTTATCACATAATAAACCTTATAACTTATTGTTTATTATTTGAAAATTATTATTATTATGTACATTTTAGATTCTGAACGAAGTGATGAATGTATTGCATTTACAATGATGTGTGTTTTTTTTTTTTTTTTTTTTTTTTTTTTTTTTGTGTCTGACTCCAACATTTGGAGCAGTAATAATGCTCCGATTTTTGACTTCAGCCCCTCTTTGAATAGGGAATTGAATCTAGTTGGTACTTTAGGGGGGTCAAAATTAAAATTTTCTAATAGTTTTCAAAAAAATCGAGAAAAACAAAAAAAAAATGACAGAAAAATGGAAATTTTACGGAAAAACCACTTTTCGACAAAATCGATTTTTTGATTTTGCTGTAACTCAAAAACGAATTATTGTAAATACTTGAAATTTTCACCAAATGTTTATATTATGGTTATCTCTTTACAGTTAAATTTTCAAAATATTTTGACCATTTTTAAGCTACTAATAGACAATTGAAATTTTCGACTTTTCTAAGTTTTTTTTTCTTCAAATGCCGATAAAATTTTTTTGGGTGGCCAGAAAATCTTGAAAATTTAATACAAGGTTTCTTATAAGTTGTTCTTAAAGTGATAAAAAAAAATCCGAAATCGTTAGTCACAATTTTTTTTTATAAGTGTTTAAAGTTCGAATTTATACGAAATATGTCAAAATTTAAATTAAATTTCATACGCTCATAATGCGAATGTTGGCCATAGTAACCATAGTAACATATAAAAAATATACTATTTGTTTCAAAATAGAATATTTGACAATATTTAAATATAATATATCCTAAACTGACAAATCATCTTCGTTCAGAATCGTTTTTCGTATACAATGATACCTATCATTGCATTCAAATTTAACCTACCCTAGTCCGAGGTCCACCCCATCCCCTAATGTACAGCAGAGCGATACTCACTTACCAACTTTTTTGATATATTTATATTAACTATTAAGTCCAGTAGGTATAAACGTAAGGAATTATTCGTATAATGTATTTTTATGGTTGTATAGGTATATAGATTTTATGTATATAGTATATAAATAATACGTAAAATTAAGGTGCAATATAATAAATATTTATTATAAATAATGCTCAATCTTAATTTAAAGTTAAAGCTTTTAACAAATATTTGAATAAATTCAAATATTCATAAAGATGAAGTCAATATGTCGTATAATAAAATTACACGTATACCTGTGCAATATACAAAGAATTATTTTTAAAGAATTATACCCAGTTGGCAAAAAAATAATATAAATACACATAATATAATATCATTAATATTAATTATCATCATAAACATACCATTATACCAATGGTTAATTTAATTACAAAACTGAACTTAAAGTTATGCGTCTATGTATAGTATTTTGACTAAACCTAAGCTATAATATAATTATTATTATGCGTCATATTTTAAATTTTTACAATCGTGTGTGTATTTGAATACATATTAAATGCACTGATATAAATTATTATTTATAGTGATTCAAATTTTATCATAAACCGGACTACAGGAGCAAATAGCTGATTATCATATTATACATTTGTACGGTACGTCTATAACAGAGGAAGAATAGGATAAAAAACGGTGATGGCCGGTGTTAGACTGATCTATACGGACATTATACACGCCAGGAATATTATCATTATTATTATTGTTATTACTAAGGTAGACAGCACAATTAAATTTTGACTCATTGGATGAATAACAAGTGCGTAATAATAAATTACATCCGTAGCAATGAGGTTTTCATTATGCCTACGACGACGTTATTACCCTATTTTTATCTATATATTTTTTTTTTTATTATATTCTTTTAAATATATTTTTAATGTTTGTTTCTTCCGTTGGATGTCATGTCTATACTGTCGTTGGTATAAAAACTCATTGTGCTGTATCCTATTGCTTCTCGGAGATCCGCCGTGCATACAATACATCGTCGGATGAAAATTAAAATAATTACCTTTCGGCAATTATTATATACCTTCTCTACAGAGGCATAAACAATTTCGGATATTAAAAATAATATATATATATACTGTAATATGAACTACCATGGTAATAATAACATATATTTTATAAGTGTACTCTTTAAATTCAGCTCGAACAGAGCAATAAATGTATTAGTATTGGTTTTAATGGTTTTACAATTATGTATAGGTGTTTTTTTTAATATTTTATTTTCTAAAATTGACATCAAAAATTCACAAATATATTATAACGTTCTATGCGCTGTGCCTCTATGGTACGTCAGTATAATTATTTTAAGTTAGTTTTAGGCTATTGTTAATATACCAATTAGTTATATTACATGAAAAATGTTAAAATAATAATTATATAATATATTTATTAACTTGATTTATTTTTTCCATTATTAGTCTAGGCCGCCGTATTACACAAATAAAAAAAATAAATTATTATTACCAATTTATTTTTAAATTAAAGTATCATTATCAATATTTATGTTGACAAACTGTCTGTGATCAGCACGAAACATTGGCGAGATATACCTACACTTGAAACATATTAAACCACAGTACTGTTTATATATTTTGCAAATTAAAACTTTTAAAACAATAATAAAACACGATCAATTACAAATATATAATAATTTATTATATACTATACTATATTAATATTTAATACCTACTTATAGTAGTTAGTTCTTAATAATACATGTTGTGCAATAAAATTGTATAGTTATATTACCAATTAGTTGTTTCAAGATACCTATAAAATAATTGTGAAGTATATTTTTTATTCATATCGATATTTATATAATTCTTTAGCAGTTATTCCACATAAATAACGAGTATATCTAATATACTTAATATAATAAATCATTGATCCTGGCATTCTAATGTTTTGCTGTTGCGTATTTATTTCATTATTATACTACAATACTATATATAGTTAGGGATCGGCTACAAATAATTTACTAACAATAAAATTCGAAAAAGGATTTGAAATTTGAAAGCTAACATTTGATACAAATAATCGCACACAACCTAAACGCGATAAAATATAGCTAGCTGCGAAACTCACAATGAAAAAATATAGTAAACACAGGTACACAGACACACAGTTTTTTCCATGCAAGACGTCGCCACTGAGCAATACAAATTATAAGAATAAGAAGTAAGAACAATATTATTAAAATGATAAAATGTATTTTTATTAAGCGCGACTCCATCGAAATCAGCCTGTACCATAAATTAATATTTAATATATATTGTATAATATTCGTAATAAATGTATAATTTTTTTTTTATTAATATTATAATATTAGGTGTGTGTCCCTTGGGTAAAGTGTTATTTCGTACGATCTGGTTTTCGTTAAAAATTAATTTTAATTATGGTATTTATCAAACGCCATCAAGCGATAAGTTATTATTATTTTTTATATATAGCTATATAAGACAGCTAAGATACACTTTTTTACGTATCTATGCGGTATATCAACGTGTACATATTTTTATTGTAGGTATAAGCTGTATTACCAATACCTTAGGCATACCTACGTATATTAAGTACTTTATATATTTTATAATCGCTATTACACTGTTCAGAGTAATTGCATTGAGAAATTTTGTTTTTTTTTCCAATTGATTAACACATTGAGTTATTCAGTTGGATAAATTTATGATATGATATAATATATAATTAACTATACACATACATAGGAAACATATAGGTACCCAGCTTTAAAAGTGTTTTACTAGCACCAGCTTTTTTTTTATATGTATTTGCAATTTCTCCGAACATATTATATTGGAAATTAATTGAATTTATCTAATAATGACAAACAATAATTTGACGCATATATTACTGATTTTGATCAATTAACGAATCAATTCTTAAGTTGACATTTTAAATTAAAAATCTCATTGTTATTGTAATTTTTTTTTGCTGTTGTTTATAAGTATATTGATCATGCATATTTTATAATTAGGAAATCTATACAACATTATTAGACTTTCATACTTAACTTAAAACTATACACTAAAATGTATTATTTATAACAATATAATTGTTATGGTTACCGACTGATTTGAGGGTTAGATCAACAGCAAGATGTTTTAGTAAATACATCTTCAAAAAAATTTACAGATACTATGTAATAATATATTTTATAAACAATATTGTACAGGAGCATGAACACGTAAAATTATTATAATATAGAGCGGGAGTATAAACCGTTCGGCGGCAAAAGGACGTCAATGCCAATGTCGGTAATTATTGTATGTAAAAAAATACCGTATCAAAAATTATTGTACACTGGGCGCGCCTTGAACCTGCACGGTCACCAGTCGACACCGACCACCCGCCACTGCACCATGGCTAACAGCCGGTTAATCTTATCATAACTCGCCTCTTATCAGTTCTAAATTATTGAAAACAAACTAATTGTTGAACGAGAGTTCATGTTTTGTTTATTGTATTTAAAGAATAATCTCTTCGCTAATATTTCGAATAGATTGTATAAGTTTTTTATTGTTTATTCGTTGATTGCAAGTACAGATTGTATACGTCATGATATGAAATATCAAATAAGTATGTACCTACAATTATTATATGCAATATTGTCATATTATTATTATTGTGTTTAATGTTTTGATTATTATAATCTAAAATCATCATTCGTTTAGTATAGTTTTACTGTAAAATGGTTTTCTTTAAACGCGTTTGATTTCAATAATCGTGATCTTTTACGACGAAGTTGTTTAAATTAAACCACAGTTTATCGATTTTCTCATTTGTGCAACATCAGTTACTTTATTGCTTGATAGTTATTAGATCATTATTGTTATTACTAAAATATAATGTATATACTGCCTTATATTTGTATATTGTGGTGCATTCGTTCAATACTCTTAAATAATAATTTATTGTAGTTATAATTTGTTATTTTAAAAATGTAAAATGTGTAGGTATTATCATTGTGTGTGAGATTATAATCTTCGTACGTATACTACTGTTACATTACTACGAATAAGATGTAGTTGCGTATACACATTCCGCGGCGGGAATGTTCGTTTTGAATAACACCAGTTGACACTAGGTCAGTGTTACCACACTCGTCCCATTATTACTAGAAACAAAACATTCAATGAAAAATTTAAATATTTTGATATATTATATGCCTTAATAAAAATTCAGTCTTACACATTTTGTATAAAATTAAATTGTATACATTTGGAAAAATTATTAAATTATATTATTCTCATCTTATGAACAATAATATTTACGTTAATATCAATGATGAAGTTTTAATAATATTTTATTATTTCTATAATGTACCTAAACATATTACACGGTTATTGATTACTTCATACTTTCATATTAAAATAAATAATTATATCTCCAATAACTAATAAGTAATAAGTTATAAACATTATTAACATTATAATATACACTTTGATCGGAGCGTTTAATTAAGGCTTATACATAATACATTTTAATAATATTCGTTTAATGTGCGGATACAGTATAGGTTTAAAATAATATTGTTTGATTTTTATTTCTTAATGATTTATTTTAATTAACTGTAGATATTTCGGATATGTTCTATGTATAATATATAGGCACATTGTATATCTAAAAGGAAATGATTAGCCTCTAAATCATAATTTATAAGCTGTGTGTATTTTGAGATTAATATGTATAAATGATAAAGTATTATTGATAAACACTTTTTAAATTAATATTAATTGCTTTTTTTTAGTGTTCTTAACATTCTCGTATTACAGTCATATTTATCATATTCTTACTATTTATACAACTCAGGTTCGTATTATAGTCATTATTCATAGTAGGTACATTATTTATTCCTGTATTAAAAATATGAAATTTATATACTTAATAATTAAGTATTATTATTTATTAATAGTCATAAAGTAATCAGTGTATCTAGATTATATTTGTTGGGCATACCCAAATTTTCACTCTTCTAATTAATCTATTTTTGCTGTACTTAATAAAATCATATGTCCAAGAATATTAACATTAATCTTAAATTTAAAAAAATTATCAAATATTTTGTGAAAATTATCAACATAATTTTAATTAATATTAATTAGATATATGTGTACAACAGATATACTATTGTCTATTAATTATAGGTTGATTGTTGAAAATACTTATGTTTTAGAATTGTATTTGAATGATATTAAAAATTAGTAAAAAAAAAATATAAATAAATTTAGCCATAGGGATTAAATTTAAGTAATTCATATTTTGATAATGTATTATATGTATAATTTAAATATAAAACGGTTCAATAGGTACTATTGTAATTTTATTCCATAACAACTTCAAAAGTATATATTTGTTTTTGAAAAATAGTAATTTTTTATTCAAATCCAAAAATGTCCTCGATTTATATAACAAATTGGTTTTTGTATGTATTTAATAGTTTGTGTCACCTTTTTAAATAATTTATAGTTCAAAAAGAAAATTTTAGTATGAAAATATAGAATATAAAAACAAAATTATTATAGTTTTGATTTAATTTTTTTTACACGAGTAACATTCATTTTGAATCGAAGAAAGTATAGTTGTTAGCATTATTGCTTATCCGTTAGCGCATTATTTGTTTTTTTCTGTCACCTATGAATTATGATGAAAATTTACTATGTTTAACGTGGGTCAGAAAGATAAAAATTAGTGTGCTGACTTCCTTTTTAATTGTTTTTATTTTATTTAGAATTGTTGCTCATAATAACAAATATAGTTTAATCTTTAATCTTTATGCAATTGTACTTTATTTGTAGATTATATGTTTATTGATGGATTTTCTTCTACACAATTGAAGACAATTACATATTTACTTCAAGCAAAATTGCTTTAGATTATCATCATTGAATCTGTTTTCTTTTATCTTTCTCATACCCATTACGAGTGTGAATTAGTCTCAAATGCAAATGCATAACTTCCGTTTAATGTTTTATTTATCATTATTTTCAGTGCTTTTCGCGCGCTAATGTTTCGCACGAGCAGTTTTATATAATATTTTATAAAGTATTATATCCGTTAAATGAAATAACTTGCGATTACCATTGGCTACACAGTCAATGATCATGTGGAGGAAGTTATTTTTCTACTACCACTCAAAATAATGTTTTTTTTTTCTTTTTAAATATGCTTTCGTTTGCTGAGACTTAGACGGAGTGCTTCCGTTGCAAGTCACCGCGTACTTACCAACCAAAAAAAGCTAAACAAAATAAGTGTATTGACCTGAACAAACACCTGGTAACAATGATTTAATCTCATCGGGCCTAAATAAACATACAACATTTAAATTAATAATAACTATCTATCTATACACTCAGAGAGTCGAGGAGAAGTATTGAAGAAAAAGGGCTTAAGTCATTTCTCCCTCAACAATCGGTTGGTTGGTTTTTTTATGCTCATAATGTAAACATCTCTTTTGGGGTTCCCGCTAATGATTTATTATTATAATATTACTGCTGCGTGCACTTTTTATTGTTATTATTATTATTATTATTATTATTATTGTATTTGCATTTATGTTATGCCATTTGTTAAAGAAATTAATTATTTGATTTAAAAACTACAAAATAACCTACCTAATAAGTAATAACAAATCGTTTTGATACATTTGTTTTAGTTATTGATTTCGTTTAATTTAAATTAAAGAATGAATCAAAACATAGGAATTCATTTCATTAAAAAAATTCATTGAATTAAATTATATTTATATATTTGTATACTTATTGCTTCTCGGTGCTTTCTAGTTTTATAATTTAAGAACTATTAACGCAATATTTATATAAACCTAAAAATTCAGCCATAGTAAAATATAGTTATTGTAATTAAGTATAAGGCATGATGAAAGCCAAAATCAATAGACATACATATGGACATACTCTAGTTACAAAAATTAAAATAAATAATTCAGTTTTATATAATTATTTGTGTTACTTGGTCTATCAACAATCTTGATAAAGTTAGTAATGTACATCTTTAATTACTTCAATACTTAAAAACCTATTTCTAATCAACGTGATATAGTGTTGTCTGTAACCCCGTAGAGTACCTGCATATCATATTATTTATTTTAAATTTTAAATATATTTAATATGTTTGTCATGTATTTATTAACACGAATGAAAAAAAAACAAATACATATATAATGTTGAAGCAACGATCCCATGATTGTTTAGTATTCTTCTTGATAGTCCATTGTATTTTTAAAATTTTTTTTTTTTTTGTTTGTTTCCATCATATCGGGTGGTCATAGCACCAAGATATATTGTCCAGACGTCCACTACGTGACAGGTAAATGCTTCTAGATTATTATTCTTTACGTTTTTTAATTGACATATTTATTACATTACCTATTGAAACATCGCAAAAGAAATAATGAGATATATTTTGAATTACAAAATTACATTAAGTCTTCCTATAGACAATAAATAATAAGCGCATATTATAACTTTATATTCGCTGATATTGAAGGATATTTCGCTTTATTTTGTTACAGATTTTATGAATATATTATATACATTTTATACATTGATATAAGTTAATAGACAACGTATTTCAACAATCCAACTTTTAATTAAAATATATATATATATATATATGAGAACATGATGTATTGATGTGTTATTAAGATAACACTCATATAGTTTTTAAATTAATGCTATTAATTGAATTATCGATTGTACTATAAAATAAATTACGTTAAACTTAATATGTGATATTAGTTGTACCAATATTTGCCTTTAACTGTGAATTAGTTTTAATTGATATTTTGTAAGGTTTACTTTCATAAGTTATTCATCTACGTAAGATGGTAGGTTTATATAGTATAATAGGAAATAATATTCTAACTATACAATTCTATAACTAATAAATTAACTATACATTAAGGCTAACAAAATATATAACTTTTAAATGATAGGTATTAAGTATGCAATATGCATATGTTGATTTTTTTATTAAAGTTTAAATTAATTTTGATAAAATAAATAAACAAACTATATATGGTAGCATTATACATTAATTTATAAAATAATGTACAACACTTATATAATATTATTATGTATATTATAAATCATGATAATTATTATTTTTAATTTCTGTTTTTTTTTTCATAGTGTTCTATAATTATAGCATTAATACTAGCAATGTACATGGTCTTACAAATAGTAAAAATATAACCTCTTTAGAATAATTAATTCATCTATACTTGTTGTATTATATCATCTATATCATTAATTTACTCTAGAGTACAATTGATCTAAGAGAAAACAACATTTTTTACTTGTTTGTTTCTATTCTAAATTGTAAATTAACTTCTTAATTTACAATTTAGAATAATTTCAAATTTCAATAATTATTACAATTTAAAATGCTTACCTACGTTTTTTAGCCTATATATGTTACAATAATGTGCTATTTTTGTGCATATTTTTTAATCAATATGTATTTGAAATTAAATGTATCAAAATAAATTTAATGATTATTATTTTTAAATTTTTAATATAATTTAGAAGAAAAAAATAACTATATAAATGGATATTTTTAAGCTGTTTAATTATTGGATGTTTTTTTATTTATATATTATATAGTCTCGAATACTCATTTAAAAATCATAATTGAATATTATATAGTATATAATCGTATATCCGATCGTATATTTGTTACAGTCATGAAAAATGTGTTCCTTTGTATTCATTTTTACTTCATCATGTAGGTGTATATATAATAACAAAAAATTAAGAAAGCACGAAGAAAATAATAAAATGTTTATACTTTTTATTTAGATTTTGTTTAGATAACATTGTGGCTTAAATATTTTAATACTTTGAATTTAAAAATTGATGGTTCAATACATTTAATACTACCTACGTTTCTTCATAGGTTATGATTTTTTTTTTAATTACTAACTAAATATATTTGTTTTGTATGTTAAAGATGTATGCAATTGATTCTCACAACAAATATGCTGTGAATTTAATCTATTAAACGACATATTTCTTAGTAGCTGGGACTATGAATTCGTACTACAACAGACGTGGATTGGCCAAGGTAATAGCTGAAAAGGCGTTACTCAGCGAATCTTTGAAGAACTTAAACAAAGCTACCGTAAGTGTTTATTTAATTCGCATATTATATAATGGTTGGTAATTTATAAGTTTAAGTAGATATATGTAATCGGATAAACAAAATTTTGAAGTGCAAGACATTTCGTGGTTTATATAATTAATTCGCTCACAAAATTTTCTGATTTCTAAATTTAAATAATATGCCTAATATTATAATATAACGATACATTTATAAATAATATTTTATTATATTTTTATTATAAAGACCACAAAAATCGACAAAATATCATCACATAAATGATTATTATATTATGTTCTTTTCAAATCTTTGACACGTTATACGCATGTTAAATACACGTCCAGGCAGTGATAATGGTTTTCGATATTTCATTTTAGTTGTACCTACATATAAAATAGTTCTCGTAAACACAAACAAATATAAACAGGCATTGCAAAATATTTCGTGAATTGCTTTATGTTATAAATAAAATGAAACTCATTGTTTTGTAAGCCAATGGAAAATAGTATTTGTAAAATTATGGATGAATATTTTTCCTATTAGCATACAGAATCGATTTGGGCTATAAAAACAACCTGGTTAGAATAAATCTTTACCGAAGTTCTAACATTAATGTCTAAACGGCTGGAAAAATGAATCATTAAAACTGTATGGACTTTTGTATTGATGAAATGGCTAAAAAATAGTTACTGAGTAAAACCCATTAATTTCATTTTATTGCTTAAATTTTTTTCGTTACTATTATTGTATACTTATAATAACTATGTGGCGTTTGGCAATTTATTTAAATTAATTCAACATTAAATTTAGTCAATGTTTGATTATATATTGCAGACTGTAGCACAACTAGAAACTTTATAGTACTTATATATAATACGATGCACATTTGATATTAATATATTATAATATAAAGTATCAAAATTGTATTGCTTAATAGAATCACATCGTAACTTCTAAAATTATTTTGGTATCATTAATGTTAGGTATATTATTTAAAATATTATATATATTTTTATTATTTATATTTTTTGTTAAAATTTTACCAGAGTTTTTGTAAATTATTATTTACTAATTTGTATTATGATACATTGATGCTTAATTAAATTAATTATAAATTTATAACTTATGTTAATTGGAGTTTATTATAAATGAATTATAAACTTGAAAATAAATATTTAAAATTCATTACTCACAAATGTTTTAAATTAAATTTGCTTTTGAATACATTTTATTTATCTATTTAATGTTTTAGATGTGATCAGTTATTATTATTTATAAATTAAAGTTGTATACTGAATAGTTTAAGTTAGCTTCTTACTAAACTGTTTTTAGTTAATCATTCTGTTCTATAACAACTTATACTTATTATGTTAACTATAAAGTTTTTGACAATATTATCGAATGTCGAATATTATATATTTTTACATAATCTATTTCCTACGTTTTAATTCGTATAATAAAATTTTGTTTGAAGATATTTTATATATAAGTATGTAATATGTATAGCTGAAATCGGACTACTATAGAAAAAATTTGTCACCCAATAATTGTGTAATACCCTCTAACTAAAAGACATGTTATTGCCGATTTTAGGGAAACTGTCTAGGGGTGAGTTTGGCTCAATTACACGTGTATCATCTAATCTTGTGTACGTTTAACCTATTAAGTTACATTCATTGCTTGACCATTTGATTTTATCATCGGATTTTTTTTTACCCAAAAGAGGGTCGTCGTTTTAGTTTCAATCCCTATTTCTAACAAAGGCTTTTAAAGGGAATATTGAGTTGGGTAACTGGGTAAGTGAAACCTGTCAAACTAATATGTTCCGAAACTTTGTTTTTTAGACTTAAAATTATAATATAGAACTAATTAAATTATTTTAAAAAGGTTTATATCAGGGGCGGCCAAACGGTCGATCGCGATCTACCGGTCGATCGCAAACAATTTTAAAGTCGATCGTGTTAGAATTTATTTTTAGGCTACTCACACGAAAATTAATCATGGTGGTTAGATTTTTTATGGAAGTCGATCCTCAAAGGTCAAGTATAATGTTAGTAGATCGCGGCCAAAAAAAGTTTGGCCACCCCTGGTTTATATCAAGTGAGTTTTTTTTTAAAATAATAGTTTGATTGTTTTCTGTACTTTCATACAAATCAAATTGTTTTTTCGTTAGTTATTCAGAGTTCATTGTTTATTTTTCTAAACTAAATGATTTATAATAATTAATATTTAATAATAAAAATATAAACGCAATTTCAAATGTTTAAAATTATTTTATTTTATTAGTTATTTATATTTATAATCAAATTAAGTAAATATATCTATTAAACAATACATGTAATTTTGAAGCGTCCTAAATATATATGTGATCATTGTGATCAAACTTTTACATTATTATTAAAATAATAAAATATATGCTATAAAATTGTTGATGTTTTAGCGGATATAGTATAGATAATACAAATTAACCTAATAATGAATAATAAGATAATAGTTTTATAATTTGTTGTCAAAAGTTAGATTTTAATCAAATAAGTATAAAAATATTGGTATAATTTAGTTTTGCTAAATAAAACTAGAAAATATGGGCATTTTTAAAGACTTTTTAATTTATAAAGACTAATAAGACTTATCAAGTTAATTTAACGACTTTACTTTAAAGCTTCTCTCAAATTGCAGATTACTGAAAGTTTTCGGATTTATTTTAATTTTCTTTGTTGTATAGTTTGAAATGCATTTTAATAATTAAATTAATGCTTATATTTTAACATATTATATAAATAGTTATTTTTAATATATTTTAAAATGTTTTATTAATAAGTTATAAGTAATACGCATATGTTTTACACATAACATTTACATTTTTAAATGTCGTATATATTAATATTCTAAAAATATAAACGATTGTTATTCGTTGTAGATATAATATGTTATAAATTTGAATAAACACCTCATTATTGAATACATTTAATTTTCATAACGTCTAGACTTCAAAATTACATTTTATCATCAAAATATTTATTAAATCACTTAAACTTTTGTTAAAAGATGCCATATATTTACTAGCTATTTATATTTTTATTAGAAAATATTATTTATGTTTTGACAATTAAAACTAAACGAGTTAAGCCATATTAAAAAGTGTAAATCCATTTGAAAATTTACAAAATTAAAAGAAAATTGTTCAAAATTTATTTTATTTGTGCTGTGATTATAATATTGTTTGTTATAGTACAACGGCGACTTTATAGATATTTGTGATACATTATTAATTTAGTTGAAAAATATTTTATTATTTAATATAATACTTGTTGTGTGTTTTACAAAATATATGTTTTGTTATATTTTATAATTTAATTTAATATAGTAATATATTAATTATTATCGCTGTGCATAAAATAAATACTATACACATAGACTTTTGTCTATTATAATACATATTCGGTCTTCTTTTGATGATAAATATTTATATATTTATATATATATATATTTATTTTTATATATTATATATATTTTTATTTATATATTTATAATATTCATTAACGTTTTTTCTTAATTTAGAATCATATAATTATATTGAAATAAATTAATAGGTATTTTATACTCTTATCGTTTAACAAAAACTAAACTATATTATCACAATATTTTATAAGTAACATATTA